>JAWWEU010000158.1:32107971-32253006 GCA_035583155.1 Acropternis orthonyx | reverse complement strand
AGGCATCTTACAACTCCGCGATATGCCTTTATAGGTTAGTAAAAAAATCAGAATAATAATAAAAACCCCAAAAAGTATACCCCTGGGTTAGTGTTCTTTGTTTAATTCATTTGCTTGTAATAAAACCGCCCATTTATTTCTCATAGACATACTTGCTTTCTGGTGTTCATTAACTAGTTTTTTTCTATTATCTAGTTCTAGAAAGTTCAAGAAAAATGGCTTGCACAATTTTGCTCTCCAAGGAGGTTCCTTCATGATGTATTTAATGTCGGGCTAAGGTCTCTCCTGCCTATTCATTCATCTATCACCCTGCTTGTTCTAGCCCTCTTTAGGAGGTTTATTTTAGCTTTTAACCTTGTTTACATCAATTCTTTCAGATTTCTGACCGTGATTGTGGTACTTTAGGTCCTTCTAGCCTACTCAGAACATTGTAAGCAGGTGCTAATCAATGCATTCTTTGGCAGGAATTGACCTGTGAATCATGCAGAAAGTACTAAGTTGTCTCTGCTTTGCCTTTTCAAATTGCATTGCTCTTTCACCGTGCACAGAAATACGCATGACATTTATCACACATTATTCTCAGTGCTTATTTCAATTTTGAGTGTGTCTTTCCAAACATGAAGTTACAACGTTTTTCTTTTGTATACAGGAGTTTCAAAATGCTTTTAGGTAGCCTTGCCTTACCAGGCACATTACTTTTGATCTCATTTACTACAACAATGAAATTACTGTGTAGGAAACACCAAATCAGTATAGAACTTGAAGAAGCTTTAGCACTTAATCAATGAAGGCACAGTACTCCTTGAAAAATTTCAATTTTCATAAAACTGCATTCTTTGTTAGAAAAAATTCATGCAGAATTGTCCTGAGCAGTTCAAACTGTCTGACTCTTAATCTAACCAAAATTTATTTGTAGCAGTTTTGGATTATCATACAAAATGATCAGTTGACTCTGGATTTCCTTCAGCAATCACAAAGGAAACTATTTCACAACACGTCTGTCCCACCTAATCAACACAAACCAGCAACAACAGAGTTGTTCAGTTAGTAATCCAAACAGAATCTAATAGCTCAGTTAGTAATCTGAAAACAAGGATTACCAGACAAGGAAAATGTGCTTAGAATAGGTAAAAGATGTTTAACAATTACAAATCTTAACCATATATATGTACAAAGGAAAAATAACAGTCTTCATAGTGTAAGAGAAAAAAAGCTTTCACCAAGATGCTGCTCTTCTCCATGTGTTTCCCCACAAATTAAAAACCTTTTCCTTAAACACACATTTACTGTTTTAATACCTCTTCTGCTTTTGGTCAGCACTTTTTTTTTTTTTAATTAACATTTGTAAAATACCTTTGTTCCTTTTGCTTTTAAGCTTCAGAACCTAGAAAAGAATCAGACTCTACCGAAAGTTTTAGTATGACAAGAAAAGCACTCGTGATTCTGCTGGTAGCCTACGTACAACCTCAGAGATACCATCCCTTTTTCTGGTCCAAAGGACCTTTTTCCACAGGCTTCATTTAGCACATTTGAAGGTCAACCCAAAAATGGGCAAAATTTTCTTACCTATGAAGGAATATACTGGAACGGAATGGAAGGGAAAAACACCTCTCTCCATTGTTACCAAGTAAACTATACTGCTACTACAGTGCCAGTTCTCACATTTGTAAAATACAACCTGTTTACAGACTTAAACTGCTCTTTCTAAAGCAGCCTAAGATCTACATAGAAGTGCTAAGATTTATGGTGGTATTTGTTGCCAGTCCTACTACCACCAAAAACGTCTTTCCCTGCTGAAGCCTAATATTCAAGTTACAATTACAAAATCACTTAAAAATTTCGGCTACTTCAGAAGAAAAGAAAGATAAAACATTTGAATGAATGACAGTCTGGTTAATTATTACATGGATTCTAAGAAATCAAGCAACTGAGCTCCACTTCAAAACAGCTCTGCTTTACAACAATCCACAGCGCTCAAAGCAAGGAAGTAATTTGTGCTTGTGTTTTTCACATCATAGCTTGCCTTTGCTAAGTGCAAATACAAAATGCAGGCATTCTCCTAATGGTTCCAAATTCTTCAAAATTTACTTTGAACAGCAAACTATGCTTTTAATTCTTTCAGAAGTGAATAAAGAGATTGATCATCATATCTTCAAATAAATGACAAACCACAAAGCCTTCTGGAGTACCGCATTCCCATTTCAGTTTTCAACGGGCAGGATTCAAAGCATTCAGAGGTACAAAATAACTGTCCAGTGACACCATGCAGAGATTTATAGGAGAACCAATTCCCTGAGGTGTATTTTCCTTCCACAATACATTTTTGTATGTGTTTTCAAACACATAAAAGTGTACAGATTCTTCAGTTTGAAAATACAACAGGAGACTGCAGAGTTAGGTATCTGAGCCCTCTCAGGCAAGAGTACTTTGTCACATCGATGCAGAAATATATAGAAAATACTCAGAATACAAAGAACTTCAATTCATTAACAAAAACTGGCAATACAAAGGTTAGAATGTTGTATCAATCAAACTGTATATATATAAATGAGATTTAGGCTTGAGAAACCAAAAATGAAATGTCAAGATTGAGTATCAATTCAACTAAACACATTTTTACCCATAGTTAATTTCTTTACTCAGACAACTCTATGTCAGGGGTTTTCAACCACGGGTCCTATCAACTACTTCTCTTGGACCCTCTAAAAGGTGATGCAAGCAAAATGAGACTATGATGGTTTCACCACTGGATTCTATATCACATTGAAAAAAAAAAAAAAAGAACAACTAAAGTTCTGCAAGTAAAGAAATTACAGTCTAATCATGTCAGTTTCACTACTGCAATAATTCAATTTTCTGTTACATATAGGGGTGCCGAGGGTTCTCTGATAATTCAATTAAAAATACACTTCAGCTGTCGAAGCCCATTTGTGTTTTATCCCTATACGGTTCTGAGAGGCGAACTGCTCCAACCTGCCAGCTGCAGCTTCCTTACCTTACACTGAATCCATGATGAGTCACTGAAGAAGCCAGACGTACTGCAAGGCTGGTTTTGATGGATGACTCAGAACTAGGAATTAGCAACCATTGGAGGGAGAAGGAAAAAAAGCAGAATTTGGGAAGATCACATATTTCTAGACACATTTCAAACTAAAACTTAAATATTCCTATACCCTCAAAGGTCGTGGTGGGGAAATGTTCTGGACTAACATCAGGAGGAAGTAAGGTACAATTGTATTTATCGATCAATAGATTGCTGTGCTTTCAGAAATGTTTTTTATTACACTGTACAGCAGCACAGCTTACAAGATTAGCAATTTATCAGTACTGCACAAGAAAAAAAAAAGGCAAAGAAAGGCAAACATACACCCCCTTAAATACTGAAAAGCCATGCAGCTCTCTGGTTCTACAAAAATGAAGTTACAACAGCTGAAAATGACTCATATTTAAGATATACTTTTGAAAAATAGTATCATCCTCACTTGAATTTATTAAGTTCAGAAGAATAAAAACTGTTTAGCAATTGATCATCTTAGAAAGAACATCTCTTTCTATGACTGTCAAAATGCACACTAAGAAATTCTGGGAAATGCCACCTACTGAATTCATAAGCAAACCTTCTGTTTATTGTGTCTGAATTTACTGTGAGAGTTTCTAAGAGGGTTAATGAAAAGGAGATAGAAGTCATCAGACTAGTGGAAAGCCAAACTTACCCTCACTATTGGTTGAACCTGCAAATGGAAATGTGACAGCCACATCCCTCAGGCTGAGCTGGAGAGACCCCAGGGTCTCTGGGTTGAGGAGAAGGAAATCCCAAGAGTTCTTGGAGGTGGTGGCTGCTCAGAATACTCCTTAACAAAAACAATCACAGAACTAGCTCTGAATTTTTTGTTCTGAATAAAAATGGCAAATCTATTTGTAAGCATCACAGAATGTATGGAAGCAAACTAAAGCTATAGTTCAATGGTTCAATTAACACCAATTTCTTTCAGTAATTGAGTTCACTGAGGTAGAGAAAGACATTTTTTCTTCATTGATAGAAGGAAAGTATCTGATTAAATGGTGTAGAAGTGAACCTGGGTGCCAAATGAATGAGGTGCCTTTAGAGAAGAGCCAGATTCATGACTCTCATCACTATGGTATAATGAGGAATGTTATACCATCTGCACATGTTACATCCTCTGTATACTGCTGTAAATGAACATGAAAATGTCAAGAGATTGTCAGCTGGATACATGCTAGATACAGATGAACTGGAAGAGGTTCAGTGACTACAAAGAGAAAGCATAATCCAATGTATTTTATAATGCTAAGTAAGAGAGAGGTGTGACTGATAACATGATCAGTCAAATTTTTTAATCTGAAAATGTATATTCTGTGATTTTTCTACAATTAGAGAAGATGAATTTAAAAGGTGTAATGAAATCTTTCTAATTCAAACTGAGTAACATTTTACAGGATATAGTAAATCAAGTTACTACCTCCAGCTTTTGTCATCAGGTGTGCCCTCAGAATCAAGCATATAGCTTGTAGATGTTTCAAATAATTAGGAAAGACAAAATTGCTATGCCAACTCTAAGCTGTAAGTAATTCTAGTCTACTTGACAGTAATAGCTCAAGGCTGAAAGCATTTATCAGCTGATTCGATCACAAAAACATGACTCTATACTAAGCCCATCTTTCCAGAAAGTGTTGCTCTCTCAAAAAAGCCCTCTATGCAGTTTCTCTACAAGACACTTCTCTGGACTGTAAATGTCATTTTGCTTCTTCCATGTCTATAAATAAATAATGAAAAAAGCTATTCCATGAGGTGCTACACATATGTAAGAGGTCACATGACCTAAAAGGTGACCAAGTTCATACTGTAAACTGCAAACTTCATTTCACAGTGCAGTCTGGCATCCATTAGCAGTGCATTTACTCAGGCTTCTGTGAGCCCAGAATCATGGCCATAAATATTACAGGGCAGACAAAGTCAAAAGCTCTACTGTGTACTTTTTCAAGGTATCATTTGTAAGGGGCTACCCAAAAGAAAAAAAAAAAAAAAAAAAAGGAAGTCCTCTTTACCTACATGTTGTTTGCAGGCTGCCTTTCATACCTTTGATATTTTTGTACCAGACTGATGACTGCATTTGGTTGTCTCTGATTTTGTTCAAAGGAAATGCCTTTCATAAGCCAGATATCTTCATATATGAACAACTGTACAGCCTGGCAGCACATACATGGGCCATTACCACTGCAGTGTTTCTGTGAATGCTCTCACTGCTACTGAAAGGTCAAAGCAGCACCTGCAGGATTATAATATATTCCAAGTGAGGATCTCAGAAGTTTTATGTTGGCTGAATGGGTACTTAAAAAAGTATGTACCTTTCTAATGCTTTTAATCTGGTAATGGAAATAAAACAGCACCCACTGTGAATACAACAGATAATATAATTCAATTCCCTCAACTGAACTCATCTTCTTTCTTCTTTGAAAGCAGGAAGTAATAGTCTCCTCATCTGAGATAAGAAGATACAAATCCCATGCCTTCTGCAATGATAAGGGCTTACTCTCTCTGAGTATTTTTTTCAATGAGACACATTCATGAGATTAGAAAAAGGACAGCTGGAAACAGAAAGCATGTGCATTTTGTGGCTTGTTTACCCCTTCGATCTTCATCGGGGGTCTCTATGATTAATAGAGCCACTTTTCCTATGAGTAGAGGCTTATGAAGAGCAGATATGGTCAAGATCAAGCTTCCAGTCAGAAAGTGTGTTTACTTGGGCAACACTGTGTTCACTGAGCTGCTGTGATCTTCCTTGGTTTCTTTGTAAGTGTTAAATACCTAGAAAAGGTAGCCCCAAAAATCGGATAATGACTCCCTGTAGTAAAGGTTCATCAGATAATTGTACAGCAATACATTTCAAATTTGTTTCTTTGGACAAGTAATGTTAAACTTTGATGTTATGTAAGAGCAAGAAATACCACTGCTTTTGTAAGTGCCTACAAATTCAACATTTAAGACTTTTATTAAAGTCACTATTACTTTGTTCTATCAGCAGCCCAAATAAGACTGCTACATGTACAGATGTTTTAACTCCCCAGAAACAGAAAGAACACTGGGTTATGTAAAAACTCTCAATGGATTTTTTATTCTATCAGTCAGTGAATATTAGTGGCTTGTGTTTTACTGAAAAAACAATAGCAGTGCCTTTGGTTTACTGAAAAAAAATATTTCTCATTGTTGCATAGAATCTGTTGAAATCTAAAGTTTTAATATCATCTCTTTCTATTCTTGAAGCATATGACATCTAAGTATAAGTTCTAATTTTCATCTCAAATCTAGCCCTAACACAGAGAACTAGGGTATCTCTTAAAAAGGGAGTTTTGATCTCAGGGTACTGTGCCCTTGGAGAGGTATATGAAAAATGAATTAGGGATCAGAGAACTTAGTCCACACACCTTTGTCACTGAAGTGACAGTCAAAGAGAAACTGATTTTGAGAACAGAAATCTGAGCTTCATGGTCTGAGAATATGACAACCAACCTTGATTTCTTCTCCCTGTGCGCCAGTAGTGCTTAGTTGCTAAGGTCAGACCCTCTAAGCACCTATAAAGGGATTTTTATGTATGGAAAGCATTGTAGTATATTCTAGTTATTTTATATTTTAAAAAAAATTTATCCTTTAGTTTATAAATAGACTAATTATGTAAACTGAGATTAAGTAATCTCTCTGAAAAACTTGAAGATCTTAAAACAGAAGCTGTTGTGTTCTGATGTTTACTTTCGGAAAAGTACATATTTTCCCTTGCAAGTTTTCACAGAAGAGGAAAGTAATGGATTACATAGTACATGTATGAAATCAGAACACAAGATTTAATCTTTAGCTCCAATAAGAAGTTCCTTTAAAACAATGTCTTGAAACAAGATTTGGTTATACTGAAGATCTATGAAGTACTGACCAAACAAAAAGACTTTCTGCAGTCACAAATTAATAATATATAATAATAATGGCCAGACTTCATGAACGAAGATCTGGGGAAGGGCTCTCCCCACATGGGTGTGCCCTTCCAGCCTGCGCAGTGGATTTTTTAGGTGAGGCACAGCGTGCGCAGAACTGGCCCCACCGTTTAAGTCCTAAGGTCCATTTGCCATGGCCGAGCGAGCTTGGACAGTGACAGTGAAATCCTCAGGACTGTCCTACAGCACCCGGTACTAACCGGGGCTGACCCTGCTGAGCATCCAAAGGACAGGAGTAAAACTACTAATTATGTACCAGAACTCTTTGTCATTCTTCCATCTAATTTTGTAACTGCCTATTTTGTAATACTTGACTCAAGTTAATATAAAAATTAAAACTGCTACGAATATTTTTTTATCTCTTTTGAAACACCCACTTAGCTGCAGTAATACAATGAAACTTTCAATGAAGGTTAAAAACCAACTGCAACTAGACAGCCGAACATATTTAAAACAGGAACAAAAAAGAAAATCTGGAATTAAAACAACAGCATTCCAAATAAACACACTAGTTAAAAGTGAAAACTGGAAAGTTTCAGAAATTGCAATTAGGTAACAATATCAAAATTTTAAAAAAAATCTTTTTTTAAAATGAGATGTTACTCCAAGACAACTGAATTTAGAAGTGCACAAAAACGCACAAGGATCTACTTCCACTAAAACAGTGCTCAATCACTCCAGAACCTTCATTTCCAGAACTAAACAAATTCTCAGAAATTTGTACTGACTAATCTCTATCCTTCAGCTCTATTATCTTTAGATAACATTCTTAGGGAGATATAAAATAGTTTGTTTAGCAGAATATGAAGGAAGCAATCAGACAATACAAAATATTTAGGCAACTTTCATTTCAAGTAATTTAATAGCAAAAAATGAGATCACTTCATTTTGTGAAGTACACAGTTATACCTATGATCCCACATTTTCATTCTAGAAAATACCAGTTAACTTCCTGTATCATAAATACTGTGTGGAGTTTATGGCAGAAGGCTTTCTACACTAATCTATGCTGTCACTCCTACAACCTAGCATATGTATATAAATTGCAGGGTTCATCATAGCAGTGGCCACCATACAGATGGTACTTGTAAGCACTGAGCTTCTGGCACAGAATCTACCGCTCAGTCATGTCAGAAAGATGTCTGTCCCACTCGTCCCTCCTTCCATCCAACCCTAGCTATGTAATCATCTACCTTCCCTCTTCTGCTGGCTCTGGGGGCTCTTGCACTCACACCTCTTGCTCAGGTCCTAGTTGTACAGCTGCACATCCTCCTTCATGCAGAAACCTTACTGAGATGACTCATTTGGTAAAACCATCAGAAAAGCACTGCTTTTTTTGTTTGTCAATTAAACTTTCTGTATTTCAGCGAGCAGATTCCAAGAAGCATCAGAGCTGGCACAGCAGGAAAAAAAAAAGCATGAATGCTGTCAGGAACAGTGAAGAGAAATGATAAACTAGGGTAAAGCAGAACACTAGGTTCCATTCAAGAACAATTTTACATGCAGTTCTACAACTGAGTGTCCAAAACTGAAGAAACAAAACTGCAACAAGCTCAATTACTTAGCAATGAGAGTCTGAAAGGAATATTAACTGATAATATTAAATAATCAATTTGCTTTGAAACTCAGCATATTATTATAATGCAATTTTTTCCCAAGAAAGTATATAGAATGTTTACAAAGCTGAAGATTTAATGTCAAAGCAAAAGTACAAAATGGGCTTTCATGTATCCTTCATGTGATGAAATCAGCACAACACAACAGCAGAACTACTGGCAAATCACTTCTCTCTTACTAACGCTTTCTCCTCAGCCTGAGAGAAAAGCATTCACTTCTACATTATCAGTGAGAGAGAGATAAATATTTCAGAATATATTTTTCTGACAAAATCAGGGCAGAGTAGCAATGGACTGGAATTTGAAAATGTCTTGATCTATGTTCAGGGATGAATGGGAGGAAGAAGGAAACAAAACCCATTGTAAGAGCACTGTTACAAAAAGCTTTAACAAGAATAGTTACTGTGCTGAAAGAAAATGCACTATTTTCCTCAGCAAAGCATCACGCAAATAATTTTTACTACTTTCAAATTATAAACAATTATTTTTTTCTTCTGTAATCAGAACGAAAGTATCATATGGGTGACACATTAACTTTAAACATATTAAATACAATTAAATGAAAAATCTAGCCCAGTAATTTCAACAAAATCAACTCATCTGGCTCTAGTTGTAGGGACATTAAGCCATGTGAAGTTTGAAGATGACAAACATTTTGTTTAAAGGACACTCTTGCCTTTCAGCAAGAAAATGTAGCATGTCTTTACCAACAGAACTCTCAGGAAATGTCCTCCTGGGTAGAGACAAATTTCTTTGCAAACTAGGATTGTGTAGTCACAGTACTGAAAAAGATACACATACATATCTGTGATATCAGTTTGGTACTAGAGAGATTTATTCTGTAGAAAGACAAAACACCCAAACCTCTGTCTTGGTCTCACTAATGCTAATTTTCAATTTTTAAAAAAAAATAATTTTCAATCCATACAAAAACTACTTCACGTGTAAGTGGTATTCTGGAAAATGTTGGATAAACGCACACAAAACCTTTGTTTTCAGCACATACACACCTGATACGGAAATGAAGCTAATGTCTGGAAGGCTGTCTAACTTGTTTTGCTTAATTCTCCACTCTTCAAGAACTGTTTTTCCCTTTGCAATTAAACTTGTTTCTCAAAAGCTTTCTGTCCCCACAACGAACTTGAGAAGTTCCATGGCTCAACCAAAACAATGAATTATAAAAAATAACTAGGTCATGCTTTTTCTAAGTTAGCCTAGAATACACTCACATTATTATTACTACTCTGATATTAATAATCAACATTGTTGCAGCATTCCTTAGCTTTTCACTTCAAAATACAGTAAAGACCATATCAAAATGACTGAAACTTGCACAGAAATTCAGCAAAGTCACTAGTATGCAGTTTAGAGCTGGGATGAAAGAGAAACCAGCACCATAAAACCACTGTTTGAAACCTTATGATAGGCAGCAAGTAAAAATAATTGAAAATAACCTCCATCCATCAGTCTATATTCTTATAACCATCTTTATCACAAAATTTTCGAATCACAGAATGTCTTGGTTTGGAAGGGACCTTAAAGATCATCTAGTATGATCCAGTATCATCTTTATCATCATACCTTTCTGTGATGCCAAACTGCCTAATTTTTATTTCATTTTATTTATAAGAATTTTCCATCATAAAATGTGCTAATAAACTGTCAGCCAGTCACCCTGAAATTAAATAATAAATGAAATTACAGGCAGGCATTCTATTACAGAAAAAAAATCTTGTAAAAAAAAAATCTTGTCTCTTGGAAGAAGACAGCTTGAGATGTCAACTAAGGTGAAAGTCCACTCCTAGAAATATAATGGAGTTAAGGAAACTGTTTACATGTGGAAGAGGCATGCAGCTTTGATTTTAAAATCATGCATCTGAAGAAACTAAACTTCGTATCTCTGTATAAGACACAACTAGATAACTAATAGAAGTTGCATTATTACAGATATGTCTCATACAAAATCAAAACATGACACAAATTTCCTGAGATATGTAAACAAACACAGCAAACTTGTTGAAATTAGTACCTCCTGAAACCTAAAAGCAAGTACAACAGATTTAGGAACATCATGCCTTCACCACTTTTTCTCATAAATATTTTCTATCTGTTAAGCTAAACACACTGGAAATAAAAGCTTGGTAACTTTTAAAACAACTTTACCAAGTTTCCATCAGAAGTTTACAGTGAAGAGCTCTCTATGAATAGGGGAATATTTCTGAAAACCAAAAAAATCTGCATTAGCCAAATGACCATGGTATGAACCAAATCACAGTAAGGTGGAACAACTATGAGATTCTCTTCAAAACTTCATTTCTTTACCCAGACTAAAACACCATCAAGAGAGCATGCAAATAAGACAGCTCAGAGATCTCTTTCTATACATATTCACAGTAAGCAAAGTGGGATCATATGAACCCTGTCTACAGAATGAAAAAGCAGATTTATCCTGTAAACTGAAACCGAATAAGTAGAAATCATCACCAAACATTCATTTAGTTTAGCTTTGTTTCCTGTTAAGTAGTTTTTATTTCTTCTGACTTAAGCCTCAATAATAAAGAATCAAGATTCAGTATTTATAGCCAAAATTAAGATAAAGCAGTGCACTGACAAAAAAGATAACAACAAAGCCATAACAACACTCACACTCAACATAGGCCTCAACATATTTCATTTGCTCACATGGTTTTTGGAAGGCAGCTGGCTCACCTCTTGGAGTCTGTCCATGGGCAACCACACATGCATAGGTCTCCAACACCTGCCTTTTGTTCATGTTGCTTTATCGAGATGTCTACAGTTTGCATATCCTACTTTTTATAAATAAGGAAATACACTGCACTATTACTTCACAAGAAGCATTGCTCATGGCAAGACTTAAATTCATGAAAGTACCCAGCATTATTTTTACAAATACTTTACAGAGAAAGTGTTTAATTTTCAGTTTATGGGTTATATTTAAGATTTAAATCGACATCCAAAAATAAGATGAAAGCTTAGCTACTTTGAGACATATAAGATGAAAAATCTGTGTATTGAGAAAAATCATGGCATTTCATGTAGTTTAACAAAGTGCAGTGTCTTTCTAGTCCATTAAATTACAGCAGCCTTTTAATAATTGAACATTTTTCCAAATAGCATGAAGCTGAATGATTAAAAAAAAAAGTCTTTCATTTTAATAAGAAATTAATCTATTTGTTTTAATGAGGGTTAACCAGGCTGGTTTTCATTTCAGTGCCAAGGAGCGTCATGGGAGACAGCAACTATTAAACAGCTCCAAGTATCTGTGTGTAGGCTGGTACAGACACTTATTCTAAAAGGAAGACATATTCTAAAAACAATTTACCTTGAAGTATTCCACTTCCATAGTACAAATACTCCAGATCTGGAAAATCCTTTTAAGATATGAAGAGTTTTAATAGGTAGGTACGTTAAATTGCACAGCATCATCTGTGTTGCTGCAGCAGCGACATGGCTATGCATAGATAAAGCTATTTATAATTCAAAGGATTGGAAAGTACTTGTGCTGTTACACAGTAGTCTCGCTCTAATACTTATAAAGCGTCCCTAATGAGGCCTATATTGAAAAGGTCTACCAACACTTAAAATACCAAAAGCTTTATAAAATACTTGCTAAGAACAGCAACCTTTCTGTATTGTATCCTTTTTCTAGTGTGCTCTAAAAGTCCAGTTGCCTCATTGATCATAGTCAGGACTTCAAGGACATAATTTCAAGAACTGACTGACATCCAAAACAAAACCTCTGGAGAGATGGAGTCTCTCTTCAGTTTCAGTACCAAGGGAATCAGTTATAACTGCCTACACAGCACTGATTTAATTTTAAATTCCAGTCCATACAAAACAAAAGGTGGAGGTGGAACAATCATTCCTGAAGTCAAATTTGTCAAAAAAACCCCCAAAACCCTGCAAAACAAGGATGTAAAGCTCATTTCTTCCAATTAGGAATAGATACTACAAACAATCCTATTTCATCACTTTTGAAGATAGGAAGGTCCACAATTTTGTGACCAACACTCAGCAGGTGAAGAACGTGTTTGTCAAAGGAGTAACAAGTAAAACTCATCCTTCTTATTCGTTCAAAAAAGTGCAGCAACCAGCAGTGCAATCAGCAAATCTGTAAGTCAAAACCAGTAACAGCATGGAGCGACAACTGCCCAGACCAAAAAAGCTAGAAACAGAGAAAAGAGCATGTATAAATGAACTATAAAGAAAATAAACTCAGTAGTTTACCTGCCCATGGGAAAACCTGTTTTTAAGAACTTTCTGAGAAGACCCTTTTTGCTTTCAGGGTACTATATCAAGGACTTATTAAAAAATCCCCCTGTCGCTGTCAAATATAGGACTGACTACACGGTCTTCTGCTTACTCTAATTCATGTTAATGACTTTCCAAAATGAAATCATTAAGAAATGACATACAGAAGGCTATAACCTTCACAAAAATTTCCATATAAATCACAGAAAAATAACTCATTTTTTCCAACACTTTAATTCCCATTTACCTTCTGCTTTATTTGTTATACATTGTGTTTCCTAGTTATGAGCTGAATTTGGTAGGAACTTTAGCATATATTACATTTCTGAACACCTAGTTTATAAGGTCTTCAGAGAAAGGAATTTACCTTCAAGTGAATCTTACTGTGAAACATACAGATGTTTTTTTAAAACAAATAATGAATACAGTATGGTGAGAGCTAGAAAGTGTTCTACTGTTCAATAACCCTCTTTTAGCTGTTTCAGATACATTTGCTGTCAAGGCTTTCTGACACACATATTCTATTCCTCTACATATAAATGAAAAAACAGAATATCTGCTGGGGAAAGAGATGAAGGACACAACCTCAGAAAATGAGATTATTTTATTTTCTAAGAAATGCACACTTCCATTAATTATACACAGGTACTCAAATGAGAAAGCATAAAACAGCACAATGAATTTAAAATTATGCAACTAAATCCCAAGGGAAACAAACAGATTCTGCTTCAGTGGAATTTTACCCTTACATTAGTCCTACTGAACACAAAAGAAATGCTTGCAAAATAGTGCATAACTTAATATGAGTGAAGGTGGCAGAATCTGCCATTTAATCTATAATGCTATTTAAAGGATTAGATGTACCACCGCATCTAGTAAATTATTTTGCAAAATGCATTATATAAACAAATTAGTGACAAAGATTTTTCTTAAGCTCGTAATAGGGACAGAGGAAATAGTACTGATTATTTCCACTATTAGCATCATTAATGTTGCATGTAAGGCCTGCAGGAGGGAGCATGAAATTTTAAATCTCTCTACTTCAGTCTTCAAAAGGAGCCCCTGATATACAGGCTATGTTAGAAGTTGAAAATTAAATATATTATCAGGACAATTTCACTGACATCCAGTTAGACACATACAAAACACCAAGCTCAAGTAAGACAAACCCACCAGGAAACATTTTAAAACTAAGAGTAGCACAGACAAGTCTTGTTCAATGTGCATCTTTTGGATACAATCACTCATAAGCATGAGCAGCCATGCAAACAAACCCAAAGATAAAGCTAGAATTAAAAATTAATATCAGAACTGCAACATGAATTTCCTATGTCTCCAATTTCATTAAGATCAAGATTTCAGTCAATTGTTTATGTGAACACAGATGAGAACAGTGAAACTAAACTGAGGAACTGGAGGAGAGAAAGATGCCTTCATGTTCACATCAGCCTCTCCTGTGCCTTCAGGCTAACTGCTCTTCTCTTTGCTGAGTTGGCATTTTTTAAAGCCATATTCTGCCCTTCACTGTTGAAAACCACTGGAGACATCATTTTGAGACCTCTAAGAACCTCACAGTAAGGAACTGCGGATAAAAGCTGAATTCACCTCAAGCTACTATTTCTGAGGGTTTTTTATCTTAGTGCTTTTATTAAATAAGTTTACCTTAGTTCATTTAGAAAATCTGCACCATTTTCTTGACCAAATCCCCCTCAACATTTAGTATGATAATAACAGTGTATTGAGATAGGATTAGTTGTAAGCAATAATTTTGGTTTTAATTGAATAAACAGCAGTAATTAAACTACACCAGAGGTCAATACTTGTACAGATAGCCATAAATCCAAATCAATACCAGCCTCCAACTCCATTAATGAAGACACACTCCCATTCCCTAATGGCTACACAAAGTGATATAAGAGGAAATACTTGCAATTTTTGTAGAAATCTTACACTATTTGACTTTTTAGTATCAAACTACTTTGTTAAACAAAAAGATTCAAAAAGGATAAGGAAAGATTACTCATGTTTTGAGATTAAAAGTTATGTAACCTTCAGGGCACAGTTTTAAATTAGTCCATGCTCCTGGGGAAGATGCTTGTCTGCTGCATCTTCCCCCGTTGGGGCGACAAGCAGTGGTGGCCATGGCACCTCTCCACAGAACTGGGGGTGGGGCACATATTACCCTGAACTGCTTTCAATCTCCTTATGAAAAACATGCAACTTAGATAATTATTATTTTTTAAACATCTTATTGAAGCAGTTTCCATGTCATTGGACATGCACAGAAATGCATGTCATGGTTTGGAAACTCCTTAGACTCCTGAAGAAACATGGATAAACTCTGAGAAGCTAGTAATAATGCTAAAACCTTTTGTATGGAGAGATTGGACAGATGAGAGAATTAAAACCTGAAAGGTAAGGTTTCACCTCCTGATTTCTTATGATCCTATATGCAAGACTGGGCTTCCCACAGCTGTCACAACCTAACTCGTACAGGAAGACAGATAAGGCGGAGGGTCTCAGTCCAATTCACAAAAAGACAAATAACTCCAACACACAAACCACCAAGCAGTAGCTCTTAGTGTTAGCAGACACAGGTCCTGAGCAAACAAGTTTAATGCCACTGAACAGCATTAGGCAGGAGCCAAATAACCTAACAAGTAGTCCTATTATATACCCTTCCAATTTTAAATACACTTCCTTCAATATTATTTCATTTTATTGCAAATTGCTTTCTTCCACTGAACAGTCATCTGTCTTTGTTTTAACATACTACATAAAGAAAGCAGCAGCTTCTTTCCTGTGGCCTTGATTTTTAACATTTTGTGCCATTTGACACTATGGATAGCTTCTTAAGAAACAGTAAGCAGACAGATTTCATCATTTCATGATGAACCATCATTTCATCCAAGGGTTGGACTCGATGATTTAAGGGTTGGACTCGATGATCTCTGAGGTCTTTTCCAACCCAATCGATTCTATGATTCTATATCTGTATACAGTTTAGTTAGCATGATATACAAGATGTCTACATGTGAATTAAATAATTTCAGAGTTTTACAACTGGTGTCACCTTAAGAACGTAGAGTTGAAAACAGATTCACTGAAGCAGAGAAATAACTGGATGTCATTAAAAAAAGTGAAGATTGATATTTGTGTGGTTCAGTGTAAGATTCTTTTTCCTCCCTTTATTAAGGCAGTTAATTGTGATAATCCAAAAATCAGAATGGTACTGGTAGGTCCTAAAAAAGTTATCAGATTTAGGCACAGTTCATCTATTATACACATAACCTTCCAGAAAGGAAGAGAAGGAACTTTATTAAAGCAACTACCTCACAAAGAAGCATTTTAAACTTTAATGTATACATTTATCTACATTAGATTTTTCAGTGCTAACATTAAAGCAGAGACCTAAAATGTGGGGGAAAAACTAGAAGGAATGAGAATCAGACCTGGCTTGCATTAAGTACCTAAATTCACTTGTTAAATTTATTACCTTTTCCTGAAAATATTATCTAAATCTAAAAATGTCAAACAGGAAGTAATACAAAAAAATTTATAGTTGCCTCCGAAGTAGTGGGAAGAGTAATTTTTGTTCAATTGAAAGTTTTAATATGATGCAATAGTAATTCACAATATGATTAGGATGTTTCACAGTTAGGCAAAAGAGAGATTTCCTCTTCTCAAAAAAACATTCTCCATTAATTTATCCTAAAAAGAATCTAGAAGGGAGTTTAAGCATTATTTAATTTTATTTTAGAGAATTTCCTAACTTTTCAATCTATTTTGAGGAGAAAAGGTAACATTTTGTGTTGCATACCAATGCTATTTTACACTCCTACTCCATCTGTGTATTCTGCAATGTTTCAGGTTCTTGAATGAATACCATTTTTCACTACAGACAAATAGAAAACCCAAGAAAACAAGTCTGTCCACTGTGCAAGGACTGCTTCATAGCCGTGATAAATTGTCTTCCACGCTGGAAGTCTTAATTAGGGAATTTTTTTTATAATCCTACATTAAGACATGCAACCACAAGACAAGTAGAACAATAACAGTATAAACTTTAGGCTAAGAAAAGCTCAACAGCTAAAATAATTTGAACAAACTCTTAAAAAAAAAGTGAAAGAAATAGAAAAATTGAGGAAAACAGAAAAAAATGCACTTTATTGATATTTATTATATTCTGATTCTCCTAAGAGGATTAGTGACCTTCTCCATGCATTTACTGAAGCACTTTCCAAAAGCAATTGTTTTACCAGGTGGTATATATTATAGCAGATTTGAGAATTGTACCTTTTAAGAAGATAGTTCAAGAGTTTGAAAGTTGTTTTCCCAACATTCACTCTTCTACTGCCATCAATTCAACAATTCTAGGCATTTAGGGGATAAAAGATGAGGGAGTGCACAATTTGGAATTTGGAAAAGAACAGTAAACTACTGGTGTTGTTTTGAAAGTCTCAAGATGGGATGAAATTCTGAAAACAGTGTCATACACACATCTGCATTCAAACCTTCAAAAGAAGGTAACTGAAATAACAGAGCTCTCGAAGTTTATAATGTGAAGAAATAACAAGTCTAATAATTATAGGCAAGTAAAGTGTACTTCAAGTTTTAAATACTTTTTATATATGCCCATGTACGCAATTTAACCATATAAAACAGATAAAACATTTAGAGATTTCTATGCACTTTTATAAGAGAGGCACCAATACTCACAGTTTGGTTGGAATATTAAGATGCACTGCTTTTTCTTTTATACCAAACTACATTTTGACATTGCCTTTTTTTAAATGACTAAATTGTTTGTACTCTAAAGAGTTAAATACGCAATCCTATCTGAAGATATTTTCCATTAATGAACACCTTTCAGAGAACATCACTTTGGCATTACTCTTCCAACACCTGATAGCCCAATCCATACTTGCTACAGAAACTACTGTAAAATGGCACATCTCTAACATGTATCAGTTAACATTACTGAAATTATAAAACGGCTACCAATGTTAAGATGCACAGAAAAAATATTTTAAGAAAGCACAATGCAATGCATTGAAGACTCATTTGAAAAGTCTGTACTCCTCAAATTTTATAATCATTCTATTTATACGCCTTCAAATGACATTAAAGAATTTGTTCAATTTGGTTTTCAACTTTTTCCTTTTTGACTCAGGTACACAATTTACAAATAAAATATTATTCCTTTCTTTTGGATGGAAGGAGACAAGATAGGGGGAACATGACTACGCTTGTGTTCATCTTTTCAATGACAATCCATTAATTCAGCTTCCTGCTTCCATGACTATGCATGGAAAATATGGGGGAAAATTAAAATCAGGCAGTTAAATAAATAAACGTAATAACACATATTAACCTGCATTCTTTAGCCCCTTACTCCACTTAGCTGAAAGCTATTATGTACCATGGTGACAGACATAGAAATATTTAAAATACTGTATTTCATTCTGCAGTCATCCTAACACTAACAATATACTGTGGATAAGTTAGAGGAGAAATGGCAAAGACCGTCATCACTGGTAAAGGTCACAATGACAGTTTAAAGTAAGTCACTCAGCTGTTTCACTGTAACTAGTAAAGAATTCTATTTAAAAAAAAAAAAACAAAACAACAAAACTAAAACAAAATAAAACCCCCCAAACTACCCTGAAAGATTCATACACATATAGTGAACCACATAATCTTCCATATCAAGTTGATAAATTATGCATAACTACTTCTAACTCTCCTAGGACTAAAATCCACTTAACCCTTAACAGCTAGATTCAGAGAAGCAAAACCATGAATTTTGAACATGTATCTTCTCATTAAGTTCAAAGAGTGAAGACAGAAGAACAAGCTAATACCTTCCATGTACATGTGGCAAAGTACTGGTAACCAAGCAACCAGCAGGAAACATCAGAGAGAAAAAGCATATTTACAGTCCTAACAGTCTCTCATTTATACACAGCTAGACACCAGTTACAAGAGGAGAGGATCGGAAAGCAGCACAAAGCAGTCACTGCACCTTTTCTTCCCCCGCCCCACTCCATTTTGCTTTATTACAGATATTGTCTGGGTTTAATCAGATCAATCTCACAGGACAACAGCTGCCTTAATTCCCTTAATTCTTAACAAAATAAGTAACATGCCCAAATTCTGCATGAATAAAAAATGCACCCTGAATTTACTTCCCAATTGGTTGTTTTTGTATTTTAACAGAATTCTGTGCTAGTATTGGAGGTGAATTATTTACTTTTTCTGTAAGACCAACAGAACACTTGGGAAAAAAACATATCATTAGAGAAATACAAATATATAATGTATATGTATTTTAAGCAAGATTGTTCAGGTAAAGACAATTATTCACATACAAGACAAACTTAGTTATACTTTTAGCCTTGAAGTTCTTAAGATTTTGTGGAAAGTACATGCATTAATGGTTGTGTTTCAATAACCACTAACTAAAAATGGAAGACTAAAAAAGTATTTAACACTTACTTCCTCTGCTCCCTTGAGTCCTGAGAATCTTTTCATTTGAAGAAACATTGATAAACATTATTTCTGCTATTCTTGTGTTCCCAGAAACACTTAAGTATGACTATATCTGACAACCTTCCTATTTGCCATTTATACCTTTAAAAAGGACAAATAAATTAACAAAAAATATGAGTTCTGCATTTGAGGATTTAATGAACTAAAAGCAAAAACAGTAGTGACCCTGGTCCTCACCACACCTAAGACATACTTGCCAAACACACCAGAACACATCCACACACAGGACAAAGGTCTTTTGATTTGAGTTTTGGTTGGGTCCATGCAGAGGAAAGTCTTTCTATGGCAGATTTCTGCTCCTTCAGAGGCAAACTCCATTTTGAAGTTTCACTCCTACTGAGAATACAAACTTTGTATTTTTTATGTAAATATTAGTGCTAAATAATGTAAAGTCTATCACTTAAATGGACACAAATGACAGAAGAGATTGCTCTTAATTTCTAATAAAGACTTCTAATAAAGTTTATTTATTGCTTTGTAATAAAAATTTAAAAATACGGTAATTACACAGTCCTCTAGAAGCCCAGTATATATTTTGATTTTATTTGATCACCCATTATACTTGCACTCTTTATTATAATCATGAGTACAATTTAAATCATGCTCACTGCATTACAGGTTATTAACTCAAAGAAGATTTAATAAAATGACAATATAACCAATCTGACTCTAAAATAAATCTTTAAAAGGCAGACCATGGAGAGAAACAGTGAAGAAGTACAAGTGGTCAATTTGAGGACTGTCAGTTGCACCAACCCTTTCTTCTTTCAACTATCAGTGATTCAGTAACACTTTACATGCCATCATAAAATAATATATTGAGAACAATCTAATAATAATCAAAGAAAAGATGGTAACAGTATCATTAACTGTGAGAAATATAAAAGGATTTCACAACACAAGCCTTGCATGAGAACTGAACTGTAATACCTGAGACTGAAATAGAATGCAGGAGAGAAATGGTGACAGAGATGCTAAAATATTTTCCTCTATTTTGATTTCTACAGCTTATGGTATGTAAGGCTATGATCATTCCTATAAACATAATTATTTCATGAAATGTTAACTTAAACAGCTAATAACATGTAGAAAGAAAATGCTGGGTGTTTGTGTTCCTGTTCAGACCATTGTGAAATCACAGAACTTCAACAGGTACCAAGTGAACAACTTCTTCCTTCCCAAGGGGGTTTACCTATCCCTACGTCATTCCTGGAAGATTTTCTTCTTGTAGAAGATCTTCGGTGACAGACTCCCCAGTGCCTTTAGAGAGTTTACTCAAAATGTTTGGCTGTTCTCACATCAGAATTTTTTTTTTCCATATTTAATCTAAAACCTATCTTACTGCAATGTTCATGCTACATTACTTTTTGTCCACACCATGAAGATGTATACCGGCTGCATCAGAGCCCTTGCCACGCAGTAATCTTCACGGGAGCCAGCAGTACTTCCTTGGAGCTGGACAGATCACATCTGGAATATTGCACTGGTTTAGGCACCCAGAACAGAGAATGATACATGGCAGTGAGTCCAGCAGAGAGACACTAAGATGGTTGGGCACTGGGGCACTTGTACTGTGAGGAAAGGCTGAGGGAATCAGTCTTGCTCAGCCTGCACACGAGACGGCTTTGGGGGAGACCTTACAGCAGCCCTCCAGTACCTATGGGGAGATTACCACGACGAGTGAGCCAGGCTGTTCAATGTGCACAGAGGGGAGAATGAGAAACAACTGGGATAAATTGAAATGAGAGTTTCAGACTGCATACAAGGAAAAACATATTCATCCTGAGTCAGGTAGTGGAGATTATGCCACTGCCAACCTTTGAGATTCCTACAGGATAAAGCCCTGTACAACTGTGTCTGACCACAGCTGACCTTGCTTTGCCCAAGAAACTGGACTAGAAACCTCCCGAGGACTCTGCCAACATGAATTATCCTGTGATCCTATAACACTCTTACAGCTTCACAGAATTACAGAATCATTTAGGTTGGAAAAGACCTCCAAGATCAAGTCCAACCTTTGACTGATCACCACCTTGTCCACTAGACCATACCCTAAGTGTCATTTCCAGTCATTTCTTGAACACCACCTCTCTGAGCAGTCCACTCCAACGCTTAACAACCCTTTCCATGAAGAAATTATTCCTGATGTCCAAACATCTCCCTGATGTCCGAACACCAAACATATAAAACATCAAACATAAAAAGGCTAGACCTACTATTTCATTGTTTTCCTTTACAACATAAGAATGGTTGTACTTACTCAGACTGAAGGTTGATCACACAGGATCTCACCTCCATGAGTAGTGAGTAGTTGTTGCCTCGGGCAAAGTGAAACAACAGAAGAAGGATATTCCTTCTCCCTAATACCACTTCAACTAAGTGGAAATTTGAAACGGATAACACTCCCAGAATTCTCATTAGACCCTGCTTCCAAATGCTGTTAAAAACATGGATTTTATCCAGTCAGAGGGGATCTAGTTACTGTCGATTTACGCAAAAAAGAAGACATTCAAAGCTTTCATTTGCCTGTTTTCACCTGTTGACAACTTTCCTCTCTGCTCAGTAGCAGGACAATTTCTTAGTGTCTTTGCATGTATTTATTCAAAAACCTACAACACAACTAGTAGCAGAGATAATTAGAAAAGAATGTCATCTTTATTTACTCTTGCGCTAAATCCTTTCCATACTTTCACTCTGCAGGTGTTTTTGACGCTCTGTTCCCTGATGACACCAGGACTGTCTAATTTCTTCATCCCTATAAGAAGTATCAAATACACATGTATAGTTAACAGACTGCTGAATAATCTCTCTTTATCAGTCCAAATTCAGAGTTTCTGTAGTTTGGGGGTGTGTGTGTTTATATTAAAGTTTCCATTTTCTTTTTCCATTTTTCTCCTGTCTGCACTCTCGCAAATTATTTTACTGTTTCCCACCATAATGACAATTATGGATCAGTAGTGCAAAAATGGGTAGATCAGAATAACTACGGAAAAAATTCTCCATCATCTGTTTTTTCATGATAAACAGAACTACAGGAAGTGTCTACCTGGACAATAAATTAATCCATCCAATTTTTAATGACACAACCCCAGTGAAATTATATTTTGCAATTTAACACATGCATTCCACAACAGCTCACTTTTCTGTGTTGAGTGCCAGAGCTTCTAAGAGATTTATTATTTAATCATAAATGTTGAAAAAATTCAGCACCAAACTCACAAAAAAAAAAAGTATAAATACATATTATATCTAGTCACACTTTGTTAGAACAGTGTGTTCCAATAAGGGCTTCAGTAAAACAAAATTATACAACTTTCAGTATGATTTAAAGCATTTATAATTTTTAGCACACTGAAGTTGCCAAGAAAGCCTGAGAAGCAGATGGGCATTTACTGCTGTTAAAATGCAACCAGTTACACCAGAAAAGAATTGAGCCTGTCATACTTACAGAAGAAATGTTTAATATTACAGTTTCCTATAATTTAATTTCTTATTTTTATTAACAAACAGTATAAATTAACTGAATTTTAAAAATCTGATTTCTTCAGTAGATTCCACTAATGGCATCACTATTTCTATTCTCTTTAAAACATGATCATAGGGAAAAATAAATCACTACCTGGGCAAAAGTCTCATGCAAAGAATTCCTAGCAAATCACCTGAACCTCTGCCTGTATTTCAAGTTTTTCTTACCAAATGCCGTAAAACAAAGCTCAAATAAAATCTCAGTTTGTTAAAAAAGTTAAAAAAAGCCAACAGCTTCAAGACAAGGTCTAAATTCTACATCTACTTATCATTTTCAAAATATTTCTTCTTTATATTCCAATGATATCATAAAATACCATACTCTATCATCATATCCATTAATACCAATAAATATCATCATTCATTCATTATTCACTAAAGAAGCAGCCCTCGCATCTACTACAAGGTTATAGTCTTACACAGGCATAAATTTTACAATTTCTAAGAAATACTATTTAAAAGTCACTACAAGTAATATAAAATTAGGGCTTACCTGAGACAAGCCTTCTATGTTTGATTAGTCCAATGACATTTTTCTGAACATTGTTCTCACCAAAGAAGGTACTTGATTACTTCAAGAACAACCAATAAAGGACATTCAAATCAGAAAAATATTTTGTTTCCACTCATTAATCAAGGTATAATTTAACACTGCTGAATGTATATCCTGTGGATTAACTCAAAATGCTCAATAAATTTTTATCCTACCAGCTTGGTCTGCATAGAAGATTATAGTGATTTGGAACACACACAGAGGAAATCAAATGTCTAAATCAACTTTTTAATGACCTTGATTACAATTATACAACTATTTTGTTACATCAACAGAAAGTTCATCATCTCTTACTTCCAGAAACAGATCATCTGATCAAAAGACACCATGTTTTATAATAGAGGGTATGTTTCATACTCAGCCATCCACATTTGGACCAGTTTCAAAGCTGAGATTGTTCACCAAGGTGTTTCTACAGATAGCAGCAACTTTTCAGCTGTTGGAGGTAAATGTCATCTTTAATTCATTAAATAAACAGAAATTCTTTTCTTCTAGGCAGAAAACCCTGCCAGCCATAATATATTTAAGATATTTTTTAATACATTTAAGGATTTTTTTGCAGGTGTTGTTACTGAGATAACAGGAAAGTGCATGATGAAAAGGGAGGTCTCTGAAGCATGAATATCCGTACATCCATTGAAAGATATTTTAAAAAATCAAAAGGCACTCAACTGTCTTTTAACTGTCTCAACAGATACACAAAATATTCTTGGGATCTCACTGATTGATAAACTGCATGAAATTGCTTTCATTGCTCTGATAGGTTCCTAAAGCTACTGAAAAGCATGCAGCTATTTCATAGGTCCTATTTGCTTCTAGAAGGTGATATCCTGGACCAGTCAAATAAAAGCTGAAGCATACAGATAACTTTCATATTCTAAGAATTAATTACTTACTTTTATGTCTCTCTGTTAAACATGGTACTGTAATACTGTGCAAAATTTGAAATATGTAAAAATTTTCTTAAGAAAGGGTGTTTTTTTATGTTTGATCTTTGTACACTTTCAAGTTTAATCAACAATCAGGGACATTTAATCCGTGAAACAGAGAGCAGCTAACAAGCTCTAAGTGATGTCCATGTGTTAGAAAACGAAATTACTTGTTGGGAGAATTGCCATGTTAGGGTTTTGGGATGGACATGCTTCAGTGATCTCAGACCTAGGGGGAGAGCAACAAGGCTTGAGAAGAAGGATACCCACTCACAGTGGACACAAAGAAAGCAGAATTTATGGGCCATCTGGCAGAACTCCCAAGATAAGGAAGAAACTAATAAAGCCAACTCAGCAATTGTGCTGAACCAGCTCCAGATGGGTAAACAGTTAATTCGAGCAGGGGGAGATGATGATGACCGACTCATAGAGCACTCACCCAAGAAGCCCACTGACCCAAAAGAAGAGAAACACTGAGTATATGGACTAATTAGCATGAGAATCATTCACCAATAGAAGACAGAACCCTAATTAATATGAGAACTATATGACTTACAGCCAATGAACACTAACTCCTTTGTTTGCTAAAATGTTTAAATAGTAAAAAGTTCTGATAGTTGGGGGCTTGCCTTGTGAAATGCCACCGAGCACTGAGGCTTGCACAACTCTGAGATAAACAATGTCTCTCTCGAGTGTGTTAATTATCGGCTTGTTGCACACTGGGTAACAAATCCCATTTTTGCAAACAACAACAACCTTCCCATCTCCCAATCCCAGCAGAGGGAAGGAAAAAAAAAATTCTTGACTGGCTACCCCAAAGGAAAAGAATTCAAATTGTGAAAAAGAGGTGACTGGGAAGATGGACCCTTCTGAATAGGTAGGTCAAAGAAACCTCCTAGAAAGAAAAAGCACAGAACAACAAAACTTCCATCTGCATACACAGCCTATTCCACATGAAAGCAGAATTGCGTGGAACACTGCTCCATTCCAATACCCAGCAGGAAGCTAGGCCTGACATTTCCGAAGGTACTCAAAGGCTCTGGATGAGCAGAATCACAGCTTACCTTCCTGTTTCTTCTCATGACACAATTATTCGTGTCTCTGTAAGAGATATTTTATCTGAATAGATGTATTCTTTTGCAAGCATTGGATTGTAACGCTTGGCTTTATTTTAAATTGGCAGTCAACAAGCTGTTCTCTGAAGCAGACTAGAATCCAATGCAGAAGTTGCATGCATTAGGCAAAACAATGGGAATGGGCGATCCCGTTCAGTGGTGATGCAGACATACTCTGTATCAGCTCCTGTGAGACGTGTGTCCCTGTCCTATAGATACTGCATCTGCATGATGCGGCCTGAGGCTTTCTCTGTGCTTCAGCACAGTCCTATTGCCTCTCACCCAGCTCTTGATGCCCAGGCCTCTTTAGTCCGCAAATCTTTCATCTTCTACCCAAGTATGCTTCACACATGGGCTGACAGAAGGGTACTGAAATAGCAGTCTTTTGCTGCCATTATGCAGGATGCCTGCAGTGTGGCAGGAGATCATGTGATGAATCACAGAAGCATGAGTCTTGTGCTCCCCTCTGAGACTTGACGTTTGTATAATTGAAAGAAAAGATAGATTCCTCAAAAATAAGACAGAGATAAGGCACGATACTCATAATCCAACTGACAAATGCATTCACACACTGAGTCACTCATAAAAGCACATTATGAAAAAACAAAGTCTAATATTTTAATAATCCCCATCTGAATGGAAATGGAAAATAATTGCATTCAAGTACCAATTAAATAAATAAATAATTATTAAAACTTACTGAGTGTTTCCTACTCCAGATACAGAAAGAAGCATTGGACACTAAGGCATAACAGTACACTTTTTGATCTGTAGCTTCAGCGACAAAACCAGGACTGCATGCCAAAACACGAGTTTAAGGATGCTATTTGCATTACCCCAGCACTGCTGACCAAGAAGGTAATTCTCTCGTAGCGCATCTTTATCTGACAAACTTTTAAAAATGCAATTTAAGAAATTGTAACTGAGCATAATTAAAACACCCAGCACACGAACAGATAAGTAATGCAGTACATATAGATTAGTTTGGTCTGCTTTTGCTTACTCAAATGTTCAAGTGTAGACAGTTACTTGATGGACTACGTTGCATATAATACCAATTATAATCTATTTTTCACTTGTTCCCTTAGTTCCGACACATATAACATCCTTAAAATTATAAAGAAACAATGTGGTATCAAAATTAATCCTTCTCATAATTCTAAAATAATTTTAAAATGAAAGCGTTACAATGTGGAATCCATCATAAATGGTTATAAAAGTGTCGTATTGGGTTTTTTTCAGTTGTCAATGCTACAGGAAAAAATCCTCAGGAGGAAAAAAACCCAAAACCAAACATCAAAACAAACATCCTTGTTCTGAGACAGAATCCCAGTTCCTCCTCCACAAATGGGCAAAGATGGTAAAGCTCAACTCCCAAGATTCATTAATTGAATACTAAAGTGCTGACTAAAATGCAAAAGAACCAAGCTCTAAGCAAAGAATGCCCCTACATCTATATAAAACTGCAAGATGATATATCTCTTGATGCAGGGACATATGAAAGTTTCTCATTTTTTCTGATTTTTTGGCCTTTCAATATGCACTCTCAATGATGCCTTATTCACTGACATTCCCCTTCAAATGAGAGCAGTACTGGATTCCTTTCTCCTTTACACTTTCTTGATCTATTGTTTAAATCAGTTTTTAACTAGCCTGTGAAAGTGAATTCATTGTCATTCTTCCTACTTCTGGCAAAGGTGTCAGTAGATGTTTTTAAATTGGGAAAATTATAGTATTGAAATGCATAAATCAGAAGTTTACTTAATAAACTGGACAGTAACATAGATAATTATCAAGAGCAAACTAAAATTCCTATATTTGTTATATTATGAATTCATTACTTAATGATCTTAAACTGTACCACTGCAGTAGTTATTAACTGTGTCCTAATTATCAGGCAAGTCCAAATTATATTTTTTGTGTACTGATTTCACTTCAAAAATGCCAATTTATAAAATGAGTCTTTAGAAAACCCTGCATACAGCCTGAAAGCAGGAAGAAAGGGCTCCTCTTCCCACACAATACAAAGAGAAGGAAGATTATGGAGGTTTTGAACAAGACCTGTTTTTCTCCTTCTCCTGAGAGACTTCAAGAAATCATTCCTTATTTACTGTAAAACTGGCAAGTTTTTTGTCTTTTGTGGGATGATCCTGCTCTTCTGCAGAATATAAACATCTAGCTCATTTGTCACATCACAAGACAGAGAATGAACCACACAACACCACTATGAAACCACCTGAGTTACAGGCATGTGTTTTTCAGACACATGACTATTTTCTGGGTGACAACTACAACATGGCTCACAAAGAGCACTCTTTAAAGTAGAAAAAAACTACAGAAAACTAACAACCTTTCAGGTAAGTTTGAAACTAAACAAAATTTGAACCTTAGCTCAACTGAAGGCTGAACAATATAATTTCAGTGAAATTAATGTTTATTTATTTGAAAGAAAGACACAACATTTTACATTAGTGAGTGTCCAAAAACCTCAGTAATTTTGTAACCATGTAGTATTTTTGAAGAGAATTGTTTTCAAAATTATGTAAGACATGAAGTCAGAAGAAAAGGGATCTATAGCTGATTGCTTTCTGGAGACAAGCTGTACCTAGTTAATATAATAGATAATAGTTTCTACAATTTGCAAACTATGGGCTTCAAAAAAACCCAACCAATATCTGTAATTCCATGTAATTCTTGCCTTCCACTACCTAATCTCTAGTACATTAAAGCTCAACACAGCATATACCTTTAAAAAAAGAAGCTTTTGGAACAATGTAGCCCAACAGCCCAGACTTTATTAGTACTATTAGTTTTATACTGCTGTTCTGAAATACAACTGACACCAAACCTTATCTTTACCCCAATTTTCATTGAAGGAGGGAGATCTTTCAGAGATATCCAGCAGAACCTTTTAAGTAATTTAAGTTTAACAGCTCCAGAGAACTACATTACAGATTTCAAATAAATGCAGACAAACTACAGTTTACCCAGAGCCTGCAACATTAAACTACTCTTTTCAATATTCCCTCTCATCTGAAGTGTACTATGAGGAACAGTACCAAGCTAATGTCAAGTTAGGATTCTGTTCAGACACTTGTTCATAACCAAGACAGTTGCAGAGATGAGACAGAGTAATTTCTCATATCTGTGAAACCTCAAAGGATACAAATGTTTCCATGAATTCTTAGTTTTCAGAGAGACGCCAAAACCTTTTAAAATTAAAATTACAATGGAACACAGAACCTAGAAAACAACTAAGGTGAATTAACTTATCATGCTAAGGTTTAGAATTAATCCTCCAGGTCTAACAACTCTCCAAAACTCAAGGCTCCACAAATTCAGAGGATGAGGAGGGAGTAAAAATAGAAACTAACAGAAGATAATAGGAGAACAAAGTCAGACTTCTGCAACACCTAGAAAAAGAGTTGCAACTTGCAAATACCGTAATGATGTAGCTCTTTCAAAATAATTTCTGTATTCAGGAGTAAAGTTGGTTTTCTTGCTATAATTACAGGTTTTGGTGTTAAATCTTATAGTCAGTTGGGGACAAACTCCAAAATCAATTTTCTGAATATGATTTCAAAACCAGTAATAGAAAACAGTTAAAAATTAATTAGATTCTGGGAGGCAAGTGGAAAGCACATTAAAAAGTGAAGGAATAGAAGGACAATAAAATGTTTGAACATAGAAAATACAGGTTGAATATTCATCTGTCTAGAATCAAACGGAAAGTCTGTGCCAAAGACATCAATGAGCTTATAAAAACTATTTATAGTTTTCAGTTGAGAAGTACCTACAATCTTTCTTCAGTCCTTAAGATGTACTTAAATACTTTCTAACTAGGAAGATTAAATTAAATGTATTTTGCTTTAAAAATAAAAATCAAAGAAATGTGCCTTTGAAATTAATAGCTATGATTACTACAAACCATTAAAATCATATCAAATTAGTCTTTGTAAAGTTACATGTTGTTGCTGAAGTTTTCCAAACATCAACCAACTGAAGTGATACAAAGGAATGTCTAAATACCTGCAACTCTATTTTACTACACTGCAGTGTAGTGAATGTAGAATCACAGATTAACAGAAAAAAAGAACACACAAAAAATTACTTAAACTTGAAGCAAGTGAAGACTTTCATTCAAAGTCCATTAAAAAAAATAGGGGATTAAAAGTTTTTATCCCTTCTAATTTATGAGTAACAGTAGTACAGAACAGTTTCTAAAACTGTATAACATACGGTTATATTGTCTCCTACAGCAAAAAGGCATCATTTTGTTCAAGGGGCAAGTGTCTTGCAGTATGTTTGGCAATAGGATAGGTTAAAAAAAAAAGAAAGTAAACAAAAATCTCATTAATCCTCACAACTATACTATTCATAATTATTCAGGGCAGAAAGTTTATGCTGTACCTTGCAAATTCAATTGAAATAAATGTGTTTAAAACCAAAACAAAACAAAAAACCAAAATCTGTTTAGGTGGAGTAAAATTTTTGAACAATCCCATTATCACACTCCAAGTGGAATCACTTGTTACAGAGCAGATCTTCTGCAAATTATGTAACCCCTTAGACAAGATTCCCAGGTTAAACAATTTCCAGACTTCAGAAAGTTGTATTGTAGTTATGCACAATTCCTTGCTAGAACTCTACAACAGGAACTGCATCTACAATGAATAGCTGGCTTTTTCAATACTAGCTTTTGTCCATATTCTCGCTCTCTACTTCTTGCATTTCAAAAATCATCTACCATTTAACACTGCTGGTCTTTATTTAACATAAAAGTAATTATAAAAGTATTGGAGATGTCAAAAATTTATTTCTTAATGCAATATGAAATTCTCTTATTAAAAAGCTTATATTTTTCTTCCTTCTCAGAAAAGCACCATGTTCACACTAACCTTTTAACTAACAGGAACAGATGGGTTTAACTGGATACAGGCGTGATGGAGCATTGTGGTAGAGCAAAAGAACATGTTGATTCTCATACCTCTGGCAGATGGGAACCAGTCAAAATTAATTTTAGACTAAAAATGTTTTGCTACTTCTCAGTTAAAAAGAAAAAAACCCTTGAAACAATATGGTATTTTATACATGCCATCAGAGCTCAGACAACAGCAGCTTTCAAAAAGTTGATACCATACATTAAACCCAATTACATAGGCTTACTGTATGTCATTTTTAAGCCTGTGAATAAATTAGAAATTCCTGAAAACAGTAGCTTATAATGGAAGTGCTGACACAACCTTAACTACAGCAGTAAATGCGCTGCTATTATGAAGTTGTTATGGCAACTAGAATGATCAAGTTGAGAGAGAAAGAGAAAGAATGTGCATAAGCAAAACTTAAAAATCTTTGACACCACCCTCCACAAACTCTTCCAAAATCTGCGGTCACAGTGTTATCACTCCTTACCTTTACAACAAAAAAAACCCTAACTGCAAAACTTCCCTTTAACACAGGTGAGGAGGGAGAGTTGCCACATGAGTGTAAAATCCAAAACAAATTAATCCAAAGTCATAATCCATCTGGTTCCTGCATATATGAACAGTCTGAAAAATAGAGTCAATTGAAAGATATCTGGACAGCATCTGCTGAGCACATATTCAACAGATACCACAAGCTAACAAACAGCAATCAGGCAAAACTGTTCAGTCTTCAAAACAGTTTCATTATTTGTTACCAATCTGAATAGTTTAGTAACAGCACCCTGCTGTAATTTGACTGAATGAAACAGAGAGCATGTTAACAAATAGTGATTCCTAAATTAAAGTGTGGTTATTAATATAATTGATTTGCATATATTTGTGAAACAATCATTACTTACTCTGCCTAATACTGTGTAAAACAAATGCAGAAATCTTCGACTGTTTCCAATATTAAAATAATGGGGAAAAAAACATACCAAGGCAGTCAAATTTTAATACACAAAAATGCCTAAACTATTATTTCTAAGGCATATTAATTAAAACCTGTGTCAACACACAGTCCTTTCTCAAAAAAAAAAGTGTAATTGCAAGAATCATTCTTGCAAAATTTCACTGAATAAAAATTTCAACAAAACGTTTGTAGCACTCAACAGTCCTAAAAATAATGTTAAATCATTATTTTTATTATGCAATTTTATTAAAGCATTCTATCCAAATGCATCTACTAGCAACACTTTGACTAGAAAAGCAGAAAACAAACTATTGTCTTGTCTTCTCAAAGGATTTCATATCACAGCCACTTTGTCTCAAGTCTAACTTGATTGCCATAACTAAAACCTAGGAAACACAAAAGGCCTCAGATGTCTGACATGATAGGAGTTGTGCTAAGTACTTTTACTCACTCATTTCCTAGGTAACAAAAACTCCTTTTCTTCTAAGCTATGTCAATCCAATTCTCTTTTGAGTTTGTTGTTCTATACCAGTTTTCAGACGACGGGAAATACTCATTTAATGAGAATAGTCTCATGTTAAGAAAAGATAAAGGATCTACTTGCACTGAGAGCTAGCAGATATTGCTGTTAAATTCAAAATAATTTAAGATTCAGGTTGTCGTGTTTTTAAGGAAAAAATTACTCAGTGTTAATTATCTGACTGATTTCAGAATTTTTAGAGTTGGAAGACTTTTCATTTATACAGACATTGATTTTTTTTTTTTTTAAGAAATGTACAATATATTCTATATTGAACACTGAAAAATACAGTTTCTGAGATGAATTTCATTTGCCTGGAAGATAACAAAATATTTCACTGACAAAACAGAATTATTTAATCTTCAATAAGAAATAATTATTGATATGAAATCACAACAAACATACACATACCCTGAAAGAAAAAGTGAAAAAAGAATAAGGCAGAAGAATATTTTGATCACAAAGGCAAGAACTACTTGTAAGCAACAAAAAAGCAGCAATAATGACATTTTCTTCAGAACATTAGCTCTGCAGCAATTTAAAAATTCTGATAGATACACCACTTTTTTCTGAAAAGCAACCACCAGTTATCCACTTGCTTGAAACAGGTAATCTTACAGTTCTGTAAAAGCTGAACGACAACACTCAAAAAGAGGGTAAAAATAGGATTTCCATGTGCATAACTGTTTGTTAGAAAAATGATAAATACTTGATAAAATTCTAAAAAAAGGAAAATGCTTAGAAATGTTTTCTAACACTATGCCTGCTTTTGGGTTTTTTTCCAAGCTTATTTGCAGTACTAACATTTGTGATTATCATGCACTTTATAATTTGCAGAAAGTTCATTGAGATACAGCTTTACTGATAACTCAGTTTTATTAGAAAAATGGTTTTTCTAGTATATTTGACAAATTACTTTCATACAGTGGGGGTAACATTTGGCCTTTAAGACTTGAAGAATCCATAATTATAAATCATGAATGGACTAACACAGACAATAATACGTGACTTAATACTATTTGCTATAAGCTTTGATACTGTAAATATTAAATATCACTGAGATTCCCATGAAATTTCAGTGAGCTTTTAACTCAATTGCTCACAAACTTAAAAGGTAAAATATTTTTTAAAGAAAGCATTGTGCTCACTTATGTGGCTTTTAAAAACCACATTTCTTAAAGCAGGTAAAGTGCACTGTTCACCCTAAATCTGATTTTCAGGTGGAGAGTTTCAACCTGTTGTTAACCAAAGCTACATAGTAGTTATTTTGAGGATTTTGGCTATAATGTGTAAGTATATAACACCACTCAAAAAAGTAGGAACTGAAACAGAAGTCTGTCCTAGAACTACAGGACTTCTTCCTCTCTACAAATTAACTTTTCTGCTATCAGAAAGTAATCACAGAATAAGCTTCCCAAGAGTCACACCATGTGCCTGAGAGTAACATCCAAAGGTTTTGTGAACTCTGCCAGTCGTGGTGCTGTGACCACTTCCTTGGGGAGCCTGTTCCAGTGCTCAACCACCCTCTGGCTGAAGAACCTTTTACCAATATCCAACCTAAACCTGCTCAGACACAACTTCAGGCCATTCCCTTGTGTCCTGTCCCTGATCATCACAGAGAAGAGATCAGTGTCTATTCCCCCTCTTCCTCTCACAAGGAAGTTGTAACTGCAATGAGGTGTCCTCTCAATCTCCTCTTCTCCAGGCTGAACACACCAAGTGTCCTCAGTCATTCCTCATACGGCTTCCCCTCAAAGCCCTTCACCATCTCTGTTGCCCTGTACGTACATCTGGGGTTGCCCCACCCCAGGTGCAAAATCCGGCACTTTCCCTTGTTGAACTTCATATGGTTGGGGATTGTCCAGTCCTCTAATTTGTTCGGGTCTCTCTGCAGGACCTCCCTGCCTTTGGGGGAGTCAACAGCTCCTCCCAGTTTTGCAACATCTGCAAAATGTTTTTAGTATCCCTTCCAGTCCTGCAACACACACCTGTGATCCAAAGGAAGTAGAGGGATGTAGCCAGTTCCCTGTGATTCCTTACTCCTGGTTAACAGGTATGAGAGCTTCATGTCAACTGACACTATTATTTATGGACATGGAATCCCTCAACAAGCCATCCTGTGAGTGCAAGATAACCAAACTCCACAAGAAGTAATCACATAGTACAGCCCTGATTGTCACATGGTAGATATGCAGTCACAAGACAAACCCTTCAGAGTGCTCGGTGGTGCGTGCTTGAAGCTTTTGCTACTTCAGTCATACCAGCTACATTCTCCACCAGAGATGCTATTTATCCCCTTTAGTCATGCAGTTTATACATATATATATAGAGACAGAGAGAGAGCTTATTCCTGTTGCAGCTTGACCAAATGGAAAAGATTTTCAGAACACCATGCTAAAATTACAAATTCCTCTTCTTTGTGCTGTATTCAAGGCTTCATCCTGAGAGTTTGAATTTTTAACACAAATCATCTCCTTATCTTAGGATGCACATCAAGATGTCAGGATCACTGTCATCCCCTAAATTTTAACATGCTGTTTTAGCCAAGTCTATCCTCATCTCTGGGTTTGAGACAACAGAATATTTTTGATAATAACATAAAAATAGCTCAGCTTACCTTGTTCTGAAGAGGGGAAAAAAGTGGAGGTTATACATGTATGTGTATGTGTGCACTTGTATGCATGTGTGTATTAAAAAATGGCTCAATTATTTTGCACTTCAGGACTTCTTCTGGGGATAATCACAGAGTAGATATTTGAGTTTTGGGATTTGCAACGGGGGGAGGAGACTGGACTAGTGTTTTCTCTTTGTCTCACAAAAGATTATCTAAGAATATAAAGGTTGTGCCTTGTCAGATTCTGAATACTTGGAAGGTTTTCATAAGAATCAACATGTTTATGAAATATCCCATTAAGTTTAGAACATCTTTAGTTCATCTTGGGCTATCAACTCCAGGCATGGATTGCATGCTTGAAGACAAAAATCATGAGACAGAAAGTGTTAGTATTATTCTGGACTTTACATCATATACCCATTGTATCCTTGGCAACTCGACTTCTTATCTAAAGAGACAAGATTGACAATTTAAGGTTCAAAATTACAGCCATCATATACTACCAGGCTTGGATTTGGTCTGGAGCTGGACAGAATGCAAGTTAGAGACCAAAAGTATTCCAAAAGTTATTTGATGTGATATAAGGGCATAACTGTGCTCATCACATTGACTGGATAAACCAAAAAAAGTTTTATCCAGATACTCTCCATGACTTTGTAACACGAAAGATGAAGATAACTTTGCTGCTTCAAAGAAACAAGACTTAGGCAAATTATGAGAGAGGTTCTTCATACTTAAAGTAAACAAGTACAAACCAGTAGTAGCAGCCCTTTTTCCTACTATCTTTTTGGTGTGGTTTATGTTTCACTCATTTTAAAGTAGTCTTTTCTTCCTTTCATCATTTTGTCTCTTCTTCACCTTCAATGTACAGAAGGCATTAAAAGAAATAAATTGATTGTAAACATGTTCTTGTCAATATATTCAAAAAGAAAAGTTACCCTAAAAAAGGTTCCAAGGGAAAAAGGAAAATGAGAAAAGTTCCAAATGTCGCATTATTTTCCCCACAATCAGCATACATTGCCCCTAACAACATTGATACAGTGAATGAAGATTTTATCCATCATATTTTAGGACAGATTTATGAAGGCTTATGCTACATTAAAGCAATTTTTAAAATATATATTATTTTTGGTATATTAACCTCAAGAGAGTGGTTACTTAACATTAAATCACACCATTTAAATTTCTAAATTAATTAGAAATGAATTTGTGAGTCAGTCTTTCATACAAAGTGTGCAATGAGTTTGAACATCACCTTCACACACACAGTTCTTTGAAATTTTTTTTTTTTCATTAAGGGTTCATTTTGCAGGGGGGAAAAAAAAAAAGAAATGTGTAGGCTTAATCTGCACATTAAATTATAAAGGAAAACCCACAAGACTACAGTGAAAGGCTACATGAAGCAAAACACAAACCATGATTTTTAAAGCAAATCTTTTGAAACATCTTTTTGATAAAAAGCTAGCTATGAATAGACCTTAACCTCAACGGAGTTTTTAACCCTATGCATGACATCCACTATGTCAAAACAACTCTGGTCTGTTTTACCTGATCATATCCCAAAACAGCAGTTTTTTCCTGGTTTGTTTCTTGATGACAAGTTGTTAAATTGCAGAGAACCTATCAAACCTAGTATTATCATCTGCTGCTTTTTTCTTCTAGTACACACTGCTGTCCATCAGAAGAAATAATTAATGGTTCTATTATGTATGAAAGCATCATCCTGTCAGTTCAGCGACTGGTTTGAATAGCTCATATCTACTACTCATTGATGCCATGCGTGCTCACTGTCCTGAGAGATGACAAAACACTACACCCTTTGGGATTTTTTTCCCCTCTGCTCTAAAGCAGCATTTCACATCTGTGTCTGACAGAAGCATAAGGAGCTGAGAGAGGCAGACCTTCATCATCCTTCACAGAATAATGTTGAATGGATTAAAAGTTAAGACCTGATGTCTACTGATACTGCATATTTCCTACAAAAATCTAAAATGTGGAGGCTACCAAAATTTTGTAGGGAATTAACTTTTCAGTGTTGGAATAGCACCAGAAAACAGATGGAATTTACTGGATACTAAATATTTAAATGATTTTTTTTAAAGGGTGCTGAATATTTGAGTTAACTGGGGTCAGTGCATTTGCCTTTTTTTTTTTGGCTTTTTTTTTTTGCGTTTTTTTTTTTGCCTTTTTTTTTTTGCCATTTTTTTTTTGCCTTTTTTTTTTTTTTTTTTTGGCAGGGAGGGGAAGATGCAGAGTTCACAGGTTCTTTTTTTGTTACCTGATTAGGGCAGAATAAACAAAAATGCTGAATTTGGAAGAAATCCGATACTGGAAATACCTGGAAATTAACTGGAAACAACCAATACCACAAGATCGAAGCAGCAGTGAACAACAAGACGCTGTGGAAAAGAAATCACAAGACGAGAGTGCACAAAGCATTTCAAATAGAAAAAAGCTTCCTATCTGCTGAGTGAGTCTCAGTATATTCTGACAGAGCACAGACAAAGCTTCAATCAAGTATCTCCTAGGTAAGTTTTTATTTCATATACTGCTTTAATTTTTTATGACATCAACATATACATTCATGTATGGACAATAAGTCAATGAATTTAAATTTCTTTATACTGATACTCAAGTTTGAATCCTTCAGTGCCAAATATTTGATGTTCTTAGATTTCCTATACTGTTTAAGTAACAGCTTGCTTTTGTTATTAAGGTTATTCAAAGGAAAAACTATTAAATGCTCTCTCTTGGCTTACACTAGAGTGAAATCCTTACTAGATTTAAATACTTCAAAATATTTTAGTACATACATTCATGTATGGCTGTTAAAGAAAAAAATTCATAGAAAGCCTCATTTCTATTACTGCACTTCATTATCTGCTTAATCTAGCAAAGTAAACAACATTTTGTACCATAGCAGCAGATGTAAAAGGATATCTTTCATTACAGAATAATGAATCTTTGTTTATATAAAAGCATATTAAACATAGCTAGAAGTGTTGCTTAGTTATTTATGAAAGGTAAACTACAGCACAATAAGGAAACAGCACCACGCTAATACACCCCAAGGTGCTGTGTACAGAGTTTCAATAAGAAGATTGGACATCAGTGCCCCAGTTAAACTATAAAAAAGAAGGTGCAAGTCTTCTCGTTTTTTTCACTCATTTGGAGCATTCACAATGTGAGTCACATAGATATGAATCTATATGGAAATAACATGCAAAACATTTAAGAATGAGATTCTAACATCTAACAGGACTTGAAATATAAACACTGTATCTGTTAATCAAAAAACTACACTCAGAAGTCATAGAGAAAGGTGCCTTTGCTCACACACAAAAAACCTTCCACAACCCTTGAAACTAAAAAAGCATTAAGAGTCAGATATCATTTAACATAACATTTAATACTATCACACCGGTCAATTTTGCATGTAACAGTAGTTTTGAAAAACTACGTCTTTGCTCCTATTGTCTTTTATTGATTTCACACAATTTTTTTCAGTTTACTGAGGCAATATTTCTTCTTCTAGCAGTGTTTTAAGTATCTCCTCTATTTCTCTTTGTATCACTTCCCTCATTTTTATTTAGCACATCTTATTATATGATACTCTTGTTTAATGTAGCCATCAGTTTTCTTGGGTTTTTTCCCTTTTTATATTTTGCTAACTTACTAAAATAGTCTCTCTTCCTTATGCTTGCTAAAGACAGACTCATTTTCCATTCACAAACACCTCTTTTGAACTCTTCACTTATACACAAAGCATCTATGAATTCCACCAAGTGACAGAACACTAAACTTGCTTGCCAAAGACTGATAGAATACCATGAGACTAAAAAACTCAAGTTGATATGAGGCTCATCACGGTACCACGAGTCAACAACAAACACCCCAAATTACAGAATGCCTACCAGACAAGATATGTGAAACAACTTCTGCAATAGAGGGGTCATCTCATGCATATTGCTGTAGAATACTTCATGTATCTAAAATTCCTTCTACAAGGTTGCACTTTTCACTGCCATGGCAAAGGGGGGAAAAAACCTATTTCTCTATACACTCACACTTAGGTCTTCTAATACAGGCAAAGTCTATTAGTCTAACCCTTTTCCACTTTCCCATTTTCTGTATTTAATGAGAACTTGATGGAATTTTTGCTAGCGCACCTATAACTCAGCCATTTTGCTACTGACAAGTTCCAGCACTCTCTACATTTCCCCAGTTTCTGTCCTTCTCAAACATCTCTCAATCAATTTTTTCCTCTGTCTCACTTCACATATTCCACTGATCCGGTAAAAATTCTTCCTGCCTCACTGCTCCTATGCCACAGTCACTAATACTTTGTCTCACATCTAACACACCAGGAAGAAAACATCAGTTAAGAAGTAGGTTCTATACAACATAAAGCAAAACAATATGGTTACAAGTATCAATAGCATCAGTTCAAAATTTCCGTAACTTGAACCATCGAAGCCTACTACAACTCAATAACACTCACAACAAGCAGTAGATGAAATACAGCTTTTGACAGCTGATTTCAGAAGAGGGCTTTGTATCTGCTGAATTTGGTTCAGAGTTGGAAGTAAACGACAGAGGAAAATAAGAATTGGAACTCAACCTTTGATTCTCCAGTTACTGCTCTCACCATGGAAAAGTATTAACTTGGATGTTGTTTGTAAAAGATATTGTTTATCATGGCTTAAAACAAAGAAAAAAATCCCAAACATCCCAGCTAGCGAGCACGCCTGTTTAGAAAAATAAGGTGATTATTCAGCGAAGCTTTCAACAGGTTTACTTAAAACTTAGTGGTTTAGAAACTTCTGAACTGAGAGTTGCAGTTGAGACTTTTCAAGCTCTGTTGTAAATGTGAGAGGACTATGAACAAGTGGAAAGCTTTCTTATAGGGAGAAGAACTGGATACAACTAAGATTTTTTTGACATGTGTAATATTTTTGAAAGGTAAGTTTTTTCAGATGTATTCACTAATAATTTTAAGTCATCAAAATAAATGCCATTTTCATTTTAAGTGCATTATTCCTCTCACTTATCCTCTAAGAATTCAGATGCATTAACTAAGTGAACAGTTCATTATGAAGTTCCAAAACCTAAACTTCCATGCAACCAGAAATGAATATATCACAAAATGTTTTCCAAAGCGTGTAATTATGTAAAATGACCTCACCTGAAAGCAGTAAGTCAATATTTTCCCACCTTTAGCATAATTGGCTAAGCATCTGACAAGGATATCTTTTCATTTTCTCTCTGTACTAAGACATTTGTATATGTGAAATGAATAAATCACATGACAAAAATAACTACAGTCAATTGCGTAGAGAGCAGGTCGGCTTAGCAAAACTGCACATGTGGTACACACAAACAGGACCACCCTCCCAACTAATTCAGCTAGTAAAAAGTATTAAAGTAGCAAGATATGGTATAACAAACCTTTTTGAAACTATGCAAATGACACACAAAGCAAAAGTCCAAACTGCCCCTTCTGGGCAGTTACCAGCTAAAAGAAACCCACATGAAATATTCTGAGTCGTAAGGGTCCCACAAGGATCACTGAGTCCAACTCCTAAGCAAACGGCCCATACAGGAATTGAAGCACAACCTTGGTGTTATCAGCACCATGCCCTTACCAACAGCACAGACTTGTAGGAATACATACTCCAGAGCTGTTGGCCCATCTTCTGCATTCACTTTCATATCTGCTCAAGACTATTATGTTACAAGTAGAACATAAGATACTTTTACACTTCCATCTTTTTATTAAGAGAAAAAAAGGAGCAAAACCCAGAATTTATGATCCTGTAGTTAAATCGCTGACCCAATATGTCCATTTCACTTTGAGTTATAGATGAACACAAAATTCACCAGAGCAATTTGCATCACTCTCAAGCCCTTTCATTAAATAATACCCTGCCTCTAAAAATTATTTTAATGACAAAAAAGGCACTAAAACATGTCAAACCATTTGCACTGTAGATATATGAAGGGAATATTATGCAGTACTTCCAACCACATCCAAAGAGACATATTCCAAAAAGCCAAATTGACTGATATTGGTTATATTTATATCCCATTTTTTTGTGTGGAAAAAACAAGCAGAGCCAGTTCAGGAAAAAGCAGTTTATAGGTGAGAAGGCACAGCAACAGATACTCAGGCCTCTATCAGTACAAACTATGACTCAAACCAAAAGAACAAGGGCTTACATACATTTTTGGAGACAAACGGCTCTGTGAAGGGGTCTGACAAGGCAAAGCAGTATCTGCATAGAAAGAAACTTTGTTACAATAGATGCAACAGTGTGCTCCTAGCAACTCAAAACCTGCAGCCCTACAGCCTCGACTTATACCTGTTCAGCTCATTCTTGATACTGCTTGTCCTTGACCAACTTGTAGGTCCAGCAAGGCCTGCCTCCACACTTTAAATCTCAGTTAACCAAATCCTGTATCACATTTTTCAGTCTTTTCTCCTCGAATCAATATCAAATACATGGACTTACAGTTACTTAAATCATTCCCTTGATAGTAATTTTTTCAGTATTCTAGGAAAACATTCTTTGGACTTTAATATTTCTGAAACTATGGGACATTAAAAATACCCATTTGTAAAGTCTGTCTCATTGAGCAGTATCGATGCTTTACAAATAATTCAACTTGCTACTCCCCTACTGTATACTTATATATCAACCAGTGGTGAAGTCAACAAGTTTGCTAAAAATATTTTAATTACAGAGTAGTGAAGCCTTTACATACCTCAATACCTTCCAATAGCTTTGAACTGACACCATCTCAAACTTTAAATATTAAATTAGTGATTCCACAGCTTACAAACTGGGAAGAGAAAAGCACATCAATTGGGAAAGGTCACACCATATATCCAATCAGAGGCTCCATAGAGCCCCAAATTCTGCACAACAGTGCCCAACAGTGTCAGTCTAAGGAAGCCTGAAAACAGGGCGCGCACACACACGCACACGGGAGACTTTCTCAGAATTATTCTGCCAGCCCCTAGCTATTTGCAGTTCAGGGATTTCTTGAGCCAGAGATAATGTCTTATTTATAAGATAACCTTTCGCAGTTGTTTTTGAACCTGCACAAAATTTCAATTTCCACAAGATCCTGACAAATGTCCTTTCCTTGTTTTGAGTTTGCTGACAGATAGCTTCACCAATAATCTCTACTTCTTGCACTAGAAGACACAATAGTAATTTCTTATTCATCATAGCCATCCCTCATGATTTCACAGACAGCTACGGCATACTGTTCTCAGTCATCTGTTTTTGGGGTGGAAGACCTCTACGCTACTCTATTCATACCACCCTTAGCCATGCCTTATATGTAAATTCTTTCATGTTGTAATTGTCCTACTGCCCTTTGCTGTGCCACTGTTTCCTTGTGGAGCTTCTGGGATCTGAATTGGAAAAAGTTACACAATATGCCTGTGTCACTGATTTATATGGTGACACAGTGATGTGCTTTCTGTTTTGCTCTCTGTTCTTTTCCTAATTTCTGTGGTTCATTTGCTTTCAACTAGTGAGGAGTAACAATCACTTCAGATGACTTTAAATGTGATAGGGGACTGTTTACACACACACACACACACACACACACACACACACACACACACACACACACACACACCAGTTAATCTTCATCTGCAGTGAGTTTAATCTGTCATTTTTGATTGTTTTTTTTTTTTTTTCTGTAACTCTCTGCAGTCCTCAGGCTATACTGAATTAGAGGGGAAATAAGATGCACACCTTTAAAAGTGAAGGTAACAATACATCAGATCAATCCAAGAGTCCAGTGGCACAACTTCCAAGAGGTCTGGGGGATTCTCTGTCACTGACATTAACAGAACTACAGAATAGTTGGGGTTGGAAGGAATCTCTATGGATGATCTAGTGCAACTTCCCCTGCTAAATAAGGTTCACCTAAAGCAAGTTGCACAGGAACAGGTCCAGCCAAGTTTTGAGTATCTCCAGAGGAGACTCCACAACCTCTCTGGGCAGCTGTTTCAGTGCTCTGTCACCCGCAAGGGAGTTTTTTCTCATATTCTGATGAAACTTCTTGTGTTTCAGTTTGTGCTCACTGTCCCTTATCTTGCTGCTGGGCACCACTCGAAAAGAGTCTGGCCTCTTCCTTTGGACAGCTGCCCTTTAAATGTTTGTATGCATTAATAAGGTCCTCTCTCAGTAGTCTTCTTTTTCCAGGCTAAACAAGCCCAGCTCCCTTAGCCTTTCCTTGTAAGAAATGCCCTCTAGTTGCCCTTCACTGTACCTGCTCAAGTAGCTCCGTATCTGCCTTGTACTGAGGAGCCCAGAACAGGACACAGCTCTCCAGAGGCAGTCTCATGAAGGCTGAGTGGAGGGGCAGACTAGAGGAGCAGGATCACCTCCCTCAGCCTGCTGGTCATGCTCTTCCTGATGCACCCCAGGATACCACTGGCCTTCTTGCCACAAGGGCACACTGTTGGCTCATAGACAGCTTGTTGTCCACCAGGACCCCCAGGTTCTTCTCTGCAGAGCTATTTTCCAGTAGGTCTGTCCCACCCTGTACTGGTGCATGGGGTTATTCTTCCCCAGGTCCTGGATCCTACACTTGTCTTTGTTGAACTTCATTAGGTTACTCTCTGCCCAACTCTCCAGCCTGTCCAGGTCACACTGGATGGCAGCACAGCACTCCAGGGTATTGTCCACTCCTCCTACTTTTTTTATTAGCAAACTTGCTGAGGGTACATTCTGTCCCTTCATCCAGGCCACTGATGAGTAAGTTCAGCAAGACTGGACACCTAGCACTGACCCCTGGGGAACACTGTTAGCCACACACCTCCAACTAGACTTTGTGCCACTGATCACAACACTCTGAGCTCTGCCATTCAGCCAGTTCTCAATGCATCTCTTCATACATTCATCCAGCCTGCATTTCCTGAACTTAATTCTGAGGATGTTATGGGACAGAATGTCAAAAGCCTTGCTGAAGTCAAGGTAGATGTGTTTAAATCAAGACTGACAATAGCTTTTGTCAGTAGCTATACTAAGAGATATGCCCTTAGTCAACCCATAACTATTTCATAACTTACTTTAATGACTGCTCGTGTTATTCAGAAAAGTTCACCCAATCACACATGGTTTCTTTGGCTTTGTAATCTATAAATTTTACTGGTTGTGCTGGGGTTAGCCTTCTATGTACAATTACAAACCAGAGAGAACGTTGTCCACTATTTTTCAGGGAAAGAAACAACAGCAAGTTTCCCTTCCTCAAATTTGCCCCATACCTTACTGAAACTAACTTTTTTAATTATATTTACTATTTCATGTCTTGCAAGTTAAAAAATGAAGGAACTACACTTCAAAAATGTTTGTTGGTAGTATTTTATCTCTAACATCTAAAAGAAAATATGGTAAATACTGTGTCACCTAACAATTAAAATTATATAGATTTCAAAAAGGAGAGGAGGACATGGAATAATTTTTAAGTTTACCAGTGCCAAGCTGTCACAGCTCTGATACAGAAAAACAGACTCTAGAAAAAAATTAACTTTCTTAAACACCTATACACACTCTCCTTACAAGGCTGTTCAAGAATTTTTACCTATTGTCATATAAATTAGATAAATTATCTCTAATGCCATTACCTGGATGTAAGTTTTTCCTGACTGGTATCATAGGTGTACAATATCACTGCCACCAAAACATATCTTGTGCATGTTATACTCTCCCTGGATTAACCTACTGTGCTTTCCTTTCATGACTAAATGAACTCTAGTCACATGAAGTTACATTGCAAGTACAGTTGTTCAGTGCTTCAGTTTTCAAAAATGCATTATAGCAGCTTTTTATCATACAGTATAGCTTGTTCAGTGAGTTATTTTTGTAACAGCACAAACTATTTCAATAGTCCTTTTTGAATGAAATAATTTCATATTTACAGCCAGTCTGGAAGATTGACAGACTTCAGGAATAGAATTCAGATTATTTTGTTCTAGATACTTACAAAAAAACATTGCCTATAGCATCTGTCACGACCATAAAGCATTTGCAGTTGTGAGGTAAAATTATTACATCTCTCTGTAGCTTTTTTTAAACAAAAATGTCCTTCTGGTTTTCTTAATTCATGCAAAAATTTGGTCCATAAACCCTTTTTTCCTCTAGTGCGCAAGTTTTTAAGCACAGGTCTTTAATTCAGACTCCCAGTTTTGCTTCCCAAAGGGGTTCCACTGTTCACTTCCTCAGTTTCCTATAATCACTGCAGCAATGGAATATGGTAGTATGTTAAAATACTTTAAAGTAGAAAGGTTTGCAAACAGAAAACCCCCAAGAACTATTATAGGAGTCTTCTATTAATAAAGGAACTGCCAAAAGAAAATTGTTAAACTTCAGATGAACAGACACAGATAAACTATTTTGAAGTACAGGCACTAAACACAAATAATCACTGCAGGGGGGAGGGAGGAGTTGTTGTTGAGCTATTTTTTTTTTTAAACACAAAGATAACATGACCAAATCAAATAGAGACTTTAAAATGCTTTGTCTCTAGTTAAATGTTACTTTACACAGAGATATTTATAAAGACCAATTTTCTCTGACAAGCTAAACTGTGCCTGTAAGGTACAGGTATGAGATCTCATGCTTTCAGATTACATTTCTACAGGTTAATTTAGTCATCTCATACTTGTAGGCAATTTTCCTCTAAGTGACTAGATTGTTCTTCCTGGAGATTTCTACTCCTCCCTTCTTTCTCTTCCTCCTCCTCCTCATTTTTCATATTCAAATACAACTTAGGGAAATAAAGTTGTCTGTGGGACAGAAAGAGGATATATAAACCCAAGAGTAAGTGAACACTTAACAAGGCATTATGAAATAAACAACAGAAAAAAGGTAAAAGAAAGGGGAGATAGAATCAAGTGGAGTTACAAAAAAGACATTCAAAGCAAGAAAGAATGTAGTCTCTTATTTGCATTAGAAAATTTACTTGTTGTCAATATTCTAACTGCAAATGTACATTAAGATAAATCAGTAGGCACCTGGATTTAATCCAATTTAATCCAATACACATGCATACTACCACCCTTACTATTATCAATAACAATTCTAGTATTTCCCCGATTCTGCAAGATCTTTGCCTTCTCACCAGCTGTTCCATTTCATGTTCCTGCCAACTCTTTTGCACCACTCATGCAGTCATATCAGCCAACTAGATCCATATCTGGTGATGGGCCAAATCCATAATATCACTGAAGTGTCTTTCAAACTCTTTTCTCCAGAAAAGTGAAGGTAATCATAATTTATTACCAAGGGCAGAAGCAAAATATAAAGCACTTTCAAATTCTGTCCTGCTGAAATGTATCTTCTAACAACTTTTGAAACATTATGTACACACAGAAGATAAAAACCAACCAACTCTAACAAGGCTCCATCAGTAAAGAAGTCAGGGCAAAAGTGCTCTTTTTCCATTATAACCACTTTGGTACACTTCCTTGGGCATCGGAAAGGTGATGATGAACACTGCAAACAGAGTATCTTTTCCTGAATGGCACAAATTGTATAGGCTTTCTCTCTGAGGCAATTACTCTTTCACCCCTAGCACTTCATTTACTCAGAAAAATCTCAGATTAGCTCCTTTTACCACTGAACTGTCAGCTTAAAATATTTGACTTTCCAAAACCTTCACTCTGCCAGCATTTTCCCAGCAGTACATTAACCAAATGTCTCAAATGAAAACTTCTTTGCTATAAATATCTGCAATTACGGCCTATCTAGCCTTTATGACAGAAAAATCAGTAGAATTGTATCATTGTATTAAAGCATTCCCATCTTGAATTAGTTCTTCCACCTTGCCCCCTTGTATTTTGTAGCTAGCTGACACATACTTTTCAGTGACACATGTTCTGCATATTGAAGCACATGCATATACTCAGGAAAAAACCAACATTATCACAGGCTGTTTTTAATCAACAGTATAAAAAGAAGTAGAGAGAGTACAATCAGTTTCACAATCGAAATTATCTGCAGCAGATTCAGAAACACCACGCTTTATAAACTGAAATGATGAGTGTGTACTGTCAAAGGAAGGTCATCTGATTCACATTCCAGTAAAGGTTGAAAATGAGTCAGAACCAAAGAAAATATAATTCTTCCCCACTTGCACCTTATTCTGACCCTCAAACATGCTTTTTATTAGAAGAGTTTTCAGTTCACAATTTTACACATGCAGAGGGTTTGATTTGCAAGAAAGGGCAGCAGGATATAAGAGAGTTCCCTTGAGGGTGGAATAGACAGTTAATATAACTCTTGTTTTGAAACAAAGACTTTGAAAAGTCTCAATATGCGTTTGACATTCTTCAAGAAAATTACCCAAATCTAGACAAAAAATAAGCTCTTTCAGAAAAAAACAAATCTTTTAAGTCCTCAGAAGAGCCATCTTCCTATACAACACTCAGAAATGCCAAAGATGACACTTCCCTGATGAGCTGAGAGTGAACAACAGGTAGAGTGAACAACATAAAACAGATGAGGAGTCAACATTTAATTTGGACGTGCACAAATATATGAAGCAGGGGAAGGATCAAAAGAAAGCCCAGCCTAGAAGTTGGATGTAGGAATGGGGAATTCTTGAGCAACAGGATCAGATCAAGGAAAGAACAACCTCAAAATGAACAGCTGTGACTCCAAAAGCACTAAGGGAAGAGGACTAAAAGAGCCTAAGCTATCAGTAGCAGATTTGAAGAGAAATTTCAGGACCACAGATGGGGTAAGAAGAAAAGAGAAGCTGCAGCTGAGATTAAGGAAAAAAACAGCACTCCATACCCTTTAGAGCACTATCTACTTCACAGACCTTCTTTCACTCCAAAACCAACGTTTAGAAACAGCACTACTCCCTGAAAATAAATTTCTGAGAACTTGCCTAGAAGAATAGGTCTCTCAGTCTCTTCTGAGAGATGTAATCTGATCACAAAATTCCTTCGGAGCATCAATCAATTGAAGAAGGAAGCACTCCTATCACAGCTATTTAGTTTGTTAACTGATATTAGGAATAAATGAATCCTTATGAGAAACAGAACAACATATGAAGTTTGGTTTCTACAATTAAACCAATCTGCTACGTCTGATAGTCTTGTCATCCTTACCATACGTAGTGGGTTGGCCTTGGTTGGATGCCAGGCACTCACTAAAGCTACTCTCTCACTCCCCTCTGCAACTGGTCAGAGGACAGAAAATGTAACAAAGGGTTCATGGGTTGAGATAAGGACAGGGAGAGATTACTCACCAATCAGCACCATGGGTAAAACAGACTCGAAGTGGGCATATTAATTAAATTCATTACTAACAGAATCAGAGCAGGATGATAAGTAAAATAAATCTTTACAGCACCTTCCCTCAACCCTCCCTCCTTCCAAGTTCTACCTCCTCTCCCCCAGCAGTGCAGGGAGATGGGAAATGAGGGTCATGGTCAGTTTATCACAGGTTGTTCCTGCTGCTGCTCAGGGAGAGGAGTCCTTCTCGAGCTCCAACGTGGGGTCTCTCCCACAGGTAACAGTTCTTCACAAACTACTGCAATGTGGGTCCCTTTTCCATGGGGTGCAGTCTTTCAGACACAGGCTGCTCCAGCGTGGGTCCTTCACAGGGCTACAACTCCTACCAGGAAAACCTGCTCCAGTATGGGCTCTTCCACCCACAGGTCAGCAGGTCTCTGACCCAGCACGGGCCTCTCACAGGTTCACAGCCTTCTTGCAGGCATCCACCTGCTCCAGTGTGGGTCTCCCCCATGGGCTGCAGGTGGATCTCTGCACCCCCGTGGTCCTCCATGTGCTGCAGGGGCACAGCTGCCTCACCATGGGCTGTACCACAGGGTGCAGGGGAACCTGAGCTCCAGCACCTGGAGCACCTCACCCCTCCCTTTCTCCACTGACTTTGGTGTCTGCAGAGCTCTTCCCATGTTCTCACTCCACTCTTCCCTGGCTATAATTTTCACCAGCACAATAACTTTTTTTTCCTTTTAGCTTCTTAAATATGTTATCACAGAGGTGTTACTGTCATTCCTGACTGTCTCAGCCTTGGCCAGCAGTAAGTCCATCCTGGAGCTCATTGGTGTTGGCTTTACTAGACATGTGGGAAGCGTCTGGCAACTTCTCAGAGAACTCGCTCCCATAGCCTCCCTCGGCTACCAAAACCTGGCCACAGAAACCCAATACACCATAAATGAAAAATTCTGGTTTTATAACTTTGCAACATTTGTATTTCTATTTTATTTCTTTCTCTAATGTGAGCTGCTGAGAAATGGAGTAAAAGTACTATAATTAAAACAAATACAGCTCTTCAGATCAGTCAGCATCTTTTAATATTATCATAGAAGTCACGATGTCATCATTGGAAAAGAACCAATACTTCACCGGCAAGCAAAAGAAAGTCTCTGTTCTAAAAAGTTTATAGTCTAATTCAGGTGATTTAACAGTGTTTCAGAATCAAAAGTGTAAAAAAGAATCCAAGATAAAAAAATTCAAATCAATTAAAAGTAATATACTGCAACAAGGAAAATCACAAAGTTCATGCAGTTAAAGAAAAATTCTAAGAAATGGGGAATGGCAGAAAATAAAAGTAGTAAAAAAATAGGAGAAAGGGAACAGGAATCTAGTGGCAATAACATACCGAATTTTAAAAATGAACACTGGAATATGAAATGTACCATCTGAGTACAACAGTCAGAGTAATTCAGTTTTGATTAGGGGATTTCAGTGGCAGGAATGTCAGAGATGTGGCAGAAACCATGATGACTAACATGAGGCCTAGTCAGAGAGAACAGTTTTAAGGGCATTATAAAAATGCAAGACATTATTAAACAAGAGAAACAGTGAATTGGGTGAGGACACATTTTTATCTACCTTTCAAGCCTAGAAATTCAAGTAGTGGATATGACAACAGCAAGAAAGAAATAAAGACAAATTGCTCCCTATTTAAACCTACTGATTTGTGATTTCATAACCAAAATATACTTCAACGCAATTCAGCAGAAATAATATCAATATAGAGTAGCAGCAAAAGATTAAGGCCCAATGTTAGAGAAGAATGTTGGTGACAAAACTTTTCAAATCCACAAATCTGGAACTTCAAAAATAAAGGAGTGCACTCAAGATGTCAAAAAGTTAAAGAATGCAGAAAAGCTTACTGCACTGATTTTAATGGGAACAAAATTTAACCTCTTTAGTCTGTGAATCTTACTCTATTCAGTTCCATAACACAAAGCACACAAATTTCTCTGAAACCTTTCAGATTTTTGTTTTATTACTTATCATTAGTTATGCGGTAGTATCACTGACACATATATAGCCACATGTTAAAATGAAGACATGTTATCCTACGTTTATATGAATTCAAATCATGGAGTCACATTACACTTCTACACTTCAAACACAGTTTTGGTTAGATTTTATATAAAACTTAGGAGAGAAAAAGGCATAGATATGAAAACATATATAATGAGCACAGATTACCTATTACAGGAAAACACATTTATCAAGAAAATGTAATTAATACTTAAACTCTGGCACCTCATATTTTTAGTTCAGACCAAAAGAAAAAAAAAAAAAAAAAAGGAGAACAGCTTGGCTTGTCTGATTAGGCAAAGAAAAAAAGGATGAGTTTCTGTAATGTTAGGAACAGTTCAGGAGGAAGCACTGAGCAGATGGAGAACCAGCTTCCACTGATGCCAAGTCCTGTGATTTTACTGCAAATCTTTATTGTGGAAGGTTTTTTCTGTTTGTTTGAGAAGAAAGGGAGTAGGGAAAAGACTGCATTTTTGTTGATTTCAGATACCTACAGGTACTTAAATCAGCAGTATCTTTCAGGTCTATTAACAAGCCCAAAATTGCAGACTGCCCTGGGCATAACTGTTGCAACTATAACATGTGCAAGTGGAAGTGAGACCATTCGGATTAAAAGTATCCACAGACGCGAAATGTTATTTACCACAGAACCATCAAAAAGGAAAGGAAAGTTCTGATATGGTGAAACGTGGCTAGAAGGAGAAGCAGGATAGGAGAGCATGTCATGGAAACTCAGAGAACATTTAGGGAATGAGGTAGTAAAAAATGGAAAACATGAGGAAAGATGCAAGTAAAGCACATTTTTTTCAGGATACTGTACCTATTTATTTCAGGAATGCATAAACTAGAATATTCAAGTGACCTGCCACCAATCCTTAGTGCAACAGTGAACTAGTATCTTCAAGCTGTTGATAAGTAATAAGAAGCAACCAATACTGCTACATTCTACACAGAGCCCATGTCACTTGGTGAACAGCAACAACATGAAATTTTGCATCAGTCGAATTTCTGACCAAATAAGAAGTAGTAGAAGTTTGCGAGCAAATACCACTGAAAAATGGGACCCCAATATATACAGTAATCCAAATCAGCAATAAGTTGGGCGCTTCTGTAAATAAAACTGATTTTCAGCTATTCTCTAGACTTTTAAAACTCAAAGGTTCTTTTTCAGCATCTGAGCCATGCTCTTCTACTGCCATTCTTTTTGTTTGAGCAGAATTACCATTAAAAATAAGAAAAATTATTTACTCTTCATTCTATTACTTCATTTTTCTAAATCTCTGTCAGTACATACTTAAGAGAAAAGTTGAAGGAAAACCTGTCTTTAACACAAGCGTTGCTTCACAATTTTATCTGTTCAGGTTTTCCAAGACAGTCAAACGTCTTCTGCATACTTCTAATTCTCAGCTATGTATTGACCATCGAAATAACAAAAAATGCAGCAATATATTGCAACAGATATATCAAAATTAAACAGACACTCAAAAGCAAGAGGTTAAAAAGCCAAAACAAAGGGTTTTAGGGAAGGGAATATTACTGCTACCTCATAATTCCTACACTTATTGTTCATTACTGTTATGCTCCAGTGACTGCTCTTTTGATTTTTTCCCACACATTGTATGTATTCAAGTGCTCAGTACCTACAGAAATTATATGTATTATATATATGTATTCAAAACCGTTCTGCCAGTTTTGTTTGAACTACACAGCATTTCTCTTTCTTACCCTTTAAGGCATCAGAATTACTCAGCCACGGCCTAAAAAACCAAATGGGGAAAAATTCACATCCATAATTATATTTTTTCATCTTACTAATCATCATATTTTGCAATTCAGCACATTTTTATTGAGGCATGTATGTTGGCAATTTTTGGCTGTGATACTGCTAATGCCTACCACGTTCAAAAGAAAAGTGATCAAGTGCCTCGATTGATTTTGATTAGCTCTATAATGAGATTTTAAAAATAAATTTTAAAACCTAAATCATCTATTCAGAACCAAAAACCTAATGAACAAGTTAACCCTACTGTAGGTCACTTAACCCTCATCTGTCAAAAATGAGGGCAGCTCTTCAAACATAGCAAGATTCTACTAGCATAGTAAGGTTATCCTATCACTTCCACTTCTCTTGTTCTTTACGCTTCAACAGCATTTTTACTAAATTGATTCAAGACATATTCCCTGAAGGCTTCACAGTGGACTCGTATTTTACATCAGCTAGACATTAAAAGCAATACAGAAAAGTTTGTTTCACTATAGTCAAGGTTAATAAAAAAAAATAAATTATAAAATTCTAAACAAAGGAATGAAACATACTTAAAAACTTATGACCCTATTTTACACACCAATGTAATAAGCCCTAACAAAGAAGTTCTGTCAGGTTAGTGACAACAGCTGTTACCAAAGCCACATGGAAGTTCTTACTTAAGGCTATTTCCAGCTGCCTTTTTAACTATTCAGTATGAAATTTTTGATGTCTTCTTTCTGCTTCAGGTAGCTTTTCCTTACCATCCCCTCAGCACCACCTTTAAAAGGAATCCAGAGAATGGCTGGAATGCTTTTCTACCATAAAAGAACCTGAGAAACTGCAATCACTTTCCTGCCCTGAATCGGTAACTTGAAGTCAGACTGGACAATGTTTTTGTATGACAGAGGTACACTGTCTCTTTTTGTGAAAATATGACCTGATTTAGCCAAGCTACAAGCTTTTAGAAATCAGAATTTGTACCTATCTTTTGCAAGATCTGCTGGAGCCTAACAACCAGTCACCAAACATCCTCTGTGGCCTTCTGTATTTCATTTCAATGCGCAAAGCAACTGAATTAAGCTTCCTCTATCTTCACTGTAAAAGAATCATGGAATAGTCTGAGTTGGAAGGGATCCACAAAGAACTTCAGCTCTTCAGTGAGTTGCCCCATCCAGGGATTGAACCCACAACCTTGGCAGTATTAGCACCCCAGGCTCTAACCAGCTGAGATAATCTCAGGCTCAAGTCTGCACTTAAACAGGCATTAGGTAAAACACTGAACACAAAGTGACACCTTGCATATTTCTGCAGCCTCACCTATGCTGATATTCCTAATACAGTTGAAAACAGTTGCCTGTCACTTCGTATTGTTGAGTAACTGAGTAGAATTTAGGGTATACTGACAGAGCATGTGGAAGATGCAAACGCTGACAGCAGAGAGACAGCATGCAGTCAAGAGATGGTCTGGGACTAGTCAGGCCTAAATATTTGATTGAAAGGACAGAATTCAGTGCTGCAGTAGAGATTGGCTTGAGGCAGGGAGAAGCTGGAAGTATAGGCAAAAACGTAAAAATAAATGTTTGTCTTCAGAAGCTATTTAAAAAATGTAAAATAAAACACCCTAAAGACTTACCATCCTCTGCAAGTATCTGCAAACTTCTTTCTCCTCCTCAGAAAAAATATCCCACTTTCCTCTACTACTGATAAAACTACAGTGTAACAAGCCATAACTTTGGTCCTTTCTTAATTCAAGCAACAGTAGTGTTTCTTTACTAGATTTAAAGCTCTAACCCTGCTAATTATCAACATGACACCCATATCACAGAATATTTAATTATGCTGGTTTTAGGTTGATTTTAGCTAGAAAATTACACATAGAAGCACTTTTACAGGATAATAAACAAATAAATACCAAAGAGTCTTAATTCCTTGGACATCGGGAATTCCTCCATTTGTCTACGAGCCTTAATTCTGTGTTTATTACATTTTGCTGAACTACTTTTTCTACACCATCTCATTCAATTAACAGGATATTTTCTGGGAATAAATCCAAGTTTAATCTTGAAGGAACACACTAAGACCCTGCATTCAGTATTATGGAACCTAAATGTTACATAGGAGAACAGGTTCTTAATTTGAGCTTTTGCTAAAGAATTCTTAACTGGCTGCATTAATCACATTGTTGTGTATCAATCGTAAACCACAAGATTTTAAGACTTTTCTAAGCTTTTGTATTAATGAAAAATGGAAAATTAACTCCATTACCTCTCCAGTACTCCTTAACTGCTTGTTGTAATTAACTGGATCCAGTTTGCAACTTCAGAATGCTAAATAGCAATATACTAACTGCAGCAATTATCAAACAGAGCACAGGTGCAAGCTCCTTCTCAGACCACTGTAAATAAAGATGTCTGTATTCTCAGTCCTCTCCCACATAAGCCAAAGAAACTGTACAAAGAACCCTGCCAACATATACGGTTCTTTATGTGACTCCAAGAAATCAGCATTATTGTTTAGAAGGTTTTTTTCTTCCTCTGAAAGAAAGTACTTAATTTCATTGCTGTTTCTTATCAATTTATTTTATTGTAAAAGAACAGTCACAATATATCCTAAAATAAAGCACACTCTAAATGAAAGATTTCAAATTAATAAATAGTATGAATATACATATATTAACTAATGAGATTCTAATTTGAGGCATTGAGAGAATCTAAAGAGTAAAATAAATAGGTTGGCAATAATTGTATTGAAGTATAACTCACCACAAATACAAATTAGTAGAACTAAATACTATTTTGTTACAGTCTCAGCTCAAAAGTACTATTCTTCAGAACATTTTAAAGACACTCTGAAGGCTAACTACAGAGTTATTAAAGTTTATTTTAAAAAGCTGAACCATGGATACATGCAGCTCAGGATAGGACTCTTGATTTAAAAACTTTTGAATTGCACAATCTACTTTCCTCTATTACCTACACAGTTCTGAGGTCCATACTATGCATCTCAACTCCAACACTGCTTACCATGCAACATACCAGAGAAGTCAATACATATTTCATAATCCTATGATTAAAAACTGACAGATTAGGCCCAACTTTGCAATGTTCATTGAAACAGAACTTCAGAAATTGATTCTTCAACAAAGAAAGGAAGCTCTAATCTTTGTTTCTTTACTGTAGCTAACTTCTAACCAAGCTGCGGCCAAAAAATCCAATTATTTAGATTTGAGAGATTTCAGAGCTTCCAAGATGCCAAAAAAAAAAAAAACACCCAAACCCCACCCCATAATACATCATTTGCAGCTTTCTACTGAATGATATTCCAACACAATGGCACATCTTAGCTTCTAAAATAATTTTAGGTAACTGTTTTTGTGCAACTGCCTATACTATTCATGTATAACTAAAACCCCCCAGGACCTAGTACAGCCTGTTCCTCCACCTCCTCATTTATTATCTCCTTTAAAGAGGGGAAAACAATTGATCTTTACTTTCCAAGGAAAGTAACACTCACTATTCATGCACACATCTGTACAGCGCTGATTACAAGTCTCTGTCAAAACAAACAGCAAGCTGCTGCCTGTTTGCCATGTTTGGTCATACCAGCAACCTTCTTTTGTTTCCTGGAAAGCAACCCAATGACCAAGATCAGCAAGGAATTTATTGTCAGCAAGAATAAGCTCAATGTTACTGGATGCTGCACACACTCAGACCCATATTTTCACAAGAAGGCTATAAATGCAGCCAGCAGCCCTCTTTTATTCCCCATCTGTCACAGCTCAGTTCAGCCTGGATGCTGTAAGGCTGCTCCCATGAAGATTTGAACACTCCTAAATACATAATGGCAGACTTACTGAGACAGATAAGAATAGTATTTTAGGGTCCTGTTTCATCATCAAGGACAACAGCCAGAAAAGTAATAATATTTCAAAATGCAAAACTACAAAAACCTTCCAGATTGGAAAATGCTTACCTGCTGAACTAAGCAAAACACTGAAGTCCGTTCCTCTCTGTGACTCCCCACATTCATTCTGTCCCTCTTTTTCTGTATCCTCATAGCGGCTCCAGTTGGAAAGTATCTTTCTTCTTGAATAGCATTTCACTTCTTCCTTCTCTTCCTGTCGTGATTCAGTATCATCATCCTCCCCTACCTGTGACATTTAAAAGGACAGCTAAGCCATTGCAACTCAATAGCATTTTGTTCTGTGTTTAAACAACCATTCATAACAACTCCCGCCACTGAAATAAAACCCAGAAAGACAAACCTACCTGGATCCCCATCAACATTTCAGATCAGGTTCTACTATCTTCCTGAACTGTATGTAATTCATCAATAATATATGTAATTAAAAGCACCTAGTGAAGCTTCAGCTCTTACAGGGGTAAAGCAGTGACACTGATTCAAGTTCCACTGCTTTCCCTCCTCCTGTGGAAACCCATAATGTGTAGCTTCCTTCCTAAAACTGGTAATGGGTAGGGAGCAGAACTAAGAATTTAACCCCAGTATCCCTGTGCAAGTGTCAGTGATATAGATGATACCTGAAAAAGCTGATGATTGTAAGAGCAGAATAGGAAAAGATAACCAATTCTGCAGAGAAATATCTGGAAAATGCTTATGTACATAAGAATTTCCATTATAACCAACTACAGGGTCTTAAGCAATATGGAATAATTAATCCAATTAAATCGCTTCATGGAAGTCATTCAATAGAAATAGACATGAAAAAATTAAATAAGCTAGCAGTCAATCTACTAGCCTAACCTGTTCAAAAGTTCTAGGGTCAAAAAGAGAATTCATTGCAGAGTCAACTTAAGATACAAATGAAATAGCCATTTGTCACAAGTACTCAACAGGTGTGGAAAACTCTCCCCTGTCTTGAATCCTCTATATATGCAGCTCCCCGAGAGCTGGGGGTTCAGCAGGAATGAACACCAGTTCACAAACAACCTTCCTGGTTCCTGAAGGAAGGTGCGCTCAACAAACAAGAGGAGAACTGAGACCATGCAGAAAAGTTCTGTATAAGATATTTTCTGCAGACGTTTAAAGCCCTGAAGAGCTGGAGTAAAGGAGTTGAGAAAAAAGAGATTCCCAACATGTTGGCTCTCAAACATTTCTGCTGACAGCTCCACTCTCTCTTCTCTCCTTTACTCCATCTTCTCCTTTCAAACCACAGTGTACGGATGCCATAAGACTAAATTTTGCTGTCCCCACAAAAAGTACATTCTTTGTTAAGAACAGCAAAACTCCAAGTTAATCTACACTGTTGTAAAGCTTAAAGCCATCTCCATTCAGTGTAAACTAATTTCAAAAGCAAGAAACCTTTCAGTAAATCATTAGATACTCATAAGCCGAAACACCCTTGTAGCTCCTCAGCAGACACTGGTTTTAAGGAGGACCTCGGCTTTGATAGTTTAAACATCTTGTGCAGAAAGATTAGCAAAATCTCTAGTAGTTACTGTGTTTCTAAAACTAGTTTAGGGTTTGGGGGTTTTAAGCATACCCTGTGAACATCCATACTCTACAACATTGGACAGCCTGGTGAAAACAACTGCACCAAGCCACTATCAAGAACAAATCACTATCACTTCACTAACTTGTTTTAGAATCAATGAGTTACTTCTGCAGAAAAGACACAGAGCAACACACGAATTTTAAACTGATTTTAGAAATCCATTGTAAAGAAGGCTTAACTACTCCACGAAATTTTTGCGGTTACATTTAGGCTCAAATAGACAAGGACAAACTGCTTGAGATTTTCATGTTTCTTTAGTGTCCAATTACACAACAGAAAACCTCTATCAATGCCAAATAAATCCCTGTTGCACACCAACTATATTTATATGCAAGTACATCATCATAAACAGAAGACAAGCAGGCAAAAAGATAGGAAGTAGCAGTTTGTGGAAAGTGGAGTGTTACTACTCCTTAATTCTGAAAATACATTAAAAATGACCAAAAGGAGCAGTGAAGCCTGTTTCATGGCATTTACACAAATGTCCATTGAAAGGGCTTAGGGGTTCTGGTGGATGAAAAGCTGGAAAAGAGCTGGCAAGGTTCACCTGCAGCCCAGAAAGCCAACTGTATCCTGGCTGCATCAAAAAAGGAATAGCAGGCAGCTGAAGGCAGGTGATTCTCCCCCTCTACTCTGCCCTCATGAGACTCCACCTGGAGTACAGCATTCAGCTCTGGAGTCTTCAGCACAAGAATGACATGCACCTGTTGGACAAGGCGGCTTATAGAAAAGGAGACTGATTTTTTTATATGGGCAGACAATGACAGGACAAGTTTTAAACTGAAGGAGTTTATATTAGGTTTATATTAGATTTCAGGAAGAAATTCTTTACCCAGAGGAAAGTGAGACATTAGACCAGGTTGCCCAGAGAAGCTGTGGCTGCCCCATCCCTGGAAGTGTCCAAGGCCAGGCTGGAAAGGGTTTTGAGCAACCTGATCTAGTGGGTGGTATCTCTGCCCATTACAAAGGGTTGGAACTTCATGTTCCTTAAAGTCTCTTCCAATTCAAGCCATTTTATGATTCTACAATCCCTGAAGGTTATTTAAAAGAGGTGGAGATGTGTGGCCTAGGGACATGGTCTAGTGGTGGTCTTGCCACTATTAGGTTAATAGTTGGACTCGATGATCTCAAGGGTCTTTTGCAACCTAAATGATTTCATGATTCTGTGATTGTGAAAGTTTAGATTCTCCCATGTTTGACATCTTTAAAATGATGGTCCAGCATATCATAAAAGTTGTAAAATCAGAACTAGAACAATGACTTCCCAAGAAAAATAATCCAACAAACTTCATAACCAAGCTTCTTCCAGCACTGTTTGAGAGATTTGGTGAAGAACAGAATGAAGGAATGGTGAAATCATCGAAGAGCTTAAAAACAGATTAAAACCTGTAATAATTACACATACTCCCAGCTGTCAAATCGCTGACAAGAAGAAAAATATTCTGTGCATTCTCACTGGTTGCGTGCATTTTTTAGGTAAATTCTCTCTTCTTTCTATTCATCAGATAAATACATTAAATGGCTGCTGTGGATAAACTGTTGGCTGTGTAAGCAAGGGGATAGTCACAACCACATTAATGGAAACTGATGCAGAACTGTAATTACCACACAACAAAGGCCAAATCCACTTGCATCAAGATAAAAATAAACTTATTTCTTTTCTATTCTTTTCCTATGAATTGAATTATTTGCTATAATCCAGCAAACCTAGTGAAATTCAGTGCCCAAAATAACTTGGAGCTGATACGACTCACAAGTCAAAACAAGAGTAGTGCTACACAGATAGATGAGTTTTATACTTTATTTTTGATTTTAAAAAAAAGATCAGAATCACCTTAGGCAACCATGACATTATAAAGAATTACAGATTCACCCCGTTCAGCTGTCAAGATAAATAAAACAGGAGTACCACTTTCTTATCTTAAAAAGCTCCCAGTAAACTTACATGGATTCAAATGTTTTCTCTTAAACTGGACTAAATTCTTTTTCACATTCTGTTATACAGCATACCTCAAAGAAATTTCATTTATTAGAAGTAAAATAGTTAAATTCAAGAAATAAACTACAAATTCTCAGGAGCATTAATAACAATTATGCAGCCTGGCTCCTCAAATACTGTCCTGAGGCTTCCTGTTGAAATGAATAAACTTCAAATACAAACCTGCTTCCATTTTCAATAAATATTTAATGGAAAATTTTACATCATTCACTGCCATGCTACAAGATAAAACTGCAAATATTCACTTTTGAACATCCAACATTAAATCAGCTTAAAGATGTGTATTCACCATTAAAATTATCAAATACATTAAAAAACTCTGATCAGTGAAACTTCAGAAAATAATTTGCTGCTACCACCTCCCATGAGACAGCTACCATATAAAGTAACAACCTGAGAAACACATAAACATATATCTTAATATGTCCCTTCCTCTCAGCTGCACTATACACTGCTATCACTGCCATCCCACCTTACTGAAAATGAGTCTAATCAGTACAGAGCAATCACCTGTCCTATGCATAAGGAAACAAAATAACTTCCCTCCTGCCACATCCTCAAATAACAGATGATACAAGCTGAAGTAAATTCTAGAAGCCAACTCAAATATAACCTTTAAAAAGTATTACTCACATAAGGAGAAAAATTTAAGCCTTTAAATAGTATTGAGCTACATCTACACATAATTGCTCAGTGCAATAAGGCACCATGATACCACAGGAGGTATAACATCTGCACGTTGTGCCTCTGTTTCAGATAGGATTACATGCATGACCATTTGCACATTGCATTGAAATTTTGAAACTGGGAAAAGTATGCAAAAGCCCAGTTGAACGAAACCTGGAAACCTTCAGACTATTTTGCATATCTGAAGAACAAAAAAAGTATACACAGTATTTTGCCTAAACACTACAGTGCTCAAACAACAGTGAAAGAGCCAAGCTCCCTTGCAGATGAACTTGCACAATTTGGGGTCTCCTGACAAACAGTGCATTTTCATCTTTCACCAGAGCCCATGACTCTACTTTTCTTCTAAAGGAAACCAAAGGGCATAGCACAAATTACCCCAATCTATAGTCTACCATTACAAAACGATACTTTAGTACACTAATTTTACATACAGGGTTGGGGACAGTATGGTATTGAGAAAATAAAAAAAAAAATGGGCTTTTTGTTCAACTTTTCTTACAGATGAGAACATGTTGATGCACACAGTTCAGGAATGAAGGTGTTAAAATGAAGTAAACACTGTTCTGAACAGGTAATTTTCCCCTGAGGTCATCCTTCTGCCCTTCCCTGGAACACAGAGTGGTTTGGATCAAACCAAGGCTGAAGCACCCAATGGAGAAAGTGCAACAGTGACTCTTACACCCCCTTTCAATTACTCAACCACTCTTCACTCTAAGTGCAATCAGTCCTAGCATGATGAGCATGTGTGTCCAAGCATTCAACAAGAATTGTTGAGCTCAGAGGCCTTAAAAGAAAATAAATCTAAAAGTGCATAAAAAGTCAGAGGTTCCATTAAGACTTTCTAAAGCTGTATTTACTAGCCTTAGGACACAACAGGAGCTACAGTTTATTGCCCTTTTCCTGTTCAATTCCAATAACTCTGTAAGAAAAATTTAGAACACTTCATCTTTATCAGTACTTAGAATACCCTACAGTAAGATAAACATTGTATGTTCAGCTTACCTTTCCTTGGGCCAACTGCCCTTAACTTTTATGTAGGTGGTGTGCATTTATCTGTTCTTACTTATTTTGTACTATTTCTCTCAATTCACTTCCTAAGAATGTCACTGTACAGTATGTATGAAAACACAGTTTGAGCTTTTTTGTTAATCTCTTAGAAAGTGCACAGCTATTTCTCTTCTTCACTTTCTTCCCAAATTACCTTTAGAAACTCTTCAAAATTATATTTATCAAGAGCTACTTTTCCCCTTTGTTATTTAACCTCTGTATTACTCTTCTGAATATTACACTTCCAACACATTCATATTTCCTTAATCTTTTCCATTCTTTATTAGGGACACCTACCTACAGTACCCAGACATCTTATATATCCACTCAGAGTCCACAATAAATAGTGAGCCACTGCCATACATGAACACCTGCTCATTCACGGACAGTGACAGCCACTGTCTACTCCCTGCATTTGCTGTTCTCACAACTACTGATATTGACTGTTCCTCTAGGCAGAAAAAAGTGAACATGTGAAAGACTTAAGAGTTACACTTTAATGATTTAAATTGCTCTTAGAATGACATACTTGCTTTTAATTTCATGGTTCAAAGTTATTGGTGGAGTAACCAAATAGGAGCAATGTGATTACACCAGGAATTATCTTAGCACATTATGAATACAACACAATCTGAAAAATATTTCCTTTTTTAGCAACAGTGCTCATTAAATGTACTTTATTTACACTTAAATTCACAAAGATACAAGAGAATCCCCTGACAGCTTAATTTATATATCACTGTGATTGATAGGCTTATACTTCATGATAGTTATATATAGTATAATAATCTTCAAAAGAGTTGTTCTTATTTTACACATTTATCTAATTACAACCCCTAGATATAAGTTCCTCATCTCATCTTGTAAGTAATTACTTGACAAAGGAAAACATCATCTGGTTATTGGGGCAGAAATTTAATGGACTCTCTAAAATACGACCTGTATGGCATATCAAAGAAAAACAGAATATACTTAGAACTTACAAATGAAAGCGCAAAACTTAATTTTTAAATTAGTGGTATTATTTTACAAAAGACAAAATACTAGTGCGGTTTTATCAATATTGATGCAAGTTTGTAGGTGTTTAGAATCAAGATATCCTTCTGCACAAGAAAGAATACAGAAGTCCATGAAATTACCTAGACAGACAGTTGAAATTCAATGACAGATTTTGAAATGCAATTCACAATGATATTGACAAGCAGGAATTCTGTTTCAAAACCAAAAATAACAGAATGATAGCAAAAGTGAATTAACAAGGTTAACTGTATATTGTAACAACCCTGCTATCTGGGAAAATCCCATGAAGCATGTCAACACATTGTTCTATCTACCTAGGAATATTAATGATAAATTCCTGCACTGAGAAAAATGAGCAAGTTACAACAATATAAAAAGGGCAGTATGAAGAAAGACAGAATACAATCTCCCAAACTATTCTTATTTAGTAGTCTTAATCCAGATTTTAGACAAATAAACAGAAGATTTGTAAATTTCCCTGGAAAATAAGATTTTTCCAAAGCAGTGATATCGTAAGATATCAGTTCTCTTCTTTCAGAGACAGAAAAGAACATTTTGTAGTAACACTCGGGAACACCTGCCAAAAACTGAGCTGTTAGCTCACCTATAGTGAATTGTTTTCAAGAGATATCATATTCACAAGTCTGATCATAATGACAATGAAAAAGTAAATATAACAATCTTGTCCACCAAATTATTTTGCTTCAAAGATACAAATAATTGGAACTGATTTTTAAATCAATTTTTACTTCAAATGAAAAAGACTGCTTTCTCATTACTGTTTAACTGCAACAAAACTCTCACCTCTTTAAATATTCTTTGTACTCTCTAAAGTTATAACATGATCAAGTACCAGGACTACAAGTTGTACTTCATCTTTCTCATAAACCATTATTAATATTTACACAAGCTATAGCCATATTCTGTACAAATCTTACACCTCACTGAACTGGAACAAAAGCTTCTATTAGGAGCCAAATTTCTCCCTCAGATTCACTGAGACAGGGGGGAAAAAAAAGGCAAAAAATAAAAAGCCCCACAGGCAAAGAGCTTGGTTATTTTGTTTGCAACTGCTGACATCAATGACAGACTATCTTCCTTTTCAAAGAAGTAGAGAAGAATCCATAAATCCTGATGCGTGCTTTTTGCTGTCCTCTCAGAAATACTCCCACGACCTGCTAGGAGACAATTAACTGCATGGTCCTTCGAACGAGTGCCCTACAGGGGCAAAATCTAATACACACTGCTCAAGTTTTGTACTGTGGCTTTTAGAGACCCAGTTTGAAACTGTCAACTTGTAGATAAATTAAACTTAATAACCATGCAATGTACATTACCACAAAACCTGAAACTTGGTAATGCCTGCCAAGTAAGCATTTATTTTGCAAACTGTGTATTTCAAGACAGTGCTCATTAGGGACAGGATTTTCCAAGCTAAAATTTTGCTATACTCATTTGGATTAAAACTCCAAATGGAAAGATGTTTGACGGGATATGTTGTGAGACAAGTATCATTATAAATGTAGCACTCATTCTGCACTAATTGCAAAACTTGGTAGAGAATCAGCAAGTGGCTTTAACTGCAGAAATAGTGCTTTGTCTCCCTTCCCCGAGGCTGAGCCACACTGTGAACAAAGAGTCTGTTGGAAGATTGTCCAGCTGCTGTCTATTGATAGTGAGACTTCTGATTTTCGAAACTTGCCAAGCTAATACATTTCCACCACCAGAAAATCAACTCCATTTTTTTCTTTAGTTCAGCGGAAATCATTATATGAAAGTCACTGGCAACTATGCAACTCATCAAGCAATTTATACAAAATTGTCACATGGACCTGCCCCAAACCTGGCAGCTCTATTACCTTCAAATTGACAGTAACTTTAAAAAGCTGATCTTTTTTTCTTACAAACATCAGTCAAAACTATGAATGCAAACATAAAATAGGAGCCTCTGTCTTCGCAGAAATAATATGTTTCAACAAAACCTGACAGAGTAAGTATATTGCCACAAAGGTTATAGTATTTTCAGTAAGATTATTGATTGTTCTATGTATAGGCTGCATTTGGCAAAAGTCAGACGGTTTATATACTACATACATATGGCTCCACATGTGTGAATGCTGTATTACACTTAGTATCCTAGATTGGTTAAGGAATCCTTCTAAAGAAAGTTATTTGTTCTTACCAAATCTGCTGTTCCTAAATAGAAGTGTCCTGAGCTGCTTTAGGGACTCACTGTACCCTGAAACTGATTCAATTCTTATGTGTTAATGTGAAAGTGTTATAGACTAATCCAAGCTGAAAGGGATTGCAAGAGGTCATCTTGTCCAATCATGTACTCAAAAGAAGGTCAAAACTGAAATCAGACTGTGCAGGTTGGGGCTTTGTCCACTCAGGGCTTGAATACCTCCAATAGTATACCCCATTCTTAGAATTTCATTTTGCTGTTTTATTCTAGCACTTCTAAAACTGCAAAAGCAGTTGTATCAACAGCTTTAATTACAACTTATAAAGAACACAGAGGAGGAATTCTGAAACATCAAGGAATCAAAGTATTCAGGTTAAATATTCAACTCAACAGTTAAATAAGAGACTTTTTTAAGGATATTGCTATTTTACTGGTCTTCATGAGTCAATGGGTAAGACAGCCTCTTTCAGTAAACATCTGTTATAAACTGATACATAACTGAAAAGCTTTGTACTTCTGCAACCATATCAATGATGAAGTAAAAGCAGGACAAATTATGTAAAAAGCTCACTCAAAGCAGTCACCTGCAGAACCGAGAAAAAAAATGAGTCTTGATCGTAACTCACAAATGTTATAATGTTAATTCACAAATGTTATAAACTTGGAGCAAAGGCTGGTCTAAAGAGCAAAGTTGAGAGAAGACCTCTGTTATATTGACAAGTCTAATGTTTACTTAATAACCCCTACATGCACACAGCTTTAGAATAAAGCCAACACAAATCCAGTGACTCTTCCAGAGATCAAATACAGCATGTTGAAGAAGCTTCAGGGTTTGTCATGCAAGGAGAAATATGTGACAAAGTTTCTCAACAGATCAATTTTTTTGGCATAGTGAAAATCGAAAAAATAAACAAACAACCCCCTCAAAACAACCTGCTTAACTGTATGAAAGGAGTCCTCTAAAACTCTCATTTCAATATCAATGTAACTATTGCCCATCTTTAAATTCAAAAATATTTGATAATAAATAGTAACAAAAGTTTAGGGGTTTTTTTAAATGCATCTATTTTGTAAAAAAGAAAGCACACAGGAGTAAGACATTATTTTTCTATGGATTTCAAACCATGAAAATAGCTGAGTGATATTCACTCACACTGTTCTATTTTCAATTGGCACAGCATTAAAGGAAAAAATTCTGGAAGACACCAAACAGAACAGTATTCTTTGAAATTGTATACCTCAACTGACAGAAACATAATCAATCATTTTCTTCTCTTTTTCACTCTTAACCTTCTGCCAGCTTAAGTTCCTTTATCAGTTCACAGCAGAATCAGACAAACATAAATAATGGTTAGATAGGCCGAAAGCATGCCATGAAACATGGGAACTGTGAAGTAGGTCCTTCCTTCGTATCTGGCAACAGTTATCTGCTAGATTGGCTAAGTGTACTGGTAAGCCAGCCATACAGTTCACTTTAAGTTCCTGCAATGTTAAACTCCTTTTTCTAACATAAATTTTGTTTTCTCTTTCCCTTAAAACTTGCAGATTATCCATTACTATTCCTGTTTCACATAATACATGTGGATACAGAGATGCTCTTTGTCAAACTCACATAGTAAAAAAAAATGCTTTGCTACAAATATTTATGTTGACTTAAAATTTTTAACATACACTTCAGAACATTTGCCATTTGCGACTGTTTTTAGTCCCCTTTTTCAGCCAAGGTTTTAAGATAGTCACTAAGATGTGTAAGGCATAATTTCAGAGGCTCTGCATACAAGTACAGATGTTTGGTTCCCAGTGGGAAATTTACCTTGAATTTGAATTAAAACCGCCGAGATCTGTTACTTTTTCAGATCGTCACATAATAATAGTATATTGCAAACACATAAATATTAACAGAATGAAAATTAAAGCTGCAAAAGGAGACACTATCAATTTGAAACACTATGTCTCCAACATTGTCAGTAGCACAGCCCCTAAGTTTTTCATCTTTCATTACTAATATATTATCATTTCATAAGTATAATTTCATGTGCTACCAAACAACCTCACATCTCTACTACCCCTGTATCAACAAACTGGCAGATCTAGCCATTACTGAAATTAAGTTGCATTATTACATTTATGGTGTGGCATGATGAAGCAGTAAGACTTGAGTTACAAAGACTTGTTTGACAATATTTTCAGAAAGAAGGGGGTCAAAAGGGGTAATTTTTAGGACCAATAGACAGTCACATAGTAAATCAATGAACAAAGCTATATAAAAGATACTAAGGATAAAAAGCAGATTGTCTGACAGGCAAACAAAATGCGCTATAAAGCTGAATACAGTACCACATCAAGAAACAAACAGGCAGGATACAGATATATTGAATGACACTGATTTTAAAGAGTCAAGTCATGCTTAACAAATTAACATTAAAAAAAATAATGTAGCAACGCCACATCGAAAAGATGTTATCCTCAATGCCTGGGGTTTTAAACAGCATTTCTGAGACCAATACTCCAATTAATGTTTTTCTTCATACAGTGGAAAACCAGAGATGCCAAGAGTATTAACTACCCACTTGACAAACAGACACCAAACCCTTTCTTTTTCCTTGTCTTTTCAATTATGTGAGAAACATACGGGCTGATCCATTTTCACAGATGTCTGCAAACCAGTCAACATAGTGATAACAAGGAAATAGGAAATACGCAAAGCAGTAATTAATCAAGAATATGCTTCCAAATTTAAGATACTGTGATCCCTGCTTCACAATCAATGCAGGATTTCCCTTACTGTACACCCAAGAAGTGCAAAACAATTAGCCGCTTACACCCTTCATTATCAACTTCCTTGCGAAACTCAGTAGCCTCCTTCCTAGCACACACTCAGGTAAAAAGGAACAAATCAGCTGGAATTCTGTCAGGCAGCATGCAATGCGCTGTCCCATAATGCAGCAAATTACTGCCAAACATCTGATTTTGTGGTGGGTTTGCCTCCAAAGGTGGGAGTGTTGAATCCATTGCACTATCATTTAAAATACAGCTATATTGTGGACAATGTGTCTCTATGATGCTACTCCAAAACAAAACGCAGCAACATAGCACACACCCCATTTTCAAGCTTTTTCAGTAGTATAGCTCAAAGGTGGTATAGGCAGTAGTATGGTTCCCAGAGCAGTATGTTCTCCAACTGCTATACTACAGTTTGAGTATTAATGACGAACATGTTTGTGGGTTCTGTTTATATATCAAAATATCAATACAACACAGCTAAACAGTATAGAGACATCACAGTGTCTTGACTCAGGTAAGCCAGAAGCAGATTTTTCTTAATCATCAAAGTGTGACATGAACTTGATCTCAAAGCAGTACGCTTTTGACAGAAACATAAAATTTTATCCCGCAAAAATAGCTCTATTTGTCCTGAAATGACCTGAGAATAGGTGGGGACTGGGGTGTAAAAGAGTGGATTGCCAAAACAAAGCATCTCAAAGAGACAGTGTAAATAAATGCAATCCATTTTTATTCAGCTATTGCAGAACTACAGTATTTTATCCAGAAAGTGGAAATAAGTTCAATTCCCTTCTCTGCACAAATGCATTTCAAGTTGCATCTCCCCTGTCCCACAAGAATACAGTGACTGTACATACTCCGAAATAGGAGATCTAATCTGTTTTCTCAGCCAGATCTATTTTAGTTTGTACAGCACCTGGACACTCCCAGTAGGAGAAGTCGAGAACTTGGTGGCCTCTGTGCCCTGTAGATGCCTTATCACCACACAGAGAGAAAAAAAAGAAACAACACAAAAGTAGCACTTCTCATAATTCTGTCTTTCATTACTGCTCTCTTTATGACAATATCATGTTTTACATAAAGTACAAAGGGACTGAAAAAAAGGAATTGAGGGAAATTCAGATAAAAAATTTTTTCAAGTTCAATGGCAGGTCACTTACCTGAGAAGTGGAAAAAAACCAACTTGACTGCACTTTTTATTTGAAACTGGGAAGAAAACAGATCACAGTTTGAACTTGTTCCTTTTCATCACATTCTCCAAATCTTTTGCCTCATTACTCCTTGCAGACTGAAACTTTTTCATCGTATGCTCCCTGTATCCAAAAGAGGTTCTGTGTCCACTGCCTCCCTTTTCACAAAAAAGCAGCAGTAACATTACGCACAAGTTGCTTCTAATGTAAACTGGCAGATAGAAAGATGATTTTACTATATGTTTCAAGAAAGAGCTGAAAATAATACATTGCCTTATTAAGAGACTTTTTCTGCATAATAAACAGCATTTTCAGTGGCTTACAAAGGATACCGTAAGGCAAGAAAATAAACAATTATTGATAAACTCATCAATCTGTTTTGCTGTCTCACTGAAAACAATTAAACCACTCTTCATTACACATCCTCCCTCAGGTTTTCATGTAATCTAGCTAAGATTTGTTTTCCCTTCCAATTATTCAACAGAAAATTAGCATTTCTAAAAGTCATTTAATTGCAATTCTTGGCAGCCAGCTTAAACAAGTCAGTATAGGTGTTTGCAAATCCTTTTGCTTTTATGCTCTTTTTTTCCCAGACCACACCTAATGAAATACAGACACAAAAAAATAAATCTTGTTATTTAATATTTTGTGTATTGCACTTCCTGACTTTTCAACAGTATTAATAAGATTAAACAGTACTGCTAAACATTAAATCTCTTTCATCATTATAGTGACACACATCAGAGTAAGTTAAAAATTATTTCTATAAAAGTACTAATGGAGATGAGCTAAGACATATGTTTCTATGTTCACTGCCTTTTCATATTGGCATACTGACCTATTGATGAATTTGCAGTAAGCCTTCAGCGAGTTTTTAGCATTGCCTCTCATAAACAAACAATTTACTTCCTTATTGCTCACCTAGACATCAGAGCTCTGTCAATACAGGTTCAAGTTTCTATTATAAACCATTTTTTCAACTTGAGGGAAAAAGGAAAAAGCTAAAGCTTTTTTTTTTTTTCCCCCTTTCTTTCTTTAGACTAAGGAAGGAAGAGCCTCACAAAGGTTCTTTCATGAAAATAAAAAAAAAAATATTCCTGCAAAGAGTAAACCTCTTCACTACTTTGCTCTACTGGTGACCTTTAGAAAGATCTACCAAAGCTAAAGAGAAGCTTAATTAGCAGAAAGGGCAGCTAAGAGAGCAGGTAGCATGGAGAAAAAAGCTTTTAGTCTTTATTGTACGGGATGAGAATTTTTGAAAGAGGGACGAAATCCTCAGACTGCTTCATAAATGCTGGATACTGGAACTCATCACTCTGGGTCAGCTAAAGATAGAATTATCAAGAGAGACACCTGATTCTGCAAACAGTGCTTTGCCTAACAGGAATGATGTTCCAGTTAAACAGAAAAACATCTCATAAAGTACACAAGAGACTTAATTCTTGAAGTTTCTACATAAAGTTGCTACTGCTCCAACGATCAAAAAGCATAGATCTAGAAGCTGTTTTAATACCTTCAATAGCAAAAAGTATTTATCTCTCCTTGATTTTTAAAATATGCTATGGGTAATTCAAACCCATTAATCATGTGACTATGACCTGCTGTGAACTATTGTCATCTACAATATGTAACATGTAGATGAAGAGTACAAAGATTCCTTGCTGAAAAGCATCACTGCAGTTGCAAAATACCAATCTCAAGTAACGAAACAAAAACCAAAGAAATCTAGATTCTGACAAGTTCTTATGCTCAAACCCATTTATAGCTGAAGAAGAGACATGACTCATACCTAGACATAACATCAGTAAAAAGCCTATCATTAAACAACGCTTAAATAATTCTATACAAACAGAACAAAACTTAGCCAGTGTTCATGAAAAACTCCACTTCTGTGTATTGCATCTCCATGTTTATTCTGTGGCTATCAGCCTCTTGAGAGAATGTTGTTTCATGTTTAAACCATCTTCTTGAAATTGTTTTATAACTACACCAGAGTGGTATACTACCACAGACATTTTCAGATATCTGTCTTTGCATTCACTCAAAAACCCCCCTTTGTTAATATCAAATTTTAATGCAACTTACTGTAGATGTTTTAGAGAGCACCACTCAAACCCAGACACCCCATCCTCATTGACTTACAACTTTTTTGGAAGAGGGTGGAGCTGGAAATCCTCTGAAAGATATTTTTTCTAAATAGCCTTAAAGAACGTACTTCCATAAATCTAACAAGCAGCATGAGATAACATAGTGAAGAATCATTATCCAAGGTCCTCAACACCCTAATGCTACACCTAAAAAAAACAAGATGTTAAAATGTAATTTTATTTTGCCATTGGTCTACAATATAATTCTAAAATGTAAGAGCTACCACACAATGATGCTCTGACCCTGAAGTTAACACTACTGTGAGGAAGCTCTAAGAGTCAATTAGAACTTTCTGAAAGTGCCAACACATCCAAACTACCAACAAGGAAAAGGAAGACTGGGTTGTACCTGTCAGGATGTACTACAATCCCAGGATTTTATGTGCCACATCTTTATGTGTTACCGTTTGCACTGCTTGCCAGCCTTAGGTGTATACAGACTAATAACTGCAGGAGAACTTCATATCAATTTTGCAGTTGATATTGAGCTACAGACAGTGCTCAACTCTCTGGACAACGGGTGGACAGCTTCAACTGGGCCTCCATCAGGAGTGAAACCAATTTAAGTCCACCAATATTACACTCAAGTGTAACTCACAAGGCAATTTTGCACCAAAACACCCATCCTTGACAGTAACTCAAGACAAAGAACCATGCCAAAAACACTGAAGGAACTGATTTTTCACAGTAGCACAATTCAGTTTTTTAATTTTACCTCTACAAAAACATTCTACTCTGAGACAAGAATCTTTTAACATCCTTGCTAACAATGAGGTTGAAGTGGAAGAAAAAGAAATACGGAGGATGGAATCATCTGAGTATCTGTTACAAATTAACAGGAACATAATAAGCCAGTGAAGTCAGCAATGCAGCATAATGTGAGTAATGCAGCCTGAAACTGAATACTGGGGGGTAAAAAAACCCCAAACCAAACCCACCAACCAAAACACCAAAAATTTCAGTTAGGCAATCACAAAAAGCTCAAGGCGTCACAACATGTCAGTGACAGAGCAGTTACCTAGGAAGAGATGTGGCCCAGAATCATACCTCTGTTCTCTACAAGACAAAGACCCTGGCTATTCCAGGGTTAAAGAGAGACTGTACGGTCTGAAACTGTAGAATTATCCTCAGGGAAAAGAGAAGCAGGAATAGAAACAGGTCTTTGGGGCAAGGTTCTTTTACACTCCAGTAGATTTATGGGTTTTACCAGCAGAGTGTATTGCTAAGTCTACCTGCAGAAGAGTTAAAGTCCTATTTATAAAAATAAAACAAACCCAAAACCCACCCCAAACTCCCTACAGCCACAAAAAAATACAGAGGAATTGCATACATGAAAGAGAACAGTGAGAAACAGACCCTCCTCTATGCCTCACCATGTAACACAATCACACAGGCTTGAAATCCTTTGATTATGAAACTGTGTGAGAAATATTACTTTTTATAAGGCTCTAAATTACCACTGAATCAATAATCAGCAATTTTTTGTTTCTTTTAAACACAGGAAAAACTGACAACTACAAAGGCTGTGCAGCACTATTAGACTGGCTGGAAACTTCACAACAGGGCTCTTGAAACTAACCAGTTACTTTTGCGAGGAAAACAGTAGCAGCAGTGCATGGCAAAATTTTTAATCAAAGTGCATCACTTCTACAAATTTGTTTACTCCTCATCAGAAATACCTACTACCTACCTACACTTTTTATACCCAAACAAACCCCTGTATTATGTTTCCTGGAACCAAACACTCATCCCAGTAGCACAAGATTTTTAGCTCAGAATTAGAGAGTTCCCTTCCGACAAATTACTTCCGAGTTATGTTTGGAAGAAATACACAGGAGCAAGTCCTAATAATTGACACTTATGTGTGACTTTCACACGCTGCGCTGCACATTCGCAGAACACGTTGAGAAAAACATTCGCACCCCATGGCGCGCATACATCCTTACTCTCCATCGTGTAATTCCAGCCCTTTCCCTGCTCGCGGAAGAGCGGCTGGGCCATCCAGCAGCACAGGAGCCATCAGCGGGCGGCCTGCCTGCACCACCTACCGGTCCCTTACAGCATTGACTCATTGCCCTGGATGGACGGAGGGATGGATGGATGGATGGATGGAGGGATTCTTAAATACGTAGTTTTAGTTCTTCCCTAAGTTCTAAAATCTTCAGTTAAACAGGATGGGAAGTTCTTCTCCAATAGTCAAAATATTGCCAATTCATATTTCATCTGAATAATATCCACTCCATTTTATCGGGTAATTAAATCTAAACAATATAAGGATTGAAAGCTGTGGTTTCACATAATTAACAAAATATGCAGCTGGTAAAGCTATTTCTTTAAGCTAGAAAATATCTGGGACAACCTGATTGAAAGTTACCAAATTACCATCCCAGAGACTTGAGGGGAAAATGAGGAACAAAAGCACTTAAGTAAGTGAGGACAGAAACGCACAGCCATCCAAAATATAAAAACCTCAAGCTCTTTCCAAGGAAGTGACAGAAGAAGAGTCAGACATGAAGTTGCTACGCAGCAATAATGCTGTTCACCTGCGTAATGAGATGCTTGCAGTACAAGTGTCTCAAATCAGCAGGAAAGTTGGTAAAATACAATGCAGGAATAACAATAATATAACTAAACCATTCTACACTAAACAATTAGGAATTATTACAAAACACTGCGGTCTCCAGCACCGTGAAAAACAGGTTCCTCTATTGTCTAGAAACTGAAAAGAATAAATTAACTTTGGCTGTAAAAAAGGCATTTATCTTTTTCCATTGCACAGACAGCCTTGAAAAAAATAGAAGAAAAATAAATAGAGCTGTGACAAGTGGTTACATACCAGCTCTAGTGAGTAGGCTCAGTAACCTTCACCATACATATTTTTCTGTGCTGATCTCCATATACTTCCTACACAATACATTACACAAGCTATCTACCCTTTCAGTCACAATTTTTATTCTCAAGGCCTGAATTAAAACTCCTCCTTCTTAACAATGTTTTTCTTCTTGTCCTGCCTAAAATGGATTTGCTTGCAGCAACCTTTCTACTTAAGAGAACATTGCTATCCAGACGTGTTCAAAGTGTCCCCTTTACCATAGAGAGGAGAAAAAAAATTAAAAAAAAAGGAAGAAAAACAAAAAAACCACAAACCAACAAACAAAAAAACTCACCACCAAAAAAAAAACAAAACAAAAAAAAAAAAAAAACAAAACAAACAAAAAAAAACAAAAAAAAACAAAAAAAAAACAAACCCAAACCAACTAACCAAACAAAAAATCCAGGTCCTTCAGTCTGTCCTCCTAGGTCATATCTTCTAGACTTCCTATCTTTCGTCATTCCTTCCCTCTGAACTTTCCCCAGCTGGTCCAAATCTTGCAAAAATAGAACTAGTTCTTCAGTGTGATTGCATTGCTAATTGACACCTTCTCATCCATTAAACTGACAGTTCCCTTCTATAAAATTGCAGCTTAATCAGTCACACACCTCTACAGATTTTTCCTATGTAAATGTAGTTGTATTATATTTGACCTTGAATGACACCTTACTGCAGGCTGTTTCTCCCATTTGTTGAGACTATGCTCTGTGCTCCACCCTTCTGCCAGTTTAGCACTGTCTGCAAATTTTAACACTGTATATTTTACTCCTTCATCAGAATTATTAATAGAAACACTGAGCATGAGCAGATATATAATGAAGCCTTGTAGAATCCTGTTTAACAAACACTAGTTTGACACCGAACAATCACAGCAGAGAAACTCCTGAGAAGGAAAGCTCTTCACACCTCATTAGTAATTAAGTACAGCTCACAGATTGATGTACGTTAATTTAAGTAAGTTTTTCCTAGTTGCTTTAGAGAAGACTAACTTAAAATATCAAAAGATTCATTGTTTCCAAGATCCAGAAATAGATTCTTCTTCTATCTTCACAAGTTCTGTTGCAGTGTTTCAAAGGAAATCAAACATATCCGCATTTGAAAAATGCAAGCTTTTGTTACTGTGCCTGTGAACTGCTTTTTGCAGTTGCTTAGAATGTAAAAATTTAGTTCATATTAATTAGGAAAAAATCTATCTAATGCTGACATCATTAGATGTTCTCTTAGATCAGTTCTATATGTGCGTGGACTACAAGAATGAAGACATAATAAACACTAAACAAATGCGATGTCATCTTGAAACTAACCATACCTAAGAAACACTGCACTAAAATCCATCTGTTAACCTCCATTCTTTAACAATAAAATATTTACTGCACCCAATGCCCAACACCAGAAAAGGAACATTGAAACAGACCTGTCAATTCCAACTGCACTGAAGTAGTAGCATCATCACCCGCACACTCAGTGAATCACTAAATAGAAAGTTAAAACAATACGTTGCAAGAATAAATTGCAAACGTAATAGACATAAAGGACAAAGGAAAATTTCCTTAAACCATCCACAAATGGATGTGGTCAAGGACCATCAAAATTAAACCCAGTACCATGTTTCAGAAGTTGTTTCTGTTTTAGTATGTTGTAGCTCATAACAATTTTAAATATTCTGATAGTACATAAAATTCTGAGCAAGTTAGAGGAGTTAGGCTAAAAGTAGGAAATTACATTGGGCCAATGTCAATCGAACTTCTTACTTTCAGCATTATAATTTTACATTTTACTAAAAGCGAGTAATTGCAACTGTATTTTATTCATTTAAAATAGCATAGATGAGCTAAAGCAGATGGAAAAAAACAGAAAATTATTCAAGATGACAGATCTACAAACACCTGCCATTTGGTGAACCAGCTGGTCATAATTAGACAGATTCATTTTTGAAGGGAGGACACAAAATCTTCAGTAAAAAAGATAGTTAAATCAACATGCAGGCTAGTTACAAAAAGACCTAACAAGTGGAAGATCCTTTTCCCTCTTGACCAGTAATAAGAACACTCTTCTTCCTCATTGTTTCTAAACCAATTCCATGTTTGAGAGAGGCAGCATCTGGTATCAAGTGTGGAACTGGCCAGTTACTCAAAGAGCTACCTCCTTAAGAGCTCACAGAAATCATGAAAACTTTTATCCCTAAGATCCTGATCCACAGCTGTATCTACCATGCAGGGCATGAAGTCAATTATTTATAAACAAAGAGCACCCAGATGTCTTTCTACATTAGCACACAGCCGAGGTGGGGAGAACTGACTCAGCAGGTACTGGGTCTTCAAAGGCTTTGCAAGTAACACAGCTGATTATCCATGACTAAAACCAAAGAATTACAGCACCCTTGCAGTAGTGTAAAGCATGTAATGTGGTGTCCGGTCTTCACATGTCCACATAAAACTGAGAACCAAATGTGCCACCATGAGACATTAAATTAAAACATCCAAACAACAAAATGTATAATTAAAAGTGGTTTTAAATGAATGCAATTGACTAAAAAATATAGCTTCCAAAATATTTCTACTTCACTGTTAAAAAAAGAAAATAAAAATTTCAGAGGAGATTTCAGCTTCTCAGCACACAGTAAGGAAAGTGCATATGATAAGACCATCACACTCCCTGCATTATTACCCAGCTTTCCAGGTTTACTATTCACACATCACCACTTGAGGAGATTTGGCCCCTGTTACTGAAAGACAGTGAGGTCTCTTCTCACACAATCCACTTACTCTGGTCCAAGCATCTTCTCACTGAGGTGGTGTACTCATGTAATACCAGTCACTTTGCTGAACAGAGAGAACACCAAGGAATTGGGAATAAAATGCAGTAAACTTCCTGTCAGATAAGAGCTGGCCACACAGATGAAAGAAGGAGGTCCTCCCTGTTCCAGAAGTGGTGGACTCTGAGACTGGCTCAGAGGTAGCAGGAAGTATCAGCAGCTGCAGGCTGGCACAGCTGCTGATGCTGTGGCTGGATTGCTGGGAGCCATTCCCATACAACCTGCTAAGCACAAGATTTGTGGCAGGTGTGCTAAGGGACTATACAGTGCTTAACATCAAAACCCTCCAGTGCAGGAAGAGCATTACGCTTGAACAGTCTTTAGCAGAGATCTGGGGAAATCTTAGCTATTGCTTCACTTTTAAAGACCCAACCTATATTAGCTTTGGCCAAAAATAAATAAAGTGAACGTGCTAGATTAAGATGAAGAGCATATTCAAGTCAATAACACAGTGATCAGACAGAACATATTGTAAGCTGTGCCAGTAGAAAAAATTTTAATTGCTTCCTGAAATACTTCAAACAACAATCCAGGCAAAAACACGCACATACAAAAGAGTTTCCTTCCTGAGTGCACCTTTTAAATTATGAAGTGGATCCTGTTGAGTCAATAGTACCAGAGAAAACACAGATATTAATGTATTTCAACTTGGTAAGAAAGGGCTGAACAACTTGGAAAAAAATAACTCCAGGATAGAAGTTTCCTCAGCTAATAAATACAGGTGCTGATTTCCCTCGTGTGCCTCTGTGGCTTAGGGAAAGCTACTGTTTCACATCCAAACCTGTCTGCACATATCAGTGTGAACTCAGCAATTTATAATGCTTACATGTGAAATCACTGACTGCTCTAGGTAACTGTACCAATCCAGCTGCAACTTTTACTCTGAAAACATGAGTGCTAAAATGTATCTAAATACAGTGACAAAACTAGTATTGTATATTTTTTAAATCCACCAGCAGCCATGGGAGCTCTAACACAGATAAAACACTGGCTGGGTTCAGCTGAAGCCATGGCATCATAAAAGTCAAAGTGAATCTAATCAACATGATGCTGGAAATGGGGTAGCAGCTGGTCCATCTATATTAGGACTCCCAATGCTGCCACCACCAATCAGTATTAGGTCAACTTTGTAATCTCTCTGCCAATCCCGATTTCTACAACCATAATTTCTATGTTGCAACAATGCTATCAGAAGCAAGAGAATCTGGATGTAGTACTGTCAAAGCATTTTTTATGGAAACTGGTTTTAAAGGCTCAGTGTTGATCTCCTAGGTTGAAGAAACATTTTAACATCTCCACAGGAAACTGCAGATGCAGTTGTGGTACACACTGGCATGTCTGTGCTACTTTTAATTTGCTAAAATATTTTATACTTGGTCAAAGCACAGTCATCAACTTTATTAACGACAGATAAATGTTCCAGTGAATCACAGATATCCATTACGTAAGACAAGCTATGTTACCATGTCTTCACTGTCAGAACCACAGGCTGGACAAGACATGCTCATTTCAACTTCTGACTGTAGAATCGCTAAGATTGGAAAAGATCTCTAAGATCATCCAAGTCCAACCATTAAATCAACTGTGCCAAAAATATTCAGCAATTCTTCATCTCTGTCTGCAAACAGAGATGTAATTTTTCAGATGCATGTTTCAAACAAGACTTTTATCTCTTCAACGCGAAACTATAAACGTATTTGGGCCAGAAAACGCCCGTGTGACTGCACCAAGGCACAGAGGATTTGGCTGAGCTGCCCCAGGGCAGGCCGATGTGGGCAGCGGGCGGCTGCAGGTGCCGGGCTGACCCGGGCGGGAACGCCGGCACCCGGCACTCGCCCCACGACACGACACGACACGGCCCGTCGAACTCCCGGCAGGGGCCTCGGCAAGACCTGCCAGCCCAGCTCCACCTCGGGAAGGGGAGGGGAGGGTTGGGTTATGCCCCCACCCCCAGGGCCGCCCCGGCCCCCGCCGCGCTCAGCTCCGCCTCCCCGCCGGGGCGGGCTCCGCTCCCGCCTACCCGCCGCTGCTGCGGAGCGCTGGGCGGGGCCGCTGCCCTCCGGCCTCGGGGCTCTCGCTGGCCCCGGCCGCCGCCTCCTCGCTGTCCGTAGGCGCCGCCTCTTCCCCGGCCTCCGCCGCGACCCTGGCCGTCCCCTCCGCTTCCTTCAGCCGCTGCCTCGGCCGCGATGCCGGGGCGCCGCCGGCCGTGCCGGGCCCCTTCCCTGCGGGCCCCTTCCCTGCGGGCCCGGCTGCCGCCCCGCTCCGCCTGCATGGCCGGGCTGCGCTTCCCGGGCCGCCGGCGCCGCCCACTCCGGAAAGGGCCGCTCGCCGGGGCCGCGGCGAAATGGCGACGCCCGCGCCCTCAGCAGCGCCTCCTGCCGGCGGCGGGCGGGCCCGGAGCGCCCGCGGGACAGGGACTGCCCCGCACCTCCCGGGGACATCCTCGCACCTCCCGGGGCCAGCCCCGGACCTCCCGGGGACATTCCCGCACCTCCCGGTGATATCCTCGCACCTCCCCGGGACAGCCCCAGGCAGGGGGGACAGGATGCTCTGCCCCGGTACCCTCTGCAAGTCTCAATGAGCAAGGAGTGGAAAATCGCTACGCACATGTGTTAAAAATAAAGAAAAAAAATCTTCAACAAAAACGTATTTAATGTTCAGAAAACATAACGCTTAGCTAAAGCCACATGAATCATGGAATTGTTTAGGCTGGAGAAGGCCTTTAATGTCACTGAGTCCGACTGTTAACCCAGCACCACCACTAACCCATGTTCGTAAGCGCCACATCTACACATCTTTTAAATACCTCCAGGGATGGTGATTCCACTGCTTCCCTGGGCAGTCTGTTCCAATGCCTGACCACCCTTTCAGTGAAGAAGTTTTGCTAATATCCAGTCTAACCCTCTGGTGCAACTTGAGGCCATTTCTTCTAGTTGCTCGCTAACAGGGCGAAGAGAACAGGCCCCACCTCACCACGACCTCCTTTCAGTAGTTGTAGAGAATGGTAAGGTCTCCCCTGAGCCTTCTCCAGTTTAAACAAAGCCAGCTCTCCTCCTAAGCTTTGGTTTCTGTAGCAAATGAGGAATAAAGCCACTGCTCTTAGGCAGACAGGGTGTTACACAGAAGCCTGTGCTGCGTGACCCGGTGAGGTGACTCCACAGCCACTTGAAGAGTGTCCTCCTCTGAGGACAGAGCAGAGACACAGGAACTATGGCTTTGTGCCATAGTGCTGGGCTGGTTTGTCCTTGTCTTGAACTAAGTATCCACCCATGTATCCTTGGGAAAGTTCACCAGTTCCCTAACACCAGCTTGCCAGATCCATCTTGAACATGCAGGCTATCATTTGACAACATACATTATAACATCAATCTGGTTTTGAAGGGTTTTTAAATCCAGTAGCCCTTCCAGCAAAATGTAACCACAACTCCATTCTGTGAAATCATGGGCTGTACTTTCTCTGCACTACTACCTGTGGTAAGGGCTGCTTAGTTCTGGGGCACGACATGCAGCAAATCAGTAAATTAACTTGGCAGACAAGCAAATAAATAAAATAATAGGGAGCAGCACTGGCAAGCATGTTGCAAAGACATCCAAGCACTTCTCGTGCAGCCAGCACAGGTCTGGCAGACCCAGAATGAGATAGAGCTAATACAACCTGGCGAACCCAAGCTGTGCCTGCATCTGTGGTGCAATTAATCTGTGACACGAACAATCTGCCTGCAGATGACTGGAAGCTGACTATATGCACAAATTTAACAAGTCACATTAATTATACCTACAGATAGATTGAAAAAAAATATCATTAATATTTGGCAACAAATAGCAAATACCATTACAACTCACAAGGTTGAACAATATGCATCAATAATTATGAGACATAGCAAAGTCATGATACTGTACATATGCATTTTGATTTTGTAATTTAATTTTCATCTCTCTATTATTATCATCTCATAGATAGACAATTAACATAAATTATGTTACCATAGCACACAGGAGTCCCGCTTACAGGCACTATTGCTATGAGTGATACACAAATAGATGACAAAAGGTAATGCCAAGAAGCGTTAACACAGACCTATGAAACAAAAGGTTATAGAGTATGAAGAGGTGGCGAGAATGGTCAACATGCCAAGAAGAGATCTTTGCATACTAGCAGCTTAGCTACTGTCAGCTTTTATAGACATCACAGTAAAACAGCCTATTAGGGAGGGAAGGCTTTGCATGATGATAACAAGAGTCCTTTTTATTAAGAAATTCATTGTGGTTTCCCTACCATATTACCAGTGTTTCTGCCACCCATGTCGGTTCAAAGCAAGAACAATTTTGTCAGGACAATTTCTGCTTCTCCTGTTCACTGAAATCTGCAATCCACATGGCATAGTTTCAGCAGTCTTTCTTCCTAAATCCTAATGTTAGAGAAGGTAAGTGACCTAAGAGTGGGACACACTTGCTACCTATGGCAAAGACAACATATTACAGGCCATGGCATCTAGACAATTTTTAGTCTTCCCCCTTTTGAGAAAAGTGTTATTTTCTGGCAAAAAAAAAAAGGCAGAAAGTTGAGACAAACTCCTCTGTGGCTGCTCAGACCCAGATGTTAGGCAAATATAGAAGTTAATATATGTTTATCCATGTGCTTCGTATTTGTAGCTGGTGCCTTTTTAATGCTGTCTCTAGCCTTAGCTGGTATCTTGCAACTTGCATAAAAGTCATGAGTCCTGACAGTGTTTCAGGTACATTAGCTGTCAAGGCAGAGCACAGCCCCCTTCTAGGAGTGCCCTTGGCTATGTTAGAGCTTAGCTGGCTGAATCCAAGGTCAGCTGCACTGCTAACAAGACCTGTTGTGAAGAAAGCTAGGAATGAGGGCCTCCCTCTCCTTTTCCTTGGGAACTGCTTTTCAGCTGAGGTTGTACCACTGACCCTCACAGCAGCTACATCTACACCTGGTCTCTTATCTCCTCGATCCTGACTCAGATCCTGACTCAGACCTGCTGGCTGGGCTTCCTGCATTGGTCTTGGACCTTCCTCGTAACTACCAACTTGCTCTGCAATCACTGGACTGTCTGACCATCACTGTCTCTGGCCTTCTCAAAAAACTACCATGCTTCTCCACATCTTGCAGCTTCTTGGTGAGGTCTTAGCTCCCACTCACCTTGGCATTGTGCTCCACCTGTGGCTCACCTTCCCTCGCAAAGCAAATGGCCCTCACAGCTCCCCTGACATTGTCACACTAAACCCACTACCATTCTGCCATGCTTAAAGATTTAGTCACACAGAACTTTTAATGTGCAGAGCAACTGTGCTGACCGTCCACAGACAAAGAAGCATAAGTCACATGAGATACAGATTCATCTCTTGCTGTTCAGCTACCTATCACAGCTCCACACACCTTTGTTTCACATTAAATGAATTTCTACTCTTCAAGGTTGCGTAACGGTTTGTAAAGTCAGCACATCCAGCTATCAGGGCAACTCTGATTTGGGAGAAGTCTGCAGAATGCAGAACCAGGATGAAATGTCTTTCTTTGCACAGGGAGAGAGTGAGCCAAGCATAGAGATAGTCAACATGCACATACTATGAATATTGCTAGTCTGCAAGGCCTATACTTGAACTAGAATCCTGTTGAATTAGGTTCAATATATGCTGTGTATAAGCAGAATACAGATGCACAGACATTTAAATATAAGACAGGAGATGACAGGCACACAGATGGATGGAGGAGAATCATTTTGAGTAGTATGATAGGCAGAAGTCTCAGTATACCAGGAAACTTGCCATTATCCAGTCTCATCATAACAAGAGATAATCATTAGGTAAAGTTTGATGTAGAAAGGTGATATACTTCTGTGGATACTTAGGAGACCTGGGACAAAAGTGAAGGAAACAGTGAAAGAAAAGTTGGAGGAGACCTTTTAGATCTTCAAGTCCAACTGCCAACTCAGCACTGCCACTGTAATCCCTAAACCACTAAACCATATCACCCAGCACCAGGTCCAGACACCTCTTAAACACTGCCAGGGATAGTGACTCCACTACTTCCCTGGGCAAAGAGGACAATGAAAGAAAATTAGACGCTTTTCTGAAAGCTGAAAACTGGTGGCTAAAAAATTCTATTCAGCTGATAAGAGACAGGACCCAACTACTTGGCACAAAAGATAGATGTCAGAAAGGGATAGGCTGTAGAAGCTTGCAGTTAATAAAAGACACTTGCCAAGAGCAAAAAAAACAATGTTCTGAGAGTTAGGATGAAAGATGAAAACACAGAGAAGTGGTATGGGTGGATAGGGAGGACCATATAATAGAGATCTGATGCAGAGAGAATCCTCAAGACTTACAGCTGGACTTTATTAGTAATTTATGTGATAGTTCTAGCTGAACCTGTGTCTGCTTTGAAAAAAAGGGATCTCTTACCAGTTTTACACTGGCTAAATGCCCCAAAGAAAAACCTGTTAATAATGTTTCTTTCATTTCTGACTTTAAAAACTAAGTACTACTTGACTATTCCAAAATTACACAGTTTTGCAAGACTAAGCATCAAGCAAGTGATTAGCATCATCTGATGTGATGGAGTTACTCATAATCCAGAGGGTATTTATGAAGGAAAATTTGCCTTAATACAGGCGTGTATTCACTGGCACAAGAAAACAGCACCGAGGAATTGAGGAAGGAATGGATGTCAGAGCTACGTATGCATTAATAGAGGGGTCCTGTTTTCACCTTTTGCAGTTTATGCAAGTATTAAGTTGTTTTTGTTACATTATTTATCACTGTGATTATCTGGTGCTTCTTCCTCTTCAGTTTACTCCTTTCTGTCCTCAACCCTACTACTCACTCACCAAAACTACCCAGACTGTTCTTCCATGCCTAACCCAGTCAGTCCCCTCTGTCCTGAGATCTCTTGACAGAGTCTTTCCTGCCTAACTTATTTTTCCAAAAATGTCTTCTTGACCTTGCCTGCTTCCTTAGCTCAAAGATTCCCCCTCAATCACCTCAAGCACCTAATTGTTTCTTGCTGTCACCATGCCAACATGGTTCCTAGTTCCCCATGCATCCTCAGTCTTCTCTTACTCTGTTTCTGTTGGTGATGACTTTTCCAAATTTTCCAAAGATAATGAGCCTTGATACGCCTTCTACATAGTACTGTAGGAAACAACACAGTGACTCATAGTATTATTGCACTGCAAAACTTGACATGTCTGTCTTTGAGAATATTTAGAGTGTCTCCTAAGGTATTAAAAATGTAAGTGTTTTTGTGATTGACTATCTTATGAAACAATAGTTAGATTGCATTTTGAAATGTCATAAAGTGTCAGAGTACATTGTCTTAGGATGTATATTTGTGGGGTTATATCCACGATAGTAGAAAGAATAATCTAAATGTGAAAGGAGAACACAAATAATTTGATAGGTTACTTTACAAAAGTTTTTATGGTAACTCTAATGGAAATCTATGCTGTTTAATGAGGTACTTTCATTTTCTGTTGTTTTTTTCCCCCTTTCATCTTTATAGCTATCTCCAGAAGGATGTTTTTGAATACAGAAAGCAATATACAACAGTGCTAAGATCCTGATGACAATACAACAAGAACAAGAATGGAAGTAAAATTATTCAGCAATTCTACTGTTGCAAACAGTTCATCCATCAACCATAAGTTAGAAGGGCATAGCCTCTGGGAAGTCATTACTATTGCCACTGTAACTGCAATTGTAAGCTTAATAACCATAGTGGGAAATATTCTTGTAATGATATCCTTTAAGGTTAATAGTCAGCTCAAAACTGTCAACAATTATTACTTGCTCAGCCTTGCCTGTGCAGATCTCATCATTGGGATATTTTCTATGAACCTTTATACGTCCTATATACTCATAGGCCATTGGTCTCTTGGAAGCCTTGCTTGTGACCTGTGGCTAGCATTGGACTATGTAGCTAGCAATGCCTCAGTAATGAACCTCCTAGTCATCAGTTTTGACAGATATTTTTCCATCACAAGGCCTTTAACTTACAGGGCCAAACGCACACCCAAAAGAGCTGGCATCATGATTGGTCTGGCTTGGCTAATTTCCTTTGTGTTGTGGGCACCTGTAATCTTGTGCTGGCAGTATTTTGTGGGTGAACGAACAGTACCACCTGAAGAGTGCCAGATACAGTTTCTAGATGAACCCATTGTCACCTTTGGTACTGCAATTGCTGCTTTTTACATTCCAGTGTCTGTGATGACCATTCTGTATTGCCGCATCTATAAAGAGACAGAGAAACGTACCAAGGACCTTGCTGAACTGCAGGGTTCAGAGTCTGTGGCAGAGTTTGGGACAATAAAACCTCAGAAAGCTCTCCTGAAGTCTTGCTTCAGTTGCAAGCAACAAAACTTAGTCAAAAGAGAGAGGTGTCAGGCTTCTTGGTCGTCTTCTAGCCGAAGCACATCAGCTACAGTGAAAGCCTCTCAGGCAGCAAGTAGTTGTATCGACTGGGCTAAGGCTGACCAGTTAACCACCTGCAGCAGCTACGCATCATCAGAAGAGGAGGATAAACTTGCCACTGACTCAGTTTTCCAAGTAACTTATGCAAGTCCAGCTAAAAGCAAGGCAGAAGAGTTTAATGAGAGTACAGATGTTGTTGTCAAAGACCAACCTGAAGGAAATGATTTTGAGAACCAGAAGTACTTTCTGTCACCTGCCGAAGACCACATACAGAAGAGTAAAAAGTGTGTGGCCTATAAATTCCGATTGGTGGTTAAGGCTGATGGGGCACAGGAAGCCAACAATGGTTGCCAAAAAGTAAAAATAACTCCTTGTTCTGCTGCTCTGTCAAAGGATCCTTCCATCAAAACCATGGATCCAAATATAAACAACCAAATCACCAAAAGGAAACGGATGGTTCTTATAAAGGAGCGCAAAGCAGCACAGACATTAAGTGCCATTCTTTTGGCTTTTATCATGACATGGACCCCCTATAATATTATGGTTTTAATCTCCACGTTTTGCTCTGAATGCATTCCAGTGACACTGTGGCACCTTGGATATTGGCTGTGCTATGTGAACAGCACTGTCAACCCCATGTGTTATGCCCTCTGTAATAAAACATTCAGGAAGACTTTTAAGATGCTGCTTTTCTGCCAGTGGAAAAAGAAAAAAGTGGAAGAGAAGCTATACTGGCAGGGCAATACTAGACTGCCATAGTTGCTTTTATACAAGGAATAAGGGGAAATACAGATATTGATGTAACCTAGCAAATTGACTGTAATTCTGTCTTTTCTGAGCTGCTGCTTTATGTGTCTAGTGGTTAAAAAAATCTGCTGAAAAGTTCAATTGTGCATGAAAATAGTGTGCTTGGGATAAAAATGTCAGTGGCTGCTATGAGCAACACAGTTTGTTTTTGACTATGCAGTAGATCTGCATTAAAGTTATTGTGTTTGGGGTCCTATGTCCTTTCTTTCAGCCTGAGAATATGTAGAGTAAATTATAAGCTACTAGAAATTAGACTGGGATAGTCATCCAGTCATCAGGTCAGGTCATCCAGTCTGTCTCCCTGTAGAGCAGAAGTGTTTCTTCCTATAATTCCTGATTAGTGTATTGTCTATTTAGGTTTAATGTACCAAGCAAGGGAGCTTGTACTACTTCTGTTTTGAGACTTTTCCACCTTCTGTTGAAATGAAACAAGGACTGTGTAAAGAAATAAATGCTGTCATGCTCAATACTAAATGGTTAGGGAGATTCAAAATACTCCAAATGAACACACATATTGCAGGAGATTGTAATACTGATAAAATTTCCACTTTAAGGAGGACTTTTGTGGAGACATAGGAAGGGCTCACAGTGGAGGGAATAGATAATGTATTTTCTATATGAAGAAGCCTGTCCCAATCTGAGTTCCAACCCATCATTGTGCAAGTCATCTCTAAAAATGGTGATGCTTAGCAGATATCTCTAAATTTCTCCAGATCCCACTATCTCTGAAGGAAATTTTTAAATTTTATGCAGTAGTGACAATGGTACAAATCAGAACTGACTGTAAAGCATAATAGTCTATCTACAACACAAGAAAACTCTTTTTTGAAATCACCTTTGTTGTGCTTCCCCTGAGCCCCAAATTTTTCATTAATGATGGAATGACACAGAACAAGAGAAAAATATTTACTGGTGCACCGTATGTTTACCTACATGCAAACAGTGACAGAATTGGCACCCCTGAAAGATTTTCTAAAGTAAATATTTCTGTAACACTGTTAAGGACACTTTGCACTTTTTTGTCCTTAAATAGCTTTACAAATACTAGTCAGCATTAAGGGCTTGGAAACACAGGTTACTTTCAGGCACTGTCCTTTGGCCCAGCAGAACCACATCTGCTACAGTAGTGGGGGCTGGAGTGAACCCCTCCGCTGGCTGTGTCTTCTGGGACTGGGCTGTACTGGCCTTGCTACAGTGAGCTGAGACACTGGCCACTGGCTGAGGTCTGGCACGGCTTTTGGTGCCAGGGCTGAACTGGCTGTGCCTGGCTGGTGTGTGTGATAGGCTGGCAGGAGTCCTGTGGTGCTGACTGAGCGCACAGGCAAGGGCTGCCTTCAAGAAGGCCATCGGGGCTGAGCTGCTCACCTGCCTCCTTGCAGTAGGAACAGCAAGCCTCACAAAGGGCCATGACACAACAAAGTCAACAGCAACAGGAGTCATGAGGAATGAATTCCTAAAGAAAACAAATGTTTATTAATAAATGAGAAAGATCTTCAAGTACACCAAGTTCAAAATCAGTTCTAACCTTTCTATCAAAATTTTGAGCGAGACACGCTAGAATATTAGTTCTGGACAATCTTCATATTATATCTACTATACACATTAGTGGGATATTGCAGTGCTGACATGACCCAGTTGCATGTTTCAGGGATTGTATTAGTAATTGTGAATGTACCATTGCTCTCAGTGACATTGTTTGTGTAATTTATTAAATTATTATACCATCAAAATATTTTCCCACAGATAAATAATTCCACCATTTAAACACAGTACAAGTAATTAACAATTTTTTTTATCCCCAATCTCTGCAGGGCAAAATTGTGTCAGTGAAAGATTAACAGTATAATACTGTAAAAATATGTTCTTTAAATTCATGATTGATTTTGTATTGCACCATACTGTGCCTATTATTTTTTGTGCATTAGCATATGATTGCTTATGAAAGGAAAACAGAAGTTTTATAAAGACCCTTTCATCAACTTTGCTCTGTCACTATCCAGAGCTTTTCCGGTGTATAGTGAGTATGTACAAATTGGCTATTATAGTGGGTTTATTTTATATTACGTCAGATCAGACATTCAGTAAACTATGCTTGATTTTTAGTAAATGAATGTGCCCCTTTGGGGCACAAGCTGTAGTTAAAGGCAAAATTTATGAGGTAGTAACAGTTCCTGCTAGCTGCACTTTTATTGCTAAAGTGAAGCACTGACTTCTACTGAAATGAAACAGGATATCTTTTGTTGGTTTTGGCTTCTGTTGAACAAGAATGTTCTGTAAATGTTTATGGACTCTGTGCTCAGTAAATGTATGAGAATACATGGTAATGGATGCAACAGTGTTGGTGCAATGTAATTGTGAAATATGTGCTCAAATTATGCTGCTAGCACTTAATGATGTGAGAGATTACATGGCCAAACATCAGTACATTGTAAATATCAAGAATTATATAAAGAGGTGTGTGTTGCTTTATTGTTATGTAGGATGTTTATTCTCAAAAAAAAAAAAAAAAAACAACCAAAATCAAAAAAAGACAAATGTGGTCAACATCAGAGTATCAGTTAGCATTTAATTCTATTTTGTACCTTTAAAAAGTGTTGTAGAACTTTTGCAGTGTAGGACAATCTTATTATCTGTGTTTCTGTCCTTTTAATGAAATTTTTACTGATCTTATAATTGATTATGGTCATGGAGTAGTGAAATGTTTTCTTGTAAAATTACATTTTATGTATACATAATTACATACACATACATATAAAGATATATATGTATGTATTATCAATATAGATGCATAAATATACATCCCTAACTAAGCTTTTCAGAGATCCAGCACCTTCTATATTTTTGAGTATTGAATTTTCCCACAACCTGGAGGTAGGATTTTTTCTCTGTCTTTTCACATGTATGCCAGCCTCTCTATATATTCCAGATCCCCATAAATTCTCACCTAACATTAATTTGCTGTAAATATAATTTAAATTTGTAGATAAATACTTAGAAGAGTTCCCAGAATTTTTGAACAAGTATAGAACACCTGAAACAGTTGTGTATTTTCTGTGACTACTTGGAGTGAAGAGCTTTGGACAGGAGAGCAAGTCATGATAGACCATAAATTCAAGGGTTTCCTTTACAGCAAAAATCCTGTTGAAATGAGGAAGAATGAAATCAAAAGAGTTATAAAGAAAATACTGTAAGAACCTGTAAAATATGACAGAGAATATTTTTCCATTAATTATACAATTCAGTTACCAATAATGCTTATCCTGCTCAACTATGCATGTCAATTGTTAACTGCTATGAACTTGAAAAATATTCTTCTGTGTGGATTTTTGTTCCTCATCTCATTTGTGTCTGCAATGAGACCTGCACTGGGATCTGTGGACTTGAGGAGTCTCGATCTAGAGACAGTGATGGACTTCAAGGCAAAATCTTCGTTGTTTCGTATCTTCCTTTAGCTATTGTTCCCGTTTTAGAGCTGAGTCTCATGAAAAGTCCCCATCTTTAGTTATTCTGATCATTTTATCTTGCACATAGGGCTTTTTCTCAGTAATCTGTGGCATTGCCTCCTTGTCATATTTGATAGATGATCTGAACATGTCAAACTACTTTGACTGATAAATTTTAATGCAAATGCAGCTAAGGATAATCACATTGCTAAAAGAGTAAAGATCTCACTGAGGTGTGGTAAACATATTAAATTTAACTGAGAAGTCATTACAATAATTAAAGAATTCCATATCAATTTGGAAGATGCTGTTTTCTCATAGAACGTAGTTGGTATGAAACTGGATACCCAGTTTGAAACTGAATTTAATACTTGCGAACTTTACTCAGATTCTGGATTTTGGAAAGGATTTTGTAAGATGTTTCTTTACTTGTGGTAGGAAACAGTTTCCAAATTGCCCATTCATAGTTTTGGATTCCCAAAATCTTCATATTGAAGGAGAATTTTCAGATGCTTCTTATTAAAGTTACTCTGTAATTTTTAGGGGACATTATTACTGCTGCCTTCTCTGGATTCTTTGCTCTAGGAAAACAGACAAACAGAATTCCTCTGAAGTTCATTTTCTTTCCTTTCTATACAGATAGAAATAATATGAAGGATATTAGTATGTTTCTTACTTCAGCACAGTGAGAAACAAATATGTTTCCTCAGATGTACCTAAGAATCCAGCTGGAGTTACTACAGTCCATTTGCTGTGGACTGTATGTCTGTCTAAGTGCCCCTCTGTTGGCAAGGACTCTGCCCAAAAACTCATACTGCTTACTTCTTCTTGATATTACAGAAGGTTTAAACTGCCCGCTCCCACACCTCCCCCAAAAAAAAAAAAAAAAAAAAAAGAACAACAACAAAAAACCTCCCACAAGAATGGCCCACATTCACTACTTTTGTGAGCTACACACCAGGGTCAGAACATTCCTCTGAAATGCTCACCTGCAGTGTTTGCCTTGGACACTCCAAAGCCTCCATGAGCTACTGTAATGCTCCTGCAGCAACTGGGTAGTCAGTGGCTTCTCCATTTTGAAACACCCTGCTAAACCTTAACTCCAAAAATGGATATTGTGTCTTTTCACTTAACTACTTGGCTTTCCCCCTACCAAATCAGAAAGAGGCCAATTATTTCTTATGTGGCCATCCCAAATCTCCATTGCTGTCTTTTGAACCCACTAAATATTTTTCTTCCACATACAATTGAACATTTGACTGTCATAAAGCATTAAACTTTGACCATTCAAATAAGCACTTTGTTTATGATTTATTAACAGCGACCCCTTATCTATAAGTAGTTTAAAAAATGATAACATTGTGTTGTAAAACATGAGATAATCTGTGACTATTAGTGGTTTCAGAAAGGGATGGTGCAATTGTTCTTTCCATCTTGGTAAATGTATTTCTTCAGAATGAAGGAACTTCAATTTTCATTACACTCAGTAAAAATGTTGCTTTTTACTCAATTCTTTTGCCTTTAGCCACTAAATACCTTTAGTTTCTTCATGTATCTGCTGATATATCAAAGTCAGTCTTGCTCAAAAAAACCCAAGCATTTTAAGTTTTTCAAAAATTTTCTTCTCCACAGGTACTTCTCCACACCCTGTTTGCTGATGGCTTCTGTTTCAGTAGACCTCTTAAGTTTGGGGGAGTTTATTGAACCTCTGGATTACAAGGCCATGATATAAACTGGAATATCTGCTACTCCTTACATGGTGCAGCCACCTAGACAGAGTGGAGGTCAGACAGTTGTTTTTGCTGTATGCTGTCCATAAGGCCTCCTTAGGAGGGCAATTCATCAGCTATAGAGGGAAGAGTGGAGAGCGGGTACAGTGGGGGATACGAGCTGCAGAGCACAGCTGAATTCATCTCTGTACCCTGCCAGTCTGCTTGGGCCCTGATGCATTCTGAAACAGGGAAGATGTGAGAGTGACTAAAGGACTTCTTGTTCATTCTAGAAGGAAAAAGTGAGGCCAGGCAGCTAATGTTGTTAATTTATTGATGCAGAGTATTTTTGGTCCAAAAAGCACTTTGCCATACTTTTAAACCTATGGTTAACACATAAAAAAAAAAGGTACTTGGAAGGCTGGAAAATCACAAACAAGATCAAGCACTTTCTCATATGAAAATGGAATGATTTTTAAAGACAAATAATAAATAAATTCTGAGTTGATTAATATGGTATTGTATGTGAGAATGTGTTTACCTTTCCTGCAGTTGAGAACACAGGATAAGGGAGAAATGCAAAGTAGCAAAGAGGTGAAGAAAACTATTTCACTGCTATTGTTAGGAGATTGCATGTTAAAAGAGGAACATGTCTCCCATTCATGGGTGCTTAGAGCTGGAACCTGTGACTCTAGACCTTGTCATGCTTACTTTTTGGAAAGATATTTATTTGACCAAGTAGATCTGTTTCAGCACATACTTGTGGGAAGACCCTCCTCCGTTCTTATACTGCAGGCAGCAGTATGATCAGGAAAGGCTGAGAGAGAGTGCGTAGGAGAAATGTGATGGGCAAAAGAAAATAAGAGGAGACAGAATGGAAACGCCCATGTTTCACTCTGTGATTTCACTGATTCAGTGTTGAAGGCCAGCTGCCTCCTGGATTGCCTTTCTGTAGTTTGGTGATTAAGGTTCAGCAATGGGAGAAAAAAAATCTGTTAGGATAGTCTTTTGCTAGGAGATGATGAAGTAGAATTTAGTCCACTTTTAAAGGTTCCATGCTGGTTGATGTTTTGGAATATTCTTATTTATTTTCCTTCCATGCTTTGTCCCAAACCCAGCCCCAGTAGTAATTTCCATCCATACTTTGTTTAGAAATGTGGAATGTACCTCAGTCCCTCAGTTCCATTCAATGTCTTTGAACTGAATTAATAATTGTCTTTTTTGTTTGTTTATTTTGTTTTTTGGCTTGCTTGTAGGTGTGTTGTTATGAATTTTTTCATTTTCATCATAGGCTTGTAGGGCTCCAGTTAATACCAGAGTCCCTCCAAAACTGGGCAGCTGGATTTGGGCTGCCGGTGCCAAGTCATTTATACATTATTAGCAGGGTCCTTTCCTCCAAAATGCTCCAAAATAGGCCAAGGGTGGGCTGCAGAGCAGGTTACTTGGCTTTGATGATCAGATGCAGATTGTGGGCTTTCTGTTATGGGCTTCCATGTCAAGGTTATTCAAAACATGTTTTTGGAAGGTTATATGGCCAGGAATTTGAATAAAAGCTATGGGAGACTGGCAGCACTCAGGTGATTTTGTTGTATACCCATTACAGCTTTGGAGGAGGCATCCTGATCGAGTTACAGCAGAATCCACATTAAATTCACTCAATGATATAAACTAAATTCAGGTAATAACTATTTCTTCCCTTATCACACTTCTCTCTTTGAACACAAAATCAGTGGAGAAAAAGTCATGTGCTGCAAAATCAACATGTGTGCTATGTTGGCCTCACCCACGTAACATAGCTGTATCTCTCTGAAAATGTTGCAGTGCACCATGAAAAAATAAAAATTGCTTTCTTGGCTTTTCTGTTTCCCAATTAATTTCTCTTCTTAAGCAATTCTGATGGTCTTGAGCTTCTCAAAACACAATATAATTTATTTTCTGTGAAGCAATTTTCATGAAAATTATGGAATACTATTTTAAATTAAAAAGCAAGAATTTGCCAGTATCTGTTGGATGAGTTTCTGTAACAGAAATATCTAATGCATGATAATCTAATTATTATCCTGACATTTTGTATAATGTAACAATAAATCTCCTCAGTTATTATTCAGCTATTCCAATGATATAGAAATGTGTGAAGAAATTCAAAAAAAGGTAAAAGAAAACAAGGTCTTCAAGGTTATCAAAACTAAAATCCTTTTTATTATTTTAAAACAGAAGAATATATAATTAAGTTTTATTTTATAATTAGAAAAAAACAAAGCAGTGTTTAAATAATGTCAAGTCTGAGTACCAAAACAATTGAAGCTAGCAAATGTGAAATAAAGCCAATGCTCTCTTCTTTTCTCACAGTGGTATCATAAAAAAAAAGAGAAACCTGAAGCACATCATGGAACAGCAAGAAGCAACAGTCAAATAATGGTCAACAAAGTGGAGTGATATTCAGAAAAAAAAAGGAGCAATAAATAAACAATTGCAAAATCAATTTGATCTTTTAAAAACCGTGTTTTCTGAGTTTCTTGGGGAAAAATTCAGATGAGTTGTAAGCTTTGGATTAGTAGCTTTAAATGCTGACAGTCCCATTAGTGCTGGGTGCTCTTAAATGAAGGGGGGAAAGAAAAGCCTATACTGAATATTCCAATATATATGGGATCATTAAAAAGTAGAGATAAAAGAAGAGTTAATGAATGGGGAAAGAAGCCACGGCAGATTAGGCTAATTCCAATTTTGTAAATTAAAATACTGTTCACTAAAATTAGAAAGAAAGGGCCCATTGCTGCCCTATGGTACACAATACTCTCCCAAATGCATTTTGTATATGTAGGCACTTCACTGGAAATTTCTGTCCTGCATGATATATGAAGATGTGCAATTATAGGAGATCAATCATGAACATTGATACTGGAACAAAACCTTCTGAAATGCATTTATATTCATGTATATATCCTACACGACATAATATCCTGGATCTCATACCTGACTTGTCTGGTGGCTAACACACCATAAAATGAATTATTCAAATCTTCTGATTTTTTAAATCTTGTGGTAGAGGCCTCAGTTTCTGACAGTTTCTTACTTGTGTGATTGGCATTTTTCTGTGACATGGTTCAGTCCTGGACAGTATGTTATCATAAAGCCTTGCAGAGGCCCAATTTAAATTTTCAGTCATGATTACTTAGTGTGATTTTTCAGTCAATGAGTTCACTTCAGTCACTGGACAAAGAGTTCACGTTCCTTTCAAAGTACACATGGCTTATCTACAGTTCAACTTTCTGACACGGGCAGGACTTGGGCAGATATGACAGGTGCTGCTCTATGGGTTTGATCATCATCCACGCAAACTTGCATGGGCGTTGCTTGTTGCAGTCCTTCTGCCAATATATCACATTCCTACGGTTTAGATTTGCTCCAGCACACGCATCGTACCACCAGCCCCCACCCGGAATGCCATTGAGTTCCAGTTTAGCACAATTCAGAAAGTAATTGTCATTGTCTCTGTCCTTCGTTGTGAACTTCTGGTTGTCATGGAGATAAGCTTCTGTGTCCAGGGTGAGTGCATCAGTGGCATTGCCTTTGTATAGACCAACCCTAATTCGGTATTGAGATTCTTCACTTTCGATAAGGAATGGTTCATACTGTCCCCATTTGATTTCAGCATCTAGGTTTACAAGTTTAACTCCAAGTATATATTGCACAGAGCTGCTGGTTAACTGATGCATATATTCATTTCCTAACCAGTGGTTGTCATGAACAGTGCCAAATCCGTATTTGTAGTCCTGCCAAGTCCTGTCAAAGTCGACAGTACTGTTGACTGTAATGTGCTGGATTACTGTCCAGCCACCATCCTGCATGTTACAATAGACAACAATAGAATCCTCTTTTGGTTGGATGATGTAAAGGCCATCTCTGGAATTTCCTCTGGAGCGCTGAAAAATCTCAAAACAATCCCTTGGATAGTCTGAGGGGGAAAAAAACCCCAACAACAAATAATTAAAGTAAATTTCTGTTCAAATAGTAAATTTTAGAAATTGAACTCTGTCCTTTAGAGTGACTGAATGATTGCCTTCTGACTGGAAGCTGACTCTGACTTCATCGCAGCTGGTGGGGCACTTACTCAGCTAAAGGGAGGAAGACTTCAGGGCAGAACACACAGCAAATGTTCAGAAACTCAAAACAAGGTTTATTACCTGTAACAATAGAAGTGGTAGTGTATGGCCTCATGACCACAGATCAAAAGTACACTAAACAGCTTGGTTAGTGTAAAAAGCAAAGAAACAAAAACAAAAACAAAAATATGCTCCCAACCTATTGGCAAGAGAAAGGGACCATGAGTGACTATTTTATCTACTACTGGTCCTGTGGGGAATTACATCATACAGTCTTCTCACAGAATAGTTAAATTTCTTCTCTTCCAACTGAAAAGCATTGTAAACTTCAATAACTGTCACTACTCTGTTAGAAATTCTCATCTGGTTCCCAATCTAATTTTAATGACATCCCGTGTCCATCTTCTTTCTTGTGCCATATTGTTCTTTAGTCAATAAGTGCTTCCTTCTTCCTGGGTAATAAGCCCCCATGTACCATGGCAAAAAATATATTTTTAATCAGCCTTTGTTTTGCTAGGATACATTCTGTTAGGATAAATAATTTAATTTATTATTTAATGTAACTTAAATCTTCATTTCCTTATTTGTCTTAGTAGGCTTTCTGCACCTCTCCATTGCAGAATCTCCTAGAATGTGGGTAAAATTTCCACACAGTACTGCAGATGGCCTTATATGGTGACACTGATTCTTTGAAAGTCTTACTAAAAACATCTCTTTTGATATTTTCTAGGATGGCATTTGTGTTGCTTAGTTTCCTTTAAGATGGAGTTTGGTCTTTGGTTCTTTGAAACTGGTAAGATCCCCACCTTGCAGTAAAACCTAGAATTTTGTCCTGTATTCTTCATCTCAATGGTATTAGTTAAGAATATCTGTGGGGTTTTCTACATAATATTCCTAGTTTTCACAGTTGCATTTCTCTCATTCATGTTATTATTAAATTCTATCATTGTATTCCCAGTTTTCCATTGGTATACTCCATACAACTGCCAAAAAGATCGCTTATATGCACATACTTCCAGTCTCACCTTAACTTTATGGCTTACTTTTCTACCCAAGTCATTGTCATCTTCATTTCAATCTTGACGTAGCTCTATCTTCTCTGATTTAATATTGTATTGTATCATAGGTTTTATAGAAATCCAGATGGACTAGACCTGTTAAATGGTATTATTCAATATCATCTTTTATGTTACATATTCAGAAGTTCATTGGTACTTCTAAGCCATTCAGGACAGATTTACAGGAGTATACAGGCTTTCCAAGGTCTCAAGTTTTATGCCTTTCATTTCCTAATAGAATATACAGCTGTGAATAGAATACTTTAAATCTCAATATTATCTGCATGACATTATTAAATATCCTGAAAGAGTAGTCCTGTGTACATGACTCTGTACCCCAGTTTTTAGAACATTTGCCTGGTAGACACTGCCTGTCTGCCTCCAAACATAATCCCTTGATTTTATAGATGGATTATTTAAGTCATTTATATAGTTATGTCCAAGTCAGTGATATACAGTGACACCTGTATTTGCCCCTTTGAGTGAACATTATAGAACAATTGCTACAGACAGATAACAAGAAAATCATTTAGACTGATTATTATAAGGTTCACTTGGAAAGTGAATTTTATAAACCCTCAAGTGCCATCAGTCAGGGGACAAAAATTAATCAGTGCCACTACTTTTTGTCTACATTGTATGTGGTATCTACTCTGGTAAATGTATGAAAAACGTACCAAGCTAGACCTTGCAAGCTAGATAGGCAGAAGGATGCCTCAGTTATAAGTACCAATGGGATCTAGCTATTGAGGTGTAAGATGTAATCTAAATATGATTAAGTCTTCAAATGTCACAGAATCTTATTTAAAAAAAAAACCCCAACAAACAAGCAAACATCAACCAACAAAAAAACCTACCCAAACAAACAACCCCCCCAAAAAAAAGCAACAATGTTTTAATTTCTCTTGAATTAGATGGCTGCCAAGCAAGGGTTTTAAAGATTTGGGACTTTGTGGCAAGACAGGTTCGTATTTCAAATTATTTTTCCAGGACTAACATTCAAAAATGTTGGCTGCAAATGTTACAGCAAAACAATAAAATAAAACACAGCTTGCATCCCAGGTGCTCGCTGTCTTCATGAGTACCTTTTTCATTGACGTTCCCCAGACTTTCATAGTCTCTTTGGGGGAGAAGGTGGGCATTAGCCAGGACCACTGCCTCCTTGGTGCTCACTGATGCAGTGCATTGAGAGAGCAAGAACAGCATAAATCCTGCTAAGCTCGTCAACAGCATCTTCCTTCCAAGTCAGTCCTCCTGCAGAAATACAGAACTGTAACACAGACTAGAGCTAAAAATCGAAATATTTAGGACTTTTAGTACGGAAGTCCTGAAGGAGAAAGGTTTGAAATACATAGCTTCAACATAGCAGGCCTCTGTCAAAATTGGCTTCTTCCGTCTTTGAGGTACCTCTCCTTTCCTGGTTTCTCACACCCCATTTTCTGACTAGTGATTCCTGTGACCCAGAGAACTGTGCTGTGACACATCTCTTACCTCTGTCACCTTCTGCCATGCTGGACAATGAAACACAATGTAATTCTGAGTGTGGCAAAAAGCCATCAAGAGTAATGAAATGACAAAAGAAAAAAGCACACCTTATATTTATCAGAGTTGAATTTTGCTTATTCCCTGAGTCCAAACTGCAGTGAAATAGAGACAGTGGTCAAACTGGCAGAAATAGTAACATGAGCTCTGCTGACTGTAGCTCAAACAGTACTCAAAGACATAGTTTTCGTAGTGCTGGGAATGTTTCCACACACTGAAGAACTCACTTAAGCATGTCTGAACTGTGCATTTTGTGAATTTCTATCTACAGGTTTAAGTCAGATTTAAAACCCCAAAAGTTCAATAAACAAATTAAAAAGAACTTTTCTTTAGCCTCTTCAAGATTCACAGGAGTTCAGTATATGGAATTCAAACAGTTTTGAGCCTCATTTTGTCCACCTTATCAGGTACAGATCTAGTAGTCCTTGATCCAATACAGCAAGAAGGCTTAGGCTATTACTAGACTAAATCCCATGGTCCTCACTTAGTCAAATCTCGGATTCTCTGAAGAGGAGTTTCTGTATCAATGACAGTTTAGACTGAATCAGGGTAACAGATGTTTCCTATCCTCTCAAAGGACACATTTACTTAGTATCTTGTTGAACCCTTTTAATTTTTGATATATTTTTTTTATTATTATTTTAAGGACTGGGCTCCCCACAGTGGTCTTGAAGGCAGAAAACAGGTCAAGCAAAGAGCTCTTGAGCCAGAGCTTATTTCCTGCCAGCATCAGCACACAGCCTACAGAGGCCAGTACCCTGCTCCGCAGTGGCTTATGTTGCAACAAAGCCACATTCCTTATAAATCTAATGACCTAGCAGCAGATTCAGCAAAGAGTTTTCCAGAGTGAAAAAATATTCAGCATATTTTTTCAAAAAATATCCAAGATAAATCACTGTAATAAAGCTTGGGTTTGAGAGAGAATTTTTCTACCTACCATACAGAAAGCCAGCAAAACAGAATTTTCTACTCTACCTATAACTATTCAGCAATAACTATGATTTACTATTAACATATAATTTACTATTTTATGCAAAGTTTGTCATTTGACAGTAGGATCATAATAAACTGGAAAATTACCTTCCATGAAATTTGACACAGTGCTTCCCTTAAAGCATCTAAGTTTGCTGTGCCTATATTTCCTACTCTCATGTATCCCTTTTGCCAGAAGCTTCTATTATTGTTGCTGTTATTAATTATAAAATTTTAAATTACTTTAAATCAAAACATAAGCCACAAGGATCATTAACTTAATGAAATCTAAACTTGGATCTGGAGTTATTTTTTGAACTGTTTCATTTTTAATTTAGCATTTTTGGACAAATTCGACTTTTTTTTTTTTTTCACTCATATTCACACATTGAAATGATTTACAGATCCATTTAATTCCAGAATAGAAGTTGGTATTATAAATTATTAAGAAAACACCCAAGGAAAACAGCACTGGGCATGCACCTTACCTCTTTCAAGTGAAGACTGGCAAAGAAGAACACAAATGAATGAGCTCACTCCCTACAGTTGTACTTTGCCTGCTACTTAAGCCCAAGTGAATAAATCAGCTCCAACGTGCTATCTCAAATGCAGCAAAACTGCGTATTCTTTATTTCACACTGTGATAATTCTGCTGGACTTTGCTCAGACATATTACACTTGCAAGTATGTATGTATGAATTATAAAGTACAAAGTTCTTTCATAATGATTAAAATGACGTAGCTACTAAATTTAATTTCTTTGACTAATCAACAGACAGAGTGATGGAGAACCCTGAAGTTTCAGTTCAGTCACTTACTTATGTCACTTAAATAGACACAGGCAGAGATGTTCAAATATACTATGTCATTTTGCACAGATGAATTAACTAGAACCTGTACTGCTAGTCACACTTGAATTGCACAGAGAGAACTTGATTTTTAATTGTTAAGAACAATCCAACCATAAACTATGCTATTAGTTCATGTTTTAACCTGAATGAATCAGAAGCAGTGTCTCAGGGCTCTAAAAATAGAACAAACAAAAGCAGAACAGGCTGGTCAACTGGTCTATGTTTTAGTTTATGTGGATTAAGAAGAGTTAATTAACCTTAATTCAGGTCAAAACTGTAATGAATTAAAGAAAGTTGTACTGTCTGTCTGCATGGTCTTTAGAGATGTCCAGTCTAGCATTTACCCTTTTAAAGACAAGCCAACATTTAAGTTTTTGAGCTCCCTGATACACTCTGCAACCCATTTTGATCATATTCCATCCTTGAAATAAAACCACCATTAAAACTGATGGAACATTTAAGTCTTGTGCAAGGTTCTCTTCTACTTCAGGATTTGTATCAAATCATAATTTCTTCTTCAATAGCTCATCCTAAGTGAGGATCCACATGTGAGGATTTGTGTTTCATGTACAATTAAATAAATACCCACAGAAAATGTTTCAGGAAATACTTGCTTGTAACATTTAAAACTCAGTGATATTTCTCTTCACTTTTAAAGTACAAGGGATGCTTTATTATGCAGTAGAATGGCCACAGGGAGTCAGAACAGTCACTGCTCAGTAGCAGAGCTACAGGGAAAATTTTAAGAATACATGCTCTCTGCTTTTGGCATTATGAAGCTCAGGGAATTTCTGATCTCTCTGTATTTGACAATATCTAAGTTATGGTTAGTACCAAGTTTTACAAGCCTTGCTAAGGCCTGAAGATACTGTATGGTAGCTTATGAAATAATAAAATTGCTTTGAACAGATACAGATCTTGCTGAAATAGTCTGCTAAGAAAAGGCAGAGGCAGGTACCTTTCCACTTGTCCATATTGATACACTCTGAAAAACACCATTGGCTCTAGTGTTATTTATTGACAGGCCTCTCGTCACCCTGATATAAATTGGGGTACATATTTGTTTTGGGCCTTTGATTCCCATATATTCCATCACTGTTTATCTCCTCCCCCATCTTTCCATTTTTCTTTACTTTCTTGTTGTTTGCTTCTTTGTTGATTTCCAAACCTTCATCTGAGCTGGCAGAACAGAATTGAAGTGGGAAGTGTTTAATTAGAAGAGAGAGGGAAGGGCACCAGCATTCATTCACTCGTGCTCAGAAAAGGCATCTATTTCTGTAGATGAAAACTTTGAAAAAACAATTAAAATCTTTACATATCTTTCTCTGTTCTTGATTCTGAGAATAATTTTTCAACACTGAAAATTCTATAATGATCTTAATGTCAGACAACTTTACATTGGTATGGCTTGGTCATAATGCATTTCAAAATAAGGCATTTCTATAATGATTGTTAGCCATGTTAATTAAGATACTTAGTTTCCTAGCCCTATGGCCACATATTTCTTCTCTACAATATACTGAAGTCTTAATTATCCTTCTGATTCTGCTCAGTTTTAACTGGCAAGCATTCCTCTGAATTTTTCCAATTCAGGCACTCCTATGTGGAAAGATTCTTTACAAGCACAAAGGATTGCTTTGGGAAAAGAAACTAACAAATCCCCATCAAACAAAAAAATCAGGCAATAGAAATACTTCTGCAACTTTGAGTGATTCTGAATTGCTTTGCAACCTTGGCTAAGTGCACTTTGCTATCTTTGTATAGGATCAGTAATAAAAAACCCTGTTCCTAACATTTTCACTTGTTCTTGAACTTCTGAGCTGGCAATGGCATATGAAGTGTGTGTTTTGCCTGACAATGCAGAAAGCAGTTATTAAATGCTGAAACACGTTGCATACAAGGCTATTTTCAATACAGCTTTTAAATCTCTTTTTACACATTACTTTTGAGATGACATTATTTGGGAAATGAACGAAAGTGTGTTTTTTGACCGAATGTAAAACAGAACAAATACTTCACTCTTAGAAACATTTCATTTTCAAATGTTCAGCAAATTTGTTCAGATTTCTTATGAAAATATTTCAAGAACGGAGGTAAACACTAAAAACATATTCTTCATGTCTTCCTGCTGAACTCAAGACTGAATTCTAAAGGTGTAGAAACTTAACTGAATTGAAAAGGGTTTGCTTTCAACAAAAATATTGAAGCGGGACCTAACTTCAAAAATACATCTGAACGCATCCTCATGGAAGACATTGCAAAATAATTGTTTGGTTAGCTGACAGGTAGGACTGGTGGTAAAAAAAACCTTAAATTACTCAGGTAGCTTTGAAAAACTGTATGATATGACATCTGGTAAATGACTTTTTTAGATGGTAGAATTTGTGATTCTGAGGAAAAGCATGTGCAGCATTGTAAGGACAATATATTTAAAAAAATAAAAGTCAGACCAATAAACTTAGGCAACCATTTTCTATCCTCTCTTGCTAAGAGTCTGAGAGGGACAGGGCTTTGAGGGGACTGGCAATTAATAAAAGGTATAATAGTGAAGGTGAAATGACAAACTATTTCTCACGAAGAAAAGCAGGAACCATACTAAGAGCTCAAAAGTTCTGGTTCAAAAGTTCTTTAAAAACTTGAAAGTCAGAATGAAGTTGTGCAAGTGAGTGCAATCAAAGGACAAACCCTAAGAGTGACCATATAGGAATAACACAATAACCGATTATGGTAAAATGAGAGGTTAAGATGAAAAAGGTTACCACTATCAAGGGACATAAACCCCAACAAATATTCTGTAAATGCATTGGATGCAAAAAGAAATCAAACCAAAAAAATCCATTATTTAATGAGGGAAATGGGAAAATGATGCAGATGTTTTTTGTTGCAGACTTCATAAACAGTGATCAGATACTTAATGAAATGAATTTTAATGAAGGAGTAGGACTGGAGGTGAAAAACATCTCAAAGATACTGAAGTAGTTAGGTGGCAAGTGTAAGTAGCAAGTGGCAAGGACAGATAAAACTCTATAGGCACCTTATGAACACACAAAAGTCCTCTCAACAATTTACAGTTACGTTTTAGAAGTCATGGAGATCCCAGAGGATTTCAGTGGGCCTGTGTTATGGAAAGGGGGAAAGCTAAGTGAAATATAGAAGACTGAGCTACATTTCAAAACACAGAAAACAAGAGAACAACAACAAAAACAAAAACAAAAAACCACAAAAACAAAAAACAAAAAACACCACCAACCAACCGAAAAACAACAACCGGGGAAAAAAAAAAAACACCCAAAACCCAAAAACCATGCAGAGAAGGATAGGGTGATATAAAGCAGCCAGCAAAGACTGGCCAAGAAAGAAATCAAACCAGGCTTGTTCTTCCTTGCTGCATGAATCCCTCCCTTTCCCAACCTTTGGTCCTTCCTCTATAAACATTTCCTAGAAAGTTCCGCATGCTCCCACAGTCCCATTAAAAGTATCCCATAATAACCTTTAAACAATTCCAAAGTGCCCTTACCCCTCCACCCCATAGCAGGTCCCCTGTAGGTAATACTTCACTCTGCAAAGAGCTCTGAGAGTTTTTCTGTGAGTTTTACACCAGGGACAATGGTCTAATCATTGTCCTTTGATAGTCTCAGAAGCAGAGAAGTCTGTGCCTTCCAATTTTCATGATTATGTTAACTAGGGTTCCTCTGTGTGTTACTATTCATCTGAACCTTGCCAGGCTTTTGAGTTCAGCATGATTAATAACCACAGTCTAACAATAACACAGACCACAACCTGTGACTTGGGAGATTCAAAACTGGACATTTGGGAAAGCTTGTTCACCAGGAGTAGTGGAGCATAGGAAAAGGCTTCTCAGATGGGTTGTGCAACCTCCATACTTGCAGGTTTGTAATAGTGGTTAGACACAGCATGACTGAACTGAAGTAGTGTTGGTGATAATCCTGCTCAAGGAGAGGTTACCTAGAGATCATCAAAACAAACAACACTTTACCAGCTGTCTGGACTTCAGAGACAATAAACCTTAAAAGTATCTAGCATTTCAGGTTTGATCCAGATTTGGCATATTACAAAATATGAATCATATTTTAAACACTGCTTATCTAGGTATCAGACATCTTTCAGGATAATTTCTATTATAAAAAACACATTTAGGAAAATCAGTAAGATGAAAATATTTTCTATCTCAATGCACCAGTTTTACCTCAAGTACCTGATCAAAAACAAATAGAAAAAAATATTTGATAAGTACCTGTACAAATATTTGATTCGACAATTTCACATGATTATCAGCCCGAGGATTTTTAACAAGCAATGTGTTGATCTTCATTTTAAATCAATTAGCTGTATCATTTAGTTTAAAACACTGTAGCTTAACCTTGTAATTTAGGAGTCTAAAAATTATTTTCTCAAGTGGGACAAGAAGCAGCTGTGATCGTTGCCATGACAACCATCTCATTTCCAAACAGAGCTTCTGTGACTTCAGTTGCTCTCTAACAACCTCACAGCTCAGTAGCGTTGCTTAAAAAAAAAAAAAAAAAGAGGGACTTTTCATATAGAGCAATATACCACTGCAAGGAATGCTTGGAAGAATCAGGAAAAGAATGTTCAAACCACAAGGCAGGCTTTAATTAAACAATTTAATTAAACAATTCTCAGTCTGATGATGAGCCCAAGGGAAAAAACAAACCAAAAAAACCAAACCAAAACGCATATATCCCACCACTGTATCTGTCGCTCTGTGCAACTATGGAATCAATCTCTCCTGGAAATGATGTTTATCATTGATCTCATTGTCTCACACTAACTACATGACTCAGTTTCTTGATCCTGCTGTTTAAGGAAAATGGATAGCAACATGAAAAATACACAGGGGGTGGATAGGGTGGGAGCAGAAAAATTTCTCACTAAACAACACATTTCACTGCCCACAGCTCTCCCCAAGAGAGGCTGCGATCACATAATTAGAATTAGTCAGATTGCTCAATGACTACTGAAAGATTTAAAGGAACTATGGTGTAAAGAACCTATAGTCTAAGAACAGAAAAATCTGCAATACCTCTTTAACACACTGGTTCTGAAACAACCTATAGAATTTAGACATTAAGGGTTATGGTTTAAATTCTCGTTTATTTACCTTGCTTCAGTCTGGTTGGCTAAATGACCTTTTCTGACTACTGCATTTTAAGCACTGCATGGTTATGGCACACTTGGGCCACAGATGATGGTCACTCAGAGGAGATCATCTGGAAGTGCTCCAGCAGTACAAGGCCATGCACATGCTAAAAATACATGCCTACAGTGTAGAGTAGGACTTTTTCATAATCTACTACCTGCAGCCATGCTGTCTGTGTTCCACTGCTGAGACCAATAGCCCTTGCATTGGCTGGAGAAAGAAGACTAAACTTCCCTTCAAAAGGAACATTGTATAGCAGAGCAGCATCTTCGTGTTCACATATTTTTCCACAGGTATTAATATAACCTGGTTGCATTGGTAACTTTAGTCTGTATTTTGTTCATAAAGGAGCTAAGTGAAGCAAGTAAGCACTGCTAAAAATAACAAACACGGCAGACTCCAATTCATGGTTTGGACTTCTGTTGATAAACCATATTAATATTCTCAGCAATACATGTTGTTATTGTAGAAATACCTGCTTATTCAAATTCCTGACTTGGAACATGAAAGAGTTATTAGGCAGTAAAATATGTAAAAACAAACTACATGTAAAGTATTAAAAATACTTAAAGTAGACAATATGAACACTATTAAAGAAAGAAACAACAAACAGTACTTAAGTCAAGTTAGAAATTTAAGTCCTTATAAATGTAAACTCTTCTTGAAAAGAAGCAAATTTCAGAAAGTGGAAGTTTATTTCATTTAAAAAAAAAGCTATCAAATTTGAACAATGTACAAAAGATTAAAAAAGGCTAACAAGGGACTGCAGAGCTATAAAGGAACTTAATGAGCTTCAGAGGGCAAGTGTATTCCATCATATACAAAACATGCATAGAGAGCTACAATATAAGAAAGAGAACATGCAGATGTTTTGTAACATAGATTTAAGATTGAAAGAGGCAGAATTCTACAAGTGTGTTTCTTTCCTACGTGATACTAATGAAGTCGGTTGAAAGCTGCAAGCAACTTTTGGGGTTTGTTATTGGGATTGAAGTTGACATTTTCATGATGAGAAATCCAGCTCCTCTGGACATTTTGTTCAAATTTTTCTTTCCCATTAAAAACCTGTAAACAGTGCATTATGTTAAACTCTTGTATTTCCAGTGAACTGTGTTTGGTTCTGTACAATCGTCAGAGTACGTTTAAAGGTTTTGAAAAAAAAATCTGCAATAAAATAAGACTCAGACATATTACACAGAAAGCACAGCATTTTGATAAGACCTTTCCAGGAAAAATGACCTCTCCACCATTAGGCAGCTACCTGGTGATAGAAATAATTGGTTGCTACCACGGAAACACTTGAAAGCACAAGTGATGTATACAATTATTTCTGCCAGCACCAGCTGAATAGGTTGCTACAGCAGTTTCAACAAGACCCTTGTAAGCTTCATAAAAAGGAAGGGCAAATAGAAGAGAAAAAATGCTACGTAAATACCATGTGAATAGAAGTAGCATAAAAAAAACAAACCAAAACCAAAGAGGGAGTACCAACACTACAAATCAAATTAAAAAAATGAGATGTTTACAGGAAAAGATTTCTCACAAAATCACTACTGTCTATAGACTCACGCATCTAATATGCACAGACCCCTTACAAAGCCACGGGCGGAGATTATTTTTATCAAAGGTCCATCTGGCTCCTTTAATCATAGACCTGGTAACAACACCATAGTTCAATTCTCGTCACTTTTGGTAAATATGACAGTCGGTACTGCATTTAATCCACTATCAGCCTGTCTTTTAGTAACTGCTTTACTGCCCATCTGAGCTCTTCTTCTTTCTAAGTGATAATGTTTAGCTCTGCAAAAATACAGCCTCATTAGGAGGCTGGATCTCCAGTTCCTGAAGTTACACTTTTCCCTCGGGGTGTGTTCTATTACTGCAGCCAATATCTTTACTAATACAGCTTATACATTCCACATATCAAGCTTCAGCCTTCTGAACCTCGTCCATGGGTGGTTGAGAAAACCAACTGGCAGAAAAAAAACACTGCTCCCTACTCCCAAAAATTAATTAAAGGTCTTATTCTGTTCTGATTCCATGAATGGAAAGTATTATTCCCAAGTATTTAACTGGATTCTCCTTCCATTTGCCTGGTAAATAGCAGCTCTGTGCCCTGCACACCAGACTATGAGCTTGGGTGTCCTATTCTGCATTCTGAAACACAAAAACGCACACCTGTGTGTACCAGGCAGTGAGAACATCCATAAAGAATCTAGGGAGCTTCTGAGGAGAACATTCTAATATTCCTTTAAAAAACCTTTTTACTTTTTTACCTTCTCTGTTTTCAAATGAGTTTCACCACCTTTTATATTACTTTTTTAATGTTAGTATTCAGATTTAAAGAATCAGTTGAAAATGCAGTTTCAGTTGAAAAATGCCATGGTTTTCTTTCTGTTCCATAGTCACTACCATTTGCCCTTAACTGAATGACAGCCTTTAATTTTTATTCTTACCAGCCATGCAGAACTAAATATGTAATACAAATGAGCTCAACTGTAATGTTCAGTGCATCATTAATAAAGGAGCTAACTAGCTGAAGTTCCATGAGCACAGAAAATTATATTATCAATAAATCTTCATAACCTTACAGAAAACAAAGTATTAAGGGGTCACTGCCAGCATAATTAAAGGAGTAACCTTGTGATTTCAAAAGTAGACAGGTTTTCCTGGAGAATCAATATTACAACAGAGGATTCATAATCCTTTAAAGCTTTTGAAACAGCAGAAATAAAATAAATTATAATGCCACAACCTATTTGTGACCTCAAGAAGCTTTCACTAGCTCAATCTGAAAACAGACTAAATTCAATACTATTCCTACAGACAATTTTTGTGACTTTAAGCTCCCTGAACATTGTATTAATTTATGGCCTGAATCAACTGATTTTACAGAGAGTTCAAAACAAGTCATTAAGATCTGGGGTCTTGTCTTTACAGCCACTGAAATGATGAAAGCAGTAAGAATTTATTGAAATTCAGGTGGTTTTTTTTCACTGTTGATACTGCTTGCTTTTTTGGCACTTAAAAGTGTAATAACATATGTAACCAGTCCATTGGCAGACTATTACACAGAATGAAGCCTACATGAAGTGGGGGAAAGCTGGCTAGATCATACCATTTAGGGAAGAGGCTTAAATGGGTGCCCAGCTTTTATGTAGTGATGGAGGGAAAGACTGATGAACTTGATCTCTTGAATGGTACAGCCATCTTATCCAGCTTGAAAGAAACATAGGATCACTGCTTTTTCTTCACTCACACAGGTAATTGGCAATTACAGAAGTCAATGCTCTGCTAAAAGCTGTGACTACAGTTCATTTGCTCACTTGTAACCATTGGTCCATATATTCTGGCACTACTGCCAATGCTACAGTCATCTAGAAAACAATTTCTGTAGAACATCACAAAACCATTTTTCATCTACAATTTTTTGCAAACCTTAATATTTGTGTCAAATATACCATGACAGCAATAATTAAATTTTCTTCTACCTTTGGGGTCTTTCTTCATATTTTACCCCTTACAATCATTTGTAGCTTCAAGTATCTTACTAAACAAAACATTGCCAGAGAACTTCCCTGGACACAGGAAATAATGGAGACACACATCACAAGTAAGCCTATTAAATAGGACCCTCCCAATGACCTGGGCACCACAGGTGCATCTTGTGCTTTCCCTGCCCAAGAATGTGCAAAATGTGCATATGTATATTTTTTTAACCTTTCAACATATTTTCCACAGTAAATCTGCTTTTCCACTGATATGCAGCTCAAAATTTTAAGTTCTTTTGGTATTCCTTAGCCCATCAACAGTAAACATTTGTATTTTCCTTTAGTTTGTTAAATAAGTGTAATATATAGCTATATATTTCCAGATTTCATTCTGACACCTCAGAATGAAAACCACTATCTGGATTTGCTATTATTTATGTTTTATATTGGTTATTTCCCTAAAAGAAGTAAGTTTCAAATGAAACATAAAATTGTAGGAATACAAATTGACTACTTCCTAACTATTAATAGCACAATTAAGGTCAGACATGATGTCTTAGACATCGAAGTGAAATCCTTTTAGTACCTTAGGGTGTTGCTATCACTGTTAGCCTGTAAAAATGGGATCCTTTCATCAAACTGTAAAAGAAACTTTGCACTCTTTGACCTACTGATCACACGAGACCTTTATGCAGTTAGAGGTCCATTAACACCCAAGTGGAGATGTTTAAATGGATCTTAGTGATTTCATATACTTCTAAGTTGGAAAATAATACTCACTTAAATTGCCTAGATTGCTGTGGAAATCTTACACATGTGGTTACTGAAATGGGTTGCTCTAATAGATATGTATCAAGGGCTACATAACAATGCTGTTTAACAAAGGTGCTCTTTAACAAGATTACATACTGAATTTTCTTCATTAAGATCACAGCCATACTATCCGAGTATCCAATAGTCATTCCTAAATTTATCTTCACAATTACTTTTATAAGACAAGCGTCTCATACCTCATACACAAGTAATTGAAACAGAAATCATACATGAGTTGCACAAAGTCCGACAGTTACAACAGAACCCAAGGCACTTGATTCTAAAGTCCTCTTCACAAATACAAACCTTAACCACAAGCCAGTGTGCCTCTCTGAAGCAATACACAGCCCACTTACAGAGCCATTATCATCCACACTTCATCAAAAAGATAAAGAGCATAAACAAATATTTTTTGTTTAAAACAGTGAGGTAAGATACCTATACTTTTTTTTTCTTTACATGTGAAGAATGTGAGCATCTTTGATGATGTAATTGAAAAAATTGTTTCAAACACCTTCCAGGCCATCTTAAATGACTAATAGCTAAAACAGTCTTCAGCAAAGTATTCTTTTCCCCTTTCTACATGGTCTGTCATAAACTCAGTTGCCCACTCATTCAGAATGTAGCTAAATGAGTTCTTCAGCTACAAATCCTGAAGATGCAGTGAGCTCATTGTATGACTCACACTCAGTGACAGAAACAGAGAATTCCTGCTTTTGACTGCACGTTTCTGGTTCTTACTTTCTGCTAGCCTTGGGATTTCTTCAAACGTTCGGTGAGTTGATTTAACTCCCTAAAACCTAAGAGAAATCCAGCAGAAAGATGACCCAACTTCCCTTCCTAAGTCAATGAATGACAAAGCCCAAGAACTTGTACCAGAACTTGTAGTCAGAAGGCAGTAGGGTTACCCAGTGGAAGCACAGGGAATATGTCTCCATCCTTTTGGCAATAAGGAAATCAGCTTGTCTACAGTCCAAGCAGATTCTTTAAATCTTTAATTTCTATTCTGAAGTATCAGTTGCATCAACATACAGTCTGCCTTATGTTATCTCAAATAGCCTCATTAAAAGGCAGCTATACTTTTTTTGGAAAATGGAGTTGTCAGATCTAACACAGAAGAAAGACTACTAAAAATCTGTAAATATGAAAATAAAACTGAACTATAGCAAACATTTACTTTCTGCAGAAAGACAACCTTGCATTATAATAGTAAGTGCAACAGGAAGGCTATCAAGAAAGTTTTGCCTAGTGGCATTTATGATAGCTCAAGACCACATTACAACTTTAATTGACTGTGCTGTTTTTGACAGTGGTAGAGTTATATCCTTAACAGAGGTTAGTATAGGGCCATGGATTTGTTCTGGGAACAGTGTTGGTAACACAAAGACATTTTCGTTACTGCTGCACAGTGCTCCCATAGAGCTAAGGCCTTTTCTGCTTCTCACCCTACCAGCAAGGTGACTAGGGGTACACAAGGAGTTGGGAGGGGACACAGCCAGGACAGCTGACCCCAACTGACCAAAGGGATATCCCAGACCATATGGTGTCATGCTCAGCTTATAGAGCTGGGGGATGAAGGGGAGGAATGTTCACAGTGATGGTGCTTGTCTTCCCAAGGAAACATTACATGCACTGGAGCCCTGCTGTCCTGGGCATGACTGAACTCTTGCCTGCCTTCACGAAGTTGTGAATTCCTTTGTTTGCATGTGCCGATTTTGCTTTCCCTATTAAACTGTCTTTATCTCAACTCACAGGTGTTTGCACCCTAACCCTTTTGATTTTCTTCCCCATCCCACAGGGGAAAGTGACTGAGCAGCTGTGTGGGGATGAGCTGTTGGCTGAGGCTAAACAGTAACAATGACAAAGAGGCTTTAAGTGACCAAGGCACTCCAGCTAGAACCTCTTTGCTCACCTGACACACAGATTCCAGCTCTAAAATTATATAAAAAAAGGAAGGTACTATTGTAACTAGCATTAGTTAAGCAGTAGACCAATACACTTCCACAAATAACTTATCACAAAGGTGTCTCAAAAGGAGGTGAATAATGTACAAGATTCAGGGTAACAAGATTTTTGGGCTTGGATTTTTCAGATAAAAAGATTCTGAGAGCGAGGCAGAAATTCCTGTTGAAGAAGGCAGGGGAGTGGTACACTACATCTGATGCTGATGCACAAAGGAACTGCCTGGACCTTTATGTAAAAGTTCTAAGAAAAAGAGAAGTGTTGAATATTCCATATGCACCTTCTGAAGTTTTATGAGGATCTTGACAACTCCTGTCAACCTTTTTACTCAGAACATTTAACAGAGACTTTCATGTTTTCATGGCCTGAATTCTCCATTCTCCCTGGAAGATAAATCAAGAATGTGAACAGACACAATGAAAGAAGGCAGAAATATTGCTGTTCCTACCTTTCTAACATGGAAAATTGCATCACTATGATTAATTACTGAACAAACTGTGATTAAAACAAGTTATGCAATTTGTCATTCCAATTGCTGGTAAACATACCATAAAAAAATACCTCATGGCTTGTACTTTCAGGATAGCATAGTAACTGCTAATTGCTCCATCTTCAAAGAACCGCTGTTTTTTGTATCAATTTTTCAGTAAGATACTGCTCAAAGAGGTTGTTTGTTTGTTTTTCCCAAGACAACATGACACTCATTTCAGTAAATCCATTCAGCAAGAATATCCAAATATCCTTGTCTCCACTGAATATATTTTACTTAATACAGAAAACAAAAAGACCATTCAAGCAAAACAAAAAGAGAGCAGAAATGTGCAGCTTACTTTGCAAAGACTCAAGTCTTCATTGGGTTATTTTTTCTGCAACATCTTAAAATTTTACTTAATCCTGTGAATGAGCACTTATTCCTTTGCAGCTTTTATATTTCACAGCATACTTTTAAGTATGTATTCTAAGAAAACTGATACCCCTCCTAAGTGCTTGCAGAGCAAACAAATACATTAGAATGAATTTTGCTTCAGGTGTACTGTACATAAATGTTCAATACCAATTTTGGAATCAGATACTGTTACCTAAGAAGTTAGCAACTGTAAAAATGGGAAAGAACAGCATCTATGCTGAAAACCAAAAAATATTCAAGGACAGCTGTGTGAGTCGTTCAATTATTGTATTAATTATTGGCTCAGACCAACTCAAGTGTGTGTGTGTGGGAGGGCGGGTGGGAAGGGACAGGCTGAATTTCACAAAGGTGAAGTAGTGCCCTGTCCCACACTCCAGCCCCTTGGAGTCTCCTTGAGCAGTCCCAGAGCAGCCTCAGTCCCTGGACACCTGGAGCACTGCGCACACCACACCTCCTGGAGTCCCTGACCCAGCTCCGAATCGGCTGGCACAGCCAAGTCCTGCCTGGGGGGTGTGGCCACAGGGAGCCAGAGAAGATAAAACCAGCAACACACAGCCATTGAGTGGTCATGGCCCTGCTATCTCCTGGCCTCCTGGTAGCTGGATCTATGCTGGACCTGGGCTGGTAGCTATAGTTCTCTCTTTTTCCCTCTCTTTCTTTACTTCTCCTCTTAATCTCCCTTCTTGATATTTTGGTATCTTAAAGCAGGATGGGTTGGATTTTGCAAGGTTTTATGGGTTATCATGTGCTAAGCCACTGCTTTGCAAAATGCTTTATTTTGGCTGAATGTTGTCCTTTAAACTTTTGCCAAGTTCCCTTATTTTCTAAAGTTTGCCAGTTAAAGTGTTATTTGACCTCCTGAGAAACATGTGCAGCATCTTCTGCCACGCGCGCTCTCAAGGTATAAAAGAAATGAAGGCCCTTTTTATAGATCTAGAAATAGTTTTTTGGAGCCTGGTATATTTTTAAAGTAAAACCCCTTTGATGAGCTCATGGGGCAAGCCTGGGGTCTTACAAGTTGCTAATGAGGTTTGACAGGTATTGCTGTCATTTTAATTTGCAAATGTTCATCTAGTAGAAAACAATCAAATTTTTCAACTTTTCTCTGAAGTTACTAAGTAGCTTGAAAAGATGCTGCATAGAAGACATATAAGCATGCTCAAAGAACAAAGCTTTGCCAGTGACTTAGCATACTTAGAGACAGCCATATACTTTGACACATAATTTAAAAGATGAGTGGGATTTATCTTCCTACTATACTTTTAGTTATTTTCTTTCATTTTAAAATAGTTTAAAGTAATTTAAAATTCTGTATTTTATCATACCACCATCAAGATGAAAGCACAGTATGCAGAAAACAGTAAGAAGCAGTGTTGCAGAAGTGATACATGTGATTTAGAAATGAAAGATCCAAGATAAACATTCATCATGTTATACAGATACCTTGATTCATAATTAACTTTACAGCTTAAAAGACTCTCTGATGCAGGATACTTTGCTTTTTTTTCCTCCCATAAAGTTTTTAGCAGAAAGTAGATTCGAATAAAACTGGGCAATACTAAGTGGAAAGTCTTTGAACTAAAGACTGCCCAGAAGGGCTGTGGAGTTCCTTCGCTAGAGATATTCAAGAACCATTTGGATGCAATCCTGTGCCACGTGCTCTAGGATGACCCTGCTTGAGCAGCCAGCCTGGATCAGATGACCCACTGTGGTCCCTTCCAACCTTACCCATTCTGTGCTTCTGTAAATTGTATAGGCAGCAAGTAATGTAAAAATAAAATTATTTTATATGTAACATGTGAAAAGCTGATACAGCAAATTACTTAGAAAACCCACAACTCAATTTTGAAAGGATGATTTCTTCATTTCAAAACTCAACAGCAAGTGTAAAACATTAAAGACAATATAAGACTGAACTGAATCTTTGAAATTTTTTTTATACATTGTCTTAAGACATTCATTACTGTGAAGCACATAATTTATTTTAATTCTCTACAGAACAAGATAGTTAATTCAGTATCATCAGTAACTTTATACAGATACAGCATCGAAGCCATGTCCTCTTTTGCATACTGTCAGGTACAAAACAGCTTATAGCAGTCTAAAAAAAAAAAGCTACAAACCACACTTGTAGCATACTGTATTTTGTGCCTGGTTAAAGTTTACAGTAGTGGCTTTTTGATCTTTCAAGACAAATAAACATGACAGCACATAACAAACAGCTGTGCAAACTCAGACTTAGGAGGAAGACTCAACTACCTCCTTTTTCCAGAACTGCTTTTCCCTGCTTTACTGCTGCTACCACCAGACTTGCTGGAAGATTTAGAAGAGAAAAGTCTTGTCATGAATTCAGACACATCTGGTAGCTCATGGTTGGAATTCAGCATGTTCATTGATTGCTCCATTTCCTGCATGCAAAGATCAGACAATCTTAATAGCTTGTAACAATGCTGCAGCTAAGACATCAATTGAAAGACTGTATCAGAAAGACGTCAAATTTTCCCAAATACTGTTCTACTATTTGTAGTCCTCCAGGGTACATATTGCTATATATGTTTATGCAAGCACAGCCAAACACCCAGCTACACACAGAAACATAAAATCCCCAAACTAAAAGCACTGGTGCATGGAAAACAGTAACCATGTCTTAAGCAGTCTTACAGGGTAACCATCTGATATAAAAGAATTCTGAAAGAAAGAAAATACATTATTTTCAGCACTAGTTTTCTCCATTTTACAATTTAAGCTTTTGTTTAGGTTTTCAGATCTGTGTTCTCACAGATTTCACACTTTCATGTTTTCAAATTAGTATTATTTATGCTAGATCTAGAATTTTGGATGTTGTTTGGAGGGATTAGATATTTTCACTGCCCTACTTTCTGACATTAAGCTATTAAGAGTACCGCAGCTGAGTTTTCTTTGCTTCATGCAAGGAAGGATTCTAATATAAGACCATATATCCAGGTAAGTCTATCGTAACTTTAGAATATGGCATAGTGGATCTATGAGATAATTAGCATGTTTCAAACCAATCCAACTCTGAAGTACCTTTAATGCATACAACAGCTGAACCGTATATCCACAATGGGATACCTACATCAACTGCCAATCTAATATGGGATTGTCACCTTGCTCTTCTAGTTACCATTCAGAATGATACAGCTTTAACTGCTTTCAAGGCATTTTGGTAGCCTTTGTTACTACTGCATCTAAACTACATCTGTACTTAATGCTTCTACAATTAGCACAGTTAATTTTCTATATAGACTAGTACTGTACTGATTCCATAAAGAAAAAACAAGATAGCTTGAAAAATTTGACACAAGCTCCATACACCTCACATACAAATGGAATTTGGATGTGCATTTAACAATTTAATACATGGTCATCCAGAGAATACCATTACATTTGAGTTCTTAAAAACTACCTTTTCCTACTCTTTAAAGACAATTTAAATTACAAGCAAAAGTCCTTCAACCTAAAATTTCTCTGTAAACAAGACAAATTGGTCAGCTGATAAGAACTAAATCATCAGAAGTTTTGATGGTATTACCATCACAATCGCCTGTCTTAAGCGGTGTCAGGTCAGTGAAAAAAGTAAGGAACGATTTTTTTTTTTTTTCCAGAGTTCAGCTTGGTTTGAAGAACATGCTACAAATATCTAACATCTTTTTATCTGTTTTTAATAAAAATTACAGCCAAAAGAGCATTACATAGCTCTGATATGCTTTTTATAGGTATTGCTTATTAAAAATAAATATTCAGACACCTATAAAGTACTACTGAAGACAGTGGTCATTTAGGGGAGGAGTTTTTAGTTAACCAAGCCCTCAAAAAACAGCCACCCATGACAGACAAGGAATACTTCTAAAAATAAGAAAAGATTTAGCAAACACCTTGAATCTCCATTTTGTCCTAGCCTTCTGCTATTTGGCATTTTGCATGATGAAAGGACAATAAATCAGGTAGTTTAATGACTGCATTAAGACTCTGTATCATATACACTACTGTGACATCTGGATTTAACAGTGTAGTAAACTACGGTTTAGCCTGATGGGAAAGAGAACCCCACATCATACTCTTCTCAACACACTTAGGCTTATTAAATTATGTCTAAAAATAAAGTGCTAGATTTAAATATAGTGAAGAAATATACTGGAAATTTATAGAAAAAACCCCAACCTTTGAGCAATTACGTTTATTACTCTAAAGAAACTCCAGAAAACATAATTCATACTGTAAAAGCTTCAAAGTTGTGGCAAAAAATTTAATTCCGTGTTGTGCTGTTTAACAGCAAATTCATGACTCAGAAAATGTTAGAACAGCAACACTCTATTAACTGAATAAATGATGCTCACTAACTTCTTTAGAAGCCCAGTTTTGTTTTTATTGCTTTTCTGTACCCTAAAATCTCATTATCTTTGTTCTCTATTGAATGTACTTACCCGCCTCATATCAGGATCACTGGTGTTGACAACTTTAGGTAACAGTACAAATATCAGCAACGGAAGAACCATCATCATCACCTACACAGAAAACAGGAAATACTTCTTCAGCTTAGTTGTTGCTCTATACACGTTCAGGTATATTAAAATAAAGCATTAGTTAAACAGCCAAATTCTAGAACCACTGGATTCTGAGTCCGGAACCCAGTAGCAGCAATCCACTTGTCAGGAAAGAAACGTGGCAAGGGACTACTGTGCATTAAAAAATATATTTCAAAGTTGGACCAATAAAGCAAATGGTTATGTCTTACAACTGTTGTAATTACAATTCTGCAACATGTTGATTTCCACACTATTAGAACAACATCATGTTATCAAAAGGGAGCAGACTACAAGCTATTTTCATAGAGTAGGCATATAAAGAAGAGGTCACAGAAAAACCTTGTATTTGTAAGCAACTTAAAAACAAAGAAATAAAACAATCCTTTCAGAAGAGCAAAGTGAGTATGTATTTTCTGAATTACTTTATTCTTGGTATTCTGAAGAATAGCTGTATTAGGATCCTTAGCATTCTTTTAACCTGTGTTGCTTGTACGTACCATAGGGTTCATGAGAAAATCTGTCCATCCCCAAGATTCTCTCTTTATAAAGTATGAAGGTGGTCCGGAAGATTTCATCTGCAGTGGGTATGGCAGCCTGACAACTTCAGAAGGTTTGATATAATTCACGTATCTTGCTCTAATGAGCAAAAGGTAAATAATTGAAAATATAATCATAGCATCTTTAACAAAATATAAAGATGATTAAAAATATATAAACAAAGTTTTAATAATAGACTACAAACAAAACTATGCAGTGTCAGTTAGACTTCACTTTTCAGAAGCTAGTTCCTCCTAGCAGTGTCTTTTATGGATTCAAAAACAAGCCTTTTTTTTGTCACCTTGGTAACAAGCAAGAAAAACTACACTGTGTAAAGATAGGGTACAGCTCTGTACAGTATAATGTAGTTTAATCAGTTTGCTCAGGGCATCAATATTTTTATGTGAAGTTCATATCTTTTCCCCCAAGTGCATTACTTCCCATTTGTCAATACTGAATCTCAGTCTTTATTACTTTATCAGGTTTTTCTACAGTTCTTCACTCATATTATTTATTTGGGCCTAGTATTTAGATAGTTACTCAGTACTACCATCTTTGTTACTCTTGACCCATTTTTCATGATATATGAATATTTACTTGCCCTATGCAGCTCCAGGGATGACTTCTGCCCATTACAAAAGAAGTAATTTATTCTTTCTGAAATTTTCACCAAATACTCATCCATAAAACACCTTTCTTGCCTACCTTATGACGATGTGTTTTCTCCAAAACTTGAGATTTTCAAGTAGTTCTTATCAAACATGCTGTTTTCCTCTTTCTAGGAATTATCATACTTTTTGAGGCAGAATGCTCCCTAGAAGAGCCCTGTTGAGATTTTCCCTGGGTATAATAGTTTTTCATGCATCTCTGATTCCTCAGCTGTATTCCTCATTATAGTTCCCACCTGTTTGACTAGTAGAGATGCTCAGCCTACTGCTACTTGCCTCTGCAGACATATCCTAGCAATTGACTTAACATCAAATTTGTTACCTTCCTAGTCCTCAGACATCCAAACAGTGCTAAGGGTGAGGTTATACACACTGTGTCTATTTCTCCATATATATTACATATTGTTGTCAGTAAGATACTGCCTAACAAAGTGTAAAAATAAACATTACATACGGTTTGGAAAAAAACTAAGATCAAACGAATTGCGCAATTATTATTTTAAACATGCACTGTTTTCAGTGAGATCCCAATTTTTAACCTCCTCAATTTTTAACCTAAATATTATTATATTTATTAATATACTGCTGGAGTGTTTGCACTCATGTTTGTATTTTTAAAATGTAATGATATCTTTTATAAGATACTGTAAAAGACAATCCTGATGTTAAGATACTCTATGTGTGCCTGAAAGAAAAATTAACTCCAAACATGTTTATTTAAATAGGAATCACCTTACTACATCAGATAGACATTTTTCTGTATTACTGAACAGTTTGCAGTTACAGATATACAGTTAAGAGTGATTTGGGATAAGGTATCTCTCCATAACATAAAAACTCAAGCTAACAACACTACAGAAATACTGCAGGCTGGCAACTACCAGCATTAACCAGTAACTGCAACAAGTGTCCTATGGGCATGTAACAGAAATATTTTAGAATTCCACTGTGCCAAGTCCTGTGTGATGAGTTTGATAAACCCCCAAAAAAACTTAGATTAAAGCCTTAGTTCAGTTAGGCCCAAAGCCAAATTCAGCAAGCCTCAGTTTTGGGCCACAGGGCTCTCCATTGACTCAGAGGGACAGGTATAACCTGACTTAAGCAGCCAATTAGGTATTTCATATCATATGACGCCAGGGCAAGTATAATCCAGGGGGGTGTTGCTTCCAGGCTTCTTCTGCAGTGGTGGTGATAGGGAAGAGGACACCCTGTCGTTTCTTCTGGGAGTGATAGGCCCCGCTGCTCCTTGCCCAGAAATTCACAGCAGTTTTGGTCTTTGGGAAGTAAAATACTTTTGTTTTGTTTGGGGGTGCTCTTTCTCTCTCTCTGCCGGGTGTTTTTCCTGGGAAACATCTTTTGGGGTGGTTTTCTGGGGTTCTGGGTGGTAGAATCTGTGTGTTTGGGATTAAGTTATTGTTGGTTTTTCTTTTATATTTGTACATATATGTATGTTGTAAATTTGTGTAAATATGTATCAGTTTCAGTTTTAAGGTTTTTTTTTCCTCACTCCTTTGTTGAAACTCTGCACAGCCCTGAGAGGCCTTGGCATTTTGCCAAAGTCAAACCAAAACAGTAACATCCTGACAGAACATTTATTAAAGAAATGGAAGAGGGAAGAAAGAAAAAAAGATATTACCAAATGATAAAGCAGTTAACTGATTTATGCCCAGATTTTATTTCAAGATAGCTGCATAAGAAAGGAATAAAAGTAAACAAATAGACAGACTTTAAAAATCTATTTTCTCTTATTTAAGGCCATAAATATGAAAGGAAGAAAGATATCGGACTTTCGATTTTAAGAAAGATGCTCCTAGAAGTGATGTTAAAAGACACTGAAACATATAGTCTGAAACTGAACATAAGACCTATAGCACTGCTTATGTTGATACTTATACTTAAATATGCTGTCAGGCACATGCAGTACCATCAATACAGAAGCAGACCAGGAAAGGCTCACCTCATTTTGCCTTTTGAAGTTATGTCAACTCGCACGGGCTCAAATTTATGAGCAGGGGATATAACTTCCACCACGTAAGATCCTGAAGGTACATCATGAACCACGAAACTTCCATCTGTCCTGAAAAAAACAGTGAGTTCCGATACATTTCATTATGGTCCAGCATACAAGACAGGGTGCTCTATGCTTTAAGATGCCGTAATACTATAATTTTTTATTATAAACCTTAAAGTAACAATAATGACCAAAAGGAGACTTTAAATCACTCAGCACTCACAGAATCGAAGTCCTTAAGATCATCAATGTATGCCACAACAGTAGCAGAAATTACTAGTTACATTAAAGACTTTGTTGTGCTCTCAAGTTATTGTCTTGCTGGAGGAATAATTTAAAGCTCAAGTAAGATCTGAAATAGTTACATTTCATGTATTCAAGTGATAGCAGAAGTAATTTACACCTTCCTTCCTCCTTCTGACATACATACAAAGAAGTTTACTTTGCTTCAGTACTTCTGCTGGAAGCAAAACCCCTCCCAAACTGACATCCTACGTAGTGTGAATAGATACTAGGAACAATCTGCAATTCACAAAAATGCAGTTTGTGCCTTTGTTGCAAAATAAAGGCTCTTAATTTTAATTGCTCCCTTTAGGACTAGCCCATGCTGGAAAGCTCAATCACAAAAATAAGGAAATTTAGACCTCTGAACATATATATAGAAGGGATTTTTATACAGATGGCTTTTATTTTAAAATATGAAACTTGAATATTCAGTGAAATTAATAAAAGGATACTTGAAAGCTTCAGCACTAGTTGTTTTAAAAGCACAGAAGTTTTCTTCCTGTATGTTTCCAGAAGTTTCCAGTAATAAAATCTTAGTGTTCTCTACCTTGTTAAAAGCAACATCGACGGTATCTCTTCTAAAAACAGGAATCAAAGTTAAGACTTAAAAAAAGTTGTTCAAAGGGAAAAAACCATAATAAACCCTGACACATTAGAAATATGCATCAGAAAAACAAATAAATGAACCCTCTTAAAAGCGGACTCAGAAAGAATTTTATCCTTATGTCGTTCACAACAGCTCTCTCTCAAAGATGCACATCGCTTAAGGTCCTTCCCACCTTTATGTGATGATTTGAAGCCCTATCTTATATTGCAACTGCTATGAGGATGGTTCCCTAGGAAATTTCCTTTTAATTTTTCATTCTTTACAGTGTCACTTTAATAAAATTCCCCCAATTTTTTTTTCTAAAGATGTATTTATATGACAAAGCAAATTCTCACTTCGTATACTCGTATCCAATACTGGCTTTTTAGAAGAAAAAAGTTCAATTTTTGCCACAGTGAAGAAATTAATCAGATTTATAAAACTGCTCATCCTAGAGAATGACTCTTCAAATACTCAAAAAGCAACATTACAATACCAAATGATTATTTTCCTCTTCTTGATAACTGGAATGACATCCACGTAATAGATGATCAAAGCCAGCCTTGGAGGTGGTGACAAATGTATCTTCTGATATACCAAACACATTTAGATCTGTCACTGAAAGTGAAGGACCTTTCTACTGAGCCTGAAATACCACTTTCATTTAAGAAAACTTCCTTCTCTAACACAGCTCTTACTGAATGTATATTGCCATCCAGCACTGTGCTCATTACAAGTGACAAAGAACCCCCAAACAACATGAACTAATTTTTCCTAAAATACACTAAGCAACATCCACACATATTTGTTACTTGCTTGACTTTAAGTTATATCAATTTAATTTGATACATCTATAAAGACATAAATTAATGTAGCAATAATTTCGTATCAGGTCACGCAATTAGAAACATGGTGCAGTGTTCCCTAGAATGACCCTGTCTGAGCAGGGAGGCTGAACCAGATGATCCACTGCGGCCCTTCCAACCTTATCCACTCTGTGATTCTGTGTGCTCTTAACTATTTTCTCATATTTGAGAAAACTAGAGTTACAACCAAATATTTTGAAATTTGCCAACCCCCATAGTATTAATTAAATCAGCTCCCAAATACAACATCAGGCACCCATAACTTGCTTGCACTGGCTTACCAGGTGCTCTGTTGTCAAGATACTGTAGGATCTGCTGAGCAGGTAGAATCTGTTTTGTTAATCTATTGACAGAGCCGAAGTTAATTTTCAATTTTATTCCAGAGGAATTAATTAAGAATTATGGATATTTATGAGATAGTATCTTACTTCCATCTAATCTTTCTCATTTTTATATGTATTTTAAAAGCAATGTATTATACCGTATTAAAAACAATGGAGAGGATTTTAGAATTAACTTTTACTTTTGAAACTATGACATTAGCTCAGTTCTTCATTCTGAGGGCATTTTCTAGTCTTAGAATCTCTAGATCCTTTGTTTATCCGAATATACCCACTACTACCTGAGACTGAATAAGATAAAGTAATTCTTTACCGCCTCCAATTGTATTTGCATAATGTTGTGTGAAGCAAATAAGCCGTGTCCCTTGAGTGGCCTTCACCAGTGCAGTGAAAGTTTTTCAGGGGTACTGTGACACAGAACCACAACTGCAACTTTCTGCCATGAGCAAACATTTCTCCAGCACGGGGACATTCTTCGAAAAGCTGAGGTTCTTAAAAAAGAAGTGTTAGAATTTGCACCAAGAGAAACTGAGAATAAACACTGTCCTTCAGACAGTGCAAACGCGTTTGCGGTTTTTTCTTTGCTTGTTTTGGGGTTGTTTTTTATTATAACTCAGTTCCAATGTCGCTAAACGATCGCTAAAACGCCAGCAACGTTAAGCCATCCTTTGGATGCGTCTGCAGGAGGCTGAGGCCCACACACACAGCCCTGCAGGCCCGGCCGTTCCCAGTCCCTTACAAGGCACGGGGCCAGCGTTCTGCGGGCAGCTCCTGTGGGCATCCCGTGATTCCGCGACCCCACGGCCGTGCGCTGCTGAGCGGGACACGGACACGGCCAGGGCCTTGCCCGGCGGGAGCCCCCCCGCCCGCCATCTCCCGGCCCGGTTCGGTCGCCCCCGGGGCCCGAGCCCCGCCGCGCCCGCCGCTCACTTCAGGAAGCCGACGTGCTCCTCCCCGTCCACCAGCACCCGGGCCCCCGCGATCCAGTCCTGCGGCTTCACCCCGGGCACCACGGCCCGGCCCTCGATCTTGAAGCGCTCCCCGGGGCCCGCGGCGGCCGGGGGCTCCGGCGGCCCGAGGAGCTCGGAGCCGCAGGCGCCGGGGGGCGGCGGGGCGGCCCAGAGAAACAGCAGCACCACGCACAGCGCCCCGCGCCGCGCCGCCATCGCCGCCCGCCACGCCTGCGCCCGCCGGGGCCCGGGCGGGCTGTGGGAGGGGCCCTGGGCCACCCTGCCGGTTGTCTCTGATTGAGCACAACAGCACGGAAATGCGTGAGTCATTGTCACTTACAGGGGAACCCACGAGGGCTGTAATACCTTCCCTGTCCCCTCACTGCCCTTTACGAAGCACGTCCTGTTATGACATACACATTTATTGTCACGTTGTGGCTACACTTGCTTCCTCTTTAACTCTCTTAGTTATGTCAGAGTTAATTAGTGAACACGTGGAAAACATTAAACAAGATTAACCTGGTCATCAGCTGATAATAAAAAACATTGTATCATATTAGGCATGATTTAAAAAGCACGTCATCCCATGTCACTGGGATGTTGTGAATTACTTGTCTAGCAGTATCTTTTTGCTGCCTTTACTTTGGAGACAATGATCTATGAGGTTCTTCTCTCATATAAGCTCAGAAAAGCATTAAACTCCAGCAGTTTTGGGTGTGGAAACCTAAGAATGCCAGAACTGAATAGAACTACTAAGTAGTAGGATTTATATTAAAGCCACAGACACAACACTATGTCCAGTACAACATCACAGTGAGACATCATCTTCATAGCAACATCTCATGATAATAGTTTTTTACATGCAGTTGGTGTAAAAATGCTCCTATATTTAAAATATCCTAGTGGAGCTGTATTAGGATACTATCAGACCATATAGAATGATCATGCTGTCCAAGGATTTCCTCAGCCAAATAATGTATTTTTACAACCTACAGAATACCGTTTCTGGGTTTAAATCCTTGGAGAACCCTCCCCAAAAACCCCTCATTTGTAATCTAATCTAAGAAACCTCTCTCTCTGTATTGTCCTGCTAACAAACTGAGAGGTTCATGAAACAGCATCTTGGCTAGAATCTTACCCTCATATAGAAACCTTGACTGTGCTTACAGGTTTCATTGCTGAGGCATATTCTTATATATGCCTAATTATATATATAAACACACACATATATATGCCTTATCCAATAGCTACACTGGCATGCAACCTTTTCAAGGTTAGGTATACAGTCCCTTGTCCTCTTACCATGTAACTTCTGTACATGTTAAAAGTTCTATTTCATGCAGATAAATCACTTAAGTATTTTTAAGTGTACACAACTGAGAAAATAATTAATTTGGTTGATTACTGCCTTTTTTTGATTAAGAGTAGCTACAGCAGCAGCTCACTTGAGTGGATTGCACAATGCTATTTGTAAGTTTTTATATCATGCTGTGGGTGTTTGCCTTCTAGGTAAAAGGAACAAATCCCAGAACAACAGTAGTACAAAACAGAGAAATAAAAATGTCCAGGTATGTATTTATCAAAATAAATAGTATATCACCTGGGAGGTGCTACTTGGGTATTTTGGAAGGAATTTTTCCTATTAGCAAAGTTGTGTCTGCAGCTTGATTTCAAGTGAATATCTGATCAGAAATCAGATAAAACTGCCAAGCAACAGCTTCAGTTCAATTGAAACAACCGAACAAGTCCAACAACTCAAAAGTGCAATCAAGGATGACCTCCTTGTCTTGTAGCTGTCTCTCCATTGAGGGAGTCACTCCTTGAGTAGCAGCTACATAAAAAAAAGGCAAGTTTCTTAAAAGTTGTACCCTGCTCACAAGCAAATTTTTGGTTTTGTCTGAGTTCCTTCAGCCAGCTGTCACTAATGCTACAGAACTGTCAGCCACATGGATGAGAACTGACAGTCCCTAATGGGTTGAACAAAGAGGAGGTCTAGATTAATGCAATGCCATCACACTGATAACACTAAAATCTGTGTCTCCAGATTCCTGTCACTTTTGGTTTCACATACAAACCGAGAAAGCAGAGGAGAGCCATTAAATCCCTTGGAACACGACATCAGAATCCAAGACCGGGGTAGCTTTTTATGAATAATTAAGTAGTTTAGGGAGTTTTTTAACCCATGAGGATACAAGGAGTTTGCAAAAAATGTAGAACTTATTTTTGTGCTGAATCTTTTTTCCACAATTGGATTGCTAGGAAAACTTGCTATGAAATTTTGCTTACATGTCACCATTAACAAAGCATTTAATTTGCCTTAGAACATTTCAGTGCAATTGCTTTGAAAACTTCTGTTTCCATAAAGCTGGTAGCACCTTGGCTAGTGTATAAATATTTGCAGTTGAAAATCAACATGATCCTGTCATTGATACTGGTTTACTTCAATACACTGGACCACAAACAGCAGCAAAATCTGTTTTGTGCATGACTCAGGCTGCAATATGCAGAGGTGTTGACTTTGACCAGACAAGCAGGGAGCACCTTCAGCCACTTGCCTCCAGTCTTACTATAATCTTTGAGTCAGTCCCCTGATATAGGTACACAGATAACAACACCAGATGAGTAATGCTGGCTCACATATGTTCAGTGGAAGCAAAGATACAGTCCTTGCTGACACGTAGAATAAATGACATGCACTGTAATATGCATAGCTACATTGTATTTGCTTTTTGAGAAACAAATCAGAGGTGAGAAGAAATCAAAATGCCCAGCCAAGCGAGCAGATTTATGAGAATATACAACTGAAGGTAGGTGGAAGAATTTGGCATAAAGGTATAGTGAAAGGCCACAGGCAGGTAACTCATTTACTCAGCTCTCTCCTTCCCAATGAGTTTTGCTATGATTAAACACAGAATTAACAAAAATTGTCTGCATATCTCTTTGAGCACTAGTTTGTGGGGTTTTTTTTGTTGTTTGTTTGTTTTGTCTTTAAAATATATATATTATAATGTGGAATCATAATGCCATCTACTGACAATTTTCTGTGCTACACTAGAAACAGTACGAACACGTACAGAACACATCAGGATTTCAGCACTGGAACAAGCTGCCCAGGGAAATGGTAAAGTCCCCATCTCTGGAGGTGTTTAAAAAATATGTAGGTGTGGTGCTTAGGGACTGGTTTAGTGGTGGACAATTTTAGGTTACTGGTCGTACTTGATGATAAGGGTCTTTGAGGATAAGAGGTCTTTGGTAACATAAATGACTCTGTGTTGGAGCAGAAAATCTCTTGATCCCCTGTAAACTGTAGCTGTCAGAATAATTTCTGTATCTCCAACACATCCATCCCCACAGTGTGGAGTCCGCATGTGCAATTGAGAACTTTTCTGTCTGAGAGAGCTAACATTCATCTACTCCCTTATTTGCTTTCACCTCAAATTGACTGGACAAACTTCTTCAGGACTTTGGGGTTTTTTTCAGGTATGAATTGTTTTTACCTTCTTATATGTCCAAAACCATGAACAGGATACTCTACTTTAGCACACTCTTCATAGGAGATAGGAAATGATGACATTGAGACTGCCAGATAATAATCCGTTTTGTCTAGTTGCAATCAAACTGTTCTTTACTGAATTCAAATTTAATTCTTTAGTGGAGGAAATTTAAATAATAGTTTAAGTGCAGGGAAAAGGAACACAAGTTTCCTGCTTTAAAAATTTCCAGGCTACCTTGTGCAAGCAGGGCAAATACGGGTGTAAAACAATGGTAACCTGGAAGTGGCTTTTACAGTACTTTGACTGCACTCCTTGTCTGCTCCTGTTCTCTGTAAAAATTTCTCCCTACATCTCTGTTAAGATGCAATTGTGCATAAACCATGCAGGCAGTGTGCTTAAGAACTGTAGCATTTATGAAGCTGATTAGGTAAGAAGCTATGCCCCACAGAATGGTTCTACACATGTCCTCAGATTCCTGCGTTGTTACTTGTATGGACAGCACCTGTAATCATTCATGTGAGGCTAGAATGACACATCACTGTGACATTTGGTTTCTAAAAAAGTAAGCATTTTAGAATCCTTATTTCTTGGTATGCAGTCTAAATACTGTGTTATTTTTTTTACATCTGGATTCTACTTCCATGCCACAAGGTGGCCTCCACATAATACAGTATTATTATCACATCCTTTACAGAATGACATATGAAAGCATGTTTTTGCTTTACTGCAGTATTAGTAACAGACCACCACAAAACAACATTCCTTTCATTGTATGTCAAGCTCAAGAAGTTCACATGCTGTGTAGAATTGGTTCACAGGAGATTGAAGGTCAGAGCAACACAAAGCAGCTGCAAGCACTTCAGTAGGTTGTTCTACCAGAGAGAAGCCTGTTCATGCTCACAGAGCGGGTCAACAAGTTGTCTGCCCTGCAGAGAGTCTGGGAAATCCCAAATCCAACATGCAAAGGGATGCTCTAATTCAGACAGCCTTAAGGAGTTGCTTAAATTATGAGACAGTTGCTTCTCTGCTAGGAGAACCTGAAGGAAGTTCAAAATCAGCAGAGATCCTCCTTCTGGCTGGAAGTTTAACCATTTCTGGCCTATCATGAAAGTTGATGCTGGTTCTCAAGAGGATGAATGACCAAAGGCCAAAGAGTGATTTGCATTATTTCGAAGCCCATCTTGCCGGTTTGGGTGTAGTTTTTTTTTCGTTGGGGTGGGTTTTTTTTGTGGAGGAGCTATATTTTATACAATTTATAGTGGGACTTAGAAGTATAACAATGGAAGTGGAATTGAAGTAACAATTTCTAGATGATAAACATTCTCTTTGATGTATTAAATATATTGTTACAAATACTATTACAGTGTGTACTATTACCAAATCTGGAATTAAATATGAAAGTAGTAAAAACACGTGAACTTGAATTATTTGACAAAGCAAAAGAAACAAAGCTGGGTCTTAAACTAATTTTCTTATTTATAGGGAAAATTACAGTGGCTCTGGATTCAGTTGACTATTGATTGCAGAAATAAAAAAAATGATTCAGCAGTGCTTTGGGTTTTTTTCTGAAGTTTTAGCTACTCCTTCTACTTATCTTCAGCAGTAGCTGTAGAAACTTTTTTCCCTTTTAAACACCTTCTGGCTGTTCTTGAGAAGCTGTGGAGTGTAACTGTCCTTGGTGTTAAGTTCGTCTGTACAAACCTTTCTTGTACAAGACTGGCATTTGAGATACCTAACTGTGCATGTGCACAGCTGATACCTGAACGAGTTTACCAGCTGCTACCCCCTCGAAATTCAACTCTAAAAAGCATAACTGCTGGTAGCTTCTCCTACTGTCTTCATTCATTGTATTGGCCTGTAATTCTTCTGCAACTCTTTTCAAGCTATTATTGAAATAACATACTTTTGTTATTCTACCCTTCAACCTTTTCCTTGTTTATCTGAATGAAATAATTTAGAGGTGCATTGCATAGTAAGTAAGCTAAATATGAATCCTGTTTTTACCTTAAAAGTGCATTCCTATTTGTGTGGGCTTTTATGCTGAATCAGACTGTGCAAGTAAAGACATGCCTTAGTGAGCCCGAGTTTGTACATCACAGAGAACTGCTCAAATGAACCACTGTGGGGAACTGCACACATTATCTATCATTAATCAATGGCAAACAAGTTAATTTTCTGTGCGTTGTTACATTGCTATTCAGTGTGTTAAACAGTTTCATTAAAGCAAGATGATTGGCAGCTGAGCAATATGTAGCAGTAGTACTTCCTGTTTGACTCAAATATACATATGCCAGAACTTAGACTGCAGGTAAATAAGAGTCCTATGAGAGTACAGTGACTCTGTATTATATTTATCCCTTTTTTTCCCCCCCCCCTCCCCAATAGTTTAGCCTGAAGCAGGTTTTTTTATTTCTCAGATAAGCACTGTGGGGTTAAATTAAACACTTCTTAGGTTTATAATACTAGCTTTATGATATAAAAAACTTTGCAATTGCAGCATGAAATTCTGTACTTGCCATATGATTCATGGGTTTGGATGCCTATGTTTCCTTCCTCCTTAATTTTTTGAGCCATATAAAAATACATTATTTTTCTATGTTTCATACATTTTTGGAAAAAAACAATAGAACAAGTCACCTTGTAATGCCTTTTCTTCCCCTCTAGCTACTTGGCTTTCATTATTTGTAAATGTATTGTAAATGTATTTGACAGCAGGCTCCTCTGGGAAGCTCCATGTAATGGCTGGTAAAATCTAGGGCCCACTGGAAGTAGTAGTTTTGACACAGATAGCAGAAGACCTGATTTTAGTTTTGTGTTTTGTTTTTAGATTTTTATTTTAGGCAAATAAAATTCTGTCATCTACAGAAAGATTATTGCCTGATTTAATTTATAATTTTCATGGTTTTCTGCAAGCCTAAAGACTTCAGCAAAACATCTTGCAAGTGTTCACTCCAGGGGACAGAGACGCTGGTGTCTCGTTTAAAATTACTTTTTGCAAGTGTAAAGATATGCTTTTAGATATTGACAAGTCAAAATATTAGCAAGAGGAAGCAAAATCAAGTAACTTCCAGGGCTGCTTTGTATTCATACAAGAGTTGTGGGGATGGGTGAGTGGGAAGGAAAGAAATTGTGTATCAACTCTTAAAAATATACATTACATTGAGCTCCCAGGTAATACCGATTTAGGAAAGTAATAAACCCCCCAAACAACAAACTAAATAAAAAGCATCTACTCATCTCTGAAACCAATAATCTTATCACAAGTGCAATCTCTTTCTCCATAAAATAGCGTGATGCTCGATGAAAAAAACAACTGGACCTTTGACTGGCTGCATCGTAGCTACCTGGAACAGGAGCACTCTTCAGCAAGGCCACAGAAAGCTCAGCTCAGGTGAAGCACCAGCAAGTCCCACCGCAGGCTTTTACACAGCTTATTATCTGGCTGGACAGTCTGTGGCAGACAAAACATAGGGAGATTAGAAAGTCTGAGCCTGTGCATTTAAAATTAGAAGATTCTCCTCGCTTACAAAGCACACAGTGGCATCATAACCTAGAAAGGCATATACAGGAAAGAAAAGCAGGTTATTTTATAAACTGAATCATTGACACAACTTGGGATGAGTTTGGAACGTCTTTGAAGGGAAGTTCTGCTAGGAAAGAATCCTGCTAAGGGTTTCAGCAGAGGCAATGCTTTGTCTGAAGCTCACACAGAACAGATGAGTGAGCAGTGCTGCAGCTGCTCCACACATGCCACAACTCTGCATGGCTGACTGCTGGCAGTGCCATGAGGAGAAAAAGCAGAATATATGAGACAGTAGATGTGGTTTGAGGTTGGGTTCAAACAGTCCTTAAAGCTGTAATTGCTGCTTATCTTCCTTTTATCTCACCACTAAACGTGAGAGGAAAAGGCCGGGTGTGTTGGAGCCATCGGACTCAAATTAGTTCTTCCTCTCACTCTTGTTGAGACAGTAAAATTCAATTATACTGCTGCCAACACAAATGGTACTTTCATCAAAAAGCATAATGCATCTAAACACCAGTGGAGATATCAGTGCAGACCATTAAAATCAGTTCAAGTTCTGAATACATTTCCTGGCCAAAAGAAAACTTGAAATAAGTGCCTGAAAAATCAATTAGTTATGCTGAACACCAGGAACACGTGGGGCTGCAGGAACTTGGAGAGAGAGTAATGCATAGAAACTGTTCTATAAGGTATGAAAAATAGCATAAAGTTAATAAATACTACAAAGGAACCACAGACCAATCCATTTTGTAAGGGGAAAAAAAAAGTGTTAAAGAGGATACCAGGACCTATAGATTAACAAGTTCTCAAAACAGGAGCCTATTACAATCAAGATTTATATTTGGTGAGTTGATGAATGAAGTCTTGCAGTTCCTTTCACATAAGCACAACCCTTGACATCAGAACTGTTTCAACCAAACTAGACTTGAAGGAGTCACCAGAGACTAAATGCTTATTTTCCAGAGCTCAGCGAAAGCTATCAAATGAGGAAGCAGTATCTGAAGTATGTATGCCAAATCCTGTGTGCAGAAATGCTGAAATACGCCTCTCTAGTCCCCAAGGTGAAAGCTGAAGTTAGCAAGCTGCCAGTTGTGAAGACAGATCCAAGGGCGTTCTCTCCTTATTTACAGCCCTTCAGAGTAGAGTGGCTGAGGTCAGATACTGTAGAAAGTAAACTAAATCACAGTGCACTAATCCTAAAGGAACCCCAAACAATTTGTAATATCAGAGATTCCTTGCTCAGAAAGATATTCCTTTTTTAATGAAAAATCAGTAGCAGCATTTGTTGTCCTCCACCCACAGCACTACTTGTCACTTGTCACTGCTGGTGACAAGTGACTTCTTGGCTTTTTGGGGTTGGGGTTGTTTGTTTTCTTTTGGTTTTTTGATTTTTTTTTCCTTCTTTTCTGGTTTTTAGCTTTAGTAGCAACCTTATGTATCCATCTGGAAAGTAACTAATCTGGTTTTTGAATCACGAATTGTGAGATGCAAAGAACCCCTCTAGAGATGTTAAGGGATGTACCACCAATAGAAACATAAATGTATTGGAATGGAGAGGAAATTGCAAAAATTATACTTCTGCACAACAATGAGTGCATACATGTGCTTACACAGCATTGTGTGAACAAGACAAGTACTTACTGTGCCCAGCTCCCTGATTATTTTGTGTGGTCAGAAAGTCCTGAAAGACATAAGCCTGCAAAAATGAAAATCAAAGAGGCACCAATAAATTTAAAAAATTGTACTCAGAGAGGGAGGCAGAATGGGTGAATAGGGAAAAAAACCCAATCCAAACCAACAAACCACTTGCCTCTAAGCAGCAGGATTTCTCCCTAAGTCACCAGCCTAAGATTTGTAAAGGTTCAGAACTGCAGGCATTTTTAATTAATACTGGCAGAATACTGGTATTTATGTTTAAAAAAGATTTACACACACACACGTTCTTAATACAACAGCTTCATCTTAAACCTGACTGAAACAGCCATTGCATTAGCATATATCATTATGCTTCTCTCGTGATAAACTAAGGAGTTAACCAAGTGGCAGCATCAACAGTTGCTCTGTGTAGGGCATAAGACTCTGAGTTTTCACAGTTCAATGCCACTAAGTTGATAATTTGTTTTGCAGTGAGAACCTGGAAGACTTGAGGTACAAGGCATCACTTGGGAAACTAGGTGTGCCAAATATGAAAGCATTTTGTTCCCACTTGGGTAAGTGACAACGACATGGAGCTGGGAATTCAGCCACACAGATGTGCCCCAACATGTCAGAGGGCTGGGAAAGCAGCAATTGGGAGGAAACATTATTGCTCCATGAGCATCAAGTTTCCAGCCTTCCTTTGTGAAGTGCCTCACTGCTGTTTATTAGGCACACAGGACTGAAAAGTCTTCCACTATCATCATACCCCCATCTCCCAATAATCACATGCATCCATTTCAGGTGATGGGCATTTCTGTATTGTATCTTAAACACTCTCCTTTCCCTTCTTTTACACAAGTCAATTCCCTATGCTGCCAACCAGGAAGGCACATGTCAGCCGTAGTCTGGATTAGAGTTTGCCTGTGTTCAAGCCCTCAACCCTCTTTAATGATTACTGATCCCACCACAGAGGGCAATATTTTTAGAGGTACCCCTTGCAGCAATACCCAATCATCCAATTAACAAGAGATTCAGAAAACTTAACTCTTCAGAATTCTCTCTCTGCTCTCTTTATCTGGAAACACCTTAACTGTAAAATCTTTAAAAACAGATCATAGGGGAAAAAAAACACAAAACAACCAACCAACCTAAAAAAAACCCCAAACCCAGCAAACTCATTTTTACTTGTAAGTACCAAAAAGTTCTTCCTAAGAAAACTTATTCGAAAAAAACAATTGCTCTGGTGAGCCAGGTTCACTTCACAAACAGCTGTTCTGTTTATTCTTGTGCTAATGCTGGCTTTTGGCATTGAATTACACCAATTTTAACACTTCCATTGATCACCACTCATTCTGGCTGATTAAAAAGCCAAGCTTTTAGACTTGCCAAAACGCAAGGCTGTGAATGAAACCTGCCAGTTAATTCTGTAGTCCTGTGTTGCATTACTGCTTCACTAATAAGTCTAAACCTTAAAATGCTGAAAATAAAGTTTTAAAAAAGTTCATGTGTACAATGATGGTTAATTATATTTTTGTAGTTTACTCTTTCCTGCAGCTGGAACATGAGGTGGCACAGTCATCCATCCAGAAATGAACTAATGGAGCAAGGGTTTATTTTTTCCTTTTCAGTCAGAAACTTAGTGTTACTTTAAGCAAACACATAAATGCCTATGCCTTTAAGCTTCAAGACAAAGTACTATTAGCAGACACAGAGAGTATTAAGAGATTTCTGCTCTCAAACACACAAAATAGTTCCTTTCTGCATTCACTGGAGCAATTTCATCAGAATGAAAAGAGCAGTTTTGGTTTCTCACAGCCAAGAGTTGTTAAGACTTCGACTCCCCAGTAATCCATCATTCCACTTTTATCTAGACTAAGTAGATAATAGGACAGCTGATTCACGTGGCATAAGACAATTTAACAGTAATGAAATGTGTGTTGTCCTCACACCTGCCTGTTCTGCAATTTCCCCATTTAGAACAAACATGCCACAGGCTTCTTGTATGTGGCAATCCTCCTCTGAAATATTTTGTCTCTAAAAGTTATTTAACTCTTACAGAAAAGAAGTTAGTCTCATGCAGAAGAGATGTAATGAAAGCCTGTTGTCAGAAAAGACAAAAAGAAGCTGGAATACTTATTGTACTAAGTCTTTGAATCCATAGAATATCTGAAATAAAGAGTAAAAGTGCCAACTGCAATATCCAAACACAATTCAGGCTTTTTGAAAGTCAAGTACAGTAGATTAAATACAATTTGACAAAGAGCCATCAAACTATATTACAAGAGCTGTTTGAAACTGTCTGCAGGTCATTTTAAAACATGATACTAGGGTGCGTATGTATTTCAACACTTACACCTGTAAGAGCAGGCAATCTTGGAATGTAACGTTATCTTGATATTTAGATTTGGTTTAGTTGTTTCACAATACACATAGTGCTTCTGTGGAAAAAAAAAGTCTCAATAATATGATTACAATCTCAGTAAAATCCACTGGTTCTGTTTATTTCAAACCTATATAGAAAACAGCCTTCTTCCCAAATTCACAGAAAACTATTATTCACAGAACTGAATTAAAACAAGTCAGAAGCGTATTTGTAAAAGCATTTTATCATGTTTTGGCAGCTATGACTTTCCAGAGGGGATTAAAATGGGTTTAAGCACTTAAATTAAGGAATAAGGGGAAAATAAAAAGGTGGAAAACATGAACATGGCATCCTTGGATTTTGTTAAAGCAAAGTTACAGGTATTTGAGACCCCAACAGTTAGTTGCTCACTTATGCTTTAGTGCTCAAAGTAATGACTGCCTGAATTGAGGCAGTGATCCATATGAATCAGAAACAATTATGTACCACATTCAACCTGAAAGTAGCAGATCCCACTTTACAGCAGCGTGATCAGCAGCTACAATTTACATAAGAAATTACTGCAGTTCTCCAGTCAGTAGGGAAACAGAAATATTCTAGGTCTACAATAGTTAAAGACTGAGTATTTCTATTTTATCCCTTTAAGGGACAGTGCTACCACCTCCTGTTTCCCTTTCAGCAGGTCAGTCTAGTCAGAGTCCAGCTTAGTACTCAACGCAAAGAACAAGAATTGAAACAATACTGCAGCTATGGTTATTTAGAATGAAAACATTTTATTTTTTTCCAACAAAGTTCAAAGTCAAACTTGCAGCTGTGAGTGCCCACTTCAATTAGTGGGTATTAACAAAATTTGTGTGAAACTTCTAAGATGGAAAGTTTTCACAATTGCTTCAAAATAAATCATGTTAAGTAGCTAGCCCTGTGTTTTGTCTAGAGTTCTCATCCTCCCCTCCCCACTTCTAACAATAGACACTCAGTGTATTTAAACTAGAAGGGAAATAAGTAACTTTATTGAGAGCTGAAAAATGAATGTGGAAGCAGGGAGAAAAACACTTGCATTTAGTCTCATTCTGAGACATAAACCAAGCCATTTAACTCATAGAATAAACATAAATTGTTTAAAGGATAATATAAGCACTAACACAGGCATGCTCAATCTATTTTCTCAGTGAATCTTTATCTGTAGCCTACAATGATTACTGTGTGTAGGACAGTGGACAGAAGACAAAAAAATTACACTGCACTGTCTGGCTTTTACAAAGACTATTAAAAATGGCTTCTTCCCCCCCCCAATGGAGCATCAGCTCAATGTACAGTTCCTCACACAAAAATCATCTGCTTTTGTAAACTTAAGCATTTGCATTGTGCAAAGCTGGAATAACTTCACACCAGTAGGGTAATTTGCATGCTTTTGTATTCTGAAGTAGCTGACTGCAAACCACCTGTTTCACTTTGTACCAGAAAACTCAGCACAAAACATACCTGCAAATCTCCACATTTAAGACAGACATTCAGTCCTCTGTAAAACCGGAAGATCTGGCAAGATGAAGTGGTAAAAGCAACCATTTGCTAGTCCAAAATGTAAGCTTAGATACCTTCAAATTTCTACACACAAAAATGTCCACTCTTTCAAGAAAAAAGAATCAACACATGACAAATTAGCACTACAGCATCCATCTTCAAAACTTTTCTCTCTTCCATGTAAAATGCAGAGACTTCTAACTCCAAACTTACCTACTTTAGATGCCAGAATATGAAAATACAGTCTGCTTTAAGATACATATAGTATAATGCAGTGGGGCTGACATCACTCAACATGTGGAAAGTGTAATTTTTTGTCTTTTCCTACTCTCCCATCCCTCTTGCACTTCAACTGTTAAAACTGCAGCCTCTGATAACAAAGCAGCACACAGGAAGGGAGACATCATTTTATTTGTATCTCACTGTAGAAGGTAAAGCTCCTGGAGGGCTGATGCTAATTTTTTTAATAACAGCAACAATCTGTAAGCACTATTAAGCAGTCTGGAACTGCAGTACCTATGTGATACAAGCATACTCTTAACTGAGAAATAGGTGCATCCCCTTCAAAACTGACACATACGTAGTCATTAAGACATGCTAACATCTTTGTACCCAGCTAATTAATGGGGTAGCTTTTTCTATCTCCGCTCTTCAGCAAGCTCTCAGCAATACCTCAATTTTTACTCTTACATTTCCAAAATATTGGGATTTTTTTTTCTTAGCTCTGCAGAAAGAGACCGTTTTCCAGAAGGATTCTTCAAATTCAGTTTAGGGGATGGGCAAGTCCTGGGTTACACTTCAAATAAGTTTCAGCAAAGCAGCCTCAAATACTTTCACAGAACGTTGAGGCAAAAGACACACTCTTTTTCAAAGACACTAGTTTCATATGAAGTAGTATAACATGGAGAACAGCTTTGTAGAGGCATCCATCATCCTCAAGTACATACGTGCTTCTGTATCACAAGAATATACAGGAAAAGGATTAATTCTGCTTGGATCTTATGACATACCCTAGAAACAGCATTGTCAGAAAGTATCACATGAAGATCAGCATTTATGCATATGACAGTTCATAAACTTAATTCTTAGATTCACTGAGACAGCTTTATGGAATTAATGGCATTATACAGCTATTAAGACATTTCACTCATGCCACTTTTGACCAGATATTATACATGTACATTCAGTAACAGCAAAACTGATGCCTAGCCATTTGAAAACTAAAGAGAATACAAGAAGCTGAGCTTGAATATTAGTGTGAATAGTTTAAATGAATTAAGATCATGACAGAAAAATAATTTCATAATGGAGACACCAGAATCCTGTTTTTACAGTCTAGCAGCTGCCTGAAAACAGTAAAAAAATTCATTTCAAATAAGGCACAGATACTGACAATATTTAATACTGTATTACTGATGATGTCAAAATACAACTTTTGGTTGTTAAAAAAAAATACATTATTTTATTAGACAGCCCTCAGTAATGATCCTCAAGTCAATCTTACCTTGCCTCTAGAACAAAAGCACCATCCAGTTATGATTTGGTAACTCCATGGCCACATACGGAATTCATTATAAGCCCATGTATTTATATCTACAGCCGTATCCCTTTGATCAATTACAACTACTGCTTCTTCTATTATCAGAAGTAAATGGCCATGAGTTACTTCATTTTGTCTATTAAAAGAACCACAAAGAGAAAAGATCTAAGTTTCCATTATCTTTACAGTATTCTCCTTGAGGAACAATCTAAGAGCTTCAGCAATTGCTACCCAAATTATGAAGCTAGACTTTACGTTACTTCTACATTTAAGTGCTCAACAGAACAGTAAAGTAATACAAGAATGTTGTCATACTGTAGTTTCTGTAAGTTTTTAATTGACAGCAAGAACACTGGAAAAGTTCTATCTCAAACTCTTTTGAGCATGAAATATCTCTAACAATAAGTAACAGTTTAACAAAAAGAATTTGGCTATGTGCATGTCTCCAGATTGTCCCACAAAGTTCTTGGTTTTCGGATGTCCCAGAAATGTTTTGCTGTAACTGACTGCCCTGGGAAGTGCAACACCTTTGGTGGTTTACAGAATATTCAAATAACCAAAAGCACCAAGTTCTGATGACAAATTTCTAGTTGACCTTTAGAAGTCAGCAATAATGATACATAAACTAAATACAAAATGAAGCAATGGGAGGCCTAAAGTTGTTCACCACTACAGGAGTTAAAAATCCATTTATTTAATCTGTAAAGCAAAAACCACTTGGGGCTATCAAAAGACTCTCCTGCACATTAATAAAAGTGCACATGCTTAATGGTAGGTATGAGAACAACCCTTGTAAGTACTTAGTTTTCTAAGGAAGTAGATTTGGTCATACATGCTGTGCATGTATATTTATGTTTTAAGTAAAGAGCTGGCACTTCATAAGTTTTAACTGAAAAAGCACACTTCCTAATCACAAAATTAAAAAAGGCAACAGCAAGCCTAAAATCAAGACTCCCTCAGAGCTACTAAAATATAGCTTTTAAATTAAAATAGAACAGCACAGCAATATGACAGCAAAAGAATTTATAGCTGTATTTTCAATGCTGTTGTTGGTAGAAATTTGCCACATTGATCAGGCTGGAACTTAATTAATTTTGCAAAAGCTCTTTGTCAGTTTCTTAAAGGAGGTAGTATAAAAAGGGTGTGATTTGAGTAACACGGCCTCACCTGGCTGTAAACATTTCAAACAACAGACATAAATATCTATGATAAAAAGTACTGTGGAAGAGATTCTAGAAATTGGGAGTTTTTTGAACTTGAAAAGAAAAAACAGTAGATATATTTAATATATTTACTTATTTGCATGTAGTTTAAATGATACAGAACAAGATTACTGTGTTAGAAATCCACATACAATATAAAAACATTTGTTAGACATAAATTCACCATTCTGCTGACATTTGCAATAACTGTTTATCCAAGCTTAACTTCAGGTATTTATAATATTTTTCATACATGAATCTTTGTATATGTGCAATGTTTCATTAACTACACAATGTGAAACCCTGATTTTTGTAGTTTTTCATCACAATCTTGAACATAATAGCTATTTGCATCTTAGCACATTGGCTTTTTGAAACACTAGTAATTAAGGCATCTTTGCTGTATAGTTTCTATTTAGTGCAAACAAAAACTGTCTTTAATAATTTGATTAAAACATAGAAGTAACTGAATATCCCAAAGTTGGGGTTTTTTTAAATGTAATTGGAAGATAGTTGTGCATTTTTTGGAGTTCTCTTGTGAGAGAGACACTTAAAAGATCTTAATGTGGATTGCTTTTGTTGGTTCCTTATAACTGGTTCTGCTGTCTTGTCTTCGTGACAGTGTAAATTCATCTTTTATGCGGTGTTGTAGGAAAATACAGTAGCATTTAAATGAATACCTAGTAACTGAGCGAATCCCAAATGCAGCAAAGGCATACAGTTTTCATAGTGCACTTTCACCTCACTGAAGTAAAAGTTGCTCCTACTAGACATTTTTCCACTTCAATGTGAAGTAGATTGCTAGGATTTTGTTAGTGGTTTCATTAAACAGCTTGACAGTCCAGTTCTCTTCTGCCAGTATTTTTCAAAAGGCTTTCAGTACATATTTCAGGGATACTTTAGGGGATTGTTTCACCACATAAGCACACATAGTTTCTCAATCATGTCAGTGTAGTTGCAATAAATAAGCATTTACATCCTAGAAGGGGAAAAAAAAAAAAAAAGGAGAAAGTGTTCACCACATTATTTATAGCTGTAATATATACTCTATGTCTGAAGCAGGGTAACCAATCAGGACCATAACACAAGAATAGTTATATTTGGCCAAATATCAGAACAATTTATCTTCATGATTACTTTCAATTAATGCTTTCAATGACATTTCTTTATCTACTAAAAATCCTGCAAGAACAGCAGATTAGTTTTCAAAGCTATCAATTTAGTCTGTTAACTCTGTGCTCCCTGCATACACAGGAAAGATAATCATCATCATACGACCACGTAGTTTAAGTATGTTAACTGTGATTATTTCTTCACCCAATCCCTCCAACATACTGCTTTTGCTCCTGACTTGCTCAGCAGACGTTGATCACAATCTATCCCAATATATATTAGGAAGCAGGCAAATGAACATAAAGGGAACCTGAATCCTAGAGAAACAAAGTGGCACTAGCTATAGCCACTATGTCGATGTAGCAAAAGAACTGGGCAGTCTATGTTAGATGCCCTCACAGCACTACCAGTTGAGAGTCAGAACTCAGTTGTTCTGCATTCCTGCTGACTGAAACTCTGCAAGAAGCTTGTAATTATCCTTGTAGGGACATCAAAACTGAAGCTGCAGGTGCACAGCTGTCCCAGAAAAACAAGAAATAACTTACTTGTTTGATACATCAAAATGACCAATTCTGTAGGCACAGAATTATGGATTCCACAAAACTCCTTAAGATGTAAGTAAAAGATGCTATCTCAAAGTTCTTTTCAAGCTCACTCAAAATCCTGCACATAACCAACTAAGTGTCTGCTGTAAGTCCTTTCTCACTGTCTGCCTCCATCAGGTCCCTCCATGTAGAGAGGTTTCTTACTCAGTATTTGTCTTGGTGCCCAACCTCAGAAAGCCATGTTAATAGAGATGAGCACAAGCAGCAAAGCATGCATCTACCAGACACCCTCATTATATTACTGACACCATAACCTACTGAGAAAGGCAAATAGGGATTTGCCTCAGATAGATATGCTCTTCTGCTCTCCAGAAGCTCTTAATTTTCTAAGCATTAGCTCAGCAGTAAGCTTTAGAATTTAGTATGTTGTCATTTGACCCAGTCACCTGATGTGCAGCTACTAATGATGTTCCTGGGCTAAGATTCTCCATTCTGCCTTACACGTACAACAACAGGTACAAGAGAGTTCAGAGAAAAGATCTGTCCTTTCCACAGTCTACCTACTCATCTGAGCCCTTTATTACATTTATTAGCATTCTGAACTACACTACTACTATCATAGGGAATCCACTCCAGGCTTCTGTAAAAATCATGCAATATACTTGAGCATTAGTGGAAAACAAGTATTTCTATCCACCCATAGTTTGGCATAAATAAAACAAGAGGAATACTGCATGTGATACAACTATGTTTATTACTGAACACAACTAGAACCGAATTACCTTAGCTATACTACCAGTATATCCCGGAACCAGAGTAAGATGATTCTCCTGTTCCCATAAAACACTTAGTTGTTGTTTTAAAATATGAATATTTCTGAAAAAGAATGAACAACACTTTATGTAATTAATTTCATAGTCTTTTTGACTAAAATGCATTATTAATATTGCATACTGACTTAGCCTATACAATAGATATTGCCATAAAATCTGAAAATTTTTGATCCAACTTCTACAGCAAGTGTATAGCCCCTGACACGACTATGTTCTACATGTAACAAAACACCAGTAAAAAAAAAACAACCCCAAAAACTTGACTATCCTCAAAGTAAGCTTCCAAATACTACCTGTGTCTTAAGAACAGAAGAACTAATTTTAAGTACTTTAAAGCTTTTACTTTCAAATTCTGAGTATAATTTTGTCTTTTGTAGGCAAAGTGTGCTCCTACTGATTAAAATTAAAATATATTGACACGAAATAAACTACAGAAACACATTTAAATATTTCCCAACACTATACTCACCCATCCTCTGCCTTTTCTGTATGTGCAGACAGTTCTGACCACCATCTTTTAATGACAGCCTGAAGCCAGTTTAAACCAACTATCACATATCTGTAACAACATATATTACACATTATACATTTTTCTCCTCCCCAATATCTACAGGCCAGATAAAGTGTCGAGATAAGTTGGCAAGCAAATAAGAAAGCAACACATTTTCTATTCTGGAAGAAGAAAAATCTAGACAAATCGACAAGTTTAAATACTTGCCCACATTTGCAATTTCTAAGGAGTAAACTGAAGTTCTTGTTGAAAAAGTAGAAATTCGTTAGGTATTTTGCCTGAAAACGCTGCATTGATTTATGTTATAATTCATACTAAACCCTTAGTGCTATTCTGTTTTACTGTTTGGGATAAAAAAAAATCTGCATAAGAACAAAGCTAGTCCCTTCCCCCACGTCCTTAACCTTGCAGAAAAGTTGTTGTACCACTGGTTTGTTAAAGCATAAAGGTCCACAAGAAAGCTCCCCTGTAGGTAGGCATTCCCGAGAAAGGCAAAACTGGGAGAAGGGGCAGAGGGAACAAGAGTCAGAGAACTAAAAACCATTAATTTCCAGGGCTCTGCAGAGCAAGGAAGTAACAGTGTTTAGAAAACATCCAGAATTGATACTTACTCTTCATATTTGCTTTTAAGAAGAGATTTCACTAAAGGCAAAAGATCTACACAGCAGCCAACTGAAACATAAGGTTTTTCTTCCTGTAAACTTAAAAAACAAGATATTTCAGAAGTGCTTGAAGTCCAAAAAAGTTGTAGCAGATTCTAATCCCTCACTTTTTTTTTTGTTTGTACCTGTTCGTAAGCACAGGAAGGCAGTCTACTACTACTCCAAGATCCTGTATCCTAGAAACATTGAGAATAAAATCAGAAATGTTACTAAAAGTATATGCTTCCACTATGATTTAAAAAGTTTAACAAAGTTACAACATTTAAGGAACTGCTGAAAATACTGTGGCATATTTGGGATTGTTATAATTTTAAGAATATAAGAGACATTTCTTTTACCTCACTAAGTAGGCTACCAGTTCACTTATACTTCTCCTTCTCCAAAAGGTTAAAGCTACATTCAGCCTCAGATTCCTGCTGAAAAGCACTTGAGCCATAGTTTCATGGTCCTGAGAAACCTGTATGTTTTTGAAAACATAAAAGAGGTTTGCCCCAAGTTGACAGCAATAAGCTGCACTACTACAGTAATCGATTATATGAAAATATACTTATCTACCTGTACACTGATTAGTTTGTTTTAGAAATTTAGCTAACTATGGTCTTAAAACCACAAATTTCCCTTGAAAGGGGACATAAAGATTAAACCTACTTTACACAAAACCTACAAGAATAAGGTTTGTACCTATTTACCACCTAAAGAGAAGTATCTAATAATTAAACAGAGCATTCATGAGCATCAACCTGCAATTCTTATGAACTGTAAGAACTTTTTACTCAGATGATTATTAATTTTGACACAATTTAGACACAAGTAACTACATCTTCCAAACCCTGACAGAAAAGGTTCATTTCTGAAAAAGCTTGTTCTCTGAATGAAATTCAGGTATTTTAATTAAATAGACCTTGGATTGGAATGAACACTGCAGAGCCACACACAGCTCTCAGAAAAGTTAAACAGCCATCTGTGGCCAGTGATCTTGTCCCAACTTGTTCAGAGAATAAATCTTCCTCAGTCTTCATTTCTTTACCCTTCTTTCTGCAACCTCTTTATTGTAACTATTCTGCTGCTCGTTTCCTGAAACCATCAAATTAAACAGTGCAGGAGTGACACAAACTTGCACCTCCAGCCCACCGGACTACCAGGTCTCTGTTCATGGCAGCCACACTTACAGTACATGAAAAGACAGCATGGTGATAGTCTTTGATCTTATCCTCCCTGCCATGCCTCACTTTAAACACATACAGGACTCAACGAGCAACAAAAATCTACTGTGGCAGAAATGGAAACTTCAACATTAAGGGACTTAAATGGCCTTCACTATCACAAAACCCATTCCATTTGAGTATCTGACTTCTTTGCCAGTTTCAGAAGCCCTGCAAGCATCTACTTTTCTCAAGCAATCTTAACAAGAAATACAGTCTCACAAACACTTTAGTTTCACATACACAAAGTTGATATTGCTATTGAAAACTGTCCAATCCTACCTCACAGATACACTATCACTTTCACACTTCTATAAACATGCACTTGGCCATGTGTCCAGTCAGATCATGAAATCTAAGCACGTCAAAACAATGTTTTCCTTTGGTGCTGGTACAATTTTAATGCAGTCTAATCTGGCAGATCTGAGCTTCTGACCTGACACAAACATGGGGAAAACTGGCAGGACTATTACTATTGACAACTGTATCACCATAAACTGACAGATACCTACTGTAAATCACAAGACCTGATACTTAAAGAACTGAAGAAAATTAGTCTGCACAAAAACTTTTACAGCTAACTACCAGGGATACTTCTATTTTAAAAACTCTACTTACCTCTGAAAAAAATCCACTGTATTTGGATGAGGGGCCTTCTGTTTGAGATGAGCCAGAGTCACTAGAATTCAGCAAGTGTGTACGACTGTAGTGAAGTTTTGCTGGCAGATTCCCTGCACAAGCCAGTTCATTTTCTTTATTTGCCATGTCACAGCCCCTAGATTTAGGGCACAGTTTCTTTCTGTAACAAGGCTTTGGAGTATAACAGCGAACTTTTCTTTTACAATACACCACTTTGAAAAGAGAGAGGGGACTGGTCACCGTTTTCCCAACTGTTATTCTGCAATAATAAAGCAGTATTTTAGTGAGGGTTGCTCTAAACCTAATCACTACTTTACATTGTTAAGTTAAAATATATCATTATGATTTCAGCAGCCAACTTTCAGGTTATTTGGAAACATTTTTCCCCAATATATGACATTAGGGTTATCAGAAGTAATGTAATATTCTTATATCAATGTCAATATTCAATTATAATAATCTCAATATTATTTTTTGTTTTTATTAATGCAGAGACTCATTATTCTGGAAGGGAACACAAGAACCAAGAATTGCCAGTCAAATCAAAACCTATCTTCCATTTGTGTCTGCTTTGGTGTTGTAATTAATTTCAACTGCTTCTTCTTCCCTACCTCCCTCCGTACACAGCACAGCCCTCCTACCTGTTTGTGTATGAAGCCAGCTGTTTTGGAGATTTCTTACCCTGGGATACAGGAAACAGAGAAGAAAAAAGCTTTATTATTAAAAAGGCTAAGATGCTCCCATTTATATTACCTAACATTAATAGTAACATTTACATTGTGCATATCAGCAAAACAATGTAATGATCTTTTTTGTTAACACTGAGTCATAAAATCACGTGAGTTGTAATACATAATTTCAATAAGTAAACAGACGTAGAGGACATTGGCATCTTCACCACTGTTTGAAGAGATCTTACAGTGAGTTTACTTCCCTAGTGCTTCGTCGTTACTCCACTGCCTTACTTTTCAGCCAGTAACACAGGTAAGAGGTTATGAAAACTGGTTTTGAGTAGCAAGAATCCAGTGAAAATATATGTGTTACGAGACAATGTTGTAGATCAGGATGTACAATTACATGACAACAGACCCATTTCAATGCAGGCATTTCAACTAGTCCACCTCTCACTTGTGCCACATAGCTCTCTTGGCAAGAGAGAACTTTTTCATGACATAAGTCCTGTATTTAAACATTCTTGGCTAGACTGCAGAAAAGCAGGCGTGAGTAAAACATTATCAGTACCTACTGCTCACCTGGACAATATAATGCACTTACATGGGCAGACACTTCCTGGGTCTACTATAACATATCGTTTTCATAATATAATTGCTGTTCAAGATAAAATTCTACTGCACATGTAAACATGAAGTACCTTTTAGTGCTGTGCTTCTACTTTTACACTGCTCAGAACTATGAACTTGTTTGAATATTTACTTCAGTTTTGTCAGAAAACGTAAAAAAACACAACAAACACCACAAACAGCTTACCTCCTTCATGATCTTTTTAGTGGAAGAAGAGATTCCTTTTCTGCGGAGATCAATGCAATGACCTTCAATATGCAATACTTTCTGTTTTTTAACATTGTGAGCTTCAGATGCCATAATCTCTCAAATCCCTGTTCTCAAGGAAAAGATATTTATATTTTCTAAAACATTCAGTCAACTTTCTTCAAATGCAGCTGGCAAAACCAGGTAAAAGAATTCAAATATTTGCAAGATCTCTCATCACATAAATAGTCCAAGACATCATCCTTTAGCAAATGTTAGTTGGAGGCCTTATCATTTTAACATGCTGATAAGCATTTCATAATTTGTATATGGCTTTCAAAAAAAAAAAAAAAAAAAAAAAAAAAAAAAAAAAAAAAAAAAAAAAAAGAAAAAGCACATAAAACCAAAATCACCCCAAGAAACAGAGGCAGAGATCTTGTTTTCAGACTAGCTTTGTACACCTGCATGGAGGGGTGCCATACAAACAAGAATTCAAGTAAAGAATAAGGCAATTTATGAGACGCTTTCCTCACACTGAATTTTACCTGCTGCCTAGAGAAAAATAATTGGTCCTACAACTGTTTCCAAGTGAGAAAGGCAGATAAAAAAATAATTCCTGTTTTTCAGGAGAAAGGCAAACTTCATCAAAACAACAAAGGTTAAAAAAAAAAAGGGAAGTAAAAGATCTTCCCTTTAATTTATTGGCAAATGCACCTCCATGATGTGGTACAAAGAAACATCTCCAAGAATAAAAACCTTGCCAAAGATGGAATATTAATTAGAATGAAGAGACAAA
>JAWWEU010000158.1:32069828-32098811 GCA_035583155.1 Acropternis orthonyx | reverse complement strand
CCCACCCCACCCCGGCCCCGCCCCGCGCGCTCGCGTACCGAGGAGGAGAAGGTAAAAGTCAAGTGCATCGTAGTTGAGTGTGGGTAGTTTTGATGTTCCTGAGGTTCCCTGTCTGATCTGCTGCAACACCTCAGAACATACCTAAAGCCCAGGTGGAAAATGGCTTGTTTCAGTCGTAAATGGAGGGAAAGGTGAGATTTATTACACATCTCCCACTTTACTCCTCTTAGCCATCGTAAATATGACCCAAAGTCTATTATTTTCTCATGCAACCTCACAGCATCCCCTGAAAAGAGAGACTTCATCTGTCACTGTTATAGGCATATAAGATTTTGGCATCGTTGAAACTTTTTTATCTAGTGTACCTTAGTGTCAGGTTTGGGGGATAAGAGGGCAATCTTTGACAATTTACATCCTTTCTTCAATAAGGTAAATGACAGTTTAAATTGTAACTTGATTACAGAAACACTTCTTCAATGTCTGAACAACTCCAATACTACGTGAATTTAATCAGAAACTACATTACCACTTTTTGTGACCTGCTTTGCATTTTACAATATCATCAAGGTTTAAAACAAGGTAACCCATAAGATACCAGTTTATGACAACAAACCATTACACAAAGAAGGCATTTGATAGCATTAAGAATGATGTGCAAATTATATGCAGGTCCTTAGGTGCTTCATGTGAAACCATATTGATCTTAAAAGTCATTAGATTCTTTCACCAACATCATTCTCCTCTTCCTCCAAAATGCCGTGGTGATTAGGAGTGTGTTCTTACTTCCAGTCTAAATTTATTCATGTCCTGTTTGTTATTGTAGGGCCAATATTACCCTATAGTTAAAAAAACTCTCACCTTCTATCATGTCTGTTTGCTATAAGAGAAAAATACAACAAGAGAATAATTTTGTCCTCTCAACAATTTCATTTCACTTGCCTAACGGTCTTGGTCTCCCATTGCAGGATAGCCTTTCTGTTTGCTTAATCACCCTGTCACTTATCCCTTCCTTTTTGCAGTTTCTGCCCTGTGTGCCTAGTGTTTAACATATACATGGCTCTCTTACTAATCTGAGCAGCTGTGGAGATCCAGGTACGTATGGTCACTATGGGTTTTTGAAAGAATATCTTCTTTGAGCTGTGTGTGCTGATGGAAACTTATCAAATGAAACAGATTATGTTATTTTAGAGAAAGGGACAATTGCCAGATGATGTACACTAAAAATGCTGGGGCTTTCCAAAACAGACCTTTCCGGTGAAGTTTGTCAGGAGCACATAGCTACATACCCAACAGTTTTTAGATGATTGCCAGCTAAATGCAGCTAAGTTGCATGTTTATGCTAGACAGTGGCAGAAATGTCAGATGTGCTTCTTACGTGATGTGATCTTATATTTAGCTTTAAAGGGCAGAGCAACTGGTTTGTCGAGTCAAGGTGCCAAATATTTTTATTACTGGGCCTGGTTATTAAATACGTCTTCTGAAAAGAAGCTGTTCTGCAAGTCCATATAGGGGTCAAATTTTGTAATGAAAATGTGATTTCTTGTCAAGGGCCCAGTTCTCTTTTCAAAAACATACAAGCTGTACTCTGACTATATAGCAATGACCATGGACCATCTAGCTGCTGGTACCAACAGGTTAGTTAGGGCTATCCTAGGGCTCAGCTGCAGTAATTTCCATTAAACATCCCTGCTTCTTTTATGCATTTTCCTTTGATTCTGTTTTTGATGTGCTTCCTTGCAGCTGTTTTAAATTACTATCTGGGCCTGGAGAAACAGTTCCCTTAGCTAAACATCCTTATGCCTTTTCTAAATATATTCACCGAATCACAGAATATGCTGATTTGGAAGGGACCTACATGGATCATTGAGTCCAACTCCTGTCCCTGTGCAGGACCATCCCCAAGAGTCACACCATGTGCCCAAGAGTATCATCCAAATGCTTCTTGAACCCTGTCAGGCTTGGTGCTGTGACTGGGGAGCCTCTTCCTTAGCCTATTTTCCTTTAGCTTACTTTTTTTGCAATTTTTTTTTTAATTTGTGTAAATTTGTTCAGTAGAATAAGGATCTAATGCTGCTGCTTCTGCACAGAGCTAATAGAGGAGTGCTAGTATACCGCACTTGTAATGCTTGAGGTTTGCATTAAGAAAATGGTACTTTAGTAACATTGCTTATTTTAACCCTCTTGAGCCAAATTTTCTACACAGGTGAAAACAGGGCATTTTGGCAGAACAGCTACATCAGTCTTATTATTGAGGCTGAACAAAATGTTGTGCTTTTCAAATAAATATTTGCAATAAATTCAAACCTCAAGCAATTTTAGCTGCTGTTCTAATATAGAAAATTGTATACTTAAGGAATTTCTTAATAGTTTAAATTTTTTGGCAAGGCCTAATTATGTATTTTCAAAGAACTTTCCGTGAGAGATTCCAGTTTATGTAACCTACCTTACAACAATGCTTCTTACTACTATTACTATGACGCAGTGTAATGTTACAGGGCAGCTTTATGGACAAAAGATGGAATCCTTTCAGTCCTTAGAAACATCAGAGTTGTAAATGAATTAATGAGGTTATCAAAAATAAAGCCAACCAAGAACTTGCACATGCGCATGGCTCAGCTTTCTATATCTGCCCCAGGTGAAGCTGTGTGAAACTTGAAGTGGGGACTGAACACTGAGGCATCTAAGATAGCACCAAGGAGCTGTGCTCACCCTTTCCCTTCCCTCAAGGGCAGAGCTTTTACAGTTACTGTCATGGTTCCCCTGTAAATGAGTTCTTTGTGCAGGCTCGACAGATTTGAACAGTCAAATCTTCCAGATGGGTAAAAGAGTCTAACTAGATCAGGTAATTATGGTGTAATAGGATTTTATAAGATCATGATATGTAATCTGAATCATGTTTTTCTGGAGTGGAAGAATATAGATCCAAATATGCAGAAATGTATAGATATCTACATTTAAAAATAACTTACTGGCTCCTTTATCTTGTATTCTCATATTTTCAAAAGTTATATTGTTATTAAACCCATTTACATTTCCAAATAATGGATATAGAGGAGCTCAGGAATTCTGTGAGCTGTTTCCTTTGCAGTTATCTTGAACTACAAATTATATATTTGTGTCATCTTCACAAATGTAACAGTAGCTTATCTGGAAATTTATAGTGGGAAACAGAAATTTTGATAGTGATTTTGGATGCAACACAGAAATCTAATGTATACAAATTAAAAGCTTGAATGTGCAGCAAAGCAAAATACTTGAGCAGAGGCAAAGAAAATGGGAAGGATAGGATAGATAAGTTCACTAAAATTGGTTCAGAGCTGCCTAAGGTGTTATGACTGTGTAGTGTTATACTGATAAGATGATTTTTCCCTGAAACCTGCAAAAGGCAATTACATCTTAATGTTTTTTGCCTTTTTTTTGTTGTTTACATTTCCTTCTTATGATGCCCCTTCCCTTTATTTCCAGATTTCATTTCTCACAAACAGCCTACTTGGATTTTCTATTTTTCCTGATATTTTGTGTTCAGTAAACTTTTCCTTGCAGGTATTGCATAAGTAGTTATATCCCAACTGATGTTGTTGTTTTACCAAACTGGCTCCTTTTTCATTCCTCCTTAGGCAGAATTTAAAGTCAATGAAGTGTACTGACAGGGACCTTCTCCTAGATCTGCCTAGTAGATGTCTGGGATGTGCAGTAGATGGGGTATTTGAGGGGGTGGTTACTTCAAGACTATTAACTGTTTAATCTTTAGCCTGCAGATTGGAGACAGGATGGCTCAGGCAGTTGGTAATGGGATAAAGCTTTTCACCTCTGAATTGCCAACTCCAGGCCAGATGAGTAGGACAGAGTATTTCCACCATCTGTTGTCTGGTTAGTGACCCATATGAGAGAAATCAGTAGCCATCCCTGCTACTGACGAACGGTTTTACAATTAATCCCCCCCAACCCAAAAAAACCCAACAAAAAATTCCCAACCCTGTGTGGGAATGGTTGTACCACAAACAGCTCCAAATGAGCATGAGGACTAAATATCACTCTAGAAACCTGATGATCAGGCCTCAGCACACTGAAGGAAGCATAGGAAAATTTGTCAGCATGAGCTGTTAGGAGATGCTGTTCCACTAGGAATATTCAGCTTACAGAAAGATAATTTTTTTACAAATGCAAACAACTGATAATTCTTGGCTGAAAATTCTAATAACTTGTAAGAAAAGTGACATGATTTTCTGTGATGCAGAACAGCTGGTATTCTAAATGCAAATATCCACCAATAATATTTCTGGTTGGCATATGATGGCAATACTCAAATAGGACATAGTTCAGCTGAAAGAGATGATCTACTCAAATGTGTAAAGTTTTTCAATCTGAGAGAGGTTAGCTGACTTAATGAATAAGAAATTATGAATTAGTGTGCCAAGCTGGGATTCTCTGTAACGCAGCACTTCTGGATACTGGATCCGTTTCCTGTTTTAGAAGTAAGGTCAGATGTAATTACAGAATCTGAATTGGGTTGGTGTCTGAATTTCTGTAGTTTTCTGAAGCAATATTCAATCTGAACCAAAGAAACCCAAATTAAAAACAAATAGGAAAAAAAGAAAAAATCATACTGTAATACTAAAAAAAGAAGGTTGTATTGCAAATTGTAATTTGTTACAATAATATCTTACTTTAATATGGAAATAATAAACCAATGGTAACAAGTTTAGGACTTTGCCTAATGTTCCTGAAGCACAGCTGGGCTTTTAGAGTGATCATTTTGAGAGAACCTAGACACCTAGGCCTTGATAAAGAGATTTAAGAAAATGCATGAAGAGTTTAGAATCTGATTTTCTGGGTTGCTGGCACTATGTGGTTGTGTTTGAGGCCAGGCATCTCGATGACAATGACCGCTGTGTCAGACCCGCAGTGTGTGTCACAGAGGAACACAGATCGCTGCGTTCCCGCCGCCGCCCGGGAGGGGGCGCCCCCGCCCCGCGCCGCCAGCGCGGGCACCTTTCAAACCTGTTTGCAAAGCCATTTTCCAATCCCCATTGTCTCTGCAGGGCTTTGCTGAGATTTGCTGAGAGTGCTGTTATCTTGTGTTTGTGAGCGACTGTCTCATAACCCCCCCCGCCCTTCATTCGTTTATGGTTAGTGTTCTATACCAGTGGTTACCTTGTCGGTTTTCCATCATGAGCTGTGGATCGCCCAGGGACCGTAACACTGGAATAGTTTTTCTCATGCACAATATTCAAGAAACAAAGCCTGTAGATGTAATGAGTTAATTCTCACGATTAACAACTTTAAAAGGCAGCAGGCTTTTAAACAAATTTGGCTTTGTACAATGTTGTACCTCAGGGTGGCGTAAGGTAAAGACTGGAATTCACTTTTCGTGCGTGTGGCAGGCATATTCTGATTTCAGTAACAGGCTGTGGTGGCTGTAATCTCACCTGCGGTTCGTGCACTGGGATTTCACTTTCCCAGAAGCTACGGAGGACGTTCTGGGGTACAAAGAACTTGGCTAAGACATCTCACCTCAAATATGTGCTTTTTTGGTTAGGTCTTCAATCTCAGAAACATACAGATATTTTGTAAAAAATTTTTACAGACTCAGTTACTGAATAGCAAACAAATACAGCAAAATCATGTTGTCCTCAATTCCAAGTATTTTATTTAACAATTCAAAATGTTTACTGAATGTAATATCAATTTTGTTGTGCAGCCTTCTATACCTTCATTCTATTTAATTTAATTTATTTCTCAGTTTAATCCTTCCATGTCCTTAAAGCCTTTGCTTCAGCCTAATCCTTCAAATCCTATAATTACTCAAACAAAGCATTTTAACCTTGTGGCCTTCCTGGACTCTTGCCTATTGCTTATGACATGTAGGTCTCGCTTGACTAATGATGTTTACTGCTGCATTTTCTTTCCTAGGATACTCATGGAAAATTTCATGCCACTGAGCTCCAGTTTATAGCAGGGCTCAGTGTCACAGCATTACTATGAGCATTGTAAAAATATTGGGGTCTGTGTTCCACTATTAGAATAATTGCTTCTTTGAGTCAGAATTTATAGTTGACATTGATGTAATCCCAAATTATTAATTTAAAAAAATAGATTTTTGATTATTTTGACTTCAAGTAACTATTACCAAGTTCTTTGTGTCTCTTTAAAAGTATTTTTTAAATACTTTTTAAGGTGTATAACCAGTTTAATTCAGGCATCTAAGAATGATAGCGCTTGATGGTACTGTGTTGGTTTGCCTGAGTGTTTTTCTAAACACTTGATAAACACATTGTATTAATTTTTTCTTAGGAAATTCTGAATATTAGGATGACAACAGTAGTTTTTGGTATTTATATTTTTTTTCCCCCTGTAAGTTATATTTGTAAAGAAGTGGTCAAACTTTTTTTTTTTTTTTTTTAAGAGTAATGAATAGACCAGGCTCTGACTAAAATGAATCAGTAGGTTTGTTAATAGGAATGATATTTAAAAAAATGGAGAACATTTTTATATAATAGTATTAAGGGGAAAAGGAAATAAAATTTTGGCAGGAATTCTAGAAAAAGGCTACAAATTTTAATGACATACAGTAGTGAAAGCAAAGGACTTCTTGACAATGGTGAAAGCAAATGATAATGTATTAAGGGCCTACATTTTAATAAGGTCCAAAGGTGCAGAGGAGAAAGGAATATAGGGGCAGAAAGAGACTAAGATATCAGGGTGGTGTCAAGAAGAGGGGTATAAAGTTAAGTATGTCAAAATACAGGAAAACAAATACCTGGAATGTGAGTAATAGAAACAAATTAGCCTCAAGGAAGAAAGGAACTATATATGTCTGTCTATTAATTTGTTTGTATTTAAAGTACTGTATTAAATTTCACGGTTCTAACTGAAAACCCCCCACAATCCTGTTTTCAACATTAAACACCTGTGTTAGGGAAAAATTCTAAAGTGTTCTGAATATCTTGTGTAGTGAGAAAGATGTTTTTTGGGGGATAATGATAAACAGAAATCAGTCATGAAATTGATGTTTTTATTCTGTGTTTAGTTGTTCTGAAGCTGTCTTGGAGGGTATGTACACATGCTTATACAGAGATATACAGAGAGAGCTTGAATCCTGTATGCTCAAATAGCGGAAGACTCTTCTTGTTATTATTTATATGACCTGTGAGCAAAATTCACTAACCAATGTTTGAGCCACAGCTTCTGGTCCTCAACTCTGTGCCTTTTATGTACAGTTAATACACACATATTTACCAGATGTACATTGAGTGGGTTTTTTTCTAATGTACACAAGTTACTTTAAACTGCCTAAACAAACCTAAACACATACGGAAGCATATGTGAAAATAAGCTGCGATGACTTTTAGGCACCAGAGACTTGCACATCTGGGCCTGACACAGATTTATGGCATCACCTTTTCCAACTTCTCTTTAAAAGAGGTTCTGCCTAAGAAAATAAAGAGTTCTCCTTATAAAGCACACTAAGCTCAGCTGAAAACAATTGAATGCCTGAAACTACTTTCTCAATACAATTTTTTTGAAGAATATTTTTTCTGTGATTGAGTAACTGAGACTAAGCTATTGAAAATAAAAATGTTCATCAACAAATTTATTTTTTTTTTAGAATAACCAAACAGACTTCTAAATCCACTTTCCCATACTACACCAAAAAGGACATAGTTTTAGGTACAAGAAGAGGGAACAAACATGATAAGAAATAAGATGTGGGAGAAAATACGTTTCTGAAGGGGAGACATTGGGAAGGCTTGCACTGTATGACTTACGGAGGAGACATACAAGCTCAGATTTCCTCCCAGTGAAGTCAATGAGAGCAGAGCTGTCTCATGCCAAAGCCTACTAATCAATGAGGAGTATTGAGAAAGACACAATATCCAGCACGTGTTTCTTGTATTCCTCAATGCAATGAGAAGATTAAAGAAACTATAAAGCAGCTATTAAAATGCAGATGCTGAGGCAAAATGTGTAGGTAGAGATAATACAGGGTTTTTTTAACCACGCTAATGCTGTTGGACAAATGGGGATGTTTTGGGACACACGCAGTTTTGTGCACGTGAACTAAGCAAACAAATGGCTGTATCAGCACAGATTAATTGTGCAGTTGAGTTCACCTCTTCAGGATGTTACTTAGACAAACAGCACAATAGGAAGTGATATAACATAAATGAGAACAGGACCTCAGTTAGAACTAAAGTCACAGTGTTACAAATACCCATAATTTAAGGGATAAGACTTTAGTTGTTAGGAACATGACAAAAATGGCACTGTTTTAGTACTGCTGCCAGACCCATTATTTTTCTCTTTCCTTTAGCATTTGTCACTTCTGATAAAAATACCATAGATTTACTGAAAATAGCCTGGACACTACAGGCTACTTAAGAGACTTCATAGTGACTGCACTGTCTTTGAGCTTGCTGTTTCTTGCATGAAATTATTACAACTGTGAAGAAAAGCTGTAAGTGAATTAAACCAATTTAAGGACCAGCCATACTTGTTCACAATGAGCAGTATTGAATCCCTGCAGCCTTTTTAGTAATAATCATAATACTCATTAAACACAATGAGCACCAGTGGTTTATCATTATTAGAGCAACAGAGCATCATCCTGGTTCTTCATTTTAGACCTGCTTTTTGAAGTTAATAGGAAGTAACTCCTTAAGTAAGCAACAAGTTCTGAGATACTTTTCTCTTTTCACTAAATATAAGCCACAGTATCTTAATATGCAAAATCCTCTGTGTCTATTGTGCAGCTTAGTTCTGCATGAATCCTAGCCCTGTCTTCATAGCTCTTTCATGTTGATTAGATACCATTTTCTTCTTATCTTTGTTGAAGTCTCTCAACAAAAAAAAACCCCTGCACAGCCCTCCTCCCCCCCCCCAAAAAAAAAAAAAAAAACAAAACCCAAACCAAACTCCAACCAAACAAAAAATGAACAAACAAAGAAACAAAATGGGGAAAAAAAGTAATTCTTCAGTGACTTTTGACTTGATGAGTTTTTAAACTTTTGCATGTTTTCTGCAAGTGTAGGCTATGACATGAACATTTTGCCACTTTTTTAAATGGTAAGGAGGTACTAGGTTCTATTTTTGTAATTTAAAATCTGGGTCCATTTTTATCCTTTTTTTGTGGCTCTTTACTGTTCTGTAGCTGCATTTTGCAGTATTTCCCCTTTTGGTAACAGTTTTTCCAATTTTGGTTTAAAAAATTTTGTATAAAACTTGCAGGCTGGGCTTTTTTATTTCAGTAAGGGAAATAATTCTTTAAGAAATCTGATTTAGTAGTTTCACATTGTAAGTTGCATATTCTGTTCTTTACATGCTTCACTTCCATGACTTTTTCTTCCTTCCTGTGTCTTTTATTACATTTTCCCAATTTTTTTTTTCTGTGTACCTGCTCCTGTGTGTCTGTCATGCAGATTTTCTCTGCAAAAAGAGCTGCTAAGCTTCTAAGGGGCTGTGTGGGAACCTCCAGACATTGCACCTTGGAGCATCCATTTATTTTGGTTGGTTGCTATAAGACTCTTTGTAACTTTCTGCACTTAATATGAAGATTTGCCTCCTCCTCATTCACATTTTAATATTGTGTCTTATGGTGTGTTTCATGGCAGTGCGTTCATAAACTGTCACATTATTGGATCTCAGATGATAGCTCCGCTCTTATTCGTAATCATACTTTGCAAAGCTGTCATTCTTTTGAACATAAATTCTGTTACCATTGATTGAAGAGAGGCTTTTTGGAGACTTCTATTCCAGTTATTTTCTGGTTTATTTAAAAACATAAAGATTCAAAGCAGATTGTTTCAGTCAATCTTTGTTAAAGCGGTAGAGCATGTCTCCATTCAGGGTTATCTACTTGGTGCTCTGGATTCCATAGGAGACAATTTTTCATAAGTTAAGTAAAACAAGTATTCTCAAAATCAGATTCAAATAGATTACATAAGCTGTTTTTAAACTGCAGTGGAATTAAAATGTGAAATACAACCTAAAATGCTGTGGTTGAGAGAGTCCCCGTCCAACAGTGAGCAAAAATAGTATGGAGGTATTAGGCTACAAATATGTATCGAGGCTAGCAAAGAAAGGACAAGGTGAGGAATGTCATTTTAACTGCAGTACCATACCCTAGCAACCTCATAACCCTCTGTTCTCCTGTGCCTGTACTGTTCATTCGTTTCTAACTTCCTTTGAAGTATACAAAGTTTATTTCTGGGTGCAAATGATCACAGACATGTCAAAAAAAGCTGGTTATAACTCTACTTTTGATTATACTTTACTTCTAAGCTTGTTATTCTGCATCGCTCCACGTGGTGTCTTCATGGACTGTAAATCTTTAAAAATAATTCAAAAGCCAGTTCCCTTTGGCTCCAGCCTTTCATTCTTCCCTTCTCTCCTGTGCACATGCGTATTAACACACAGCTTGTGTCTGACCCATTTGTGCATTTTACAAGATTTAAAGCTTTTTACTTTGAAGACTAGGTTTTATTTTGTTTTTCCTGAAGGAAGGTGACCTAGTAAATTAATAATTTAAATTGCTTCATTTGGGAGTTAAAACTGTTAGGCGGAGCTGATTTTGTTTTTGAAAGCTTTAAAGCGATTCTTTTTTACTTTCCAAATGCGTTCAGAAGCAATGTTGTTCAATATGTTACTGTAGGTGAGCTTCCCAAGTAAGACAGTGAAACATAGCAGGTGAAGAAATCCCCAAGAAGAAAGTCAGAGGAATGGACTTGTCTCAGTCTGGAGAGGGGAAGGCCTGGGGGGATGCAGTTGCAGTCTTCCAGTACTTGAAAGTGTAGCTGTGGTGGAGTGGGAGATGCTTTCTTGTCATGCATGCACAGGGACAGGAGAACATGCAGCAGGCACAAGCTGCTTCGGAGGAAAATCCTTGTGGATATAGGAAAGATTTCCCTCACTGTGAGAACAACTAAACCCTGGAATAGGTTGCTTAGAGAAGTGGTGGAATGTTCCTCATAGGAATTACTAAACACCTGGCTTAGCAGAGCCCTGGGTAACCCAATCTGAATTACTGCTTTCAGGAGAAGTTTAGACTAGGTCATCTCAAGAGCCACCTTTCAACCTGGACTATTCTGTTTCTTTGTGTTAGGTAACTTGTAAAGTCACATGTCTGAAATAATCTGTCTTTAAGGAGAAAAATCTAGTAGTACTTTTGGTGTGCTGGTGAATTATTGTGATGAGGACCTAAAGCATGTATACGATATATATCAGGAGACATAGAGAAAGACATCCAGAAATACATAAGACACACAAAAAAAGAATACGATTTATAACAAGTCCTCCAATCAGGCAAAGTCCTTCACAGGTGCCATCTCCCATTTTGTGACAGCATCAGTTGCAGTGAATGTCTTAGTTATGGAGACTGTGATAGGATGGAAATAAACTTTTAAGGCACTTCCCTGACTTTAGAAAGCCGGAGTAGTCACTGTTTTCATTGGTGTTGGAGACAGTGACAGATTGCACAGGCCATCTCTTCAACTGAGAAAATGGTAGAAATCTCTTCCATCTAGTCTTGTAATTCAAATATTTGGTTCTTATAAAGCAGTGAGACCTTTAGATTTTGCTTTGTCAAGACAAAATTATGTTTTTCATAGATAGGAACTGACTGGAGACCTGAGTCAGCTGTTATACAAGCAGACTTTTTAAAAGTAGGTAGCAAAAAGCATGACAGCTAGTATATTCAATTCTTCATCTACACTGAAATTAGAAAACCAGTGTAAGAAAGCCTGAAGTCCTCAAAAAATCAGGATATAAATACAGTGTTTTAAAAGATCAAGATGAATGTGATAGGCTTCACTGAATGACTAATCATTAATAGTAAATAAAGAGAAATGTCTACAGTGCCTTTTTTGATGTAGAGAAGGCACTACAGAGCATAAAGCATAAACTGTAAGTAAAAGGGAAGTGGATACATTTTAAGAAATTACATCACAACAAATTGCCAAGGACAGTAAGACTTGGAAGCCTCAAAAAGCAGAGGTCACTATACCTTTTATGTCATTCATCACTGGCATTCCAGATCCAGAACTGTGTGTTGTGCACCTCAGCTCCCTCAGCTCCAATGTATGGGACCATCAGAACCTTTAAAAGTTTATTTGAACATTTTTCACTCTGTATAGGGAGACAAATCAACTGAACAGGCAAGCAGGTTGGGGCAGGTGATTCTCTTTCTCTATTCTGCTCTTGTGAGACTCCACCTGGAGTACTGCATTCAGCTCTAGGGCCCCCAGCTTAGGATGGATATAGCTGGAGCGAGTCCAGAGGAGGGTCATGAGGTGTTCAGAGGCTGGAGCACCTCTCCGGTGAAGAGAGGTTGAGAGAGTTGTGAAAGTTCATCCTGGAGAAGAGAAGCTTCCAGGGAGACCTTATAGCACTTTCCAGTACTAAGGGAGGCTACAAGAAAATGAGATGAACAGGGCATGTAATGCTGGGACAAGGAGCAATGGCCTTAAGCTGAAGGAGGGTAGGTTTAGATTAGATATTAGTATGACATTCTGTACTGTGAGGGTGATAAGACACTGGAACAGGTTGCCCAGAGAAACTTTGGATGCCCCAACCCTGGAAGTGTCGAAGGCCAGGCTGAATGTCTGGAAGATGTCCTGGTCTCCCTGGCCAAGGCAGTGGGATTGGAGTGAAATGATCTTTAGGGTTCCTTCCAATCCAAATCATTCTGTGATTCTATGAATGTGCCTAAAATCCTGTGCTCCAGAGGTGCAAGAATACTTTATGTACATGGTAGGCAAGTTCTTCATATATTTGTCTTGAATTTGTGTCTGCTTCTCTGAGTGAGTACTGTGATCATAGTGGTGATAGTGGTAGTCAGTTGATAGTACACAGAGTCTTCCCTGCTGTGATGGGACTGTGTGTCCCAATAGGCAGTCCGGGTAGCTGCTAAAGCTGTTGTGTCTCTCCACATTTCCCCAGCATTTGCCCTGCTCGCATCTAGATGTTAAAATAATTGAGTGTTCTGCATTATTTTATTTCAAAACTCTACTGCAAGAAGTTTCCATAATAGCTGCTAGTTCTGAATACTTTTTCACCCAGAAAGTGGTAACATACATTGGTGTACTTAACTGAATCGAGTTGAAACCCACTTTACTGCTTTCCTGAAAAATGTCTTAGTCACTAAATTATTGACTATGCTGGTTGGAGGGCACTTTGTTGCTCTTCTGAAACTGACTGTAAAGAAATGAGAGAAATTCCAGGCTCTGTTACAGAATGAGAAAGTCCAAAGAAAATATTGTATTCTGACACTTGTATCCTGGCACTTGCAAGGTGTTGATATCAAGGTTTCTGTTTTTTTTCTATTAAGCATGCATTGACATTCAAAATGCAAATAAAAAGCATAGAACACACACACACACACACACCCTGTCCCATCACCTGGACTCCCACTTTCCTGGTAGTTTTCTGACCCTGTGAGTCTTACATTCCTTCCTGCATGGAATCATGCCACAGCTCCAGCAGGAAGGGAGGACACAGTAGTGTCTAACAGGAGGTAGAGCTCTGAGTCAAAGCTTGTAAATACTATTATTAAAGTTGTAAATAGTTTTATTTTAATAAAGCATAAATTAACTTACATGAGAGACAGCAACTCTTAAGGAGGTAGAGAGAGTTTTCTCTCCAGGTCTTTGTTGGAATGCAAAACTAGCTCCTGCTGCTTACAGTGAAAATGTTGCAGCTTCTTAGGGAAAGAAACCTACAGCCATGCAAGATTCTTCCCAATATTTCATCCTTTCCAGGTACCTGTAGGATAAACTCACAGCAAATTAGTAATTTTGTTTATCAAGATCTTCAATCCTGCTGGAAGCTGGAATAAAGTACTGTTCACAGTGAAATAAATGACAAATCTTTCACTGCAATAACAATAGTAGGTTAAGATTTTACGCTTGGCATCTTTCATATTGTTTTTGAAGTTTGATCATCAGCTGGTGCAAAAGTCTATGTACAGACATCTCTCATTCCTCTTGTTTGATGAATGTATATATTCTATGTAGTATAAAGAAATCTGAAAATTTTAATTTTTTTTTATCACTTCTTTATCACATGAGCAGACTTGTTCCAATTGCTTCAAATAAAGTCTTGAGGATCTATAATATGATTTAAATATTAGAATTGGAGCTGAGACACCTTTTTTTTTCCCTATAGTTTTCAGAGTTCCCACGTCAAGCATCATAATATAGAAATAAGGTGTAAAGGGTCTGAGCCATTAATAGGTGCCAATGGTTCATAGCCACTATGTTGAAGTTAAATGTGCCGATGCTCACAGAACCACAATCCCATGACCTCAGCCTCTGAAACAAGTTTAAGGCTCCACTTTAGCAATATCAGAAAGAAAGAGAAGTAAATCCTAAATTCTGTTAAACAAGTAAGTAAGTAAAGTATGTAAATGAATGATGAGTAAAGGTTTAGTTACTATAGTAGTCAATTTACATTTTGGTAAATTGCAAATGTAGTCAGTTTTTAAGCGAATTTTTACACAAAACTTCATGTGAAACACAGTGTAAAACAGTGCCTATTTTGTTAAAGGCCTTGATAGAAAACCCAGTAATTTTCATTCAGTGAGGATATAACAGTCCAGCATCGCATATATTTCACAGTATTCAAATTCTGCTTTTCAGAGGAAGTAATGCTCCCATTCCTTGTTTTACTGTGTTTTTCAATAATATCTCAGAAGTGTAGAGATATTACTCATTTTCACCACAACTCTGCAAAAGGAGTCGTTATTGACCTTATTTAGCAAAGGGAAGACACAGATTTAAAGGACTGTGTTCACACTGTTTACTGTGATCTCAATTCAAGATAACAATTAGTGGGATAAGCCAATCACTCTTCACACCCTGGATGCCAGTTTTGCCAGCAAAAGGAAGCCAAGACTATTTGTTACTATGAACTACTATGAATCATGGCAGGATTTCTTCACTGAACTTGGCATTAAACATTTCATATGTTTAGACATGATTTCTAATAAGGTAAGAAGCTTGTCATCTATAACCATGCTTTACTGACAGTGTATGAAATGTTCAGTTTAATTGATTTGGCAGCACCGCACAGGAATTTGTAAGGGTGATATGGGACAAGGACGAGCTTGAGAAAAAGCTGTGCAGTTAAAGGCCATATCATAATGCAGTCAAAACAATGATAATTTAAGCAATTCCTAATTCTGAAGTGATTTATTATAACTCAATATTTTCATAATATGTTTTTGTGTGGATATTTTCTCAGCTTAAAAAAGAGAACTCAAAGGCCCGGGAAGCTCTGTAGTGCAGCATTACAGTGAAGCAGTAGTCCCTTTTGCTGTATTTCTCCAAGTAACATTTAAACTCATTGATAAATTTAAAGAAGGTTTCAAATAGGTATAGAAATCTTAAGGATACCGCATGTTTTTCAAGTATTCTGAAAATTTGTAGCAGAACAGAGAAAAAGGACCCACAAAAGTATTACTATGCAGCAATATGGTAGAGCAGAAACTTCTTGGCTTGCCACATGTCCTACATGTGTATCAGAATGAAGTATATCTGCCAGATAATAAAAATATATCCAAGAAAATGGCTAGATATATATAATAAGTTGTTATTTTTAACAATTCCTTTTTCTATGCAATCACATTTGCTAATCTAATTTGTACTTTACTGATCGAATCCTGTATATACTAATTCTATCTTTACTAACCCAAACTTTTCCTTTTTTATCTTTTTCTACTTACAGTATTATTTCTGCACTTGTGACTTTTACCAAACTTATATATTGCTGTTTATATTTTCTCCGTAATTATGTATGTGCTTGACTATGAAGAACATTCCTAGAGTGCTAGCATAAATCCATGACTAAAGGGAAGATGGGGGTTTCTGTGCTCAGTGACACATGCAATAGTAATAGAAACATATAGAATCATAGAATAGTTTGGGTTGGAAGTGACCTGTAAAGGCCATCTAGTTCAACACTCCTGCCATGAACTAGATCGGGTTGCTCAGAGCCCCCTCCTGCTTGACCTTGAATGATTCCATGGATGAGGCACCTACTACCTCTCTGGGAAATCTCTTCCAGTGTCTCACCGCCCTCATTGTGAAAAACTTCCTTATACCTGGTCTACATCTACCCTCTTTTAGTGTAAAACAGTTAGCCTTTGTCTTGTCTCAACAGGCTCTGCTAAAAGGTCTGTCCCCATCTTTCTTGCAGCATCCTTTACATACTGCAAGGCTGCAATAAGGTCTCCCCACAGCCTTCTCCAGGCTGAAACCCCAAATTCTCTTAGTCTCTCTTTATAGGAGAGGTGCTTTGACCCTCTGATTGTCTTCATGGCCCTACTCTGGACTTGCTCCAGCAGGTCCGTGTCTTTCTTGTGCTGAGGGCCCTGGGGCTGGAGGCAGTACTCCAGGTGGGATCTCATGAGAGTGGAGTAGAGGGGAAAGAGTCATCTCCCTTGTCGTGCTGGCCACCTTTCTTGTGACGCAGCCCATTAGTCCCCCATTAGCAAGCTTTCTGCTAGCTTTGAATAAGCAGAATGTCATGGGGAAGATCCCTCTTTTGAGTGATAGGAGGAATAAGCACTCCTAAAAGTTGTTAGACATGAAAGATTGTTCAAACAATATAAAACACCATGAGGCAATAGCCTCTTCAGTCTACTGCTTTTTCCTTTTCTATTTGAATTGTTGTTTGGAAAATTCCCTGGACTCCTGAAATGTTTGTGATCACTGTGGTATTTCCTTATAAATTGTGTTTTATGGATCACCTGTCCAACCCATACAGCAAGTACCTCTTTGAAAGACATTAGACTGTATTGTGGGAAGTCCATTGGGGCTTAAAAAAATATAAAGGATATTATATTGATTTGTACTGTTGTGCAAGTAAACTCATCTTTTGTTTTATATACAGCTTAACACAAAACTGTTTGAAGTGAACCTAACCTCATAATACTCTGGAAAAATGTAAGGATCAGTGTGGAGCTTTTAAGATAGTAGTCAGAGAAGTAACATTTATACCGTCTTCCTGCTTAAAAAGTCTGTGCCTTTTCTTCCCCAGTTTCCAATATATTCTCAAGACAGTATGGTTTGTAGAATAGAGAGATGAAGTTTTGTTACACAAGTTTTTTATATTTTTGATGCTGTAAAATCAACAGTCAGCTTTCCGAGAGAAGAATATAATATTTAATTTAAGGATTTCTAGCTCTTTCCTTTCTCTCTTCTGCTTTGCTTTTTTGTTGTTCCTTTTGTGCTGACTTTTTCTAACTTTTCTTTGAAATTAACAGCTGTTTCAAGGTGGATGTTTGGCCAAGACATTGCACTTTTTCCCCACTCTCCCCCTTATAACTTGATGTTTCTGCAAAGTAGGATGCATATCTCTGATAGAATGAGGTGTGCACAGCTTTTTTGTTTTGTTTTGTTTTTAAATTCTTTATCTTTTCCCGTCTTTAAGTCTTCAAAATCCTAAGGAGTTTTTCTGTGCAAAACAGAAATCAAAGCAATGATAAAGTCTTTTTTGATGACATTTACTTTGGAAATGAAGTCATAAACGTTGTTAAAACTTGGCTGTTTTAACACATTAATACACATGGGATTTCATTTGGATTCCATGTGGTCAAAACGGTTGTGTTTTAATAGCAATGAAAGTTGATTATAGGTTTGTTTTGTCTATCAAGTAGCTGGCTATTTTCATTGATGTTTTGTAGTTCAAATAAAACCTAGTGACTTGCTTCAGAAAGTCTGAACATCTCTTTTATGGCTAAAATTGTAGAAAGCCCTCTGAAATAGTCTTTGATGTGATTTTTCAAGCAGTGACTGGTCAAAGTGACGAAAAGAGACTTTCTTTGGAGAAGTTAATGAGTCTTTTCCCATTCTGCTCTCATTTACAGTCTGCCTGAAATTCTAGGAATCTTACCTGTCCACCTATTGCCTGTTCTGTAAGGCAGCCCCCATGGCTACAACCAGCATGGGTTTTATAAATCCCTTTTATAATGAGGTGTGTTGTGAAGTAGCAGAAATTTCTATTGTGAACTTAATGAACTTCACTGCCAAAGCCATGGAGAAAAGAGAGCAAACACAAGGAAAGAGCCAACACTTCTGACCCCATTCAATTTCTTAAAATTGATATTCCAACAAGTTTTACGGGAATATTTGCATTTCTACTCATTAAATAAATCTTAGTGAAAATAGGAGACTGTGATAATGGTCCATTCATACTTTCCTCTACAATTTTCATTGCCCTAATTTGTTTCAGCGTGTAGGTCCAGAAACAGTGAGAAATAAAGGTACAATTTTACAGCTCCTGAGTACATTGAATTTTGATTTTCACAGAGATAAGGACTGTTTTCTTTTTTTGTGTATTTTCCTCTTATTGTGTAAAACATAGCAAAACAAAAGCATCTTTAACATCATCAGAGGGGTTGCATACAGAGCTAGGTTAGTATTTTCATTTATACTAAATGGCTTTCCTGATGGGCCTGATATGGTCCTTTAGTTAAGGCTTCATTTGTGTGGAAATTTTTGAGTCAATACAGAAACCACTGGTAAAGTTGGTGTGAATGCTTTTGTCTGTATATTTTCTAGTGTGTTTTGATAGTTGATTTAGATGTGAGAGGATATTGTTCTTTAAAAGTCCTTGTTGCTCTTTTTGTGACCTTCAAAGAGAGTAAAAAACTTCTATGATGGTGCTCTCCTCTACCACAAAACACAAATACTCTTTCCTGGAATATTTGCTCAAGTACATGGGATTTACCTTTCTAATAGCTTGTTTCACGGAGAGTACTTACAGGAAGGTACATGTGTTCTTTCTGTTTGATTTTCCTGACGCAAAGATTTTAACCTCTTTATCTACTTCACTGAATTTTCAGACAAGAAGCGTGGTTCATTCTTTGTCTAAGACACTTTAACCTAATTTTTTTCAAATGAAGTCAGCTTGTGTTTCAACACTGAGGCTGAAGAATAAATCCTTCATGGTGTATGTATATCTTTTCTAATACATATTGAACTTTGTGTTTAGGTATTGTATGAATTATTCTCCAACTGATTTGATACCTTACTGAAATACATGATAGTTTTTAAAGCAAACATTTTTTATTAAACTGAGAAAAGATGTAGTCTTTATATAGACATTCTAATAGCTGCCTAAGCATAATTCAACCAGAATTACACTTTACAATTAATTTTTGAGTTATTTTCAAGCACAAAGTGCTTGTCTTATTCTACTGCCTTTGAAATTATCACTAAAACTGTCATACTCATGGTTAGTACAGGAAACTTTCGAAAATTATATCTTTACAGCTTATGTTTTAATACAGGAGCCTTTCATAAAACCTCTCTATATTTAGTATGGGTATAAGGGGAAAGTCATGACAAAAAGAGTTCTTAACATTTTCCAAAATGCTGCATATAATTTTTATAACCCTAGAAAATGTTCTGTTTTAGAAATTCCTGAGGGACAAATATTGCAATGATCTTAATTTAGTTTTATAACACCTGCCCTTTGAACAGTTGTGAAGAAAAACAGATGTTCTGCTCTAGGTTATCAGCATGAAACAGAATTCCAAGAAATTGTGTATCTTTTCATTCTTGTAGGCACCATGATTTACAAACTTATGTTCAAAGAAATTGCATACATCATTCTGGCATTCTAATTTACTGAAACTTTTGATGCTACCAAAACATTTTTTGGGAGGACACAGTTCTCTTTTTGTACGGAATGATGACTCATTTTAGCCTACTGCAATTGTAAACAAGAAGAAATTGTTCTAAGAGCACACATGCCTTCCTGCTACTGTTCATTTTAACATTTAGGACAGGGTGGAGCAGCCACAGAATTTTCACTGTAAAATCTTTTCAGTTGCTGAACTTCTATCTTAATTTTACATGTTTTTAATAAAAAATGTACACCTGTGATATTAACTAACTTTTACAAAACTATTATCTGAATATTTTTTGTTCCAAATATTTTGTTCATCTTGTGAAATCAAGACTGATCTTACGAAGGAAAGCATGTCTTAGTTTGCTGTAGCTGATTTAAGTAATAATAAATGTAGCTTTATTTCTATCCCAGAAATACCTTGATAAATTGCCTTTGATGTTTTTATTTGGTAATAAAAAGAAAAAGAAACTAGAGGCCAGATTGCATAAAGTTAGACACCATAAAGCTTAGTTTTTTAGGCACTTACCCCTGGATTACACTTTAGAACCCAGTTTTTAATTACTACCTAACCTCAACAGTGAGCTTGAAGTGAAAGATTTATAAAGCTCAACTGATAAGAAGGAATCTAGGCCAGTATCTAAACTGAGGTGAGGGGCAATCTCAAATCCCATACCTCAGACTGTTTCCTCCAGTCTACAGTGATACATTCACTTACACAGGATCTGTGACACTAAATTCCCTCCTGGAGTTAGTTGCTGATGTCCTTTCTTCCCTCAAAGTGCAAGTTAGGCTTTTTTTTTTTTTTTTTTTTTTTTTTTTTTTTTTTTTTTTTTTTTTGTGACTAGAAAGTGGTTATATGAGCATATTCTGAATTTAATTCTCAGCTGGTCTTGAAGGTACTCATACTGACATCCAATGGGATTTCCTGATCAGTACATGAGAGATTTCTGCCTGGGCACTTGCTACTTTTCCCAAAGAAGCTGTTCAAAAAGTTATGAGAGGTTAATCAGGGCCACTCATCTCTGAGAGAGGGGTGTTTGCTGAATTCCTGATTCAAATGATGCTTTCACCTGTAGCTTGAAAGAGAACAGAGAAGCAGACAAGACTGAGAGTATCACAAAAGGGCTTACTGCAATTTATTCCTGTTTGGATACCCAGCACTGGGCACACAACACTTTAAAGGAACACAAAAAAATTAGGCTAAAATTATGAGACAGAGTTCCTCTAGAAATTTAGTGCAACAGCAATCTTTGCTTATGCTTGACTGGAATCAGTGCATTGGGTTTTAAGATTTTCTGTGATTCAGGTACTGTTCTGGCAGAAGAAGCAGAGCCATAATAAGCCAAATGCACATGGAGCGTGAAAGAATATTTTTTTCACCTCTAAAAAAATCTTCCAAAAATATATTGATTTCAATTGACATTGTCAGAAAACCTTATTCTGAGAACTATTAGAGATGCATTGTCCAAGAAAACGTCCTGCTGCCAAGTCAGTGCTTGCTGTTAGGAGCCACAGCTATTGTGGTGATTCTGTCTCTGCCCAGATGCAGTGTGATGGAGGGGACAGTCTCCTTTAGGTGATCTATGGATGTTTCTTGCTAGAGCCTCCTCCTGGAAATTTCATAGGTCCGTATCTAGTCCTCTTTCCTGGCTTCAGAGAAGGCTGGATTTTCACTGCTGTTATTAAAAACAAATTCTGGGCTTGTGACTGCAGCCATGGTTGTAGTCAAGGGTTTTAGTGAGAATAACAATACAATGTTAGCCAAGACTTTGGTTTGTGCTAAACAACTGAGGGTTTTTTTCATACTTCAGGTAAATCAAGTTCAGAATTTGGTCATACTCCACTTAAGTCAAAAGCAAGATACCCATTGCCTTCCTATGTGCAGAGTCAAGCCTTGGGGGAAGTCATAGTTGGCTCAAGGAATTCTAGCATAATATATTAAGGAACTGAGGGTAATGGTTGGCAAGTAGTAAATAATTTAATATATAACTTCCTTACTGCAAGCCTAGTTTTCACTGCAGCTGATTTGGTCAGGACTGATCAAAACAAGATGTATCTGCCCACTCAAATGATCAGTCATTTCAGGAACAGCTCTTTTCAGTACGCTTATTTTTCGTGATATGTTCTTAATCTTGGCATATTTGTTTCCTTGTCATTGTTAATTCTTTTGATTACTTCTGGTCTATACGCAGTACTAAACAAGTACCACTCCATTGGAACATGACATTTTTTATGGTATCATGTGAGCTGGAAAAGACTTCTGGAGGTCATCTAGTCCAGTCACCTGCTCAAAACCTGTCTAGGGTCCTCAGCTTTACCTCTCTTGTTGCTTGTGGCATGAGAGGTGCTGGATGTTCTGGTGAGCCATAGTTAAGACACCACTGGCTTGGAAATAAGAGCAGCACATTTGTTCTTTAATTAGTCTTTGCTTCCCTAGTTTCTGTGGTCCTTTGAAACTCTGTTTCTTTGAAACCTGACACATACCTATGATCTTGACCAAAATCATGCAGTTGGGTTGCATATAAAATTCAGAAAGCTGATTGTTTGTTCAAGATGTATGCTCTCTGGACTGCTTTGAAATTCCTTGAGAAGATCCTTATGGAATTTTGTCTGAGACTTGTGCTGAGGCATCAAACAGGAAAACCTCTGTGTATCATGGAAATAATTGCTGCATGATGGCTCTGCACCCTAAGCAGCAACGTGTTCAGCTCTGTACTAATCCATAGCATTCATAAAACCTGAAGAAGAGATATTTTCTATTGTCATCCTACCATTATTGGTGATCTGGAAAAAATGATGTCAAAATCAAAATAGATGATCACATTTAGATACTCTTTTTTTGTTTTTGTTCCCAACACAGGCCTCACAGTGTTAATAAATATTAATCTGAGCAAAGTTTTACATTGGCTGATGGTCAAAATGCAGGATTAACACTGCTTGCTCAACAGGTCTTAGTGAGAATTAGTTTTATCATTTAGTAATTGGATAAAACATAGTTTTCTGATAGACTGAGGAAAGTTTAATTTTAGCACTTTTATTATAGATAAAAAATTTCCTAACTGCTGCACTTAATTTGTTAGTTAATGGTTATTTCAGCAATTTTTTTGCTGTTTGCAATATTTGTTCAAAAAACACCTCCTAAGGAAAGGACATTCAGATGTTTGGGTTTTTTCTGTTGACTTTGCAAAATGTGAGAGATGAGGTGTGGGTAAGGATTAAGGGACCAGCTGCTTTCTGCAAAGACTTTTGATGGGGTTGTGGGACCTGCAGCTTACAGGATTCTGTTCCAGCTCCTGCATGGTACTGGAAGAGTTGTCATCCAGTGTGGGTTATTTACTACTCAGGAATAATGCATACTATCACACTACAGGGAGAGGGACTGTTTTGTGAGAGGATACTTGTTAGCAAAAGCAAAGCCAAGCTTCTAATGTACAAATGCACAAACCCTATTTTTATGACTATATGGATATTTTAATTAATTTTTTAATTTTTAACCTCATTTGAAGAACTGAACAAAAACAGTCACTGTCTGGATTCTGTGCAAAATAGATCTAGGCATCTGATACTGAATGTGTAGGTTTTTAACTACTCTGTTTCCTTTGAGAGATTCTCATGTGAGGTATTGCACTGAAGAAAATTGTGAGGGCTCTGCTTGATTACAGAGAGCATGGTGAGCCCTTCACGTTTTCACACTTCATGTTTTTAGAGTCTTTCATCTTTAGCCAAAGTCTGAAAGTTCTACTCTTAAAAATTCTGGGAGGAGAGGTGGGCATAATTCCAGCATCCCTTCTAATCAGACCTCAATGTAATCTCTAGTAACATCAAAGCAGATGGAGGATGATGACAGGGGAAAAAAAGAGTCAGCTAAAGTTCAGTCTCTGAATAGGCTGTTTTTGCCTCGAGATTTTTGTACGAGGAGGAAGGGGGTGGTGGTGTCAAACTACTCACCTCGAAAAGTTGGCCTTTCCCAAAATCAGGTCCGTATATGTCGGGATGATGAGTTTTTCAATAACTATTTGCCTTCATTAATATGAGGGGAAGTAGTTCATTGAGGAATCCAAGATAAAGAGTTTTAGCCTTTAAATATCAGACAGCCGAGTTTCAGTTCTAGACACAATGTCCGACAGCCTGTGAGGCATTTTTGACAAATTTGCAGCAGATAAATCCCTCGTATCGTGTCTCTGGTAGCCAAGTATTGAATTGATTTGTGGCCAGATATCACTTGCAGAAACACTTTGAACATCAGTCACAAACCATTTACTATGTCCAGTTAGGGCAGGTAGAAGAGGACATTATCCCCTGCATAAAAGCAGTAAGCATTAATTGAAGTCCCTCTCAAGAAACAGCCTATGAATACTGACACCATAAAAATGCTAACTTCTCACCACATCTCTTCTGTTCACTCTAACTCCTGGTGAATTATTTACGTAAATTCTGATTGTTTTTCCAGAAGACTTGTAACAAAGTTATCACTTCTAACACTTCAGCAAAATATTTTCTGCTGATTATGTCTTGGGTTTTTGCTACTTTCTTGGAAGGAATATATCTATTAGAACATCATAAATTATTTTTTTGTAGATCATAGCTCAAGAAAGTGCTCTTTAGCTTGGACTCTTGTCTATCTCTTTCTTACTTAGTCAGACAGTCTTTCCCAGAGATATCCTGATCAGTACCACAGCTAGTTTTCCTGGATATCTGGTTACTTAAATGTTATTTGTCAGGGGAAAGGGCTTGGGTTCAAAAGAAAGGCATGTGTGGTCTCTTACTGTTGTGTTTTCTTCCCATTGTGATACTTGCCAAATTCTGATCCTCCTGATGATAGCTGTATTTATGAAAACTTTTTACCCTTTTCCATGTACAAACCTCAGACAGTGGAAAATGTTAGGAACATTCAAGTAAGAATTAGTTTGGACGCACTAAGGATGACATATTTAGTTCTGTATATTACTCTAGCAATTTAGAGAAAGACAGTTTTCCATTATAGCAATTTAACTGAAATGCACTGAAAAATTTGTGTATGAACAGCTGCACTAACTTTTATTTCTCCCTTGAATGTAGCATCTGTGAGTGAGAAAAAGCAATAAATTCCTCTTTATCATCTGCAGATTTATTTGCATGTACCCAAGTATCAGCTATGTAGGAATAAACTAGTCTTAATCACAGACATGAGCTGAACACATTAATTTTTGTTTTCTCCCTAATTACGTCTTATGGCAATCCTTTTCTTCTAACTTTTGACTTTGTGACCTGGTTTCCCTAAAAGTGGAGTAATGATCTGTTTGTGTCAATTCACATAGCTGTGACAGGTTAAGACTAAATAGAATTTAACATTAAGTCAAATGAAGGATCTTGAAACTTTGAGAAAATCAAATACATTTTACATTGTCTAAAACATTCATGATTTTATACACCTCATTGTAGCTCAGTGTATGGCTCCCGTTGTGCTTCTTTACCACACCTCTATACAAATCAGGTGTCTCATTCAACCTGCTAATGCACAAGTGCATAGAAATGTGAGGTGGCTCCAAGTACAGTTTAAGACTTTCACTGGATGCAAGTAGAGATCTGTGAGAAGGCAGGGAGTGAAGAGGGACCAAATATTTTCAAGACATAGACTTTACCTATGCAGCTGATAGCTTACAGCGAATATCGTAATGGCTACAAGAAAACCAAACAAAAAATCAGATTTAACTCCTACTTGAACTATGGGTCAAAGTATTCAATTTATGTCCATAACAGTGAATTTCTGCAGCATTCTTTTAAGCAAATATTAGTCCAATCAATAGTTATGACTATAATGTACATTTAATGTTCTAAGTGTTCAGGGCTAGGCAGCTTTACTTGAAATAGATATTTGTGAAGTAATAAGACAATTTGGTCCTTTCCTTGCAAGTAGTTTTTCCATTTAATTGACCACAGAGTCTTCTGGAACATTTCATTATAGGGACATTTCCTTTACATTTCAGGGTATGAAGTAAACAAAGGGTAGACTGAACCTCCAACTTCTGTTGCTTGAAGTCATGCCATGGTTAAGAAAGTGTATTGTGAAGCTGTATCCCAGTTTTATATGTTTTACATGTTTTACGTGCTGTTGTTTAATAAGACTGATTGTGCATTCATAAAATAGGTTGGTCATGACAAATTTTATCTTATTTTGTAAACTCTGAGTAGCTCAAACTAAAATTAGGTCTTGTCAGTGGACATTAACCAGTACTGGAATCACTGGTATTCATCCTGGCATGTGCAAGTAAAGTTTATTTCATACTGACAAATGTCTTTCTGAAATGAAAAATTCAAAATAATAGTGTGTTTGTTTTTTTGTTTTTTTTTTTTTTTTTCAAATTCTGCAGTTTGTGTTAGGAAAGTGCAAACTTCCAGGGTCAGCAGTTACAACATTTCTTAAGTGTTAAGAAAGTTGTAAACTTCTTGAATTTAATTTTGTGTTTGTAATTTGGTCAAATCTCTAAGCTGTATTTATCCTGAAAGTTGCAAATTGATTCTTAGGATAGTGAAATACCACATTATATGTATTTCATTCCTCAACGATATAAATTTATAAGTTATGAGGAAGCATAATATTGTAATTTTTTTGTTTTGTTTTATAAGAATTGTGTAGCTTGCTGATTATGTTTCATATTTAAAAGGTAACAAGACCACTTGACCATAGCACTTATCTTAGTGCAGCTTTGGACCCCATTGATCGAAAATGGATGGAAAAGAAAAAGGTATCTGATTTTGAAGGCACTTCAAAACCAGTGAAGTTGCTACAACTTTGTAAAAATTTTATAATAGGAAGTTTGTAAAAATTTTATAATAGTAAGTTGTACTTCCTGCCTGTCTGGGAAGACCAGGCAGTAATTCCAGCACCTTGAAGTAACACAATGATAGGAAATCATCATCTTGTTGGAGGAAAATCAATTGTTAACCAGTAAATCAATAGTTAAATAATTAATAAAGAAATCAATTGTTAAATACTATTGTTGAGTATTATTCTCTCATCTTTCATGTTCCAAAAAACTAGCAGAGTATCTTGTAATACAGTAGCACTAAGGGTTTCTAACATATCCAAATAAATTAAACTCAAGAAACTCCGTCTTTTACCCATTTTCCTCTTTACTGGACATTAAATATTTTTTAATGTTTTCATTCTCCAAATATTCGCAGTAAAAATGTGAAAATAAGATTAACAGTGATAGGTTACATGAAAATGTTTTGCTATAACATATCATCTGTGCCACTGTACATAGTGGATTTTAGTACTTGCTGCTATTTAAAAAAAAAAAAAAAAATTGAGTCAACAAAATAAAGTAATATACAGAGGTTTTATTTGGTTCCAAATAAAGTTTTGGAGAATTCTACTTCTATGGTATTTAAGAAAACTCAGGATTTGTGTAGTCTTTAAATAGCAGGCACTCATCACAGTATGTGATATATACTGAACACAGCAACAATTAGAATGGCATTATATCCCTCAATAACATTTGCTTGCCTTTTGGAGTTGGGGTATGCCCTTTATGTGACAGTCATTCATGTTCTGAATCTCACGGTCATCAAATCATCCAATGTATGACAGAAAAACATAATTGTTTCCAAGATCAGCATTCTTCAGTGGTTCTTAACTGTTATTCTTCAGAAATAATATGTGAGAGTGGTAAAACACTGGAACAGGTTGCCCTGAGAGGTGGGGGATACCCCACATCTGAAAACATTCACTGTCAGATTGGACAGGACTCGGAACAACCTGATGTAGTTGAACATATCCCTGCTCATTGCAGGGGAGTGAACTACACAGGTTTTAGAGGTCCCTTCCAGCCCAAATTACTCTGTGATCTTATGGTTTCCTATGGAAGTTTTTCAATGGAGTAATAATAAAGTCCAAATGTCATTCTCAAGTGAAGTGTTGACAGAAAATTCTTTTCTGTATTCAGTGTGTATGGCTTTAAAAGCCTGCACAAATAATATCAAACTGAGAGTAATGGCAATTTACATTTCAGCAAAAGGAATGGATAAAATTTGGGAATTCTATCTCACTTAGCTGGAACCAAAAGTCTGGTTTAATTAAAAAAAAATAGTCTTTTGATTCTATTAAACTTGGTCTTACTCCATAAGAAATTGAATGAACATCAACTCTCTGTGACAGAAGACAAAATACTCTTTTCTTCTTAGCAATAGATTACAGGAAGCTATATGATTCTTAAGGAAATCAACAGTTCTTCATCCACAATTTTCTCTAATCTGCTAGCTACATAGACTAATTAAAATTTTGGAATTAAATGACCAAGAATGGATTCATATGGGATTATGAGATTTTTCACACTGTAGAGAGAGAATTCAACATCTGACCTCTTCATTGCAGCTTCAAAAAAGGTAATTTCCAATATTCCCAGGCTTGTAACAAGGAGAGTTGAAAATCCAGGCTATACTACTCATAGTTGTTACTTTGGCTGTGGATATTATCTGTAGTCACTTAAAAAACATACCAAGTAGACAACCTCATGAAAGAGGCGTAATGTCAACCTCATTATTAATTCAAAATCTAAACAGTGGATGAAAAATAATGGAGACACATATTGTATAATTTTCTTAGAACAAAATTTATTTATTTTAGAAATAGAAATGTATTATTTTAATACCAAATCATGTGAACTCCAGTTTGAGGTAAACCTTGAAATTAAAGAAACCCAGCAAGAGGACCAAAACTAAGAATGTACATTACAATGTAGATTCTCCTCACTCAGGCAGAGAGTGGAAAAGATTTCTGAAGAAAACACTGATAAATTTTGTTCACTCTGACTCACTAAAAATTCAAGATCCTTTTGAAGGTTTGGCACCATTTTTGAGAGTGAACTCACTTGCATGTCCCAAAATTGCTTTTTGTACATGGAAATCCTTAATAAGCAATCTTTTCACAACTTGTATTATACTTTTGAGGTTCATTTGGGCTCAAAAGACCTCAGCGTTTGGGGAACTGTATGCCACTGCTGGCCGTTCTGCTTCAGCAAAGAAAAGTGAAATGTAAGGTTAAGTTGATGCTTTGGACAATAATGTTTATAAGGAGAAAAGCATTCTTTGATATCAGATTTTAAGAAGAACCAGAGTGGCAAACTCACAGTCCCAAGTTTCTGGACTTCAAGTTAGAAATTGACTAGAAGATTGGAAAATAGAAAAAAACATTTGTTTACTACTCTATGTTTGTCATAGTGGGAATATGATTCACTTCTAATACTATGTATTTCTTTTCTATAATAATTAAATACAGTAAAATAATCCTGATAATAATAATGGCCAGACTTCGTGAACGAAGATCTGGGGAAGGGCTCTCCTCACGTGGGCGTGCCCTTCCAGCCTGCG
>JAWWEU010000158.1:32024516-32069728 GCA_035583155.1 Acropternis orthonyx | reverse complement strand
CTGAGATCTGACGGGATCAGATGGCAGGGAGGCATTTAACTGCCCAGGGGATGGTCCCTACTGAGACTCGAACTCGTAAAATAATCCTGATATTCCAGTGCTATTAGACCTCAAAACTAAATAGTGTCCTTCTTTGTTTGTAAAACTGAAAATGGTCCTTTTCCAAACAAAGCAGCACTTGCTAACTTCTATTTCAGTAGTTTTTAGCAATAATGCATTTAATTCAAAAATCCTGTTCTGACACAGGAAGATGGTATGAAAGTTTGGTAATTCCCAGGCCTAGTTTAAAAGTATGCACTCTATTTTTCTTACTGTTCTATTTAAATCAATGAGGGAGAGTCTAAATCCTGAACACCTGAACTTATCCCTCATCAGATATACTTTGTATACTATGATTTCTTAGTTTCTTCTTCATATACAATGAGATGATCATATCAACTTCTTACAATGTTCATATGAACTTGTTGATCTGGAGTTTCTGGGACATAGAACAATCTTCCTCATGGGTAAACATGTAATGCTTGATAAGGCAGTGTGCTTGAAAGTATGGATTTATGAGGGAAAATTCTTTTACATGTGAGAGAGTTGAAGCAAAACAAAGTCAGAGCCAATCTGAACAGTTTACAAGCTCAACCAACACAGCAGCATATTATCCTCATAATCAGCACCAAGAAAAGTGGCTCTGTGGCTTGAAAAACATGAAATTTTATTGCTGTGAGGGTGCTTTGAGTGTGAAAGCGACTCCGTGGCTTTCACTCTATATGCTTAGTTCATTGTTGGGCATCTCTCCAGCCATTTAATTCATGAAGTGGCCTTCCGTCTGCTTCAGGTGAGGTGCTCTAATGCCTTGGTTGGCACAGGATGTGTGCAGTCTCAACCAAAAAATCCCAGTTGTCTGACATTTGCTTTTCTGCCTTTGAATAGCAATTGAAACACATCTCCTATTAAACAACCTTCTGTACATTCCTCTTACCGCAGTGCTGTGTTGTTGAACAAACTAAACCGATGACATCACTTGATGAGTTAAAGGTACTCAGCACCAAACCATTCAGGAAATACTCAGACTATTGCAGAATCAGGCCCCTAATTACAAACTTATGTGCAGTGTTCTGGTTCTTTTCTGCTACTGATCTCTCATTTCAGTGGCAAGTTTGTTTTTCTCAGCAATCCACCTCTGTGACTCTAAGTATTCTCCAAGGACAGAGAAGGCTGTTGCAGAATGTGGGTCAAGGTTCTATGGCTGAATTTCACATACAACTGATATTACATGGCTGTTACATAAATAATGTCTGTCTTGTAAAATGCTATTGTTATCTCTGTCTATCAAGATGAATAGATTAAAAACTCATTTTTATGCTAGTCTGCAGAGTAACGGGTCTGACAGTCTAGAGCTCAGCAAACAGCCTTTTGGGAGTTATTGCACAGAAATAAAATAAATAATTACCAAATTTTTCAATACTTTTACAGGACATTTTCTAAGAAGCATTTGAGAGTGACACAAACTGATTTGCAACCACATCTCTAGAATACCTACCCCAGAAGTTAGAGATACTGTGTAACTAAATAATACTACTTTTAAAATAGGTTTTTTTATAATTTTGATGTAGGAAGATAGAGGGTTCGTCAGCTATTCCTAAATTATCTTCAACTTTTCAAGCACTTTTTCACTAGGACCAACCAGCAACAAGACTGTGACTTTTCTTTTGGCTTCTTTTGGAACTGTACTCGCCCTATCTCTTTGCAGACTATGATTTCTGGCATAACTCTGGTAGTCTATGGACTGGCAAGAGGAACAGCCAAAGGCTCTGTTCATTCTCCACACAATCCTGCTCCCATTTCCTGACTGCACAGCATCCTGTCTAAAAGTGAGTGATATGACTAGAGATAAAGAAGAGAACTGTGGCCTGTTGTCATGTCTGCTGAAGTGAAGAAGAAAGAGGCTTGTCGTGGAATGCCATATTTGCCTCTATAAACCTGGTATTTACATACCTTTTACGGCTTAATTAAGCAGTTGAAATCTCTAGGAATCACTATAGAAAACTGTAAACATGGGCAGTCTGTATATCTATTTTACTCTGATACCTCTTAAACACCCCCAAGTCCTTTGTCATATCCTTTTTCAAAGAGTTGTCCATTTTTATATATGCATGTATTTATTTTCAAGAGATTGCATAGAGGGGGCTTGATTCATGTGGAAGTTGCATTTGATTCTGTTAATGTGAATCACAGAAACTGAGGGTTCTGTGGTTAAAAGTAGTATTTGGAAACTACATATCTTTCTCTCTTTCCCCCTCTCCTAGCTCTTTTTTAAACAAATACTTGGAAGTAGAACTTCTAATACTATAAAGATATATTGCTGGTATCCATTTTCTACTTACAGTCAGAATCCAGGAAGTACTTCAGTTAAAGACTCCAACCAAGACAGTGCAAATGTTAATTCTTCAGTTCCCATTACATGCTACTGAAGTACCAATGGCTTTACATGTACATTGAAATACAGATGGCTCTGCTGCAAGTCTTACAGAAGCTGAAGAACAGCATTGCTTCAGAAATGGTTTTAGCTGTATTGTCCCTAGCATATTCTCTGGGATGCACACAGACCTTTTCAAAGAGTATGAGCTACAAAATACTGTGTGAAGATTTTGTCCTGAATCCTTTACTTGACACTGATTCTTCAAGCTCCTGTTAGAAACTGTTAGTGATCCAAAGTTTTATATTCTGTCTTCTGTAATGACATGTTATTTTGTTATATGCACAAAAAGAGAGGGACACAACTCGTCCTCTGGTTCAGTCTATCCCACGCTTCCTGTTTTGGGGAATGGAACACTTGCAGTTGACAGTGTTTTATCTTTTAATTACGTTATTGCTTTATTTAAGTATATTTTAGAGATATCTTAACCTAACTATGTTCCTAAATCCAAGGAATTGTGGAAATTGGAAAATAAGTGGCAGAAACAAAAACATCTTTTATGAAGCTGTTACCCTATTTTCATTCCACTATTCAAGGGAATGAAGCTGTCAAGAAATAAAAGTATGGTGAATATGTGATATATAAAAGTTGCTTATGAGCAGAATGACTTTTAGGAGAGTTCATCTGAGTTTTTAAATTATTGAGCAAGGGACAGCTGTAGACACTTAAGTGAAATACAAAAATTATCTCTAAAAGTAATTAAAAACCTGTTTTGACAAACTTTTCTTTAAAAAAGTAGAAAATTTTTCAAAGGTCGATTCTAATTCATGAAGCAGATCCATCCTTTTTTGCTTTGGATGTGTGAGTTTTGTCAGTTCCTATTGCTGGAAGTAAACACAGTAACTCATAAAAGCTTTCTTGTGTTTTCCAAGAAAGAAGGTCTGTCTGACTTCTGCCTTTTAATTCTCCGAATTGTTTATCTGTCAGAGTGAAATTACTTCATTTAGCTATATGACATTTCAAATCAATTATTTTCCAGGGTGCAGCATCTACTTGATACGCATGTTTCTGTTATCCTAGAAAACCTTTCATTTTAGTTTAGGAACTCTGTATCTAAAAATGATACCCTCACCAGTCACATTCATTAAAATTGCTTATCTCCAGGGTCATTGAATGGCCTGTTTTCTTCCATGACAGTTGTGTTTCACTGGTGAACGATCAGTTCATATCACTTTCTATCTGTCACCTAAGCTTTAGAGTTTTTCCAAATGAGACATTAAAAAAACATAACAGGAATATAGGACAAGATCTCACACACACACACACACACACACACACACACACACACACATGGTGCTAAGCTTCCAGAGCTACCTTTCTATCCTAAAAAAAATATTCCACCTATCTTGTATATGGCACTCCTGCTGTTACCCAGCTGCTTACAAGCTACATTTCAAAATTATATCTTTTTCATTGTCATAGAAGCCTTGCATTTAAATCCCAGTAAAATGCCAGTCTGTTGAGGATACAGGCTTCAGGTTTATTAACCTTCATAATATGCCCATAGACATTCTAAATAAACTTTCAGTTAAAAACATTGACCACATATTTTTGTCTGATAGGCTATTTTTTGATAATTATAACTACCTTACTATATAGTATGACTGTAATTTAATAATGTTAGATCTAGTTTTAGTTACCTATCTCTGCTTTCTCATTTGAGCACATAAAAAGTGTTAATTTAAGTTTTAGATTTTCTGGTGTTTCTCTGTTTTAAAGGGCTAGAGAAAAACTAAACAAAAAAACCTTTTTTTAAGTATTTGGGTCTTTTTACAGAGATTGGCAAGTTAATTTTTTAAGTTCTGTAGTCACATGTAAGTTCAAAACAAAAGAGGACAAATGATATCATTGTCAAATTTAAACATTGTGTCAGTCCTGCTAGCCTTTCTGGCTTGTTATTAAATAAATAGTGCTAGGGGTTTGCATTTCTGCAGTGTCTTTCATCCCAGAGACCTTAAAAAAACCTGTATTAATACACACAACAAGGTCTTGAATTTAGCAGCTGCTACTGAGAGCTTTGATAGTAGTGTAGTGCTGTGGAAGAACTAGGATCATCTCCTGCACTGAAAACAGCATCCCTTCACAGAGTGAATGCACAAAGATCCTAACACATGAAGTATAATTAAAAATGCTGAAAGTCATAAGGTTAAAGGACTGAATTTACAGAGTATCCTTTGATGTGACAACTCAGGTTTTATATATTTCATCCTGGATTGTATCCAGTGTTAAAGTGCACTTACATGGAACAGTATGTCTTATAACTGAGCTAAAACTCCTGGTGCCCAAACTACAAACCAACACTACTCAGTTTTGGAAAAAACATAGTCAGATTAAGAAGGGATGTTTCAAAAAGGAACAAACTGGAACACAGGAATAAACAGATTTAGTGAAACCAATGAAAATTTCAGCATTTTTCTGAAGTGATCATGCTGAAGGTCAAATGACCTTCCAAGCAGCTTAGTTGAACTTTGTGTGTGCACATGCATGGTCCAGACTCACCTAAATGCAGACCTGGGATGAAATTTTCCATTCTGAATCTTGCCTGATTTCCCCACATGTGAAAATAGGCAGGTCCCAGCTATGTACACTTCTGCCTAGAAGGCTCCTAGGACAGTTTAGAGCATAAATAATACATTTATCTGAAAATGATCCAAGTTCAGACAGCTGTGTGTAAAGGTTTCCAGCCTATTTTTGAGAGAGGAATAAAAATGAGAGTAGTTTCTTGTGATTTATTAGTGATACTTTTTTAGTAAATTCCAGGTCACAGCAATAAGAGATGGTATATATTTTAGCAGATATGGGCTGGGGCACAGAAATAAGAAAACTGTTCAGAATGAAAGAGTAAACAGCTTTATTACAGCCATGAATCTCACTCAGTGATAGCTGATGTATGGCCACAGAAGTTGTTTTTGAGACAGAGTGCTGGACAGGAGTTAGGAATGATCCTCGTCTAGCTTCAAGAAATTCCATGGCTGTTTGATTTCCATGTAAACAACTCATTAAAGATGAATTTCAAGACCGTATTTTCTATGCTACCTCAAGACTCACAAAATTCAGAGCCTTTGATGTCTACAGTGCAGTTCTGCTGGGACTAACAATGGCAGAAACTGGATTGAAATTATGGTATAGAATTAGACACGGTAATATGCCTGAGCTTCACCACAGCATAACCTTTCCTTTAAGCCCTGCAGAAGATGACTTTTATTTATTTTCTGCTGTTACCCCTACCTGACAGAGCAGAAAGTCTAGCTTAGCACTGCAGGAAAATTAAATACGGTGCAAGACTTCATTTTGAGCTTTGGGAATGAGTCCATATGTTTTGATTGTCAAAGAAAAATTGTACATCTACATCTACAACAATGAACACTTTGGATGAAACTCAACTAGTCCCTTTACCTTCTAAATTTGGTAGGAGTGTCACAGACATGTGGAAGGTGCATTTCCCACATTGCCTGGCCAGCACATCTGTAAAGTGATTTGGAGATAGCACCTTTGAATGCATTTTAGTATTGTTGTCTCTGAAGAGGCTTCCAGCCAGTCTACAGCAATGCCTTTTTGGTAGTTTTTGCTTGTCTCCACAAACAAAAATAATTGTGCATTGATTTGTTTATATTTTGCCATGTCAAGCTTATAACAAACCATGCCATTGTAATGAAGTGGAGACATCACCTTCATTTTCAACCTCCAATCAGTTGCTGCCTTAGATAAAGGAGGCTTTCTGTGCCTTCTGTTTTGTCTTAGATGGTCTTAGGCTGGAAGGTTGCAATACAGGATGAAACCACAAAACACTTGTTTACGGTTAGGAAAACATTTCCATGAATAGGTGAGGCTCATACTGTCAAGGTCACTGTCTTGGGAAAGAATGTTTTGAAGGAACTATGTGAGAAATCGTGCTTATTTTAAAAGAAACTACAAGAAATTTATAACTTTATTATTTTTCTTAAATACTGACATTTCAAAAACATAATGTTCGAAAAAACAGTCCTTAGGAATATCCTGGGATGGAAGAGAACTTAACCATAGTTTGGAAGAAACAAAAATCACAGAGATTCGAACCACTAAAGTAGAAGGACACAAAAGAAGACAAAACTAAGAATAGCCCTGGCAGCACTCCATGTGCAGATTTTGTGGGGCATAAGGCCTTCTGAACACACCTTTTGGAAGACAGCTGAAGCTTCTGTCGCTTTCCAACATTTGTCCTTTAGCTCAGAGATACTACAGAGCAGTCAAGTATTTCCTTCAAGACAGTCACTGAGCCAATTTGTCCTCTTTGTCTGGTGCTGAAAATGTTGTTCTATCTAGTCTGTACTGCCCTGGTTTGGTATTACATTTTTGACTTCTGAACTAGATTTTTCAGTCTGCCGTCTGATCACTTTAGCAGAGTTTATTTTGTGAAACTGGCACTTTTATGCCACTTTTGGGCAGCAGAGTTTTTCACTTCCTACAGTCTGAACTGCCCTCAAAGCTTCCTTTAAGTGTCCCTGGCAGTGAAAGCATAAGGATTAATTTGTGAATTTTTGGCTATTACAAAGTAATCAACTTTATAGAAAATATTTCAAATAAGTGAAAATATTTGTCTCTGACAGACTATATGAAAAAATGTTTAAGTCCTTTTCCTAAGCATCATGTACTTGTCAGTTTGCCACATGGTCACCTAAGGACAGGGACTGGTCACTTTTGGAAACTGTCTCATATATTGTAGTCGTTGCTGAAAAAAAGTCACTGTGTAGCATTTATGCTCCTTTTTAAAATTGTATGTTAGTCTCATATTCAAATTATTCAATTGATACTGATAATTTACTATTATCTTTTTGTTAGCTTTATATATAGGGAACTTTTTATATATGTGGGTGCTTGTGTATATGTGTGTGCATAAAAGTGTATTTTTATCTTTATATATGTGTAAGTAATTGAATGATATTTACCACCTCTCCTCATAGTAAATCTCAAAGTGCATTGCAAGGTACAGGTCTTCTCCTTTCCAGCTGAAATTGTAGCCTCACTGAACATTTAACAGTGTCTATAGTAGTAGAATAAGGCAGAGCAGTTAGTTTTGAGAGAACAAGATTAACTATACTTAGAACACTCATATATCTTTCATACAGCACGTGAATGCATGTGCACTTTGCATCTTACTGCAAGGCAAAACATTGGGCACTACCACAACTGTGGAGCAGATATGTCCTTGGAAATTTTTGGAAGATTCTTCTTTCCTTTGGGACAATGTTATTTATGATCTGTGGTTCATGTACATTTATTTCCTAGATTCTGTTTTTTCATTCCTTCAGAGCTCATTTTTAGTGCTTCTGTCAGATGTCGAGATCAATTCTGTGCATGCTAAGGAAGCAAGATATTGGAACCGCAATCTGATGTAGTCCCTGAAAGGAGAATTTTATCTCAACTGAAGTACTCGTCAGTGCTAGTGAAGAATGGACATTGTGAAATAATGTCAGTTGTAACTATAGCTATTCTTTCATAGTTAGAATGTAATTTAAGCTGAAAACAATGGTCAAAATTATCAGAAGCTTTTCTCTGCATCCATCAGCCAGGAAGAGACTCATTCCCTCTAGGCAGCTTTGTTTTGTTTGCTTTGTTCAAGTGTGTATTAAAGAGATATTCTTTAACCTTTTCCAAGTTGCATCTTCAGCCTTATTTTAAAATGGGGTAATTTTTCTTCAAGTAAATTCACTTTTACAAAGGCAGTGCATCCACAAAATCAGTGGAATTATTATTCTTAGAAATGCCTCTCTACTGTGTCTGCCTGAAATAGAGAAAAGATATCAGTTCCAAGTTTTCCTTAAGATAAAGCTTAATGCTACCCCAGTTGCTTCTGTTATGTCTTCAATGACTGCAAATAGGCTTTACTAGATGATATTGGTCAGAATTGAAGATAAATTCTTTTATACTAGCTATAATAGCTTTGTTAAATGACTGTCTGAAAATAATTAAGGATTTTTTTATCTAATTAGAAGCATTTAAAATATTGTACATGTAAACAATTTAAAAATTATGATTCTTGGTCGCAGTAAACAGTTTACTTATGTTTATCAAGGTTTAATCATACCAGGTAAATAGATTAATCTGTGTGTGTCTTTGCAAACTCAAGCACACAAATGCACAACCAGTTTTCATAACACTCCTTTCTGATAAGCCATGCATCACTCTCTCAAGACCATTTCTTGCCAATAATAGATAGGTATTCTGTGTTTTTTCTTCTTGCAAGTTTATTGCATGCTTATTATTGGCCTGACCTGACTCCCTAGGTGATTCTGCTCTCCCTAGGTGAGTCTCTATGTAAAAATCAATCTCCACTGTGACACCTGAGCTGTGTAGTAAAAAACACTGGGAAATGGTATTTTTTCCTAATGCCTCCTTGAGAATTTAGCATTGTTGTGAATCTATCTGAGAAGCTGTGGTAATGGAAATGTTAACAGAAACCAGACAGCAGTGTTTAGAGAGCTATTATGAAATTTAGGTTCTGTTCACACAGTTCTCAGAAAAAGCAAAACTTCCAGTTTCTGTAACTGCAGTCTGAAGGGGGTGAATGTTTACCAGATTCTTTGTTGCTGGCCAAAGAATCCACAGAAAGCATATTCCATCATATGTTTACATAGCAAATCACATCCGCATACAAATGCTGCTTTCATCCGTTGGACTCCAGCTTGTGCTAATGCATATTAAAGTCAGTGGGAAATTTCTCATGGATTACAGCAGGCTTTTTTTCAATCAAGGTTCTAGCTCCACCTTTAGCAGTTAAGCTAAAGATGTAACTCCGTAAATTATAAGCTCACAGCAGACTGAAATCTGTGCCAGACTCAGCCTTGTGACATGATTATTCATTATAATCCTGCAGTAAACCAGTGGGGAATATTGCAAATTTTCTGTAGATAAAATCTGATGAAATTTTTATTTCCTGTAGAATAAGCCTATGCATACCTAAACTACTCCACAGAGATCAAAGTTCCTCTTAATATGCACCAATTGTCCTGCCTAGAAAGGATGGTTTGATTTGGCTTCAAAGGACATATGGATTATTAACCAGGCCTGTGGCAATTTCTTTCATAAAGATTTTTTATTCAAGCTCTGCTATACAAGGCAAAGCAATGGAATTGGGTTAGTGTAGGGTATGGCCTGCAGGTCAGCCTCTATGTTTTTTGGAGGCTGGTTTGGTATGGCAATTTGAACAAGGAAATTACTTCAACTGATAGTGAAAAGCAGCCTCTGTAAAATCGTGTGCTGAGTTTGTGTGATGTGTATTTCTTGCATTTCTCTGTAGGGAACCTTAAAGGTTGAAATTTTTTTCCAGTTTGAGCCATGAGTATTTTGCTACATGAAGATGACAAAAACAGTTTCAGGTAGCGAGTACATTATTATTAGATGGGATTGCTGAGGACTGACATCAGAAGCCAACAAATATAATCATAGAAAGGTTTGGGTTGGAAGACACCTTTAAATATCATCTATTTTCACTCCACCTGCCACAGGTAGAGACATCTTCCAATAGACTAGGTTGCTCAAAGCTCCATAGAACCTGGACTTAAACATTTCCAGGGACAGGGCATCCACAGCTTCTCTGGGCAACCTGTTCCAGTCTATGTAATACATATCCTTCTCTCTGGTGACTGAAAGGGTAAACAGAGATGTCTTGGACATTAAGATCAATGCACCTATGGCAGTTCTGACTTCAGGGGAAGTTAACAGAGAGCGTTGAGAGCTGTTGGCTGACCCAAACAGCTAGTAGTGTTACTGGGCTACCATCTATTCACCGATCTGGTTATTCAGACTTTCTCACTGTGTCTCTCCATAGGAAATTCTCACCTTCATGACATGTCAGGCCAGTGCATAAAAAACTGTATGTTCATATCCAAAGGGTCGGGAAAGACTGAGGAGGGCAATGGAAAGTGCCTTTCTTTTCTGAATAATGTGTGAGATTTTAAAAGATTTTTTTCATCTTTAGAGGTTAGCAAAAATCCGTTGTAGGACCTTTGGGAAATAAAAAATTGTAAAAACCATAAAAAAGAGGTTTTTGCATCTGGCTGAAGTCAAATGATGTGTTTCATTTAAACAGCTTATCTTTTGAATATATGAGTAATTCAAATTCAGACAAAGTACGACATAGTCACAGAGTGTTTCTGTATATAAAGTTCTAAATTATTCTAGGCATAAAAGACAAACATAGAACACAACTTCAGAAAAACAGTCTGCTAATGGGCTGGTTGGGGCTGAACTTTGCTCGCAGCATGCTCTAGGGAACATGATGACACACAGTGACCCTAGTCACAGAGAAACACAGAATACATTTTTTCAAAACAAGAAATAATGGTAGCTCTGCTGTCAGTTTCTATAAATGTGGGAACAGAAGCTGTGAACCAGCCTTCTGTCAAAACAATCTCCTAATAAGCCACCAAATACATGGGTTTTTTTGTTATTCCACTTTAAATATGCACTTCAGTTTTTACAAAAATGGACACAATACTTGGACTTTCTGTAGGCCCCGATTTTATGTTCCATATAATTTTTCCTCAAAGCATGAACACTAAATTATAAATCTAAACTTCTACCTCACAGCTTAGGTAAAATTGAGGCTAGAACTGGATACAAATCCTGAGATCATACTCCTCTGAAACTGAAAAATTAAAACTAGATCCAATTTTATAGAATAGCTTTCCTTAAATTGGACTTGTTTGAATATCTTTGTATGTCAGTATTTTTGTTTTGAATCAGAAGTCAGGTTGGGCACTGGATTGAAAAAAATCTTAGTCCACATCTGAGTTTTGTCACTAACCTAGCACAGGATGGAATGACAGTTCAGATATTTCAATCAGGTGCAGTTGTCTTAAAAATCTCTAATTCATGTCTTTTGCACTCAGAGACTCCTATTTTAGATAGGAGATCGCTTCCTAAAAAGGTTGTTGGGGAAACAAAACACATTGTATAACAGGATTAGGATCACTTTGAAAGTTTAAGCTGTTAGTGGTTATTTAAAAATAACCTTGTGGACTTGTAATTGAAAATTCCAGTTGTATTTTTAACAGTAGGTGTTGCTGTAGGAAAAGAGAGCAAAGCACGCAGAGCAAACTGCATTCACAGGAACAGCACATTATTGAAGCGAAAGGGCAGCCAGAATGCTTTACTTAGAACTACTTAAAACAGGACTGTTTGCAGTTTCTGTGATTTAAGATTTGACACTGGCCTTTTCTCAGTTCTGATTCATTGCTTGTTTAAAAACAATTAGAAAATGTAGCATTTTGAATATTTTGTCTGATTATAAATTTATCACTGAGAACTGAACCCTTCTTTCACTGAAATTTATCTTGATACTCTATCTGCATGAAAACTGAATGAGAGACATATATATACTTCTGAATACCACTGAACTGGCTGATATTTCAATCGATGATGTAGACAGATCAGAACAAAAGGTAGGATTTATATTAAATATTTATGGTGCACGGCTTAGCCTTGTGTCTAGATAGCAAATACTCCTAGCAAAGCTCGAAAGGGCCCTTTAGGTACCCATTTGGCATGTTGAGTTAGTAGCTAGATATGGCTTGGGTGATGCTAACCCTTTCACATATGCGGATATAATTTACTCATTTGTGTTGCAGTGGTTCCAGAGCCTGATCAGAGAGAACTCAGTGTGCATATATTGTATGCACAGCAAAAAGCCGTGTCTGTCCTGTAAGCCTCTGTCCTTGATTTTGAGGTTCTGAGGTAAACACTGCTGTGGCTGGGGAGCAGCAGAGCTCAAGAGAAAACTTAGTACATTTGTTAAATTTGTGAGTCACTAGAGTGACTGCTAGGAGACTGGTGGAAGCACATTTCACTGAACAAGGAGAGGAGAGAAGTCACAGCTGTGCCTGTGCCAAGTGTCACCTGGTGCAAGAGCATGCTCTGATCCAGCTGTGCTAACAGAGGATAGACTCTCTTTTAATCTGTGCTTTTTCTTTCAAGTTTTCCCCTTCCTCACTTATATGACAGAGCCAAACTTCAGAAGAGGAAAACTGTTGCCATCTGATGTTTGGCAGCTTTGGGTGATGGATATGTGATGTAAAACAGGTCTGTGGAGGAGCACTACGTGAGTGAGGACAAGCTGACCTACTGAAAGCCCAGGGCTAGGCTTTTCTTGTACATTGTGCCCAACGTATAGTGCCACTAGTGTTCCAGCTATTTGCTTATGGGGAAGAGCAGACAGCTTCTTCATTTCTCATTCTGTGGAGGTACACAGAAGTTGGGATCTCAGATGTTATTTTCTACCTAACAACATAGTGATACTATCAGCAATGAGTTCTTGGTTTGCTGGCATAAATAATTTACCACAATCTGAAAGCTTTATAGAAAAAGCAATGGTTTGAAGTGAACAAATATGCCTTATAAGCATATAATCGTAAGCACCAGACCCTCAGCCTGCTCCCAGATCAGACAGAGATTCCAAGGTACAGATTCCAAGGATTTCATCAAGTTGATAAAAACTTAGGAATAATGCAGAAAGATGCCTTCTTTCATATATCTAACTGGAGATTTAAGCAGTGATATCTGCTGAGGAATAGTCAGAGATGATGAAATGTAAATTGCAGCATATTTAGAAGTCATTTGAAGGTCTCTTTTTATGGCATGAGAGATTTTACTACACTGAGAAGTTATTGAAGTAATTTTGTAATAATCCTAAGGAGGCAAAAGGGTTTGAGCTATGCTTAAAAATGCATGAAATTTATATATGTGATGTTCAGGGTCTAAAATAAGTGAGCAAATGAAGTAGTTCATTGTTGTGTGGGAATACTTTCTCGTCTCCCTAACCTATGATATGCAAATTCAGTTAAGTTTAATGGTTTAATTACTTCCTTCATGGTTTTGGTGCTATTAAGGTATGAGGTATTGTCCTTTGAAGAAATTAAAAAAATATTCACTAGGAACAGCTAAAAAAAAGGAGAGTTTATTGAAAAAACTGAAAGAGGGCCAAGTCCCAACCCAGGAAGCAAACAGTAATAGCACTGGCAGATTAACAATGAAAAATCTCATTAGTTAAATTTGTAATAATATTGATAGCAGAAAGGATCAACAAGTATTGCAGTACTAATAAATATTTTGGCCAAAGGGTTAAAGATGTAAAGAGAGCTTGTGAATGGAATTGGATTCTTATCCTAATCTTCTATGGGTCTGTTTTTTCAGGGGTGTCTTGGTACTCACGTGGTAGAGGAAATGAGATTTTTTTCTTAATATCTTTAGAGTGTGCAGCCACCACCTACCTCGTGCTCCTCACAGCACCCACAGATTGCCACTATTTCCGTGCATGCAGTAACATCACCCTGCTGGGTGTTCTGCTGAGGGGAGGAGCATCTCTAGCTGAGGTGCAGAGCAGAGCTGCTTCTTGCTTCTCATGCTTTTTGTTCAAGAAACACTGGGAGACATGAGGAAGAAGAAACATAATATAGAAAAGGATGGAAAACTAGCATCACAGATCAATTATTAGCATTACCATGTCAAAGTTTAGATTTAATTTTGCATACCCTTAGATACTGTTTCTGCATTAACTGAGGTTATACTCCACAACATCTGCACCACAAAAAGCATGTAGACAGAATAGTAGGGAATCCTTGAGTTAGAATATGTAAAAATTGTTTTCAAATGAAGAAACAGGATGTTGTTTTTTCTTTACTGAAGTCATGCAGTCCTGATATTATTCTAAATTTTGGCTACGTGTAAGAGAACGGAGGATAGCATAAAGCCTCATAGAACTGAGATAATGATTGCCAGCCTACAGAGAAGTTCCTTGTTCCAGTGGTTTTATCCTGGTATATTTTTAAATACTGCATACAAAAGCCAATGTTTCATACTTATTAACAGCTCTGTTACAGATCAGCCTCATGGGTCCCTTCCAACTTGAGGTATTCTATGATTCCATGATTATAATTTTCTGGAGTACAAAGGAGCTTGGTTTGAAAACAATTCTGTTTGGGAGTCCTTATTGCTGGTGCTGTCTATACATGTCATTAAAGAAACCCTTCTCTCTTTCCAAAACTATCAGTGGAAGTTAAAAAGGGAAGTGAGAGAAGAGTAAAAAGATGAGCCAATATTCTCACAACAGACAAAAGGTAAACCAGAGAATTTCTTGCTGTTCCCAAGATTATGTGTACAGTTCACTCACAAATTCTCTCAAATACTTCCTTTCAAGCAGTAGTAGAACCTAAAAAGAAGCAAAACTGCTGAGAGATCAAAAGATTACCTTTACAACATTGCTCAGGCCCTATTATTAAAAGCACTAGTAGGAAAATAAAGGGCCTAAACCTTTCTACCTCGCTGATAATAGCAATTAATGAATTTAAAAGAATTGACCTTTGTTACTTGCTTGATCCTCTACCCAGTAACACAAATTCACAGGTATTTAAAGTTCTTCCATATAAGGATTGGATTCCTTTGAAATTAAATGATATAAAAATATGAAAACAGTCTGCAGTTGAATCATTCTTTTTTTTTTTTTTTTTTTTTAATATAGGTTTATTCAGCAAATTGGCTACCAGTTGAGGGCAATGGTTTCCATACTACGATTTGTGGTGTATTCAAAACAGATGAAAGAATCTCAAAGCCTGCTTTGTCCAAAGCCAAGAACATTTTTCGGCAAGAAGTCTGAACTTGTTGCCACATAAACAACATGAATGATTTAACTTAGTGTCTACATATTTTGGATTGGCAAAAACTGCTGAAAAAAGTAAAACCAGAGAGCAGACTATGAAAATAGGAAAAGAGAGAGCAAGAGAAAGAGGGAGATACACACACACATATGCATGAACTATGCACACAAACACACCCCTTCTGGCAGTTGTTAGACTTGGAGTGTTTGTGTTGTGAGACTCTAAACAAGTAGAAGGGTGTTTTGGTCCATCTAGAAAATTTCTTACACTTTTTATTCTGTGACTTTAGACAGTAGTCTAAACATTGAAGAAAGCATATTTGTATGCTTTCTATTGGCTGGGCCTAAAAATAAAAGTAAGCCTTACATTTTCTTCAGGTTTGTTTATGATGTACATACTCAGTGAGATACCTTCCAAAAAAACCCAGATGTGTACTAGAACTGCGAAATGTAGAAAGATAAAGAGAATATATAATAATCTTAACAGCTGTATATATATATATTTGTTTGAAAGGGGTCAAAGATTTAATTTTGGACTAAGACTCATATGCTGAGCTGTTTGGCCCTGAACTTTACCCACACAATTTTGTTGTAGACACTATCATTGGGTATTTTCAACTCTGCAGTTTCTGTAGACACTGAAGTTCTGTCCTGAGAGTGCTCATGGAAGTAGACTAAATGTGGGAGTAACCATGGAAAGCTGTGCATGTCTGCCTTCTGTCACTGATGTCTTTTGGTGTTCTTGGCGTTACTGAGCTGTATAGGCATAACTCTCCAATTTTGTTTCCTTATCTGGGATAGTGTGTCTAGTTAAAGTGAACACTGAACTGTTTGCCTGAATGTCTTCTAACTTTTCTTAGTTGTTCCTCCAGTAAAAGTGGTGATGGTGACATGAAATGAGAAATTATTATGTAAAAGGTCAGACATTGCATCAGAAACAAATGGATGTGTTTTGTGAGGTTTCAAAGCCTATATGTGAGAAATACAACATTAAGAACAGATCGGGCAGGAAAGTGAGTTCTAAAGGTCATTGACAAAACAAAAATAAATTTCTGATAAAAAAAACCACCTAGGACGGTCCAGGAATGCTGCTGTTTGATTGTACTATATTCTTAACTGCAGAATTATTTTTTACTATATATCTCACAATATGAGAACTATGAGGCACACAATGAAACTGAGAATTAATAATTAAATTATGTAACCTATAAATAATTTGGAAGGAGAACTATTCTAGATCCAGAAAAAGGAAAGACTTATTAATTTCTGAGAGCAGATATTAGACTGCAAAAATTCTAGTCGTGTCAGCAAAGGTGGTCAAATTTAGGCATCTTCGTCAGACATGTAATTGCATTCCACATGGTAGAAGATTATTCAAAACTGCTTCACGCGTGGTAAACTTGATTTAATGGACAAGACTACCTATTAGAGAGAAAGCTCAATGTTTGGTTTTGATAAGAAACAGAGCAATTAATGGCACCATGAGTGGTAATGGAGTTTGTATTGCTGAGGAGATTTTAGAGGATTGTGACAAATGGTCTCCAGCACAGAATCTGATAGGATCTGGCTGACCTCTGTGAGAGGCATCCATAAGAGACAGCGGCTACAGAGGCACTATGAAAGTGGTTCAGGACTTCCTGCCACACACTAAGCTGGTCATGGACACATGCCCAGGCAGCATTTTGATTCTCTGTTGCAGTCAGATGCAGGTGCACATCCCATCATTCACAGCCCTGGATTTCTTTCAGAATTAAATCTGGATGTGCCATAGAGAAAAGCTTGATTTCAGTCTGGACAGATACCTGATTTGGACAGATGGGGAAGTGATATCCTGAGATACATGGCACAGTGCCATTGCTCTGCATTTTAGACAGCCTGTGAGAGGCAGAAATCGGAAGAAATAAAGCAGTTATCTGAGCAATGGAATCTTGCAGCTAAGAAAACATCTGTCTAATAAAAAACTAAATGGGGCATGTATCTGCCACAAGACCAGTGATATATTTAAATTTTTTTTGGTCACAATTATCAAGACTTCTTTTGAGGACCATTTTTGATTGTCATACATAGCAAATTCTGAACCTTGATATCTTTGTGGTTTTCTTATATGAATGAGATGTGTTTTCTGAGTGCAATGAAGATCTTGAGATGTAGTCATGATTGTCCCACAAGTCTTTCACTATTTCATACTTGTTGGCCAAGTAGATCAGGAAATCACCACACATACAGAAGACAAATTCAGAATGTGGGGTACAGCTTGACTAAGTGATTTCTTGTCTTGATATGACCCTTCTTGTATCTGCTAGCATTTTATTAGCAAAAGGAGGCCAAAGTTTTCTTTTGTGTAGCCCTGGTAACTCAGAAATATGGACTTGTGTCATGGCACTTTTTGGAAATGTCCCACATGATTAGAAAACAAACTTTGAATGTCATGGAACGAAAAAGAGCTATGATAATTCCTAGGACTTTCATTTGATTTGACAATAAAGCATTCTACAAACATGCATTTGTAGAAAACATTGTGTCTCTCAGTAATTTATTTTGTCATAGAGTATAACATAATGGAAACATATGCCAATATATTATCAAACACAACAGCAATTTGAATGTGATTTAATGACTGTGAAAAATGTGGCACTTCTTGTCCATAACAAACAGTTTAGGAAGCATGACAGGAGCTCTAAACTCATATTTAAAAATTATTGTGCAGGGATTTCTATACATTAACTCTGGATCAATTACAATAAAATATATAATATATACTTAGAAGGATAGTGGTTTCATTTTATTGAAATCCATTCTTTTATTAAAGGCATTAGGTCAAAACTACAGTAAAATTTACAGTTCATTTAATGGATATGAAGGTAATAAATTCTTCAGAATACACCAAAACTTCGAAGGGTTATGCCAGTACTTTCTACAGAAAGGAGATGAGATGGAATAGGGACATACAACAACTTTTCTCCTCATCCCTATATTTCTGATGTTCAAAATGATACTTTTAATGTAGCTGCATAAGAAGCTGACTTTTGAAGACTTGTGATTTTAAGTTGCATTCCATTTATATTAGGTGCTCTGCTTGCAGATTTCTGACATATCTAACTTTAAAAGTGCTTTACTAATACTATATTTAAAGTCAAACCAAAACCAGGAGCCTTTAAAGGATTCTTTTACTTTGTGCTCCCTGTTGGATTTTTGTGGTTAGAGAACCACATTTTTGTTTCAAATCCAACAGCTCTGTTATATGAAAAAAAACTAATGATGGGGGAAAAGCTTGCCCTGGATGATTCCTACTGTATATCAAATAGAAGAAATACTGCTTGTAGAGAAGAATGACTTGCCTGATTTCAGGCTTTACATACAAAGTAAAATTGAGACTCTGCAATCTGGAAGAAGCTCAACTGTATTAACAGTAAGGATTTCAACACTGCATCATCAGAGAAGTACATAATTTCAACTGATTTAATGCTGTGTTGGTGGTCCATGCTCGTAAATTGTCTGTTTTAATTTTGACGTAGATCTCAAAGATGTGTCAGAGATTCCTGAACAGCAATAAAGCTAGAGTCCAAGATTGCAACCAACACAGTGAAAGGTGGAGGCAGTCAGTGAAACTGATCAGCTTATTAGCTACTGAGCCTTGTCACCTCGTGGTTTTCTTTACCTTGTGCCAGTCCATCCTTAGAGTTAAAAGCATAGGCCTTTTGTAAGAGTAATGATTTTTTTAACCACTTACTGGTCATTAAAAATTGTGATACTGAATCAGAACTGGCAAAATGCTTCTCAGCAATGTACAAAAATATGAAATTTGCTGTCTCAGGAAGGATCCTGCCATAGGGAAGAGTGGGACAGATGTCCAGGAAGCCACTTATAGGGAAGGGCCTTGGAGAGTAGGGATTGCTGCTCCCACTGCCATAGGAAGGATGGTCGGACAGCTCCTGCTTGTGGGGACCTCTCCACACCACAGAATGAGCTTATGCCAAACCCACACTGGTTTGGAAGCTGCCAGACTGGTTTGCCTACCTTAGGTGTGGGTAACGGAAGCAAGTAGGTTATTGCTAACAGTGGAGAGTTTGCTGCCTTAGAAAACTGTCTGCTGTTCCTGAGGCTACAGTAAGTCTCTATTGACCTGATACATTCAGTTATGAAGTGGATGAAATCTTAATTATTTAATAGCTTCTCAGCTCTTCACTTGCTGATTACACAGTATTTCCTGTAATAAGATTACTTCCATATCAGATTCTCCTTGAAATACCTATGTGTAAGAACTTTACCTGCTTTCAAAAATGACTCATTCCTGAAGGCCAGATATTATGAATGAGCAGATGACTCTCTGACAGGTGACATATATTTTTATATTTGCTCCTGCAGGTACAGGATTTCTTCTGGATGGACAGTGGATTGAATTTTTACCAACATCAAAAATTCCTTTGTGGAAAATTGAAACATATGGATGCCCAATGCATTGAATACATTATAATAGCACACATTTTTAAAAGTTGACTTGCCTGTGGATTCTGTATGTATGTACTTGAAGAGAATCTGTAGTTGATTACACAGTTGAGATCCAGGAATTTCTGCTTCTTATTTTAAGCTTGAAATCCTGTCTGTCTCAGTGGTCTGGATAAGTAGTTTTTAATTTTTCTGCACCTTTTCCCAGTTTCACAATATGTCAGTCATTCACAAGACTGTGGCTAGGATTTGCCAGTGTTGGTAAAGGGTTTTAAAAATAAAGTCTAATATAATGTCACAGAGTATAACTGAGATTTGGCTTTGTATTCACCGAACAGCAAGTGTTCTGAGACAGAAAGAGCCCACCAGCTCAGCTGAAATGGTAGCATTGCAGCCTTTGCAGAGAATGTCAGGCGATGCAAAATCCTTTGAAGAAGGATTTCTCCTCATCTCAGCTTAGCTTTATAGTAAACACTTGGACCTCCAGTGCAGGGGATGCATGTGGTGTAGTGAGAGGTCTATTCTGAGAAGGATTATAAGAAGTCCTGCTAACATCAGAAGGCCTGGAAGAGTTACTGGCTGTGTAAGAGAATGGAGTATTCTGGTTTGAATAGCCATAACTTTCTGTGCTGAAAACACACAATCCCACTTTCTACCCAATTTTCTCCTTCCTGCTTGGAGGAAGAGAAGTACTTGGTAGAAGTCTTTTGTTCAAATCTACATTGAAATATGTGCTTTTCAGCAGCCAACAAATATCCTTTCCTGAAAGCGTATCTGCTATACTTTATTGAGCACATATTTCAGAAACAGAGATTGCAAAATTATATTATTAACTAATTGAGATTTCCAGGGGAATAGAGAGCTCAGCTGAGCCTTAAAAGATGTCCAGGATCCCCAACAGTAAGAAGTGCTAATTGTAAAATACTCTTGATTATACTTCTGGGGATCTTTGTGTCTGGTCTAGAATGTTAACTCTGAAAAATATCTGATTTACTTTTAGACCTTTAGCATGAGAATGCTAGGGCACTTAACTGTGATGTTTCAACTCAGCCCAAGCATGAGAAATGTTGATTGTCCTTCCATCTTATATGTTGCTTCCAGTTATGAAAATATTAAAGAGAGTAGCATCAGATGATCTGTGCATGTTCTCTGAATCCTAATAGCTCGTATTAGCAGGTGTCAGACAGTATGTGGCAAGCACCAAATCACTTACCAAATAAAGCTTTCAAGCAGGTAAACTGAATCAGTTTTACTGGGCAGAGAAGCATGCCATGCAAACCCATTTTGAATTGCAGATTTTCAATGTCTTCCAGCATTTTAGAGGTAAGCCTGGGTGGCTGTACGGTCTGTTAGCCTTAGTGATCCATAGTATCACTTTGTAACCACAAAGTTAGAGGGTGCATGGTCTCTGAAAATGGATCGTTTTGGTTTCCTAAGTTTCTAAACACTAGAGCTCAGAAGGGAACCCCAGGACAAAAGGAGTTACTGTATTCAAGGAGAGATGATATCATTTGGAAGTCATTTGCTCACGGAAGAGATAGGAGAGAGAAAACATCTGTTGACTGTTGGTTGGGAGGCTTGCCAAGCAAAACAGGAGTTGTGGTTGATAGTTAGGACATGCTAACAAAACCAAGGAAAGTAATAATTGTATATAGAAGCATACAAGATACATACTACACATAGTTTTCCAAAGATGACCTTCAGACTAACACAGCTGGAATTTTCATGTGATACAAATTATATCTGAAAGCTGGTTGTCTATCTTTGCTTTGCATGAGGAAAGAAAATGGTAACTAAACTAGTTTTTCTTAAATATTTTATATACACATAAAAGAAAGCTCTGTCAGGTGTTCTGCACCCATACAAACAATTTGGAAGACATATTTGTACTGGAACTAAGGGAGAAAAACCTGTGAGACAGAAAAAAAAAACCCACTTGTATTTCAAATATTACATAATCACAGAGTAGTGAGAGTTGGAAGGGACCTCTGGAGATAATCTAGTCCAATCCTCCTGGCAAGGCAGGGGCATCTAGAGCAGGTTGCACAGGAATGTGTTCAGGTGGGTTTTGAATGTCTTCAGAGAGGGCACCACTAAAAAGAGTCTGGCACTATCCTCTTGACACCCGCCTTTGAGGTATGTACTAATGAGATCCCTCTCTGAGTCTTCTCTTCTCTAGGCTAAACAGGCTCAGCTCCCACAGTCTCTCTTCATAAGAGAGATGCTCCAGACCCCTAATCATCTTTGCCTTCTACCGGACCCTCTCCAGTAGCTCCTTGTCTTTCTCAAGCTGTGGAGACCAGAAGTGGACACAATACTCCAAATATGGCCTCAGCAGGGGCAAGCAGATGGGGAGGATCACCTCCCTCAACCTGCTGGCCACGCTCTTCCTGATGCACCACAGGATACCATTGGCCCTCCTGGCTGCAAGGACACAGCCGGCTCATAACCAACCTGTCATCCACAAGGTCCCGCTGAATGGTAGCACAGCCTTCAGGTGTATCAGCCACTACCCCCTGTGTCGTGACATCAGCACCATATTGAAATATGGATTTATCACAATGTGCGTTCAAGACTGAAGCTTTTTCCAGCTTGTCAGTTTTCTTTGACAGAAAACATTCTGGCATATATTAATTGAGAAATTTTATTTTGTGATGCTCCTGTGCCCTCCCTGTCATAAGTGACACTTTAAGTCTGGCCTCCTCATGCAGGTCTAGATGGATGTATTCTGTGAATGCACAATTCTAAACTCTTGTTTGAAATTGCTATGATAGACTCCAGTTTAGACCCCAATTTTATTTGTCCTGATCAGAAGAAGAATTAAGCAAGATACCTTTGACAAGAAAAAGCATATGGTAAAATTTTCCGTAGATAGTGATACAGTTATGAAGCAGTTGTGCTTAGAGATTTGATCCTTTTTTCTTTTCTCTTTTTTTTTTTTTTTTTTGTTTGTTTGTTGGTTTTGTTTTGGGGGTTTTTTTTAGGACAGGAGAATAAAGTATCCCAAAATATCAGAAGCTTTTCATCTCCATTATCATAACAACATAGGCAAACCAAGTAAGCATCCATAGATGGGACTTTATGACAGCTCTGCACAGTTCATTTCCACATTTTTAGTCTTTGCAGAAAGCCAGAAGGGGATCACTCTGAAATGGGCCAATGAACGTCCTGTGTCAGTCTGTGAAATGTTCCAAATACATATTTTTGTGTATATGAGATATGACATGACAGAGACAGCTCTTTCAGAATTAAGTAAAGTTGCTGGAACATGGAACAGTACCTGTAGCTCCAAAACATACATGGCAGGGCATTGCACCATCTCTGTCTCATGAACAGGCCTCCTTGTGGCCATGGTGAAGTCAGCCTTTGAACTGTGTCTTTGGGTTGTTAGCCTTGGATTCATAATATTTTGTCTGCAATATCCTTAATTTTGAACAAGATTCTGAATTATTGAGAGCTATAAGCTTGGGCTTTTGCTACTTTGACTGCCAATTCAATTTAGTAAAAAAAAAGTAATCAGATGTTAAAAGGCTTTCCTGGGGTAAATTCTTCACAAGCAGTCATAACAGAAAGGAACATTTCAGGCAACTAATGACATTGCAATGTCATTTCTTTTTCTTTATGAATTAGGAAAAGGCTGAAGCAATGGGAATTGAGAGAGAGGAAAGTCACCTACTGAGTGGTGAAACTGAGCAGGTTTTTCTGAGATAAGATGAAATCAATATTATTTGTGTATATACTGTTTATACATATATTCCTCCTACTTGTCCACTGTTATGTGTATTAATTAACATCTAAGAATGAAAAAATTGCTTCAAATCTCCCTAAGAATATCTTAATAATTGCCAGAAGTGTGAAAGTTCCTTTCTCTTTCAGGAAATCACGCAGGACTGGGGCAAGTTTTAATATTTGGATAGATCTTTTGATCAAAGAAGGCTAGGTGACCTATTCCTTCACCCTCTTGTTCCAGTCTTTTATGGGCAATTGCCACAGAATATCATAATGTGGCTACAATTACTCTTAGCTGCTAGTTAAATGGCGTTAATTTGAAATAAAACAGTGCTTAATGTCCAAAAGGTTAAAGAAAAAGGAATGTTGGTGGAGTATTGTGAAACAATATAGAACTTGTTTTTCAAATTCTTCCCCCCCCCGCCTCTTTTTGCTCAGAGAGTATTACTCAGAGTACTCCAATGATTCTTTTCTCTTAAAAAAATCCCCAGGTCACAACATGTTGAGATGGGGAAAAATAATGAGCACGACATGTAAGTACTAAAATTAATTAAACAAATTAGATTAATCCCCCTGTGCTGGGTAATATAACAATGGAATGTCAGACCAAGGAAATGGGCAGCTCTCTTTTGTCATATTTGTCTGGCCATATCAGCAGTAGAAAAATCTTTCTTGCTTTATTTCCACACTCCACCTGTGGTCCCAGATGGTACCAGACAATGCAGAAGCATAAGAAAAATGAAAGCAGCAGAGTCTCTTAAATAGACCAATGTGTTTGTTTAAGGATTTATGATAGTGTAGCTCTCTGAAAGGCAGGCTGTGTCTCCCATAACTTTCCATGAAATCTTAAAAAAAAGATAGTGAACAAAAGGAAATTACATATAATTTCCCCTGAGCTTTAATATTGTTAAGATTTATTACAAATTTTCAAGTGCTGAGAAATAGATCTTTAGTTCTTTGACAGTATTCCTTAATCTCTGTATCTTCTAGAGTTATGTAGTATTTGTAATACTGAAATCTGTGTAAGTACTAACTAACTGGAATGAATTTTGAGGAGTTAAATCTTCCTACTTTCACTTCATAGGTCTTCTGAAGGTCTTCACTTCTATATAAAGAAGCTATAAATATGCTTTCAATAGACCCACTGCTATTTAATCTCTTGAGAAAGTTGTGGCCAAATAGAAAACTTAGGGAAAGTCCACGTTTTATAAATCCCAGAGAGAATGAATATTTTAATTTCAGAATTACTCTTCCATCCTGGTAAGGGAGTATGTAGATCTCCTGCATATCAGAGTCCATGGAGGACCTAGTTATATCCCCAGCTTTACTCAAGTAGGTTGCTAAAAACAGGTGCTATGAAAGAATACTGCCACAAAAATAGATGGACAGGCTCAAAGAGGCTTTAAGTGTGAGTTCAAAGGGACAACGTGGGGATTCAGGCCAGGAAGCAGTACAGGGATGAAGGTGGATCTAGTTTTCCCTGTTTCTGCATAGGAGAAATGAGCATCCTGAAAACATGGAGCCAAGAATAAATGAATCCCAGGTTGGACAGAGATTATATGATCGTCTGGATTTTGAGGAATGACTGTGAACTCTTTGTTACCCCTGAGAAAGGTGGGAACTTGATCACCCCAAGTACTTTGTGCAGCCTCTCATTTCCATTGGGTAGCAATTGCAAGAATTTTTTAAAAAGAACAAACCCCATCACTTAATTTTTACATCTCTTCAAACATATGTGATTTTACATAACTGCTGAGTTTTACTATTGTTATTTTCATTTCTTCAGGATTAAACTCTTACCATATGGTTTGGTTACAAAACTTGCCATTAAGCATTGCAGCATAAATAGCTATGGATAAATGACCTTTTGTGGTGTTTTGGGTTTGCAGATCCTCTAGCACTTTTTCTCTATTTCATAATCCTTTAAACTGGTGAAATATGCCAGGTCTTCCCCCCAAGTTTGAGTTTCTTGCTCAGCCAAGGTATTTGTAAAAGTGTGGAATCTTGTGTTATTTGAATAACAATTCCTGTCTGAAAGTAATTTCTGCCGTATTTGTGGAAGAACTGTTCACGCAAAAACAAAACCAGTGGCAGCTTAGGATTCCTATTTGAAGTCCTGAACGGAATGAGTGAAAATAAAGTCTCAAAATACTGTGTGTTGTAATTCCTTGTTCTGTTCTCAACATAGAACTCTGAATTATTAAAGGGTCTGAATTCTGGCACAAATAATTTTCTCCTTCCTTTTAGTAATTGTCAGTGTTAGCCAGACATGGTGACAATGAACTTTGATCCTTACAGTGATATTTATAAGCCTTCAAGCTGCATCCAGTCAAACAATTTCAGGACTCATGAAAATTAGTTTGTCCTTGCTAGATATACATAGATCTATTATAAGAATATAAAAATTTGAATGCATTTTGTGTTGTCTCATGTGAAGGAGATTTGGAGTGTTAGAAACCTGGAAGAATAACCTTGTGGCTGCCTTCTTATCAACAGTATATTAGAAAAGCACCAGTACTTATTCAATAATGAGAGCAGAGTATGCCAAATAGCATGCAACCCCTGGTACCAACATACTTAATTTAAATATTTGCAGTAAACTGTTTTTCATAATAGCTTGCATATTATATACTTATAAAATTACATATCAGAATGCTGGGAAAAAATCATGCTCATGTAGACTTCCGTAATTTTCCCTGGGACATTTTTTCCTTCCTTCCTGTCCAGGTTTAGAACTATCTCTGAAGTATTATCAAAGTAATAAAGGAAATGGCTAAAATTCCATTAAAGCAAGGTAAATATTGTTTTTAAACATTAAATTAGAGTAAATCTAATCCAGCCTGCACAGTTAAGGATTCAGCACTCTCCACACCAGTACCTCAATTCCCAGAAGGAATGATGGTAAGCTGAAATATAATATTCTACCAGGAAATCACTAGTTCCGAGTTATTAGATTCCAGCCTTGGTTGAGACTGAGGCAAGGAGACAGCACAGGAAGCACTCAGAGCTCTTCGTAAGTGTCATTCAACATTTTTTATATAGTCTGCTTCCAAAGGCAATGGAGATGATAGAGTGCAGCAACTTAACTGCAGGTGCAGAGACCCTCCTGTAAACTGTGATTATTTCTTCTTTTCCTGTTGAAAGTGTAAGCACAAGTATTTAATTTTGTTATCTAATGCTCAGATGAAGTATTTGTACTTCTTGCAGTTGGAAGTAACCATATCTATTTTTGCATGAATCCCTGTTTGTCAGATGCAAAATGTTGTATTCTCTTTGAGCAGAGCCCACAAAATTTCAATCTTCTCTAAGCAACTTCAGCCTCAATCAGAAACTGGAACCAAAAAGCCTGTAAGGTTACTGAAGTGGTTATTTGATGCCATAATCTCCCATGCTAAGGAGCTTTACAATACTCGTTAAGAGGATCCTATTTTCTACATATGTGAAGTAGATGATTCAAACATGAAAACAAATAGTGTGCAGTGTATCAGCTGTGATTTGGGTTTTTGTTTGTTTGTTTGTTTTGTTTTGTTTTGTTTTTTAAATCAAGGGAATTCTGGTATTTTCTTTTTCTTTTAATTTCTTTGGGGAAAAGCATCTGTTTAGTGAAGGCCTAAAAAAACTCTGTAATGTTGCTCTTTTGTCACATGACACTTGTAATTCAGGTATTTCATGTTCTTAATTTCTCTCAGGTTTTCCAGCAGACAGTATCTATCCATTTTATTTTTCAGGATAAATCCTTATTGATTATTCTTGGGACAGTTCTGCTAGTTACATTTGACTCTTCTAGTTAACAGTTCAGATTCTGTACTCATCAGCCTGAACTAGAATATGAAATATGACTGAAAGGCTGTTTACATGGGATTATAACAATTTTATTTCAGTCCAGTTAGAAGTGGGCAGCTATTGTAAAACCCCATAATATGTTTCCTATCACAGCAAACATTTGTATTGTTAGTTTTAGCAGGGGTAAAGGACTACATAGCATCAGCTATGGAGAAATAATCAAGTTCCTTCCTATGATATGACTACATAGGAAAGAAAAACAAGTCTTTTTTCTCCCTCTCCATAACAATCAAGTTATTGATGCCATCATGCTCTGATGTTTAGGTAACTCCAGGTAATGCTATCAGGGAGCAAGTAGGGTCCTCTTTCCGCTTTAATAACTATTCCCGAAACTGCTCTAATGAGCATTATGTTTACACACATCAGAAGGATATTAAATAGTATTTACTTTGGCAAGTGCCTTGCATTTCAGGCTTCTTGAGAGATTTGCTATCTTTGATCACAACCTCTAGACAAGTCTGTGCCACTGTTTTGCAGATCTGATTAGTATCTTAAAATGGGTAATTGAGAGGTTTGGACTAAATTTGCAATTCAGTCCTTCTGGTAGACTGAAATGTAAGCCTTGGAGTGTAAAGAACAAGTGTGTGAATTCACACAGTAAATTCAGGAGGAAGATATTTTCAAAATCCCAAGTAAACCAGAAATACACATTTCCATAATTTCCTTTTCTCCTCAGTATTTACTTCATGGGGTCCAATGAATTTCACTTCACAGTAACAATCAGTGGGGAAAACTATAGAATAGTCACACAGGTATAGTTGAATAGACTATCTTTCTGACTAATGTCCACTCTACATTTTTTCAATGGAATTTTTATCAGAAATTGTAGGTTTACTAAAGGTAGAATATTTGCAGAAATTCTAATTTTTGTGAATGTTAATTTCAAAAAACACTGGAAAAAAACATTGGTATAATTTTCTTGTTGATCTACTGAGTTTTTAATGAGAAGAACAGCTAAATAAACTTTTTTGCTCAAGTTCATAATATGCTATTAGAGGTATGAGATGCATCTCCAACGTAATCTTCATTAAATAATCATGTTGTTTTCCTCAGTAATAAAATTCATGCTAAAATATTTGGGCTTGCCAGTCAAAGCAACAGAAAATAAAATAAGGAGCTTACAGAAAAACACAGGACTGTTTCTTTTCTTTGGATCCTGTGGAAGGATATTGCTTTTGAAATTGCAGCTCTGCTACCTCATCTGTCAGGGTAATTTCACCAAAGTTTTCCATTTCCTTCTCTTGAAAACCATTAAAACAAATTGATGCGAATGAAAGAATTTGGTTCTCTTTTTCAAAAGTTCCAGGATTTTTAGTGTCCAGATATAGCCTTCCTAAAGTGACCTGTTAGTTAATTTTGGTTAATGTCATAAATGTTCTTTAGGACTTGTTCTTAAGACTGGATTGAATGTTGTAGGCTGTTTATTCTCATTTTATACTCATTTAGCACAGGACATTGTCCGTGCAATATCTCCATATCACTCAGGTGGACAGAGTTATGAATGAACATTTATTTCCTGTAATTGTTTTGGTCCCTTTATCAAGATTAAGAAAACAACAAAACAACAGAGGACCCAAATTTGAGTACTGGCAGTTGCTCTGGATGTTTTGCTGAACCAAGGGCCGAGAGAGAAAGCCAGCGTCTGGCAGTCAGGGATGTGCAGAAGTTCCAATGGAGTTCCGGGTTTGGTTTGGCCCGGTTAAAGTAAAATGTCATATCTTGTATCCCCTTAGGCTGATTTCTGGTATGGAAGAAGCAGAAGACCGAGGAGACCTGACTGGTTGAATATTTTTCCTACTTTAATTTCATTTTTTGAGGCTGGTGCACTGCCCTGCAAAGGCAGAAACCAGAGGCCACTCTCCCGGTGGGAGCCGCGCTCAGGGCTCTCTGCAGGTACAGCTCCGCGGGCTGAGAGCTCGCCGGTGGTACCACAGAGGGGGCAAAAGGACGTCTGTGTGCATTGGTGCACCCATTACTATTTTAATGCCACCGCAGTGGCATTCCCACCTGTTATTTACGACAGCTGTACCCTTCATTTGCAGAGAAAAACACGTGTTTTATCTTTTAACCCACTGGTAGTCTTTGTTTGCCGCATCCCCCGAGGGCCCGCAGAGCTGTCATCTGCCCCCTGGCCGTGCCGCGCTCTCCCACCCGTGTCGCGGCCGCCGGGACCGCCCCCGCTCCCACGGACACGGACACGGACACGGACACGGACACGGACATGGGGGGGCGTATCGCGGAGGGGCAGCAGAGGGCGCCCCCGCACCGCCCGCCGCGGCGGGACCGCGCAGCACCGCAGTCCTGCGGCACCAGAGGCCCCCCAGCATCGCAGCACCAGAGCCCCCGCAGTCTCCCAGTCCCGAGCCCCCGCAGCCCCCACAGTCCCGCAGCCCCCGCCCCGGGTGCGGGAGCAGCGCCGGCCGAAGGTTCCGAAGGCTGCAGCCCGGGTGCGGACATTCCCCCCTGGAAACCCAGCGCGGGGGACTCTGAGCGCAGGTAGCGCGCAGAGGGGCTGCTGTGCCAGGCAGCCGGAGTACCTTTCCTTCGGCCGCCCGGCCAAGTAGGAAACGGGAAACACCTGAGGAAAAACCACCTTTCCACGTCGTAACTCCTGATATAATAGTTTTAAAAATATTTCAAGTGTAGATTTCAAAAGGAACAGGAGGATCTGGGTACCGAAATGGTTCTGCATTGGTACATTTATTTTTTTTTAAAGTGTATACCTAGGTCTTTAAAAATGCTACTCTTTTAAGCCTGTATATGAACAACATTTCCATCTGTGCTGAGAGGTTTTCCGATGTATTTTCTAGTGCTAAAATATTATTTTTATTTAGAGGTTTAGTGGTATATAATGAGCAAGTCACAATATGGCACTTTCAATATCTTGGATCTGAAGTGAAGGAATCTCAAGGGCAGTAGCGAATACTCTGTCAAATGCAAGAACTTGACTTTCCAGTACTATAATTTTCTTTTTAAATATAATTTTCTCTAGCAATGTGGTAGATAACACACTCATGGGAGGCTTTGGGGGAAAAAAGACAAACCAAAAAAAAAAAAAAGGAAAAAAGCCTCATTTTCTAAGCTTTAAAAACATTTGTTTGCTTCTCGACAGGATTAGTTCTGACTGGGAATAATGTCTTCCATTTTGGAAAGAGAGGTATGAGAAGTTTGTTATTGAGACATTAGAGAGAGAAGGAGATCTTGTGGTCTGAAACAAGTTTCGGGGCTCTAATTCCACATCCTCCACAATGTTTACAAGGCAAATAATTTACATGTAATCTGGCTTTCCTCAGTGGAGCTCCTCCTGATCTATATGCTGCAGCAGGAATCAGAAACAGATATTTCGCATCTGTTTCTTGTTTGGCACATGGGAAAAATAGGAACTGAAACCTAACATCTAAACTTCGATCCATACATTTTAATGCTTTAAATGAGACATAGCTCCAGGAAGATTGACTTGCCTGCTGTGGAGTTGGGTTAATTCTGGGTTATGGGTCAATTAATTAACATCCTTTGCAGACACCTTTTAAAATGCATAGCACCAGAAGTACAGAGCTATCAGTTACTTCAAAGCACCCACAATAAACAGTGCTTTTCTGACTTGCCTCAGTGATCAGTTTTAAAAACCATGTGTTTTCTGTGATTTGGTCTGAGATGCAGTAAAGCTGCAGCACTGGCTTTGAGATGTACCATAACGGGCACTGTGGCCTTTCCCAATGACTAGGTTATATCATGGTTAGAGTTTTAGATGTTAATATATAGAAAAAATGATAGGCTCTGAAGTAAAGCCCTATAAACATCGAGCATTGAGGGGATGATGACATCGTAATTAACCAGAAGGACAAGGCTCCAGAACTTGCTGGTTGTCACCAGGACATTCTGTAATGACAGCTTTGTCCATGGCATCTTCCGGTTTCACTTTTTTCATTTTATAATTCAGAGAACCAGTTAACATTTTTAGTAGAAAACATATTGCTGGTAGAGGAATATAATCTGAGAGCTAAAAACTGTAACTATCAACATTGATATTTTGCAGACCCTAAATCGTTATCTGCATCAAATATACTTGACTATGACAGTTCTGTCAATAGGAGATTAATGCCCAGCGGAAGGGGTTTTTTGTCAATCCTACTTATTCTCGTGAAGAAACCAGGGGTGGCAGAGAAGGTAATTCAGGGAATTTTAGTTGAACCATTCTCTTTGCAAAGGAGTGATGACTGTGTTTGGAAGGTATTTCAGGATGTAGTATACTCCCTGCCTCAAGCACAGTAAGACCTGGGTTCACTTACTGCATAAAATGGAAAACAGAGATAGGGCATATCCAGACTGGTGGATTTGTGGAGTTGAAAGAGTAATTTTGGGACTAGAGGCCTCTCAGAGCTGTTCTGTTGCTGGATGCTGTCTCCCTTTATCTGGCCCTTAAGAAGCACATCCAAAGGTCTGTACTTGTAATTAAGACACTTTCAGATGTAATAAGTAATTACCTCTGAAACAAGGGATAAGTATTGAGGTCAGATCAGGTCATATCCTGATATTCTGCATAATACATATTTGGGTATTTAACTTCAAGATTTCTGTATTAATTCAGACAGAAAGAATCATAGAATAGAATCAGAGTACATCCTGATGTGAAAGGGATCCACAAGGATCATCAGGTCCAAGTCCTGGCCCTTCACAGGACAGCCCCAAGAATCACACTTTATGCCTGAGAGCATTGTCCAAATGCTTCTTGAACTCTGCCATGTCCTTGGGGAGCCTGTTCCAGTGCCCAGCTACCCTCTGGGTGAAAAACCTTTTCCTAATATCCAACATAAATCTCCCATGACACAGCTTCATGCCATTTCCTCGGGTCTTATTGCTTTTATGACTTTTGTGACTTTTATTTTTATTCTTTATTACTTTTAGCTATTACATTTCTTTCTATAATTCAGTTATTTGTTCTGTGCTTCTAACTTAAGTTACTAATTTTAGAGAGAAATTGGTAGGAAATTTAGGATTTTTAAAAAATGCTGTCCTTTTCCTATCCTGTCCAATTACAAGATACACATCAAATGCTCTGTAGTGGTATTATTAATTCATTACTTGTTATTGAAAACTTTTAGCAACAAAATCTGTGAGCAAGTGTGGCACTGCATCTTTTCAGGAGACTTACTCTTAGTACCTTTAAATGCCAAAAAAAAGTGAAGACTTAGGTTTCATAATCCAGTGTTCTTGAACTGGAGTTGTGTAGAGCATCTCTAAAATTAAGTATGTACTTTTGGAATTATTGATGATTTCAGTGCTGTATTCCAAGGCACCTCACCATAATCTTACCAATGGTAACAGCAGCTTTTGAAGTAGACATACTCTCAGAGTTGTTTTACCCCAATAAATCAAGATTGTTTGCTTTCATCCTCCATCTACATCCACATTACATGGCACAAAGGAACCTTTTAAATGATAAATAAAAAAGGAAGAACAAAAAAATCCCAAGATTTTAGCAAGCAGATTTCTTTATTAACTCTGTTTTATCTGCCCACACATAGGCACACAAAACTACCTGGTAATCTGACTATAATTGTCACTTGGTTGTCTGCGTTATGATTCATGTGAAAAGGGGACTGGAAGGAAAATTCATCCCACAGAACGAATCTGTGAATGACTCTGTCAGAACAGATTAAAATTCCCTGGTGTGAAATGGGAGATGGGAGCATTTGCACCTTGACTGCCAAGGAAATGCTTTGCTGTCCCTGCCACAAGACTGAGAGGACCCTGGAGCCCTGCAGGTCTCTGTCCAGAGGCAGTAGCACAGCTAGCCTCAGTTCTTGGCATCCAGGAGTGGAGAAGTGGAGTGATCCAGTCACCATTACAGCAGACACCCATGAAACACATGGTGCACTGGAAACAGTTTTATGGGTTGCAAGGTTTTGTTTTATTCCCATTAGCATTCAAGTCTACTTTACCTACTGTAAGGAGAGAAGATAAGTTCTGAGTTCTAACAATGCATGTCAAAGAGGTCTAGACCAAATTAATTTTATGGATGCATTCTGCCCATCCCTCTGGAGATGGATGTGGCTGCAATATAGGCACTTCTGGTGGGAAGAAGGCATTGAGTACATCAGGATTATGTGGAGCATGCTGATGGCTGCCTTCTGTACGGCCCGACCCTTGGCTCTGTGCGCAGGCATGGCTGGGGTCCTGCCGGAGCTGCACCAGTGTTGGTTTTCATGCAGTGGTTCTGAGCTCTTGGTGGGGGGCAAGAAATGCAGGGCTAACAATTGAAAGTCCTGTAATGATACTGCACAAAATATGAGAAACTGTCCACAATTTAGTGGAAGTCAGAAAAGTTGTTGATTGTGCTTAGTTAATTAGAATCAAATAAACAATAACCCTTTTCTTTGAGGATACCTGCCATCATTCTGTCTGACAATTTAACAGGGCTAAAACCCCAGTGTAAGAGCCATAGAGCTTGCTACTTTTGAGCATTAGCTTAAAACTTCCATGAGGTAGTATAGCATTCTCACAAGGTGTTTCATGAATTACAGCCTCATGCTTTTAATTATAATACCCATGGCTGTAACGTATCTGTGACACTTAACATATGGGCTTAGCTATCTCTGTAGATGTCTATGTAGCAAGGAGAAAAAACATACAATATGCTAATCTAGATTGTCTTCACCTCTCTTGGAGGTGTCACATGGTGATTTGCCCCTACCTTGCCCTTTGCCTGTATCTTACACTTTGCTGTGTGCTATAAAGACTGATTCAAACAATGATCACTTGTCTGATTCCATAATCTCAGCCATGGAGATAGAGACCCTGAATGTGGTGTCTGGTTTTCTCTTGTTCTGAAAAAAAAGATTTGCAAATTTAGTTTTTGTTACAGGAAAACACATATTCCGACTGTCTTATTGAAACAGCAAGCACTGTGACAAAACCAGGGCCATCCTGAGGAACGCCTTCCCTCCCCAGGCTTTAGTGGTTTGTGTTAAATGAAGTCTGGATTCGCATCTATTCCACTGAGGTTTTTAAAAACCTTTCTTAAAATCATTTTTTTGCCATTTTTGCATTTGCTGACCTAATGCCCTAGAATTATAGAGCTTGCCAGGGCTTTTCCTACGTAATGTAGTCTCTAAATTATCTCAGTATCATGCCTTGCTAAAGTACAATATTGTAATTGTGGTGCAAAATTATATTAATCCATGATTTATGGCAAACTTTCAGTGAACAAACAGTGAACACTGTATTATTTTGTGATGTGTGTGTAACTGCATTTCTGTGTTCTTCTGCAAAATACCATTCTGTTCTTACCATATTCTCTATAGAGCACAGATAATCAACTTGTCCTTCGTTCATTCAGTTAATCCCTTTACTGTAATTTGAGGAAGCAGTCCCAACCTAAAAAAATGCCTGATGTTGCAAAAAGTAATTTTAATATGACGTTTCATTCCCACTTAGTTGATTGCATGTGAAAAAGCTAATAGTATAAACACGCAGCACGTGATGCTTGTGTTTTGTTTCAAAATATCTACTGCTGATTTATCCCATCCTAGTTTTGTAGTTTTGGCAGGATAAAGGCACTACTGAGTATATGCAAAATGCATTGATAAGTAAGCCACAAGCTCTTGTGGCAATAGCCTTATTTCTTTCTAGCATCATTGAAACAGAGGGGCTGGATGTGACCAGGATAGATAAGGGTTTCAAGGAAATCTTCACATGCAAATGAATCACTGATATAAACTCCTGTTTCTTTTAAACCCATTGTGTAAATATAAAGAACCAAATTGTCTCTGAATGGAACTCTTAAAATGTTGAATCATCTGCTTCAGAGCTCCATGCTCTGATATTCTGCAATATTTCATTATCAGGCTGCAGATTTGGTGAAATGTGGGTACTTTCTTTTATTAGTAGTGACAGCTGGAGTGGAAGTGTTCCTATCTTGTAAGGAAGTCATACTGGATGGCAGCATTATCCTCCTAAACCAGTGACTGCTGTTTCCCCCTGTGTTGCCTCTACTTATTTTTCCAGGATCAAGTCTTGTAAGTGTTATTGGAAAGAAAGGACTAAAATGAAGCAAAAATATTCTGTTTCTTTAATGAATCAAAGTAATGTTTTAACCTACAAAGATGAGTACAAGACAACCCAATTAATGATCTCCAAAAGTATTACTGAATGAAAGTTATTTCATTTATCATACAAGTGTCTCTGGCTATTACCACGATTAGTCTTTTTTTTTTTTTTTTTTCCCTCTTCATTTTACAGACTGATAAAGCAAAAATTTCAGGTGATTTTACAGAAACCAAGCAACAACTTCTATGATTCATGTTTAAAATTCATACCTGTGGACTAGTCTCTGTAAAAATACTAATACACTATGAGTTTAATATTCTCTGCAGAGGGAAAATGAGAATGGATTTTTGTGATAAACAGACAGATGAAATTTGTGATTTCCAAAGTTTGCTTGGAGTTGAAGTGGACAGCTGTCTTAATCCAGTAGGGGCTATGATACTTACAGTTCTGGGTGCTCCAACGCTGATGTTCACCAGACCACGGAGTATCCTCTCTGTTGAGGAGGTTTACACAGAATCCTCTCATTTTTTCTGGTTGGAGGAGAGACATCTAGTCCAATCTAAAGGTGTCAGCATTGAACTAACTAAATTTACTTAGTGTAAAGTAATTGCTAAAGTAAGACTAGAATGTTTCACCACTGGTCAAAAAATATTTTTTTAGCCCTCTCCAATTAAATAAATATGTAACTGCTTTTTTTCAGGTAGAATAATTTCAGTGGAAGAACAAATACATTGAGTGGTATAAAAATACCCCTTTATAGAGCATTTGTTCAAGTCAGACTCCTGGGGACTAGAAAAATGGCCGGGAATGGCAGTGTTTTCTTAATTCTGACTGAGTGCTGTCAATTGCACAGTAGATAAAAGGGAATTTCCCCCCATTTCTTGTTTCATAACATTGTTGCCTTGCTTTTTTTACTAGTATTTGGAAATGCAACATCTAGGAAGAATTGAGTCAGTTTGTTTTCTTAGGCCTCAATATATTTTTACCTTAATTTTTTTTTCCACTTGCATTTCAGGTCAAACCAAATGTGGATTCTTCTGTTCAATTTTGTTGCTAAATTGACAACTTAGTTATTTAGACCTTCAAAGTTACTCTTAACTCTTTTTTTCTCAGAGGCTCAAGCTTAAAACTTTGTTGCTTTGTTCAAGCCTATGTTTCCAGTAAGCTTTGTAGTGGTTTTGTGCATGAGCTTACAGCTGTGCCCCTTGCTGTGATGTTATTTAATGCTGAAATTTACTTTTGCTTTTATACAATTAACAAAATTACAATTTGATTATTAAGGAGCCTTCAGGTTTCATAACACAATGTTCTATTTGTGCCTTGGGATGTATCATAACTCATTCTCTCCAAGTGTAAGTACATAGCAATTCCATCTCACAGAGCATTTATAAGCTTGTTAGTAATTCTTAACACCAGAAACCTCCCTGTAACTTACAGGGGCTTGCTTTGTTTCCTGCCCAAGGGGCAGCCTTTTGCTTCTGTGAGGGGCCCTTTGCCCTTTTTGAATTAGACTATGGCTTTGCACATTAGAAAGTAATCTCAGTTAGGAATTCTGGCGAGTTCTTTCTGAAAATCCAGGTGCACAGTACCCACAGCATTCCCCATGTTTGTATTGGCAGTCAAAGGCTTAAACAATTCCAGCAAGTAAGCAAGGCATGCCCTTCCCTTCCTGAGCCCAGGTTGGCTGTCCTTGATTCAAGATGTGGTTTACTGACTGTTCTGCCATTTGCTCTTTTCCAAGGCTTTCCTGACACTGCTGCGAAGCTGCAGGAGTAAGTCTATAATTTCCTGATCAACAGGTCCTAAAAATGGTCTTATTTTGCTGACTTGATGTGCTTTCAAGTCTTTTTGTTCTGCATTCTTTGAGTTTCTTCCTTTGAGTGGCAAAAGGCATAATTTCCTATCAAACTTTCTGTAGGGTTAACTTTTGTCAGGATTTGCTGCCTGATAATTCTTAAGAGCTTCAATGCAATCATCTGGTCCAATGAAGTGGCAAAGGGAAGACAAAGAAATTAAACGAGTGTTTTTTTCATTGAATGGTGAAGCAATTATACCTAGCAGGATGTGATAAATTTCTGGATTTTATAATGAAAATTGATGCTTCTTCAGAAACCTGCATGTCCTAGAGCATAAACTCTGCCAGTTTCTTGTTCTGTTGAAATCTGGGGGCTTTTGCTTTCATAACTGAATAATTCTTGCAGATGAAAAGAAGTTTTTTAAATAAAACACCATTCAGAACAGAGTCAGAAATAACATCTTTGACCTATACTTCTTTCATATCTGTTCATCCTAAGAAAACAGAAACCTTGTAAAGTTTCTTTTCCTAAACTATTGGAAAATTCCTAAATTTGAAATGCATATTTTAGAGAAACAAATGTGGTGAAAAAGAAGCTAGAGTTTTGCTCAGCAATAAATGAAGAAGGCTGTTTGACATGCCATTTTCTTCTGTTAATCTCTCAAGTAATTCACTTTTTTATCTTTTACAAACTTGCTTTTACTAGGAGAAGCCCAGGCAAAGAAGAGGTTGCATATTATGAAGTTTGAATTGCTCTTTGGTGGACACCAAGGTATTTTCTTAAAAATGTGCTTTTAATTTTCCGTATTAAAACTTAATACTAACCTTTTTCCTTAATTAAGTTGTGTTTTTCTAAGTGCATTTAGTGCATGATGAACTTCAAGGAGAAGAATAGAACTATACTCTTTCTGCAAAAAAACCATAATCTCACCATGACTGTTCACAATGTGGCATGAGGTTATTGATTTCTGTAAAATCTAATTCATTGACAGAGGATGAAGTAGCAAAAAACAGAGCATACAGCTAAAATATGTGATAGTGTACTAGTACTTGCTGTTCAAAGAGAAAATGCCTTGATTTACCCTGTCCTTGGAATTTTATTTATAATAGAGTAACTACGATATTTTAAAGTCAAAAATATGTTCTACCACATAAAGTGATTAGAAAATTTCTGAAAAGGGAAAAAGAAGTCACTTTTGTTTTAGGGTAGAGGCAAACTACATGCCCAAAAACCAAGTCTTCTCCTGCCTCAGGTCCACTGTTGTCTGCTCTTCAAATTCTCTGTGAAGGCCTGTCCATTGTTCCTGCAGCAGTGGGGAGCCTACAGCATCTCCTCTTCTGATAAACTTGGTTTGACATCTTCCTTTGTCCTTGCAAGTCAATGGTGAAGCCTTATCATCATGAAAAAAAAAATAAATAAACTAACAAAGAAGTTGTCTGAAGGTGACAATATCTAGGTCCCTGTTGATAACCTCACAACAAGCTAGGAAGCTAAGTATTGCTAAGTTCAAGGCTTGGACTACAGTCTCAGGATAGACAATGTTGTCAACAGTATCTGCGTCATGGAACTGATCTGCTCCACCCAGAACTCTCCCCCCCACAGTTTCCAGACATGGTTTGATTTGTCAGGTGAATTAGGCCAGTTCCTGCTTATCTGATTCACTGTAATCTTAACTTGGACGATTATCTATGAACCTGAGAATATTTTATCTTGTTAGCAATGGCATTCGGGTACACTAATTTTCACCTACTGTTCTATTCAAGATAGAGCTAAACCTGTGGGTACATGCAAGGTCTTGTGACTCCTCAAAATCTATAGTATTTTGGCTTCAGAAAGATATGTTCTCTAGGAAAATGGATCATAGCTTTAATTCATAGAAAATGGCATAAATTATCAAAAATGCTGTTCTTTTATAGGGAATATCTCCCGAATCGGTGTTGAGCTAGTGCACTCAGCAAATTTCTTGACTAGGAAAAAGGGACATGATAACCTGAGCAGACTGACAGGTAGTAAGAGGATTTGGCTGAACTTTGTCCATGTGACAAAGAATGTGCATTTACTGATAATGATGGATAGACTACTTTCTGTAAGTCTTGCTGTTCTGGGACTGACCCACTATCGATAAGTTACCTTCCAACAAAATTATTAACAGACATTTGGGAACATTCTGAGCATTGTGCTATTAATTTTATGTTGTTTGAATAATATTCTGATATAGAAAAATAATAGTTAGTGCTTGATATGCAATATTTATTGAAATTAAAAAGACCTGATGGCAGTAACAAAAACCCCTAGGAAGCAGATGGGAAAAACAGTTTAAAATTTGGCAAGAGTAGATGATCTTTCTTTTCATAATTTTTGTGATAAATTGAATTAAAACTCACAGTTACTTTGCACAGTATTCACAGAAGACCTTTTTTGGCCTTCTGGTGTTGCCAACTGCTAGAGATCCACATTTCATTTCTTAGCACTGGCCTGCCAAGTTATATAAAGAAAATGTTTTCCTTCAATGTTGTTTTTCCTAAATTATTTGGAATGCTGTGCTTTAGTCTCCTTTGGGTCTATTAATTTTACAGAGGTTCTGTATTCTGTCCCTTCTGTTCGTCTTCCAATAATAGCAAATGTCTTTCATCCAGAAATCTTTTCTTCAGTCAATGCAGATGGATCCCTCAATTCCTTGATCCCCAATACCCTTCATACAACCTATGCCTGCATTTTCCTGCCAGGAAAAAACCTTTCAGGAATCTGTGTTTTCCATGCTGTTTACCTTCATCTTTGATTGCTTTTCCTTCCCTGACTCACTTTTTCTCTGTCCCCTCCCTCCCTCCCCCACCCCGTTACAGTGACATAATGCATGCATAACAAAAGACGGTTTCAGAATTTATTACAGTGAACCAAGTGACTATTAAGAAAGGAGTCTGGACTGGCAGATGTGAAAATACCCTTTGTCAAGATAAAGCTGATAACTTTTTGTGGAGCCTTTTAGAGGTGAATAAAATGTTCTTACATGTTGTAGCTAGTGAAGTGTGGTCATGAAATGTTGTCTGTCTGTAAGTGAAGAAGCAGAAAGCCACTGGCCCGACAACTCACTGTTTTCAAAAGTGAAAGGCTATGTTAATTAGTAATAATGGAAATCTGAGGTTTGATGTACCTTGTCCGAATCAGACCTTTCCTGCATACATTTATCTAAATGTTTTGCTGTGTCTAAGTGGCTGCATGTATATACTGAATGGGAGAAATTAAGTTACACAGAGCCATCACACATGGTGACACAAGGGATGTTATTAATTTCAATTTTCTGAGAAAAAGGAGTGATTCAAGAGAAAAAATTCCTGGGCTACACTTAGTCACTGAGAAAATAATTTGGCTATTGTGTTTAAAAGGCTTATTTCACAGCGTTTTTCACTTAATGATCCCAGTTTCCAAAAGAAATCCATGCAGCTCTGGGACTTCAGGACATATGGGATCCTCATCTTTGTTGCTGACTCCCTCTTCTGTTTTAGAAGGCAGCAAAATAAACAGATGTGTGGGCAGGAGGTTGACTTATGCCATGCCACAGATGTCCCAGACTTAAGGTAGTTATATCTGTGTTAATGTAAGCATCACAACAATGTAAACAATGGTATGTGGGATGAACACTGGAGTTTTGTTGAGAACGTTTGTGCCAATTACCTTATGAACGATGGAATTTCAGGCACGTGTTTGGATTACCTATCCATTTCAGTCCTTTCCTGTTGTTGATTCTTTCTAGCAATTATTTTTTCCAATTACAGGAATGGTTAGTTTTTTCCTGGAGACACTAGGCCTTTAGTATAGGTAGGAAAAGAGTCTATATGGTTTACATAGCCATATCCTCAAAGGGGCTGCTGCATAGGGTATCGTTCAAAGCTTAGCAGAGTGCATACCAGAGTTAGAGGATGTAGAACATCTCAAGGGTCCCTGTGACTGTTTAACTCTTTGAAATAAATGGCTCCTTCCAGCATGAGAAAGAAAAAACCCACACTGGCTTGCCAAAGCTTTGCAAACACATTCATCCAAATAATGCTGATCAATTATTTAAAAAAAAAAAAAAAAAAAAAAAAAAAGAGACATTTTAGGAGCAAGATACAGATGAAGGGAAAGAGACACAGTTTATTTATTTAGTGATAATTTTTGCTAGGAGACATCCTCTACAAGGAAAGATCCCCTGCTAAAAGAGACATTCTGTTTATGCAAATGGAGGAGATGGGGTTTTTTTCTTTATTGTTTTGGGAACCAGAAGGTGCAATATTGAAAACCAGACCTATTTCCAAGAGCACACACTTCTCCCTTCATTTGGAAAAAGGTAGAAATACAGTGTTTTCTTAGAAATGTTGCTTCCACTGCTTGTGGAGCTAAGTATCCATTTGCTAACACTGTCAAAGATGTGATATTTACCCTCAATATGAATGAAATTTCAGGTATCAGTGGAAATTATCAACAATTACTTCAGTTTGTAGAAATAGTATTCTGTTCTCAGAATATTATAGCCAGAACAGGCTCAACTTGCATAAAGATAAGACAAAACCAACCTTCTCTGTGGCAGAGATGAAAGCCATCTTGCTAAATTTAACTGTAAACAGTAAAATAATTCCATCAGGAGTCCTGTGTGTGTGTGAAGTCTAATCTGCTAGAGGGACTCTATGTCCATTTTGGGGAGTCATTATTTCCCCTTCAGATAGGTATGGCTTCATAATGGAATTTGAGCACACCAAATATCTATACAGTCTTTCTCCTGATGTAGAAGAACTGAAAAACTAGGGAAAACAAGCAGATTAAAATCAATTGTCTTACATGTTATTAATTTCTTCTTGGTATTATTAAATCTTTTTTATCCCTCATTTTTCTATTCTCTCATTTCTTGCCCATGTGGTATTGTTTTTCCAGGGTCTCATCCAGGTTCCATTTTCTTCTCACCACACTTGGCATTTATATGGCACTCAACAGTACTCAATTTTTTTCAGCAGTTAAATGTTTTTACTCCAGGATACAGATAGAAGAGTTAAAGGAAAAAATGTAAACAATTTGTCAAAGGCTGCTTATGAATCAGAAACAGAATGCAAGAGGCATAGTTTTTGCTTCCTCTGAATTGTCCAGAAATTAAATCAGATATGTTCAGAGGAGCTTTCAGAATGAAGCTGAGTGCCTGGGAATAAGAGTTTAAGGGATGCTGCTATCAGAATAGAGACTGAGGAGCAGCCTTTTCCTGTATGCCCCACAGATTGTTCAATCTGAGAAATCTGTGTTGAGGATCTGTTGGGAGAAGTAAAGATGAAAAACTATATTTATTTTTAATGAAGTGCTAGATGATCTTTACATGCTTCCTTTTGAGTGTTATTGTGTTTGAAGTACTGCTTTGCATTGCAGTTCTGAAAGGGCAGCTTGAGTGGCACCATCATTCCTTAAGTGTAGTTAATATTTTCCTATCTTCTGTGTGTCTAGAGGTAGCCCTGTCATTAGTTATAATGCAATACAACAAATACTTCATTACTATATATTTACATAAGCTTAGAATATATTACAGCTAAGTAATACTCAAGTAATCCTCAATTGTGCTGTTCAGTGACCATCATGGAATCATGTCTTGGAAGATAAAGAGCTGAGATTGTGGATGTTGATTCTTCCTATTCCCAGCTGCACATGGAGAGTTAGTGTAAAGAAAAAACTCTCCTTTGTAGTCCTGTAAGTTCTCTGGACCAAACTGCTACATATTCTTGAAATTCTCTTACAGCAGAATTTTATGAGACATGGACTCTTTCTCTTTCCGCTTCTTAAAAAAAAAGGGAGGTTATAAACTTCTTTTTAAACAAGGGCTTTATATTGTCCCAAGTTTCATAAAGAGTGAGAGGAATGACCTTGGAAACTATGGCCCTTTTAGTAATACATCCATCTCTCATAAGATATGGAGAAGATTATTCTGGGATATATTGGAAAACACCTGAAAGACAGCACAGTCATCAGTCACAGCCAGCACGACTTCATGAGAGAAATATCTTGCTTGACAAAGTTAATCTTCTTTTGTTACAAGGTAACCCACCTAGCTAACCAAGGGAAACCAGCTGATGTCATCTTTCTGGATTTCAGTAAAGCTCTCAATACTGTCTCTCACAGGATCCTTCTGAACAAAATGTCCAGCACAGCTGGATAAACACATCATGTGCTGGGTAAGCAATTGGCTCATGGGTTGAGCACAGAGGGTAACAGTGAATGGGGTGACATCAGACTGGTGACCTGTCACTAGTGGGTTCCACAGGGCTCCATCCTGTGCCCTGTGCTCTTCAACATCTTCATAAATGACTTGGACTAAGGACTCAAATGTGTACTGGGTAAGTTTTCAGCCAACACTAAATTGTGAGGAGTTGTTGACTTCCTCGAAGGCAGGAAGGCCCTGCAGAGAGACCTTGACAAATCAGAGGACTGGGCAATCACCAACCACAGGAAGTTTAACAAGTGCCGGATTCTGCTCTTGAGATGGTGTGTACGCACAGCCTGGGGAATGAGATGCTGGAAGCAGTGCTGGGAAAGGGACCTGGGGATCCTAGTCAATGGCAAGTTGAATCTGAGTCAGCAGTGCCCTGGCAGCCAGGAGGGCCAACTGTGTCCTGGGGGGCATCAGGCAAAGCATCACCAGCCGGACGAGGGAGGAGATTGTCCCGCTCTGCTCTGCACTGGGGCAGCCTCACCTTGAGTGCTCTGTGCAGTTCTGAGATCCACAATATAAGAAGGATATGAAGCTGTTAGAAAGAATTCAAAGGAGAACTACAAAGTTGGTGAAGGGTCTAGAGGGAAAGCCATATGAGGAGAATCTGAAGTCATTTGGTTGTTCATTCAAGAGGAGACTGAGGGGAGACCTCATAGCTGTCTACAGCTTCCTCGTGAGAGGAAGAGGAGGGGCAAGCATTGGTCTCTTCTCTCTGACAGGATCTGAGGCAATGGCCTGAAGCTGTGTTGGGGGATGGGTGGTTTGGTTGGCTATTAGCAATAGGTTCTTCCCCCAGAGGGTGGTTGGGCACTGGAACAGGCTCCCCAGGGAAGTGGTCACAGGCACCAAGTCTGACAGAGTTCAAGAAGCATTTGGACAATGCTTTCAGACACATGGTGTGACTTTTGGGGTCTTTCTCTGCAGGGCCAGGAGCTGAACTTCAGTGACCCTTGTAGGTTCTTTCCAGCTCAGGACATTCTATGATTCCTTAAGCATTTAATGGTTTTGGGGTCAGAGCAATGCACTCCAGTGCTATTTCTATCAGCTTGTTTTCCAGATTTCCTTTAGTGAAAAGTGTCACAGAGTTAGTCTGTATAAGATAGTTAATAAATTGGAAGAAGGCAATTCAGGGCATTGTCTAAGTGGAAGGAAGGGATTTGAACTCTAAGACTGTCTACTAAGTGATAGTTAGCTTAGAATTACAGTGTTATACACAGTGTTATACACAGTTTCCATTTGCTTCATCCTATTTCCAGGGTAATCAGCATGTCATTGTTAGTTTGTTTTTATGCAAATTGTGTTGTTTGTACTTTTTACACATCTGATGTCCCAAAATAGGGAGAAATTAAAAGTTTTAGTTTTTGAGAAATGTCAAAAATTTTGCTAATACAAATCAGATATTCATTCTGGTCACAGTTACTTTCAAAATTATTTGATAACTGACTCCAGAAAGATTTTCAATGCCCTAAAATGTCTCCTCATCATGAAAAAAGAGGCAGGATAAACTGAAGTAGTAATTACTATATAACCTAGGCTTTGAGACTTCTTGATATCAGAATTGAAGAAAAAATATTGTAATACTGGGTAAAAAATTTGATTGGAAGGAGATACCTGATTCTGTGTAGATCATCTAGACTGGAGTCTACTGAATGCAAGATAAACAGAAATAGAGAGCCAGTTAGTCCTTTAAGTGAGATATCACTTGAATAAGTCCTCATATTGTAGTCTCAGAACAAAACCACCCGCTTTACCCAGGACCTCTTCTAGAAATCCTCTGTCAGGAGGAAAGTTTAGGACTGCTGAACACAAAGTTAGCCTTCTCAGTGTGAGCTCTCATTTGCAATAGTTAAAGCAGTATGCTGTTCTCTGCTAACCTGGTAAATTACTTCCTTACCTCTACTCATTTTTGTGTCTTCCTCTTACTTATTTTTCTGAACTGTTTCTATTAATTGACAGATGCCCATACACTTGAAAGCAGATTTATTTTCAGGAACTTTAGGAACTGACAGATTTCATTCTTCATAGAAAATG
>JAWWEU010000158.1:31978117-32019647 GCA_035583155.1 Acropternis orthonyx | reverse complement strand
GAGGGGAGGGGAGGGGAGGGGAGGGGAGGGGAGGAAATTGAGAAAGAGCAGATAATATATTATAAAATGTATTGTAAAATATACTTGGATATATGGAAAAAAAATACATTAGGTGAAGGAAGCTAAGAGAAGGTAAGAAGATAAAAAAGAAGTGACCAGACAGGAAAAAGTAATAAAAAGAAGAGGCAGAAATTAATTTTGATTCTATTACTTGTGATGAGGAGTAAAATGTTACAATTACGAATATGAACTTAATGATTAATGTCAGTAAAAATATTGATCACAAGAGTGTTTCAGCAAGAAAGCCAAGACATAGGATGAGATTATTTGCTGTAAAAGGCATAGCCATCCTCCCCTGCATGGAACCCCAATATTTGTGGTCTCTGGGGAATCTGGGAATGGAAGGGCAGTATGATAGCCCATTCTGAACCACCTGTGTGCTTCTTTTGATGTATTCAGCAGTGCTAACCTTTTCCAGATCCACCTTCATTTGGAAGTTTTATCTCTGGCTATCCAGAACCTGAGGGGGAACCATTCCTCTGGCATGATGAAGATCTGTTCAAGCTGCTCCATTAGTGGTTCCCAACAATGACTACATTAAGTGGTGGCAATACACTTGCTTTGTCCCTTTTCAACATATTTTTACTTCACCTTACCATAGGAGAAAGACTTCAGCAGAGAGGAAATCATGACAGCCTCATTGAGACCCTGATAAGAGAAGACTACAAATTTGCAGGAGTTTAAATGTGTACTTAAGTACTTTGCTGGTTGAGGGCATCAGTTTACATCTCTTGAAACAGAAAATTCATTAAACATGAGTAGACAGAATATGTTATATGGACACACATGGAAGTAATTTCTGGCTTATATTAATAGATCTGGTTTTAGTGCATGAAAATACGTAATGCTGTAATTGTAAGAGTCAGATAGTAAAGGTAAGTCTTCCAGTCAGGCCTCTACCAAATATCAGATATCCTAACTGTTCTTATTTAGATGGGTTTTTTTTTCCTGCATAGATATGAATTTTTTCTTTATTCACATCAAAAACATTAGAATTTTTTTCATGTTTGTATAAATGTCTAGAGATAAAAACAAAACAACTGAAAGATCGTTTTCTACTTGGATGAATAGGTTTCTAGAGTACATATAGGACTATAGCATTGGCAGTCTGTAGTAAATTACAGAGTACTTTTTAAAGCTACGTTATAGAAAGTCATATTCCCCTTCGCTGCAGAACATGGCCACGGGTTGGACAGGACACTGCCACAGTGAATCTTTCCTCTGAGACAGGTCTGGCATCCTCTGGAGCTGAGGAAGATACATGAGAACTCACTCAAGCAGTGTTCCTTCCCTTGGAAGATTGTAATTTTTTGCTTGAAAAGTATATATTTGAAACATTGAAGTTTTTAAACTGAAATGCACTTGTATACATCTGGTCAACAAAACAAGTGCTTGTTGATATCTTTGCTGAGTTGGCAGGCTGGCAGTCTTATATAGTATCAGGGAAAAGAAAACACCACTTGTAATAACAGATTCAGTATGATCACCCTTACTTTAAAGTGAAAAGGAGGAATCATACTTCATCTTAAAAGAACCATCCATGTAATTATCATTCCAGCTGTAAATAAATATATCCCAACAGTGGTTAGGAGAGGGTGTCTCATTGTACAGCCTTTATGTCCTCAAATAGACAGGGATGATGCTGAACATTCTTCATGTTGGCCGTCACATCCCCAGAGAACTGTCTAAGTGGCAGACAGAAGTTGCCCTTAAATCTCATAATACTCTGAGCATTTGTTGCATAGTTACTCTCTTAATGTCTTCCAGAACTTTTGCTCTGGTTGCAGGTCAGATAGGCAACACAAAGCACTAAAGTTATAGCATTGAAGTGGTAGTTAATTGGTATTTATTTACTTATTTTGAGAAGCTGTCATGGGATTTCATGATAGGAAATAGGCTCTCCTTTCTTCAGGAAATGGTGTCCAGGTCACTGCCTGTCATTTACGTGGGATGTGGTGGTGTCAGGGAAGGTTTTTATCAGTACAGTGCTGCCAGTGGATGTTACACTGTGATGCCAAAGGGAGCAAACACAAGATTTTATGCAAACAAGTACTACTTTCATTTAAAATGCAAATGACATCAAAATAACTGGTTCCCAAAACTGTAGAGTTCTTTGGTGGGATTTTGTTTGTGTGTTTGTGGGTTTTTTGGTGCAAGTCGTTAAAAACCCTCATTCAGATCATCATGTAATGACTGAATCAAATCTTTAAAACATACCATTCCCAAAATGCTTGATTCAAAATTCTCAGATGCTGAACTTCTAAATCCTCATCTGAATTTGAATGCGGTAGCTCAACGCTGATTCTAGAGGTAAGTGAGTGCTATCATAGTTCTCTAACTTACATTTCAAATTAAACTTTTGTGCTCCCTTTGCATTGAAATTTCTGCTACTTGAACTATCACCAGTAATTTTTCAAGTAAAGTAAATTTAAAGCAAATCTTCACTAATTTGAAATTATTAATATTTAATACACCTACTTACTATCTTGCACTTATTCAGTCAAAGAATCCTGTGATCTACACATCCAGTGGTGTTCAAGAAACATATATTGCATTTAATATTGATTGGTTATGATTCCCTAGGATTGAGTCAAAATCAATCCACAATTTCACAATTATTATATAAGAAATAATTTTGTGATGAATTTGAAACTATTGTTTGAAATTTTAATTGTGACAATTCACAGCAGGTATAAAGCTGTCAAACATTTGCTGTAACTTTTTCTGCCCAGTAGCATTTGTGCAACAGTCATTTTGCCAGATGACAGAACTTGGACCTGTTATAAAGGTTTTACAAAGCTGTCATCAGAGAAGGATCAGGAGAGAATGCTCTCTCTCTTCTCAGCTCTTCAGAGCAAGTCTGGAGACTGAAGGCCAGAAAGGAACTCCTTTTGTTTCATTTCTTTGGGTGCTGCACTTTTGGAAAGAACTGAGTATTTGCACTCAGTTGTCACGGTCCCCCAGTTAACACAAGGTATAGTTGTGGGATTGATGCTGCTTCACTCATCATCCCCCATTTTGTAGCAGATCTGACTTTCACTCGGGTCCAAGATCCACTTGTACTCATTTTATATTGAAGAACTGATAGTGACACTGTAGATAAACAGATTGAACTGACCAGCATTTTTAACTTGATCTGCCTTAAGGTAAGTCTTTTGGAAGGCTAGTATTGTCCTCTGCCAAGAGCTGCCTGGAGAATTTTCTGTGTAGTAGAAGCTACTGAGTTTTTCTGGATCTTTCTATTCTTTATGGGCCAAATATTTGCAATTTTCCTTTTGTTTATACTTTTATGTATTTTGAGAGAAGGAAAATCAGTAAAGGAGTGTAAGTGCTCCAAGGAGTGGCCTATCTTACTTGAAATAGTCAATAACTCAACAGACAATACTAGGAAGTGGGAAATACAAGTGGAGTCCTTGTTTGCCTGATTTGATGCAAGAAAAGAACACTTGAGTGTGAGACAAATGTTTCAGTCACAGCACAACTGGAGTTTCTAGTGTGAGGACTCTGATTTACATCCTGCATCCCTAAGAAACATTTCCTGGCGGGGCTGAATTTCCACAGAAAATTTCCGTTTGCTGAAGAGTAGGCCCACATGTGGCTTGCGAGTGCTTCTCACTTGTCATGGTAAAATAGTTATTAAAAAGCAAGTTGTTTTATGGTCGCAAATCGCATTCACCACCTTGAAACTATGCTGCTTTTTTTAATGTGGATAAAGAGGTGAATTCTAAATGACATATAACTGTTCTGGGACTTTCTTCCTAGAAAGCTACCATAGTCAGGGTCTGTTCCATGATCTACATCCCTTTCTGAACCAGCTACAGAATTCATCACTGAAATCCAACTCTATTGGATAATAGTAATTCTTTCCGGGACACACATTTTTGTTTCAAGGAGATCATCAAGCTGAGATTTGTAAGTGTCCATGAGATAATGCAGAAGGATAGTTGTGTAGTATTTGAGTTACTTCAATGAACATGCACCCTGTTAATATATGACTTAAAAAATAAATGGGTTCTCAAGCAGAGGGGCTTTGACTTCAGTAGTCTTGCTTCTGCACTTGTCTCTGTTCTAGAAATACTTCCCCAGATTAAATCTCCTGGGAATGTGTCAAATCTGTCATTTGGTGATGAACACAGGTTGGTAGACTCTGCTTATGAAACCTGATGAATCTTTCTTCATGAGAAAATAGTGCAGACTCATTTGCTGAACTTATGATTTAAAATGTGATCACATGCGCAAGTCTGGAAGAAATGCGTGATGCTTTTAATAATATTAAAAAAATAATATGAGAATTCAGGAGCTGGACTGAATAATCCTTGTGGATCTCTTCCCACTCAGAATATTCTATGATTCCGTGTTTCTAAAGTGCCAAGTCTGTGAAAACAGACATACTTTGTTTATTTTCTTTTTACATTTTAGTTGCTGTTTTGGCTTCTGTAAGATTTTTTTTGTTTTTTGTTTTTTTTTTCCCAATCTTTATATGTAAATATTTTTTTAAATGGAATTTGCAAGGTAATGGTTTTGAATTTTGTCCATTTACAATAGAACCCATGTAGGCTGGAGTTTTGATGCTTTCCTAAACAAGGGATGCAGAAGACACAAGAAACAGCAAATTATTACCAGACTGTCTGTACTGTACTGTGATGGAGCCTGGCAGCCCTGATCATAAATCAGGTACTCAGCAAATAAAGAGGAAAAGTTAACACATGCCAGTGTAAGGAATAAATCAGAGGAAAGAACAACTTTGGTAAATAAACAAATATTGGAAAATGTATTTCCCTCTGGGCAGGTTGTCAAAGAATGGGAGGTTCCTCAAATGCATCTTTAAACCGCTGAATGTCAGACACCAAACATTAGACAAAGCAGACTGTTTGCCAGAATATGCTTTTCTTCTAAAACTCCTCCTTACCACCAGTATCTTGAGAAGGCTGTAAAGTAAAAGAAGAGTGTTAAAATATCTTCTGTATGAAATCCATACCCATACATGCTCTTTTCATGGGACAAAAAACAATGGAAACATGAAATCAAGCAGAATTTAAGGGCAAACACATGAATAAAGGAAGAGCAAATGACAATAAGATTTAAATACAGAAGTAAAAAGTAAATTCATGATTTCTACTCTTTCAAACAAAAAGAGCAGTAGGGAGTGACCAACCTGCAAAGCAAGTCTTCTTACTTTTACCTCTTCTTTCCATTTAATAGTTTTTCTTTCTTTCAGTGGAAAGTGTTGACTTCTTTTTTCCACCTTGTTTATTTTTCCCCTTTTCTTTTGGTGAAAACATGTTTCCTTCCATAAATCCACTCTGCCTTCATCCTGGCAGAAACTTCCCACTGTCTTAATATCCTCTTACACTTAGAAAAAGTAGAGGTAAAGAGTGATTTTCTAGGCAAGACCTTTGCTCTAATTCTAGGATGCCCATATGCTTCTTGTAAGTTATCCAAATGTCTACTGAAGGCCACTCCATCCAAATCCACTAAGGTCTGATAGAATTATCTGGCTGACTGTCTAGTCTTTAAAGGAAATAGTTATTTTGGATGATTCACAGCAACTGCCTTTTTTGCTACTGCTTCAGTAATAAACACACTGTTTCAATGACTCTTAGAAACAAATCCTGCAGTCCTCACTCAACAAAACTACTGTTGACTTCAATAAGCTTTCCTAAGCAAGTTTAGAAGAACGACTTCAATATTTGGCTGAAAATAAGTTACCTGAAATGTGTGTCTTTTTCAAAACTTTAATAAAATGTGTTGATTTTATTTACTTTTAAAATGATATCTTTCAATGTCTTTGCCAATACCTTCCAAAACCAAGAAAAAACCTCACCATTGCTGGAACTAAATGTCTTTCAGGCATTTAGTTTTTCCCAAGAATGCCAGGGCCAAAATTCCTTTCTCAAGTGTTTGTGAACTGGAAAAAAATGTGTATTCTGGTTTCTGGCACACGCATAAGTTGGCTACTATTTCTCTGCATAGTTTAATGGTCATAATACTTTTCCATTACTTGTTAACTCCTGTTAATAACACAGCATCAAGGGATCACAGTAAAAGAAAGGTTGATAAAATTCTGACTCACATGTAGCAAATGGAAATTTGGATGGGCTTAGCACAATGAAGGGCTCCTCTTGGTCGGTCAGGACATGTTACTGTAATAAACTCAGTCAGTAGTGGTGTGTGGCATTTTTACTGCAATGAATATGCACCCAAAGGGAAGATAAAATTTGACACTTAGATTCTGCCTCAGTTCTGGATGAACCTGTTCCTTGTGAATGGCAGAAGGACATGTGACAGCTGCTTATCTACTCATTCAAAACTGGAGATGGCTTTGGGCTACACCTGGAGAAACAAGTGCTGCAGAAAAGCAGAGAAGGAGGTGGGCTAAATTAAGGGATAAGGTTGTTTTTCTGGGTCTGATGCTAAAGTTACTGCCTACTATTAAAAAATGTTTTTTCTGGTGACTCCTTTGGTGACAGGACACAGATTTGCATAGTCTTTCTGTCACACTCCTTGTAGTATGATAGTGTGAAGGAATAAGATGTAGGTAGAACAACAGCACATGAACTTGAATTGAAATTAAAAGATTCTGGCTTCTCAGATCATGTCTTTTTCACCAATGCAGATGCCTGATAAAGTGTTGTTTATTCACAACTGAGGGGTTTTTTCCTGTTGTATGGAAAACAAAAATAAGTTCTTTTTTGGCTAGTTTGCAGAATAACTTCAGAAGTCTGGCTAAACATTGGCTAAACACCTCAGCAACCTATCCCAGAAAGGAGCTTTTAACACACACTCATCACAGGATCACACAAGAACTCTCTGGAAGGAAAGACTGATGAATTTTTTTAAAACTTTTTTCAGTTCTGCTCTACGTACCACTGCTTTTGCTGAACTTATTGCTCTTGTTTTCCTGAGCATGTAGCCTATCTCTCAGCTCAGAGAAAGTTAATCTATCACCATTCAACCTCTCTTTTCCTCTCTTCCTTTTACAAATCATTGCTGATTTCCCTGACATTTGTCTTTCAACTGAGATCTAATTTTGCACTGAAATAACCATATTGCATTAAACTGACTTCTTCAGTTCTGGTTTCCATAAAGGAAAGTCAAATGCAAATGCTACCGTAAAGTTTTTTCCTCCAGAAGATTTCTCTTATAGTTAGGAATGAGGAGCTGTGGTGAGAGGAAACAATTATTTCGATGACAATTACATGCTGATACTGGAAATCCCAAGGTAAATTCCTTCCCTTTAAAGGTAGCACAGGCACTGATGTTCTCTGGTGGGAAGAAGGTCTTCTATACTCAGTGATTTCTCCTCTGTATAGTCAAGTTCTGATGTTAAGGTCCATAAATTGAGAACCTCAGGGGATTTCAAGGTACTTCAAAACTTTCTAATCAAGTCAATGTGACTGGAATAGGGTCAACAGATAACATTTGTAAGTCTTTTGCTCTTCCTTTTAGATGTCTTCTATAATACATCTAAGTTACTTATACCTATTTAAACAAATAAATAATAAATAAATACAATGTGAAAAGGTACCAAATATCAACTAAATATAAATGAAAGATTAGTCCTTTTATTTATTTTGTATCACAGAATCACATAATGGTTAGGGTTGGAAGGTACCTCTGGACATCAACTAGGCCAATCCCCCCTGCCAAGGCAGGGCCACCTAGAGCAGGTGACACAGGAATGAGTCCAGGTGGGTTTTGAATATCTCCAGAGACAGAAACTCCATGACCCTCCTGGGCAGCCTTTTCCAGTGCTCTGCCATCCTCAATGTAAAGAAGTCCATTGTCATGTTCAGGTGAGTCTGGCACCATCCTCCTGGGACCTGCTTTGAGATATTCTTGTGCATTAATGAGATCCCCTCTGAGTCTTCTCTTCTCTAGACGAAAAAGGCTCAGCTATTGCAGTTCCTCCTCATAAGAGAGATGCTCCAAACCCTTAATCATCTATGTGGCCCTCCAATGAACACCCTCCAGTAGCTCTTTGTTTTTCTTGTACTGAGCAGCCCAGAGCTGTACACAGTACTCCAGACATGGCCTTACGGGAGCAGAGTAGAAGGGACAGGATTACCTCCCTCAGCCTTCTGGGCACACTCTTCCTGATGTATCCCCTTGGCCCTCTCGGTTGCAGATGCACACTGCTGGCTCATACCAAACCTGCCATCCACCAAGACACTCAGCTTCTTCTCAGCAAAACTGCTCTCTAGTAGGTCAGCCCGCAACCTGTACTGGTGCTTGTGGTTGTTCCTCCCCAGGTGCAGGACCCTAAACTTGCCCTTGTTGTACCACATTGGGTTTCTCTCCACCCATCTCTCCAGCCTATGGCAGAACCACCTTTGGCTGAATTAGCATCAGCAAATTTACTGAGGGTGCATTCTATCCCTTCATCCAGATCATTGATAATCAAGTTGAATAAGACAATATTGATCCATGTGGAAACCCACTGACTGCAGGCCTCCATATATTCATATATAAAATGCATATTTTAAACATGTAGGTGCTTTTAAAGCATCCTGAAGAAATCGTGTTTGATAAAATTGATTAGTTGTGGTATCATGAAATGCATTGCTTTATTTTGGGCAAGAAGCAGATTTTCAATTACTTTGTTCTAAGTCTTTCTTCAGGAAAAGGCTTGGGTTCAGTTTTTCCATTTGATACATTCTTTGAGGACATAGTGTAAGCAACACCTGTTTTAGAGGGCTGAATTGTGATTTTGTTCTTCATCCTGAAGACTTACATTCCGTTACACTGCTTAGCTGAGTTTTCGATATTAGACATATTTGAATATGTTTTACTTCTTTAGATCAATGCGTGGCCCTCAAACTGTATGCTGAACTCCTCCATTGGGAACCAACATCAATGGCATTTTAGTACATTTGAAATAATATTGTACTAGTATTCAAATAGTGGATGTGCATATGTATTCTTTCTGAATCAAACTAATTGTTATTGGAAAACTTTCTGAAGGGGTTGATTTTTACTGCCTTATGTTACTCCAGCACTATTAAGTTTGCAAGGATGCTTTCAGGGGTTTGTGCATGTAGTTGTTATTCTAGAAATCTGTATCACTGAGCTACCTGTTGAGATGTTGTTAATTTTTTTCTAATAAACATAGCAGCTTTTGGAAACCACGTGGAAAAAATATATCTCAGTTATTTGTGCTGTAAATCTGTATAATGCTTAATATATTTATCTGCATTAGGAATTCTGAAGCCAATTGTACGGTCCCTCTGGTGCAGGGACCTGCTACCGATTTCAACTTCCACAGTACCTTAAGACTATTTCAGGGGTTTTCTTGCAAGCCTGTTGCTGAATTTTGTTCTGCAGTTGATGTTTTTATTAAGAGAAATAGCGGTGTTGTTGAAAATGACTGCAGGGATTGCCAAACTAGTGGGAGAGAATTTACTAGATGGGTCTTTGCACAAAATGTGAACTATGAATAGGTAGGCAATTTCAGCTTTTGGAAGTTGCTTTACCATCCCAAGACATACTTTGATTACAGATGGAATTTTAGCCCCTCAGGACTCTGACCTGAATGTCACTGGCGTGCATTCTTGCCTTACATTGTTATTGTATCTTGAGGTGGAGGCGTGTTGATATTTTGTGCTGTAGACATAGTAATGGATGAGTCTCACTTTGATTAAAAAAAAACAAGCTAAAGAAAACTTCCATTTAGCTTTTGTGACTTGGCTGGAGATAAAGTTACATTGAACAGCATCTTTGACTGAAACCAGCTATTGTAAATAGCTGTAGTGCTAGTAAGTTATATCACCATACACCAGCACACCTAGCACAGTTCCCTTGGAGATCACCTAGTAGGAATCTCTTCTCACCAAACATCAAACATTTCTCATTGAAACTGGCATTGTTTACTTTTTTGTGACATTCCATTTTTTCTTTTGTGTATTGTGGCCACTATGGAATGATTATTCTCTGCTATATGATCAGGCAAGCCATGTTTTTTCGTTATGATCAGGACTGTGATTCTTAATAGAGCTACCATTTTCCAAACAGTTAATTAACTTTAGAGGTAAGAAGGCCACTGCCATGTTTCTTTCAATAAGCTGCAAGGATGCACAGACACATTTAAGACACCTGCTAGGCAGGCTGACAGCGTGTCCCGTTTCTCCTATCCAGCTCTTTCTCAGCTCTCCATAGATAAAGTGTTTGCTCTACTAAAGTCAGCAGGAGATTGGCCTTTCACTTGAGCAGGTTCAGAATTTCACATCACAAGCCTGAAACTAATTTTATAATCTCTCCCGGACAGCATTATGGCAAGAAGGAAGTATTGTTTTGCTTCCACAGTGACAGATCTGAGCTTTTGTTTGTACTTGACATGAAATGCGAAGTAGCATGTCTGAGAGCACATGTGCCAGACACCATTCATCTTCATAATGCTGCTGAGAACCTGTTTGCCGTCTGTGTTTTAGGTAGAAATATATGAAACATTTTAATCAAGATTGGCCAATCGGATTGAGTGTCCTGAACATTCACCAAGGTTTGCAAGTATTTGGAAGTTTCTTCTTTGACTTTCCTGTTTAATTTTGCCATGTTATCTTCTGTTTCTGTCCAGAAGCAGAGGGACTAATGTATTACATGAAGCATAGCTTCTCTGTAGTCCTTAGCCTCAGTGGAACAAATCTGCAAATAGGTATCTAGAACGGAGAGATTTAGAGAGAGCATTTGCAGATTACATCAACATCTCAACTTTCAGATACTGATTATCTCAAGCAAATCTCTGAAGACTTGCCTACCACCTTTTTGTTTGAACTATGATGCTTACCAGGGGCTTTGAAGGGATCAGAATTTTAGTCTGGACTGAAAATATTCACTGTGTCTTTGGAGTTGTATTTCAGTGTAGCAACACATAAGACAATAATCTAAAAAGGCTTTCATATAAATTGAAATAGAATTAACTATTATGGCTCAGCATCTGTTGGATGTCCTATGCCTGAGGTCATTGGCTTAGACCTTGACAACACTGATAAGATTTAACTTGTCATTCCTGGTGTTGAGCTGCAAATGTCTGGGTTTGACTTCTACTGGGAGTAGCTCCAAGGATAGGAAGAAAAATAGCTTATAAATTCTTCAGAGTTCTTTGGAGCCAAGAGCCATTTTTCTGCTGGCTTTGTAAGCAATATTGTTGAAAGTGTACTTGGAGACACAAGGATAACTGAAGAGTAAAATAAGGAGGGAAAATACTGGAAAGTTGTTTCTCATATAGAATAACTGATAAAAACTGTATTCATAATTTTCTCTAGTAGTGTTTCTCATCACTAGTAACCATTCTGTCTTTGCTGCAAGGGCAAGTGTCCTTCAGGTAGATCACTCATTGACTCAGCTATGTGTGCCACTCTGTTTATCACTGATTTCCTCAGAAAATATTTATGAAATATGGGCAATTGTATTTTACTAAGATTTATTTGGTTTTGGCCAATAAATTTCATTAACTCATTGTCTTCTAAAATGTCCAAACTGATATAGCTGGGAATGCCAAACAAAGAATGACAGGTTTCTGTGCACTAGAAAAGAAAAAACAATAATTCAAATAGTGAAGCTTTTATTTGGGAGTGTGGAGTCAGCACTTATTGTTCCTTAGTGAATGGAAACATATAAAGCTACTGAGATTTTGCAGGACCATCATGGAGGAGTGTCTCAGACCTTATTACACTCATAGCTGGTAAAGATCTAATGCAAGTACCAAGGTTCTGAGAGGATACTCCACAAGCTATGGAGATGTTTAGATTTTAATTTTACTGGTTTAATTGTTCATCTGCGAGAGTCCAATAGAATCCCAAGTCAGGGATTCTCCTGTCTTTTGAGATCATAAAAACAAATATGACAGAAATCTTATTGGTTTGATTTTTATAGACTCCTTCGTAATTGACTAGTGCCTGTTGGTCTAGAGGATTATTTTGTAAAATCTGTAGTTGGATATTAATGAATTTTAGGACAGATATAATCTCTGGATTCTACAAAACTGACCATCTAAAAACTTTGCCAGGAAGCAATTAAACTAAATTAATAAAGGTACCAACAGCACAAAGCGACAAATGTTGTAAATGCAAATGTTAATTGCGGGCTTTATATACTTCATCTGCATATTCATTTGTCAGAGTTAAATATGTTTGCTAATAAATATGTTTGCAATGAGATAAGCTTTGTGGCCTCCTGCATAACAGATGCCATTATACTTCACCTCATTATCTAATAAATTAGTGTTACACATGAAGGAGACTGGTTTTGTTGCACAATTCCTATAATTTTGTCTGCACTGTAGGCAGCTGGTCTGCAGCCTGTGGTATTCACTCTGCTGATTGAAGGTCCTTAGGATCAGGTCTCTCCAAGACTCACACTATTTCTGTGCTCATCGAGAGAAGTCTGGTAATAATCCTTTTGCTGTCTTTGAAGTTAGTTTCTAATTTCTTTAGCTGGTGGCTAACTTCCAGATATTTAACATGCCTTAAGAAATTAGTGGAGTTTCCTCCAGTAACCACCTATTATCACAGGTGAAATTCAAGTGAGGAATGCTTCAGCTGGAAGACATTGACACCTGCACAACGAACCTCAGAAAGACTAGGAGCAGGGAGCTGTCTTTGAAAAATGTGATTATAGCTCAGATTCTCTGAAGGTTTAGCTTGTCAAGGAAAAGAAGCTGATGAAAACCAGGAGCCTTGAAGTTTAATTCTTCTTGTATTCTTTTCAGGTCAAGGACCAAATTTAACTACATGCATAAGTAAGACTCAACATAATCAGTTAAAATGATGGTAATCTCAAAGAGCGAGTCTCAAATCTCACAATAGTTTCAAAAAGAGAAAAACAGACTAGTGTGGAAGAGCTTTTTGTTTTTTCCCCCTGACATTTTCATACAGCTCGAGGAGATTTAATGAGAGTCTTGACTAAAGAGAGGCTGAGCTGTGGAAACACTGCTTTGAAATTATGACCGAACAACAACATTTCACTCTGCACACACTGATCTACAGAGCTGGAGAAGCCGGAGCCAGGAAGTGCAGTAATAATGAAGTCAGATAGTGGCTGTAGCTGAGCTGTTCACAGTAGAGCTGAAGGCCACAGGACTTAAAAATTAGTCTTAGTCACTCTTTTGCATAAATGAGACCCAGCTAGGGATAAACATCAATGATAACATCTTGCTGTGCTTGCATTGTAGTTACAGCAGAGTTGCACTGAGGTAATTGTGACAAAAAAATTAGTATTATGAATTTGGTATTTGTAGGTGGTAATTTTGATCCAGATCTTGGAAAATCTGTACCATGTCCTGCTGAAAAGAACTCATGTATTCATGCATTCAACAAGTATTCATGCTTGGATACTAATTAAAAGTATTAATGAGTTTGAACCATGCTTTTGTCCCTTTCTTTGAAACTTGGTATTTTTCCTGGAAGCAGCAATAAATTTAATCAAGGTGTTGCAGACCAAAAAATGTATCAGTAGACCTTTCTGTAAAAAGAACTTAAAAATATTTGAGTTTTTTGTGTTTTTTTTAACTGAAATGTGAGAGTTATGTAAATGCATAGGTATATGGTTCTATGTGGTTTTTGGTTTTCTTAATCACTTCCTTTTTTCTGCTACAGAACTTTCAAAGAGACAGAGCTAGACAGACTTTTGATCTTACACAAAATGGCTAGTTAATGCCGTTATTTTCCTAAGTGCTTCCCTTTGTGAGCAGTAGTTAGGTAATTGGGCTGGAATGATGACAGATGCTATTCGAGTTGTCTTCTACCTATTTCAGAATATTCTGGGATGACAAATTGCATTCTGACTCTCAGGCCCCTAGTTTCATCACCCAGTCACCAGATGCCTTTTGGATGGGAAAGTTTGGCTCTTGACATCTAATTTCTCTTTGGCAATGTTTGCAAAAAAAAAAAAAAAAAAAAAAAAAAAAAAAAAAAAAAAAAAAAAAAGCTGAAGGCTTAAATATTACTATGAAAGCAAAACAATCCCTGCAGACAGCTCTGTCATCTGTGCTTCAGGTTGCCTAAATAAGTATTTCTAAAACCTTGCACTGTATTTAAGATTTGTCAGAGTAGTAAATCTAAAAGGCTTTTGCAGTCCATGTGGTTATTATTTTTTTAGATTTTTTTTTATTGGGAGTGCCTAGAGACTAAGTGTTGCTACTTCTCCGTGGGGACATATGTATACAGAATTTAAATGAAGCGGTGAAAAATAATCAAAGTTTCTTGTGTTGTGGAGCCAGCAGATACAGATCTTTGGCTCAAAAGGCTTCAACTTCGTCTTCCAGTGAGAAGTTCTGAGTTTTTCTGAAAAACTCTGTTTGGAGGCTGCTGTTCTAAACACAGGACACAGGAACAGCCACTGACATTGGGGTTCACATCCACTCCGTGAACCATCAGTACCCGCTTTAGCCTTTAAAAATGTCACTTCACCAAAAGTTGAATTAGAGCTATTGTGGGAGCTGAGTGGGAGTCAGTACTGAAATAGTTATGACTTCACATAAATGGAAAACTCTCTAGACAGAACTTTGGGTCTGCAGGAAACTGAAATGACTATGAGAACACTTTTTGCACAGGAATTAGGCTAAAGATGTTTATAGGCTTTTTCATATGTTATGACATTTTTACTCTGTAACAAATTTGTTTTTGCTGAAAATATTTAGATGCACTTACAGATAAGTAATGGATTACATTCCTCTTGGAATATGTGTTTGTGTGATTTAATCATTGTCTTAAGTTTCTTCAAGAATAAATAGAGAGCAGAGGATAATTTATTAACAATGTCCCAAGAGAGGGGAATATGAATAAAATAATAACAAAAGTGGAGTATGTCTTAGGCATGACAACTTGTACACCATATCCAACTAAAGAATACCAAATGTTTAGGTACAAGATTGACTTCCCAGATCTGAGTGCAGACCCTTGATCTTAAGTTAAAAAATAGTTATAGGTAATATTGTTGGTTGGTCACTATCAAATTAATGGTTGATTGCAGGATAGTTTCTTTTCATATCTATGCTCCCAAGGTCACTAATATATTTGAACCAATTTGGTGGTTCTGCAGCAATGACAACAGGGGATGAATTTTGAAAGAATGTAAATAGTGCAAGGGTTGACTAAAACAGAGGATTTCTGGAGAAGAACAGAAAATCTGTTCTCTCTAATATTTCAAATTAACCAAGTCTTGGTGGATTATTTACATATCTTTGTTTACTCTTTACTGTTTCCCATAGCTGTGTGCTGCATAGATCCTATTTGCAGCTCCTCCAGGGTATCTAGATTACCTCAAAATATGGACTTAATGGAGGTATTCAGTTTTTCTTGGTGAAGGGAGGACTAATTGGGTATGATAACAGGAATCATGATGCATCCTGAGTTTGCAGAGACTTCTCTGAAAGTGTAGAATGAGTGGCAAGGTAACTGTACATTGAGAAGAAGAAAAAAAAGAAAAGACAATACATTTTGTGAACTGAGAGGTACATAGACTTTAACAATATATAGAAACTATGAATTTCTTGAGGGAGTGGAAGTAGGGGTTGCTTAAATCATCTGTTTTTGTGCTCAGTAAATGTTATTGCATATAGTGATTGTCTAACAGATGGATTGGTAAATGATTCTCTATGCTTGGATAGAGCCTGAATTCAGAGAATTCCTGAATACTATTTCCAAAAGCCAAATATTGAAGCCACCAAACTGCATTATCTCCAGTTGCTTTGCCATTTGTAATTAGTTATTCAACATTACCACATAGCAGAGAAATTTCTACAGAGTCTTACAGTGCACTGTAGTCAGCAGTGGTGCCAATAATAAAATGAAGCTCCTATTATAAATTGGCTTGGATTTTGGGTGGCTTCTTTGTTTAATATCCAGTTTCGCTGCATGTGGTACACTTTTTTGCTTTAGCTTCACAGTGTGCAATGTGAAATGACTGTTACTGCTTATCGTATGGGTTCCATGCTCATCATCATGAAGGTCTCTTTCTCAAAATCTTTGAAGTACACGCAATTTCTGTAACACGCTGTGTTTTCTGCTGCCAAAAATATGTTTTTTATTCTGCTTGGATACTCAATTGCAACTGTTTTTACCTAAACGTGCATCAAAAGGACCTATGCCACTGATGACTTGTGGGATTTTTCTGTACTGCATGGAAAGAAGCTGGCTCATTTCCTTCCTTTAGAGTGCTGTTTTCTGACCGTAAATTTCACTAAATAAGCATTTGGAATGCCTAACTTCTACTACAACTCACAGGAAGTCAAATGTTATTTTTTGTGATTGAGATCCTTCCATCTGTTCCCTTTCAATGACATTATTGAATGCATTTTTTTAAACGTGCAGGTATTCACAAACAACCCCACTTTGTCCACTCTATAGATTCTCCTTATTTTTTAATGCATGAGCAAACCTTAGAGTATTCTATTGACCTCTGTAACTCATAGTTTCTAAGAGAAAACACCCACTTTCCTTTTTTATCTTTTAGAACATTAGAAGCTGGAACATTAAAAATCTTTAAGAAACAAACATTTTTGCTTGTTCATAATATTTTTATTCCCATGTTACTGCTGAAAATCTAAGTGGTTGTAACTTTTTAATCTAATTATTCATGACTAGAATGTTAATAAAACGTGGAATTTTCTTGAGTAATTCAGACTGGGAGATTTTCAGGATAAAGAAGTAAGTTTATGAGGTCTCCAGAGAGAGTGAAACTGTCCTCTGGTTGACTGATCATGAACCATAAGTCTCCTCTTTAGTTTGCTTTCATATGAAACTATTCTAGTGCTTGCCTGAATGAGGATTGCAGGGTTTGAAAGCCTGCCCTGCACTGAAAATGGAATCAGAAGGGTCAAATATTGGGACTTGATTTTTTATCTTCACAAAATTTTGTTGTCATAAAAAAAAATAAATTACTTTTTTGGGGGGAGGGGGGCTGTGAAACTTGCCTGTGTCAGTCCAGAACAGCCTCAGCCATGTGTCTGTGTTTGGTCTGACTTGCTCAAGAAGCCTCGGCACACCACACAAAGCTCCTCTGTCTCTAGGCTGAGTAACAGCTATATGATACTCCCAGACATACCTTTCCTAGCCACATGACATATTGCCATTCCAAATACTGAAAGTCTGTATATTTCTCTTTCCTGTTATTTTAAATTCCATGTAAAAGCTAAACTTCAGAAATACAGTGAGGTATTTGCTAGAGACTTGAACCCAAGGGATAGTGCTATTCTGGGATCTCTTCTCTCAGTCTGGACCTCTCCACACACTCTAGTGGCCCTCAGGGGATGTGTGGAGACCTACACTCAAAACGGGGGTGCAAGACAGAGAAATGTTTTTATGGGCATAAGAGGTAGTGACCTGAGGTGACCCCTGTATATCAACAGAAATGTGCAAAAGGTTTTAGTTGCACGAGTAGAGAGAGAGCTTGAGTCATCTAGAAAAGAAAGGGGAAAAGGAAAGTGTCAGATGGAAGATGGGGGCAGCGACAATATGAGGAGAATGGGAGAGGAAAAGCCCCAGATGGGAGCTAGGTGCAACAGGCTCCAGCAATGAGAGATGCCAGGGGAAAGAAGAAAAGGATGTATGTGTAAAATCACAGATTCACACAGAATCACAGAATGGTTGAGGTTGAAAGGACCTCTGCATAACATCCAGTGCAATCCACTTGCTAAGGCAGGTTTATCCAAAGCACCTTGCACAGGATCATATTCAGGCAGCTGTTGAGTACCCCTAGAGAAGGAGTCTCCACAACCTCTCCAAGCAGCCTTTTCTAGTGCTCTGTCACCCTTGAAGAAAGGTTTTCCTCATAATCAGGTGGATCTTGCTATGTTTCAATTTGTGCCTGTTGTCCTTTGTCCTGTTGCTGGACTATTTAAAAATGTGTGTCTAAAAGACAATTTTTGTTATTGTTTACCTTATAGATCAGTATTTAAATTTTGATTAAACAGTATTTGGGGTAAGATTTGACCTGACACACCTAGGATTAAATTCTCTGTTTGGTTGACTTGGAAGAAGGAAAATTAACTTCAAGGGTGCATTGATCACTGTCCATTCAAACTTGCTTTTTATGTAGTCATCTGTGTCTGAGGGAAAAGAAACTAGGAGTTGTTATATAGGAGAGAGGAGAAAAGATGAGACCATAGTAACTGAAGGCCTTCACACTGTTTATGTCTTCCTGCGGTGCACTTGTTGAATTAGTGTCACAAGTCAATTAGCGGAGAAACCAGACCCAATTACACCAACAGGTGCATAGCATGGAGCCACTGAGGTTTACAGTTAGATATTCAGCTATAGAAAAAATAAGAATTTTACAATATCCCAAAGTCCCAATCAATAGTCCAGCTTACCCTGTGTCTACAGTGCATAAGTGGTCTGAAACTGTAACTGAACTTGAAATGTCAGAGTCCTGTACCAAACCTGTCCCTCTTTAGGACTGAAAAGTCTTCAAAGGAACTTGAATTAGAAGAAAGATGATTTAACTGTGTGAGACCATCCTTTTGTAATTTCTCTGGAACAGCTGTCCATCATACTTAGGACTGGGCTGAGAGGGGGAAACAGACAGCAGAGAGAGTAAAGGACTTCTTCCAAACCATATGAACGGCAACTGATGGTATGAAGATGCCTCTCATGAGCTGCAAAGCCAAGAAGTTTAGCTTAAATAAACATAGATTTAACAATACAGCCCTTCAGGATCCTGATCAATCCATCTATTTGTACAAAAGGAAATAATTTTTTTTCTTTTCCTTTTCACTGACAGCAGTACTAGAAATAAAGCTTTACTATACTACGAGGAGTTAAATCTAGAGCTAGAGACAAGAGAAAATGGATGTACCTTAGGGAGAGTCTTTCCTGTGTTAATGGGAAAAATATTACATTCATTTTTCTGCAGCTGCTGGCCTAGCTATTCAGACCACAGGTTTTTCTACTTTCAGAAGTATGTTTATCAGTTCATAGCCACATACTAATTTGAGTAGATTGCATGTGAATGCTGACTTTGATATATGCTATGTCAACTGCAAATTTGTTTACAGGAAACTGTATTCTAAACAGTAGCATTAAATGTCACTGAGTCGGATTGTCAGAAAAGCTGAACAGCCTGTTTATGGAATTCACCCTTCAACAGAGCAGAAGCAACCTCACTCAGAGTGAGATAGAACTTCCTTGTACAAGTGCACATGTTCCTCTGGGAAACAGATGGATTTCCGGTCTGTTATTTATCTCCTCTTGTCTCTGAGAGGAGAGACATTGCACACAATTTCTTCATCCACTGGGTTCACTAGACACTATTGAAATTATGTATTTATAAGGTACATACAGAATGCATACAACTGTGCTGATAGGTGTGCAAATTGGCAACATACTAAGTTTGTAGAGCTTTTTCTTCAGCATCTTACATATGTGAGAAGTTTAAGAGAATGGATTATGTTGCTTTTCTCCTCTCTGAAAGGGATGTAGGAAATTAATATCAGTTTCCAAATACAATAGTCTTCAAATGTATTTCATTAAAATGTGGGCATTTGATTTAATGTCCTCAAAGTCGAATTCTGAACCAATATTTCTTATTACTCTGAAAGCACCAGAAAAATATTTTTGAAGTATAGTAACAGTCATGCCTTTAGATTTTTACTAAGGGTGAGTTGTGCTGTGATGTCTGATTTATAAATGACCCTGATTTCTGAGACCTAGAAACACATATTCATTATTACAGAAACCAAACTATCTTGTGTCAACATATTTATCTGAAAATGCAGTCTCTTCTGTCACCCTTTTCCTGTTCCTTTTCCCCCCAAACAGATCTCTATAAATATTTTGGTAGAACAGTCAGATCTTTGGTTGTCTTCAAGGGATAAGTTGATTTCAACAACTATTTCACTTCGTATCATGGACATTCCTGCATTCCTGCTGCCTCAGTTGCTGTGAGGACGTGTAGTAAAATTCCCTGGATTTGGCCCTACTTTTTCTTTAAGACCAACTCCATTGACTGACTCAAGGGTAGAAAAGTTATCATCGCTTATAGGAGATCTTGAATGGACTTGTAAGAAGGAATACAAGGCCACTGATGCCGTGTCACTGCATCTCTTGGCATGCTGTGGAGTCAGGATCAAAAATCAGTGAGCTCCAAGCACTTTTCTGCAGAAGTACACTTATACCTGTGCAGAAAGAGGATCCTGAATCACCACATGGTCTTTGGAGTAAGCAAACACATGCTCTTGTATCATCTACTGCCAAAGCAGTGTCAGGGCACAGAAACTCTTCACTGAATGATGGTCATGGGGACACTCTTACTGAGCTCTTCCTGCACACAACAGACCACCCAGTAATTACAATGCTCTAATGGCATGGGATCATGCATCCAGGCAGCGATCCTTTTTGAGAAATGGGAATGGCAACTTACCTTTCTTCAGCTCCTTATTCCACACAATAAAAATCCGGTCTTTGGTTATGAAACACATCAGAAAGAAACAGATGAGTTGTACAAGGAATCAGTGGAAGTTACTGCACACAAACCTCTCTTCCTTGCCACAAGCAAGGAAAAGGAAAAATATTTTTATTGTCTTCTAGCTGAATCTTTCTTAATGAAGTATATTCAATATATTCTGTATGAATACATGTTTTCAGGCTGACTGTTTCTACTAAAGGTGGCCCTGAGACTGGACCTGACTATCCCAGATTCTATGAGGAAGGGAAGAGGGTGGAGATATTGATCTAAAACTAGATGCATGATCACATTTTCAAACGACCTCTATCTCTGAAAAGATACCTGAACGCCTCTAAACTTTGAAATGTTGGTCCTGGAAATCTAGACCTGCCTTCTGCTTTTATGGCTTGGATTTTTTCCTTTTACTTTTCAGTCCTGACTCTGTTACATCATCTTTGAAATGTTAAAGGGTCTTCAATTTATGTTATTCAGTTTCAACATTGTTAATGACATCTCATTCTTAGCTAAAAGCACAGGTCGTCATGGAAGCAAACTTGAGCTAAAGTCTTTTTTGAAAAGATAAGTTCATATGGCAGGTACAGCACATGCTGTACCAGTCACAGTCGCCTCTAGCTCCGGGAAGCAGATTGCAGTTGCAAGACTCAAATTGCTATAATTTGTGATAGTTCCATAAATTTAAGTGGTGCTGCTTTGATTTATAGCAACAGGGACCTGGTCCTCATGCATAAGAAGAATAACTTATCTCCTGTATATACTGTATTTTCCTGCGTATAACACTTTTGATCACCCAGTGTTCATTATTATTGAAAAGGAATGGTAATAGAAAATCACAGCTTCTAAGGAGGCTGGGGATATTTTGCCAAGAACAACACCATATACCAGCTTTTACTTCAGGATGAAGTCTGTTAAGTATCTAGCAGATTTGTTTTTCATCAAAATAGAGTTAATATATTATATGTGGCTCTTTAAAGGCAACATGGTTTCTGAAAAGGGCTCTTTTGGGATCAAGTTGCATTCATTGCAGAACTTGATATGGAGATGGTGAAGCTCATTAAAAAGTTTTATGGCAGGTAGTCAATGCCACTACTACCACAAATCTACAAAATTTTTCCAAATTAAGATTGCAGACATATTTTGGTTTCTTATGAGCAAAAACAAGTGACACTGTAGGAGCCTATAGGCTAAGAGAAGAAGGAAATGGGATGTGTTTCTCCAGAAGTCCTGCTAACTTGCATTAATATAATTTGAGTATCACTGTAAAAGTAATTTAAATGCCAGACCAAAACACAAAAGATAGTATTAGGCATAGGCTCTCCAGTTTCAAAAAAGGATTTAGATTCCAGCGATCTCTATAGCTGATTGACTACTTATTTTGACCAAATTCTGCTTTAAGAATGGTCAAATTATCTTGTTTTGTAATTTTTTCCCCTTAGTTACAATTAATCTGATATTCTTATTGGTGTACTTAATCACAGTACATTTTAGTAAATACAAAAGGTTAGTTACTGGAATTGGAATTTAAAGAATTCTGTCTTTAAATTCATAGCAGTGATTTCCAAGTCTTCATTTAGTCACTACCTATATAGTTCTTAATCTATCCATGTAATTTCCTAAATCCCCAGGTTAAAAAGAAGTGCTTCTGGACATGGACAGAATCATTTCAGTTTTGCTTTGTCTGAGCATTTTAGCATCTATCACAAGCATACTGAGAGACTCATAATTCCATACTGAAGTTGCTATAATGAGATGATTTTTGTTTCGCTTGCCTGGAAGAGCTTCAACTGTGAACTGAAGGCTATAAAATTTACAAAAGCACACGTTTGGCAACCTCACCTGCATTTTTAGGGCTTCCTAAATGTTTTGAAGGGAGCTGTCAATATAGAGAATTATTGACTTATAATTCTTCTGCAACTTCTTAGAGTTTTCTTAGAGTTACCATGTTAATTCTTTTAGGAGTTTCCAAATTGGGTAGCCCAATAGAGGTGAGTTTCCCTCAACTCCATGTTCCCAGGTCCAACATGAACCTGTACTCACAACAGAAACATGAACAAGTATACAAACATACAGATATACATGGCTGGTCACACAGATCAAGAGAGACAGCATAGTCGGCTTCATGAGAGGAAAGTCCTGCTTATCCAAGCTGATTTCCTTTTATGACAGGGTAACCCATTCAGCTGATCAAGGGAAGCCAGTTGATGTCATCTTTCTGGATTTCAGTAAAGCTTTCGATACTGTCTCTCACAGGATGCTTCTGGACAAAATGTCAAGCACACAGCTAGATAAACACATCATGTGGTGGGTAAACAATTGGCTCACGAGTCGAGCACAGAGGGTAACAGTGAATGGGGTAACATCAGACTGGTGACCTGTCACTAGTGGGGTTCCACAGGGCTCTGTCTTGTGCCCTGTGCTCTTCAACATCTTCATTAATGACTTGGACATGGGATTGGAAGGGATACTCAGCAAGTTTGCAGATGACAAAACTGGGAGGAGCTGTTGACTTCCTCAAAGGCAGAGAGACCCTGCAGAGAGACCTTGACAAATCAGAGAGCTGGACAATCACCAACCATATGAAGTTCAACAAGGTAAAGTTCAGGATTCTGCACCCGGGATGGGGTAGTCCTTGATACATAGACAGACTGAGGAATGAGATGCTGGAAAGCATCCTGGACAGTGACAAGCTGAATCTGAGTCAGCAGTGCCCTGGCAGCCAGGAGGGCCAACCCTGTCCTGGGAGGCATCAGGCACAGCATCACCAGCCAGTCTAGGGAGGGGATTGTCCCGCTCTGCTCTGCACTGGGGCAGCCTCACCTTGCATATTGTGGGCAGTTTGGGTGCCACAATATAAGATACTCAGATCTTAGAGCATATCCAAAGGAGGACAACAAAGATGGTGAAGGGTCTTGAGGGGAAGCCTTGTGAGCAGCGGCTGAGGGCACTTGGTCTATTCAGCCTGGAGAAGAGGAGACTGAGGGGAGACCTCATTGCAGTTACAACTTCCTTGTGAGGGGAAGAAGAGGGGCAGGCACTGATCTCTTCTCTGTGGTGACCAGTGACAGAACCCAAGGGAATGGCCTGAAGTTGTGTCAGGGGAGGTTTAGGCTGGATGTTGGAATAAGGTTCTTCCCCCAGAGGGTGTTTGGGCACTGGAACAGGCTCCCCAGGGAAGTGGTCACAGCACCAAGCCTGACAGAGTTTGAGTAACATTTGGACAGTACTCTTGGGCACGTGGTGTGACTCTTATGCAGGGCTAAGAGTTGGACTCGATCCTTATGGTCCCTTCCAGCTCAGCATATTCTATGATTCTGTGATTAAAATGGGTGTGTTCAGGGCCAGCCTGGCTTGAAGGTCTGGCTTTTTGGTGACTTGTTCTGTAGGAAGAGGTGTCTTGTCATTGTGATCCTTTAACTTGGGCTCAGTGCTTGCTGAATAAACTCAGGTCTGCCTACATCCAGCAATGCAGAATGGTCCTTCAGACCTTAATGATACTGTTACCCACTGACACTGCTTTTTGAAACCTGTGGATGTAAATATTGAGAGTTGTTATACATAGGTGCAGTGCTGACAGACATATGTAATGCATATGTAATGGTTAAACTGAACCCTAAGTGTGACTAACCTTTACAGCTTTAAATATAGCTAGGAACCTGGTTCTGAATTTTTATGGCTAGAAGCCATATTTTTTCTTCATATTACTACTATAGCATCTTATATTTACTTTGAGCATAGAAATTTTTGAAAACAGTGGCATCATGACCATAAAATCAGTATTTTTGCTTTCTTATCGGATGATCTAGGACAGCAAGCTGAACTTCTGTGTAAAGTAGGTAAATGCAATACAAAAATTATCTTAGTGCACAAGTCATACTTAAGCAAAAGAAAAGGGTGCCTCCTGAAATAATGACATTGGGATTTATTCTATTATTAGTATTATTGTATTAACAGCAAGAAGGTTCTAACTTGACTTTGAGTCCAATTCTGTTAGAAGGTATGTGATCACATGGTGAGAGACAGCCCTTCCATCAAAGGCTTAACAATCTTCACTCCCGAGTTTTATTAAGACCCACTGCTTCACACCATTTTTGAGACAGAGAGGCAGCCAGCACTGTGACTGCAAATCCAAACACGGAAAGCTTTATGAATAGCTTCATTGAGACCAGTGCTTCTAAAGGTGCAACATGATGTTGAAAATTTAAACAAAAAGCACCCCAAAAACAAAGAGGAAATTTTAAACTACTTATATGTGTTAAGAAAGGTCCCAGTCCAAATTCAAGGATGAGGGTGAAAGGTTAAAAACATGAAAAGCTTTAGAGTAATGACTAAGGTGATAAGTAAGGAATGAGAAAGGACATAAGAAAGGTGAGGGCAAAAATGAAGTAAGTGGCAAGGGTAAGAGTGACTACATAGCCTACTTTCAGTTGCATGTTAATTTTCTGTGGCATTTAACAGACAGGGAATTTCTGGCATCATTCGAAGTAGAAAAGAGTTATTTATTCATTTAAATATGAAAATTTATAATCTTACCACAATGTCAACCTCAGAGTTGTTAGAGAGATTACAAATACATGCATCAGTAGGGCAGGGTTGGAGATTTCTAACTAAGGCAAGGATTTTCCTTGTTTTGCAGCGTAATGAATGACTCCAGTCCTGTAAATGGATGAGATAAATGGGACTGTAGAGGTAAGCAGAATTAGAGCAGAGGTTTGGGGTTTCAGTTTTGTAACAGTTTTTCCCTTGAATTTTATTGCCATTTGCCAGTGATTTTCTGGATGAAAAAATGATTTTTTTCCCCCATGGAAAATATTTTTCCATCCTGATTTTTTTTTTTTTCCCAATAGTTTTTTTCAGGCAGGATCTTAAATATTTGAACTTAATATCATATCACTATATATTTCGTCCATAGTTTTATTATGTTACCTCAGCTGTCGGGGAAGAAAGGATTAGTCAGAGAAGAAGAGAAAAAGACCATGAGCATGCAGGTGGCACATATGTAAGAACTTACTTTTTTGAGCTGGACTTTGCGGCAAAAAGGTAGATTTTCTGACAAACTCTGTAATCACAGAATTCCCACACGTGTTTGAGCTCTTCTGTGGCTGAAAGTTATCCAAGAGCAAGAGAACCATAACTGTCATGCACTCAAAGGGAAATTGGACAGACAGGCAGCATGGGTGAGAGCTGAAGAAGTTTAGGTAGTTGGCCAAGGGGTGGGAAGAAAGACAGTCTGGCACTCCTCCTGCTTCTTCCTTGATGATCATGTTTAAATGTACTTCTTCCTTAAATTAGACACTCAGATTTTCCCTTCCTTCTTCCTTTTAAAGTCAGGTCCCCTTTCCTTCTGTACCCCATTTTCTGAGACCTGGTATTCCTCCAAGGCAGAGCTGGGTAAATCAGAAATGACCAGTAATACTGTTACCTTACAGAGAAGTGGGTAAGAAGGGAAGGAGTATCAGAATTGTCCAGATTTTCAGGATATGATTAACACACAACTTCTTTAATATGCCTCTTTCAAAGTAGCTAGGTACTCAGACTCTGTGGAGGAAAATGCATTGTTCTTAACTGATAATGAAGTTAAATTATTCCTTTAATTTTTGCAACAAAATGTTTCCACCTCTTTCATTTCCTCAACTTAAAAAAAGGAATCGATAAAACAGTATGTATTTAGAAAGTCTTCAAGAAAATGTTTCACTCCCAGCTGTTGGACTAGCCAACAAACACTTGTGAAAACTGATTTTATGCACATGACATTGTTTGGAGTGTTATTTTTCAAGTCTATCATGAAGTGTGGGAGATTGAGATGATAAATGTTGATATGACAGGAAAACAAATAAAATGCATAGTATAGGTGGATTTTTTTTTAAATTGCATGAATATTTAGATAGACATCAGAAAAGATATGGGGGAGCAAGAGGGAAGGGCGTTAACTAACTTTGCAAATAGAATAACATTTAGAATAATAGATTTAATAGATAGAATTGTAGCAATTATTTTTCTCTGGATTTACCCTAGACTGAATAACTTCAGTCCTTGTATCTCCCCTTGAAGAAATACACAATCTTCAGATCTCTTACATCAGATGCTGAGAAAGAGAAGGGTGGTTTGGCAGTGCCCATACACAAACAGAAAGTATTGGCCTTGCCAAAGAATGTAAGGTACTAATTGATGTCTTCTGCAATGCCATGGGAGATGGTTCAGAGAGACTCTGCAGCAAATGTATATGTATAGCCTCTACACACCTGCAGAGTATGTCTGACATGGATATACAGTAGTTCTGATCCATCCAGGTTAGACCCACCCCTCACCCTGACACAACTTCATGCCATTCACTGGTCACAAGAGAGCAAAAATAAGTCCCTGCCCATCCTCTTCCTCTCACGAGGAAACTGTAGATAGCTATGAGATCTCCCTTCAATCTCCTTCTGGATGAACAACTAAGTGACCTCAGATGCTCCTTATATGGCTTTACCTCTAGGCCCTTCACCAACTCTGTAGCTCTCCTTTGAATACTTTCTTACAGCTTTATATCCTTCTTATATTGTGGCTCTCAGAACTGTATAGAGCACTTGAGGTGAGGCCATACCAGCACAAAGTAGAGTGGGACAACCACCTCCCTTGATCAGCTGGTGATGATGCGCCTGATGCCCCCCAGCATGCAGTTGACCCTCCTGGTTGCCAGGGCACTGCTGACTCATATTCAACTTGCCATCAATCAGGATCCTTGGGTCCTTTTCCATGATGCTGGTCTCCAGCCTCTCATTCCCTAACCTCTGTGTACATCCAGGGCTGCCCTGATCTGGGTGCAGAATCTGACACTTGTCCTTGTTACACTTCCTGTGGCTGGTGATTGTTCAACTCTGTGATTTGTCAAGATCTCTCTGCAGGGCCTCCCTGCTTTCAAGGGAGTCAGCAGTTCCACAATTTAGTATCATCAACAAAATTGCTCCGTATCCCTTCCAGTCCTGCATCCAAGTCATTAATGGAGATGTTGAAGAGCACAGGTCCAAGATGGAGCCCTGTGGAACCCCACTGGTGACAGGTCACCAGTCTGATGTCACCCCATTCACTATTAACCCTTGTGCTTGACCTGTGAGCCAATTGTTCACCCACCACATGATGTGTTTATCCAGCTGTGTGCTTGACATTTTGTCCAGAGGGATCCTGTGAGAGACAGTATTGAAAGATAATAGTCACTTTAAGTTGAATGAAGACGTTATTTTAGCTTCACCTTAAGGATCTCAAGTACAAGAAATGCAATGACACATTGGAAAAGATCATCAAGTCATATGCTTACAAACTCAAGCTAGAATGTGAAGATGAAGAAGTGGGTATTTCTTACTACTGCTGGAATAAGTAACTAGTGGAAAAATTAATTTCCTTGCTATATACATTGACTTATTTTTCTAAAATCAAGGAATATATCTACACAGATTAGACCCAAAATAAGCTGTCATCCAGAAATGAGAGTCTCCATTGTAATAAGAGACACAGCAGTTACTATGTATGAGTACTGGAAATTGAAATTTCCTTTCTTGAAATTTGATAATGTAAAATTTCTATGGTGAACATCCAGGACTAGATGAGCATTTATCAGGGAAAAGTGTATGGTTTCTCACATGGGTCTGAACAGTAGACTGTTATAACCATCAGACCACTGGCTAAATGTAGTGAGTGTAAAATCTGAAAAGTGCTTATAAGGTTACAGTTGAATAGTCAATTTGGGAATTGAAATTTAGGGCCTAAACAGTTTTTTTACCTGGGCACCATATTCTCTTGCCACTGAAAATAAACAACTGACATTGACTTTTAAAAAATTGCTTGCCTTTAAGTGGGAATACAAGGCCTTTGGGTATACAGTGCTTACCAAAATCACAAACATGTTCTGTTCTTCATTTTATTGAGAGTACCATCCTTGAATCATATAAACATTCTGGTTTTTGTTTTATTATTACTGGATATTCATAGATAGAAATTCCCCTGCAAAATAATGAATTTTTTGAGCAAAATTCTCACATGCTGCCCATCTTCATAAGAAAGCAAACTTATAAGGATCTCCAGAAAGAAGCAGAAACCATTACATTTAGTACATGGTTATAACTACATGTACATAAACATAAGTATATACAAACACCATTCACATTGCCTTTTCCCTCTTATTTTAGATCGCTATATTGTCTTCTAAATTAATAATAGTAAGATGGTGAGAAAAATTGAATTAAAAATCTAAGATAAACCTAATACTAATCTAGGAGACAGAAAGATGCAGAAGTGTTTAGAGAGATGACAATGAGAAGAAAAAAGAAGGTATTTCCAGTGTCCAAATGTATGAGGCAAGTATTAGGAAAGAAAAAAAATAATCTCACAAAGACTATAAGAATATAAGAAGCAAAAGTAAAGTGATGAGTGAGGCATTCTGTTATAGACAGTCTGTGAAGACTCATACTCTTAGTGTATCCTGAACTAAGAATCAAATTACATGATCTTTTGCTATAGGAATAAAAGACCCTCAGATTCCACATAGACAGACTGTATGAGCAAAGTAGCTGAGTTAATGAACTGAGGAAAAGCAGGTTGATTAATCTGTAGCCGTTTTGACTGTGGTGAGAATTTGATAAAAAGCCAAGTAAAGCAACTATAATAGGGTGCTCCTATTAAGCTTTCTAGCTGAGAAATGATGTTGAGGTGTAATTTTAATTAGGATTGTGAGTGAAAGACAGCAGAAAGTAGCTTTCATATTTAAGAACTGATGAGTATGAAACATTTTCCATATTGTTCATTGAAGTTAATCCATTTTAATTTTCTGGCTGAGTTTTTTTTAGCATACTGTGAATAACTTTTTGAATATTCATTGGACCACTTGAATATTATTTTAAACTTTCTTACTCAAGGAAAGAAGTCTGAAAAGTAACTGAGCCGGAAGAACTCTTTTTCTTTAGTGGCCAGAGAAGTCTAGCTTATCCAAGTTTAAAGTTTGAAAGAGTACTCCTAGAGGAGATGCCTTAGTTCTATAAATAATTGAGTGTAATTTTACTCGAAGCTTAGAAACCTAAAGAACTTTTTAAAAAAAGTAGATTTGTTAGGGATTGGTATGTGAGGACCAAGTGCTCCATTTACCCCTTTGCCATATTAAATTATTACTTCTGTGAAATATGTGTATAGTGCAGTCCTGCATGCAGTACATAGTGCCATCCTATATATTAACCATTAAGATGTGGTTACATTAATTTAACTTCTTTGACTGAAGTAGCCCTGGTATAAGTATTTTCAACAGCTTGCTCACCTTTAACTGCTGAGAGATTCTGCAAAGCCGTATCACTGCTGTCTTTGTACTCTTTTGCTTAGGAAAACTGCAGCAACATTGACATCAAGTAACTAGGTAAACATCTGCATGTGCACTACATTTACTTCTTCAGATTCGGCTCAGCTAATGAGCTGGCTGCTTCCGTGTAAATCAAGTAAACTAAAAACAGTTAATGCTTTCATCAGGTGAACAGTGCACTGGAGCCTCTTTGAAGGTGGGGCCACATTCACTGCAGTGGCTAAATGTTGCCCATATAAACACCCCATCTCAAAGATGTTGTTCTGTTTTTCAGACAGGCTTACTGTTGTTGTGAGGAAGTGTGTCAGTGTGCCAGGTACCAGAGGCCAGACCAATTTACTTTGAATTTGTGGAAGGGAGGGAAGAAAGAAAACACCCAACAAAAATCCCATGAGTGGTTTTGGAGACATTAACAAAATAGAAAGCATGAAAAGCTGAGATCACATCTGGGATTTATCACCATGTTTTGATAAACTTTTGGGGTTAGCCAGCACTCTGTCCTGCACTGCGGATTCAGTGAAATTTCAGCACTCATCCTTGCAACAGAGTTTGTCAGATCAACTTTACACTTGAGAGTTTTTGACTGGTTAGTTACTTGCACAGACAAGTGAAGAGTTCAGAGAAAGGTGACTTTTTCTTCTTAGGAAAGTTAAGCATGAGAAGTATTACTAGGGAGTGTGACCCTAACCAGAAGAATAGGAATGGTTAATTTGTTTCAGTATTACTTTAAAGGTAATTTCTGGATCTTCCTAGAGAGTAATAGAGCCATTTACTTAATATCAAAGTGATGTGTTGATTATTGTCAGTAAAGGAGAGGTCCATCAAAAAGATGCTTTTAAGATTACTTAGTCTCAGGTGTCTTGTCTAGGACCTTTCACAGTGCATGAGCTCTGAGATGCCTAAGCATGGGAGTCCATCTCAATTATTCACTTGGAAAAGCCAAAAAGAGTCCTAGTTAATAAACTTTAGAATAATTCTTCTATTACTGAATATTTCTTATTTATGCAAAAATAGGACACCTTTGACTTGAGAGCTGCTAACAGCTGTATCCCTAGAATATTCTCTGTTCTGTCAGGCCCTGCCTGAACGTCTAAGGTATTCATGGGAAGATCCTATGACCATCTTTCCCCGTGGTCATGCTATGTAAAAGGACCATTTCAACATATGTTCCAGGTCATGGTCCCTGTCCTGTGAGACTGTGTTCCTTCTTTGCTATTGCTGCATGTTTCCATTTGGCTGGGTTTTAAAACATGCCGTTCCTATAAAGTAAGACTTGAGAAAAACATGAAGATTACCACGTGTAAGCAGTCTGTTATCTTTATATCACCTTAGTATCTTTATTTCTTGACCTTTTCTGTGCATAATTTTGTCTTTTGTTCAGATAATTTATGAAAGATACTTAACAGTATCTTACAAGGATATATCCCTATTCAGAACCTTCTTAGAAATATCGGCACCGGAGGATGAGTACAATCTGAGAACAATTAGTTAAGTGTATTTTAACTGATTTTGCGTGTGCATTGTTGATTCTGAATTCCTCCTAGTATATTTAAATATTATGTCAAACTAGGAGTCTCTCACAGTATGTAGTTGTACATTCTGTCTTATGTAGAGTTAATAGAAATGGGATTAACAGTGCTATTATCTTTTATACTTTTTACCTATATGACTCCTATCATAAATTAAAACACACTTTTAAGAATGTCACATGTATCAAGCATGCTCTTCTTTCCAGGGCTTCAGTTCACAAGCAGCTTTTTTCTAAAATTGGGTTTTCTGCTGAATAGCTGAGTAGAAAAAAATATGTAGCCAACCTGGTGATACAGCATATGATGACAAACATATGATACCCTCTAAATTTATGTACAGTCGTGTTAGTAATGCACATTCCATTATGTGCTATTTTGCTTTAGGAAGTTTAAAAAAAAAAAAAAAGGGGGAGCACTTATGAATAAATCAGAAAGGTGTCAGTCAACCAAGTATACAGAAAGAAGTGAAAAATACTATATGTAAACATAAGCTCTTTGTAACTCTAGATACCACAATATCAGCTGCCTGGTGTGTTTCTGGCAAGCCAAAGGTAGGTGACAGAGTACAATGAAATGTGAAATTAGCCTGCGAGGGGTTCCTAAGGACAGAGGATACATTTTATTTAAAGAAAGTAACATTGTACCTCATGCCAAACTGAAGTAATTTCCTTTCACTTTCTAAACTTCCTAGGTTTCCAGATCTGTAATTTTTTACGGCATTTGCCAGAGCTCACCCGAAGAAAGCATTACTCAAAGGCTAAGGGAAATATTTTTGCTCAGAATCCAGACCTATAAAGAATAACTACCGTATGTTAAAAGAAAAAAAACCCTGTAATTTTACTACTAATTATGCACGAGTTGAATAAATAGACCACTGTTACTGTGCTGAATAGAAAATTCACACATTGCTGCTTACAGCAGTGCACTGGGACTGCATTCTCTATCACTAACCTAATTAAGGGATTTCTTACCATGTAAACTTTGTCTTTTTCTGGAAGCCAAAGCAGATTGTGTGAAACAGAATATACACATAATCCCGCTGACTGGAAGAACTATTAATTTAAGTATCTACTTCAGTCAGTTATTCAAACACTTGACTATTTCTTATTAGGAATAAAGGACCTTTAGTTTAATTGAATTTACTTAAAATGTATAATTCAGTAGTTTCAGAGGGATTGTGTTGGCAACACTGACACTAAAAATTTATTTCAAGGCCAAAAGGCCCAAAACTTAACCAGCAGGAGCTGTTCTCACAAGGACATCTATGAGTAGCAAGTCTATTTAGTAGTAAGATACCTCTTCTAGTCACAAAACTATGAAGCAGGTGCTACATAAAACTGTAGGAGCATAAACTCCCTTGACACTTAAATTTCACCAATAAAGCGTTTTCAGTGGCTACATTTACTGCAGAGCCCCATAGGTTCTGGCAACGCTTGAGCAATTCAGTCCCTTTGCAGAGCGTGACTGGTTATCTCACAGTGAGCCTTTCCCAGCACACTGGCTTTCCCTGTGTCTCCTGAAAGGGATACATGCAGGGGTACACCTTGGGTGTAGGAATTCTGCCAAGCAGCGAGGCAAACTCTGGGGAGTGACCCTAGTCTTTTATTTCATGTGTGGTGACATAAACAAAGAGTGGAAACCTTTTGCATTGCTACACTCTTCAGACTTTCTCTCTCCATCAGCATAAATACATGCAATGAAAATTGAAGAATCAAAAAAAAAAAAAAAAAAAAAAAGGCTGAAACTTTATGAAGTCAACCATCCCTCTACACGAAAAAGGTGGAGCATGATTTATTCTTGGGAATGTGTGAGGATAATACAACTTCTGTATGAAATAATCGCAGAATCATTTTTTCCTAATATTGACAATTTTATTTATTTATTAACCATGAAAGGAGCATGACATCTGTATTTCCATCTCCTTCAACATGGATTTACTAGCCAACACATTTCTCAACTATGTCCTGGTTTCCTGATTCATATAGAAAAGTACATGTGCTCCCATCTATCATCTCCTTTCTGAGTATGCGATGTTATCCAAGAATATTTCACAGCAAATTAGAAATCTACAGGAGTCACTGATCTCTACAGTGACCCATATCTGCTTGTTTTATGTGTATGAACATTTTGTACAGATATTTCATTTGGCTTCCTTAATTCTTGAGCTGTGGTTTCTCCTATTCCATATGTTGAGGAACAAGCAGGTGGATTGCCTGCTGCCTTTGTCTGGGGCTGTGAGGCACATATCAGTGATGCAGATCACAGCTAAATCAAGTCACTCTGAAGCAGTTAATGATGCTTGTGACTGACCTCCCAAGCATCTTGAGTCATCTACATAGTGTATAAGGTCTGAAATTCACTTTCTTTCCATAGGAAATATTCGAGTATGTGTTTTTGTTAGTGTTTTATGAGTATTGAGTCTTGTGGTTACATTTTGGAAAAGGTATTGCCTTTCAACAGCTGAAGAAAAATGCTTGAGATATTTTAAGTTGGCATCTCTCAGTTCTGCATCTTTAATGCTGTGTAGTCTGATACAATGAAGTTTGCCCTGAATTTGTTGGTGGGGTTTTTTGTCTGGCCAGTTCATTTGTGTACAGGTGATTTAGTTCAGCAGAACAGGCATTATGCTTTTATTGCAAAATCTGCCTAGCAATTTGCACTAATTTCCCTTCCGTGTGCAAAAAAAGGTCACCATTTTCAAAAAGGATAGCCTAATCACGAGGCAAGCCTTATAAGGTGTGTTCCATGATGAATTAGAGAAATGCAGTAATTTGTTTTAATTAGGTGTTAATTCCTTTAAAAAAATCTTGTACCCTTATTTTGAGACTGGCAACCAAACTGCTCCTGTACCTTAAGTGTCTAGTGATATAAATGAATCCACCTCTGTAGGGAGAACTCATTACTTTTGTTAGACTAGATAATATAGCAAAAAAAGTTTACTTTGAATGTTTTTCCAGCCATGCCAGTTTCTTTGACAAACAAACAAACAAACAAACAAAAACCCATATAATTTAATCTTACAAATTATAATAAGGTAGATACAGAAAGTATCAAAATCACAGGTGGATGATGCAAAACAATTTAAAATATAAATTAAAAACCCCTGATTCTATTAAATGGTTTTCCTTTCAAATAGTGAAGGATCTTACCTGTACACTGTCCTGAAGCTCCCCACCAGAAGAGGATGTTCTTTCTTTTGTTTCTTTCTAGCAGAGAATGAATGTGGATTTTAGTACTGGACTGATTAGAAGAGATGCCACAGCAATGCTTCTAGATCCTTTGAAACCCCAGCTAAAACTGGAGTCCAATTTATATGCCTGGAAATGCAGTCTTGCTGAAAGGATGTACCTGTTCCCAGGCAATTAGCAATCCTACCGCTTGGATCACTGGTACATCGCTTCTCATTCTTGGGCTATTTTGTGTATCATGTATTAGTGGTAACACACCTTGTGTTTTGTCATGTGTATTTTGGACTTTTGTATCAGACAACTGAGGTTGATGGGCTGCACAGACTTAGTTTAAACTGCTGAGGTAACTGCTGTTTTATATAAACCTTGTTTTGTAAAATTTAATATATACATGTCTGTTCTGCTTCAGTAATTCTGCTGCAGCTGATAAAACTCGAGCATTTATGAGACTGGAAGTGTTATAAATTATATAAAATTTATAAATTATATGAAATACATAAATCACTAATAAGAAAATCCTGTGAAATCTGCTTGCTCTCATGAGTACTCTCACTGAAATACAGGGAGTCCACAGCACAGAGATGGCATTTGTGAACAGTCCTTTGTGAGCATTGCAATACATTTGAAACCATTTGATTTCACAGGATCTCCATGTCCTGGGTTTTTGAGTTTTGTAGTGGATTTCCTAGATTTTTAAGGTTGCCCTATGAATTCTGAGGATTTTATAGTGCAAAGAGTCATTGGTCGTTGTTTCTTAGGGAAATGTGAACCCTCAATATCACAGTTCAAAGTTAACACAGCATGGAAACAATAAAAACTTTTAGTGATACATGAGCTCAGTCAAGTTCCTTTGTTGCTTCAGATGACTAAAATGCGAGAAGGACAATACCTGCTGGAACTGATTTGTATTCTTGTTGCTTGCCTTGGAAGTGATTAAAACCTAGTGGTCAAAGACAGGCCAAATCTGAAGGTCTTGTGCAGTCCATGGGTAGTGTTTGGCTTCTATACCCGGCGAGGTGGGATGTGCAGACAGAAATGAGCTATTATGAACTTGCCCATTGTTGATGTTGCTCAGACAGAAGGATGCAAAAAGAATTAAAGGTTTCAATGAACCACCATTTGTTTTTTGTACAATACCCTTGCTAAATCTGCTTCAGCATTTGCCTCTGCGTCAATGACATTGGTTTAACTTCAGGGAACCTTGATAAAAGGCACTTTTATACTGCATAGAAGACATTTAGATTATATTTAAAATATGTTTACTTTGAAAATCAGTTCCTTTAAATCTTTAAAACAACTTTATTTTACCATCACTAAAGCTGACCTTCATGGAGCATGGGAGCTTTGATCCCAATGGCCACATTCCCATTGATTTTAGAGCTTTGGAATAAGACTTCTAATCCTTATTAGGTTTGCTTTGGTACTGAGGTCTTCCTCTATATAGCATTTATTTAATTTCTATATTTACTTAAACAACTTCAAGGCTGGAATTTTCAATTCTGGAAGGGAGAAGAAAAAGAAGGAACGGACGCACCTATGTGAGTACAGAGTCCATTCCTATACTACAAACTGGCTTGCATTATTACAAAATAGATGAGGAGCATATTTTCTTATTACCTTCATTCTATGTATTCAAGTTACAGTTAATGTATTATTCTGTAGGATAAAATGCACTTAATACTCAGATGGACCAAAATTATTAAGCTTATATTTATCAGGAATCAGAAACATTAACTGTGAGCAGTGACAATTTTAGTCTTCCGCTTGACTTTGGTTTTACTGAAAAAATATAATTGCTAAATAATTGTGAGATATTAAAATTAAAAACATAATAGAAAAAAGGTGTGACTAACACTGTTCATGCAGCTCAAAAGATACTAAGTTGCCTCTTTCCTTGAAAGAAAATTGGGGAAGAAACAGGTCTGACTACCTGTGTATTAATATGAATGTATTGTGCATGTGTTCAAAAATTACTATAAGCTCTAAAAGTGTTGCAGGAACTGCAAAGGAGTTTGGACAAATGATAAATAACTGAGGAAGTGATTTGTTCTGGGGACTTTGGTTAAAAGTGAATTTCAGTAAAGTGGGAGAATGGGAGTTTAATACACAGGCTATACACAAATGCATGCCCAAATGTAAGTCACTGAAGGGGAAATGATGAGATACTGAAAACTGATGTGTGTTTTAACCTTCCCCCTTTCCATTCCAGCAGTTTTGCCTTCTAAGAGGCATGTTTGCACATCTGGTTGGAGGGGAGAGCTTAGGCTGAAAGGACACCTCTCTAACCATGACTGAGAGAATGAAAACCAGAATACATTTAAAAAACATACTGAATAGATTAGCCATATGTTTTCAGTGCATTTCATTTGTTTTTACAGACAGAAAACAAAAAACCTCTTTTACAGGTGAACATTAAGCTCTGGGATTTAGAGACTGTAAGTGCAGAAATGTCAAGAAATGGCAAAATAGAGGATTTTGGTGAGCACGCTTGTACACCACAGTGCACCTGGCATTTGGACTCAGTATTCATTTTCCTTCTTCATTCTTGCTTATCACAACAGCCGTTTTCCAAGGTCAGACATTGTCCCTGTTACATGTGACACTGTATGCGTGCATACAGGAATACTACATTGGGACTATTACTCTTTCAACCCAATCTGTTATTGTCTTTAATATACTGACCCTAAATAATATTTTGGAATGTCTTTATGCTGAAGCAGAAAGCAGTAATTTACTATTTTTATTTTTTAACTGTTTCTGTCAAGCAATAATGTTTGGTTAATCTGTGGTCAAAATATGAATAAAGTTATGAGCTTTCTTTTGCACAAAATCCCAGAAAAAGGGGTTAGGCAACAGAAAGCAGCAAAAATGGGCAGAATGCTACTGAAAGGTGATTATCTAGTACCTCAAGGCAAGCCAAGGACCATTGTGAATAGTGAAGGGATGTTTTATAGTCTAAATGTATTCTTACACTCCACCTCATTTCCTTCCTTTATGATTTTTTTTCCTTAATGTGGGCTTATTGCATCTGACATTTACTATAAACTGTTTGGGATGTGAAATGTATCTTTCTGTGTGCTCCCTCAATTAAAATACTTGGTAAAAAGAAGTAAGTTATGCATAGAGAAAAAGGCATGTTTATGTATAGGAAGAGCCCAACAGTGAAGTTATCCCTATTCAGATTCTGGGCAGGTTCTGACTCACGTCTCTATCTGAACTCCATGGTCTACAGCTTGATATGCAGGTCAGCTGGTGGTGGCCAGCAGGAGGACGTCCCCAGGAAAACCAGTAAAGCAACCCTGCTGCTGCCACCGTCCCACCTTGTTATGGGAAGGAGTAGGTAATGTAGATGTTGCCTTCCCCATTGCCATAGTAATTGAAAGCACATTATCCATCATCTTCAGGTCTGTCATGGTATTTCAGTTTTACTATTTTGACTTCAGAATACCAAGCAATGATGTTTGTTTTTGGAAAAGTCAGGATAGTTTTCAATAAATGTCAGAAATTCTTGCTTTCTAAAATCACTCCCAATATTAAAACCAACTACTGCCTCTTGCAATCTATATCTTACACGGGATCATGTGGCCTCCTGTGAGTTAAAGGTTTTGAAAGAACCACATACTTGTCAGGGTGGTGCTAAAACTGCAGCCTGAATTTAGTCTTTGGTTTTCATTTGTGTCCCTGAACCATGAGAACATTGTTTTCTGTAAAAGTCAAGAAAGAAAAAAAACTCAAGTTCATTGATGCAGTTTTACTGTTAGCTTAAAGATAGGCCCTGCACCATAACCTCTATTGGAATTATTCTAGGAACTGTAAATGGACTGCTTCCTAACCTTTGTAGGCAGAAATCTATTTGGGGACAAAATATTTAACATTACTGGCATTTCAATTGTTTCACAGCACGTTAAACTAAAGTGTAATTATCACCTATTTCCTAATGGTCACAGGCATCCTTATCATTATTATTGGAAGCATTTATTAAATTCAGCAGTAACTGGAAGTCTCAGAAGATGCCTAGGAAGAAAGGATGGTAGATATGTAAGTGTAATTTCACATTTATATCATACTTATTTGAAATCTGGTGGGTTTTTTAAAAATTATTTACTGTTATCATTTAAATAACTTGTAGATGTACTTTAATATTTATTATTTAATATTTTTATATTGACTGCAAACAGTTGCTATTTTCATAAAGCAAGTAATGAAATATGATTTTGGAATGATAATTGACTAGCTTTTTTTCAGGCAGTCCAATGTTTATGTTTGATACTTAAAATTCCTATTGCTTTGATTGCATATTCATGAAGTTAGACCTATTTTAGTTTCCACTTACAGATGCTAACAAAATAGTCCTGATATGATCTCTTAACCTCCTGACTCCTGGGAAAAATTGGGGTAAGCAGTAACTTTGGGACATTTCACCTCAAGGAAAGTAAGCTTATAGAATCCTTTTTAAATTTTCTTTTTTTTTTTTTTTTTTTTTTCACAGAAATTAAATAGTTATGTGCCTTGACCAGTAATTTCTGACCTGTACTAGAATTAGATCAGATACCTTTCCCTTCTGTTTAAAACAAAGGTATGAGCTTGTTACTGGAAAGGTTTATGTAGTTTGTACATTTCTTCTATGAAATAAGTCTGTGAAATGATCAGTCAGCCACTGTATATTGCCAAAAGTCTCGCAATCCAGCACTCAACACTTCATGCATACAGAGACCTTCTGTGCTCCATAGGTGACAGTGCCTGAGGAGGTACGCTAAGGGAAACAGAGGGCTCCCTTCCTCATCGCTAATGTCTTTGGCTGCAAGGTAAGATGCCTTAAAATGGTGTGAGACACACTGTGGTAGTTGTGTATTTTTATGTAAGACTGTTTATTTTTAAAGCCTGAAGGAAAGGAGGTATAGATTTCCTGTATTCCATAAATATAGCTAGGTCCCTGGCTAGTATAACCTTGTGGTTGTCCAAGAGGAAATTCCATGTAACTTAATGTGATTATTAGACTCTGTCTCTCAGCTTGTTTTCATCGTCTCCTGAAAGACTGTGCGGAGAAAAGTGAAAGGTTAAAGAGAAGTTAAGGCTTGGTCCCCGGATGTACTGAATGCTTCATGTTATGCCTTCTTCCTCCAGTTAAGGGAAAGTAAAGTTCAACTTTTCACAGCAGGTGCTTTGCACCTACGAAGATCAGCTCTGTTTGCAGCACAGTGTTTCTCTCTGCTCCCTGTGGTCTTCAAAAAAATGGTAAAAACAAGTTAAGAGATACAGTCTAATGAAGATACACTGTGATACAGGTGAAAGACCTCTACTGATGACCATGGGGCTAAGGGAAATGGTTTTGGTGATTCAGCATCAACACTCTTTTCTCTAAAGAAATATAACCCAATATTCCAGCAGACCACATCAGGACAAGAAGCTATGAGAAGGTCTGCGTTTTAGACAGATGTATCAGTGAATATCCTTATCAGTGGGAACAAAAAACCATCTGGTGGTTAGGTTTTGAAAATAAGTGAGTCTTAACCTGAATACACCATTTTAAAGCTAATCTAGAAAAACTATTTCTGCATCCATAGACTTCCCCTCCAGGTTTATTTGGAAAACACACAATTTTCTTCATGCCTCATTCTGCCCATGGTTTGAGGCTGCAGTCTTTAGCTTGCTGTTTTTATTTTGGAGCAGTTGTCAGGACACTACCTGTAGATTATGTTTAGACATAGGGAGGAATTTTCCTCCCACTGAAGCCAAGGGAAATTCTGCCATAAAAGTTGGTCCAGATTTTATTTTGAGTGTTTTGACCATCTAAATGTTGGAGCATGGTGAATGAAAACCATCAACTTGATGTGGTGTGTCTAGTCTATTTCCAGCAATAGAATGCCAGAGAATGACCTGCATGAACATGCAATGAAGTATTGTAGGTACTCTGCCTTCAGGTAATTGACACTCAATCTATTTCACCTATCAGATATTTCAATGTGTATCTATAACAATTTTTTTGGTGACATTTAACATACTGCTTTTATCAAAATAGGAAATAATTTTTTCCCCTTCCAATGAAACATGCAGATTATAGAGTTGTGACCATCTGATGAATTTGAATTTATCCAATTCCCAACTGCTCAGATCCTATTGCTGTTGCTGACATTCCTGCTAATGCCATACCTGCAATTCATTTAAAATTAGAATATTTCAGTAATGTTGGCTTGACAACAAGCTGATTTTCATGGAGTCTTGAAGAATTAAAAAGGGTTTCTTTTTTCCCTTCAGAACAATAAACTGGCAATGCAGGTGGATGTTCTGGTAGAAGACTCAAATATGTTCACTACCATCTCTAACAACTGAAGTAGTTTTAAACAACAGGATGGGAACACCAAGAGGGCACCATCATTCTGGGGTAAGCTTTAGGGAGTTCATTTGAAATTTAATTAGGTGAAGTAATCATACCTTTTTTTCTCCTGTAGTAAGGCCTGTTGTCCATTTCTTGCCTTTAAATATCTTAGATCCAGTATATAGCAGGGGAAAACATAGAAATGTTTGGTAGTAGACTTTCATTTAATCCATAAGCTTTGTATTACTACCGTGTTCCAATGGAGGCAAGAATGGAGAGCAATTGCCCAAACTTTTCAAAGACCCGAAAGCAGGACAGGACAATTGAACTCATTAGGATGAGACTAGCTCTCCATTTTACAAGTGAATAACTGAGCATATGGGCGGTCCCGTGGCATAATGGTTAGCACTTCGGACTCTGAATCCCAAGGGATCGAGTTCGAGTCCTCAGTAGAGACCGCGCCCCCATGGCAATTAAATGCCTCCCTGACATCCGATCCCGTCAGATCTCGGATGCTCAAGCAGGGGCAGCCCCTGGTTAGTACTGGGTGCTGTAGACAGTCGCGAGGATTTCTCACTGTCCAAGCTTTTGCTCGGCCGTGTCAAATGGACCTCAGAACTTAAACGGTGGGGCCAGTTCTGCCCACCCTGTGCCTCACCTAAAAAATCCACTGCGCAGGCTGGAAGGGCATGCCCACGTGGGGAGAGCCCTTCCCCAGATCTTC
>JAWWEU010000158.1:31879506-31978017 GCA_035583155.1 Acropternis orthonyx | reverse complement strand
TGCGCAGGCTGGAAGGGCACACCCACGTGGGGAGAGCCCTTCCCCAGATCTTCCTTCACGAAGTCTGGCCATTATTATTAACATTATTATTTATTAACTGAGCATATTCAAAATAATAATCTATCACAGAACCCCCAACCCCCTAAGCAGTTAATTATACTAGTTCAATGTTATATCAGATGTTTTAAAAACAAGATTATTAATTCAGGGAGGATCTGAATTTCTCTGAGGAATTTGACTCCTATATGCTGTTTAAACATAGAAATTGTCTGTTAGATTTTGCAGCATTAGCCAAAACCTCCCTAATAATTTACAAAACAAACAAAAAATAAGATTTTAACAGAGGAAGACAAACATTGTCTCTGTTTGAAAGGTAAAACTAGTATTTACTGAAAATACATTTAAATTATATACTAAAAGAGCTTGTAGCTGGAATTTTCCTTCAAAACTTATCTGTACAGAGCACATAATACTTAGGCAAGTGACTTGACATAAATATACTATGGTTACCATTAGACATTCCCATTCGCCAACAGTTACCACATGAAACATCTGAGATCACAACTGTTTCCCCTGCAATTAGAATGGGACTTATATTTGTGATAGTTTTGTGGTAACCTATGAGAATGTTCTTTGTGTATGATTTCCGCAGTACTTGGATAACATTTTGGAAAAAACCAAAGCAAAAACAGGAACAATGCTTAATATTTGATTGGAATAAAATTCATGATTCCAAAAATATAACCTATACTGTTAGCAGGTAGCGAACAAAAATACAGAGCTGAAGACACTTTTTATCTTTAGATAGTCACTTTAGCTTCTACTTTGCAAAAATAGAAGTGGATATATCCAAACAACTCAAAATTAGAAGGCAAATTTTGAAAAACACTGGTGGAAAAATCACACTCCCTGTAACCCCAACAGATACTTCCAGGAGTCATATACACTGTGATAAGTCCCCGCATCAGTAAAAGTGTGTCAAGTAGGTCCAAAAAAAAGAAATAAATATTTGCAGAGTGTACTACCGCTACTTCACCACCAGGGAGTGACTATCCCATTGCATTTAACTACAATTTTCAGGTGCTTTTAGCAAAGGTTTGTGTCCTCAGTGGCTGCGTTTATCATGAGAAACAACTCTTTTCTCTGTATTAATTTCTTTGACTCAAAATATTGCTTTAGGCAATGAGCTGCTCTTTCCAGGTTACGCTCTTGTGCGGAAATGAAAAACAGCTTGTGTTGTAATGAGAACAGGTTTCTGATGTTTTCATCTTCTGGCGTCCGAGAAATAGGTACAGATGAAAAAAACAGGAAAAATTATTTAATCCAAAGGGTGAGTAAAGCTTCATTCAATCTCAACCAATTCAACAGTACCTCAGTTTTCCTATCTCTGTGATTTCCTAGTGGTTTTAGATGTTTCTAAGTTTTGTGTCCTGTCAGTACAAGCTTAAAAGATGCACTGTAGTAACTTCTCAGTACAAGTCATACCAATTACGAGGAATTATTTTAATTCATAATTTTTCTCTATAATGAACCCAAATGTCAAGTGAAAATGTATAAAAGAATAAAATATGCAACTACATAACAAGCAATAGTAACATCATATGTTAATGACACAAAGCATCTTTTGGTCAAAATGCGTTAAACTTTCATAAAACAAATAGAACTGTATACATACCAGATTCCACTCTGGGTCTAAAGGACTTGATCACCACAGAATTCAATATTACAGTCCTGCATATTTCCTTTTTTTTTTTTTTTTAAGTAGGAATTTCCTTCTCTTACATAAAACCCTACAAAGCTACTACACAGGTCCTCTATACTGACTTGGATACTGTGCTAACTTTGTTCCCGTTGGGACAGTGACAACATTAGATTTATAAAGTAATGTTTATTACAGTAGATGCTCCTGTTATTCTGACAAGATGTGTTCTGAAGAGCCCCCACACTTCTGCCAAGGCATAAAAAGGTGGGAAGTTGTAGCTGTCCCAGGTATGTACACCCGTCCAGCACTGTGCTGTGGTTGGGAATGCTGTGTTGTACTGAACCTTTCTGTCAGAGATTTTTAAGATCCCAATAAAGGATTTTAAAAATATGTGTCACTTCAGGAAATCTTTATGGCTGGAATAACTTTGAAAGAAGTCTGACAATTTTATTAGCTAATGTTGTGAAGTGTTGGCTCTTGCTAAAGTTCAGTCACTTGGTAGGTGTATAAGAACAGATGAGCAAACTAAACAGAGGGAAGATTGATACTCAGCTATGATTGTCTATGATTGTCATCTCCTGGAGGTGTGCACCAGTCTCTTCCTTGAGACGTTGCAGTATATTATAGAAACATAAGTGAAAATAGCCGGGAAGCCATAGGAGTTAAGTTTCATGATTCATGTAATTTGGCAGACCTTCACTGGATGTAGGACATCTGGACAGCTTTTGCTCAAACCAATAATGAACTATAAAACCGGTAAAATATCAGATTCATTTTCACCAATAAATGTATTATTCTTGCATGCTGAATTTTTCCATTTATCTCCCAGCAGAATGAAATACATAGGAATGAAATAACCACTCCCTTAGCTCTAGTGTCAAGGAATATAATCTGTACATTCAGCAAAGTGGCACCCTGCCAATTTGCAGGTTTGCTGCATTATTTTATAGTGTTCATTGATTTTACTGAAGATTTGTCACATGGGTGTCATTAATTTCACACAGCTTTAAATTAAGCATGGATGTCCCACCCATATATGCGGCTATTCAGAATTTGTATCACTTTGATAAAACTCAACACAAAGGGTAACTATTTGGTTTTAAAGTCTTGTTTTAACCTTAAAAATCAGCTTTGTAAAAACAACATTGCATGATCTGAATCCCCTTTTCAATAATTTGCATGCAAGTTTTTCTCAGTATATATGAAAGAATCATCATCCCTGAGGCAAATTGGATATGGCTAGACTTTCTTTGGTAATTGTTAGCAGGCCATATTCCAGAGTAGATTCCTTGCACACATTACACTTACATCAGACTAAGTATATTTAACTGGGCCTTTGAGTACTTTGGAAATAGCATGAGATTGTCCTCTTCAGTACTATTGTTGAAAGACATCACAACAATGCATAAAACCACATAGCAGAGTTTACACAAAACTCTCACCATCTTTAAAATCCACAGAAAAACACCTCTCTTTCATTTCACTTGTCTTTTCAGTCTTTTCTTCTGGAAATTTTAAACCAGATACTAGAAATATTAAAAAGAAGATGACTTTGTTATAATAAACATAACTAAATAAAAATGTGTCTTCTCTCTAAATAACCTGTGGAACAGATGTGATTTCCTGTTCTAGTGTAGTAGTTGTGAGCCCTGTCAAGTCAACACAACAAAAATATGAAAGAATAAAAGGTGTGTCATGAATTTCTCATCCCAATATTGTTGGATTTATTCTTTTCTATGGGCTTGACTTACAAATTTAACCAAAACAAAATTAACCTCTAACAAGACTCTCTGAATTAATCCACTGCTTGGTTTCAGGTGGATAGAGAAATTTGATGAATATGACACTCAAAATACATGCTAGTTAGTAAAACAGTGAGGATACAACTAGAAGCATGTTGAATTTAAAAAAAGTTTGGACAGGTTTGCTAAGTACAAATCTAGTTATGACATAAATGCAGTGATGGATAACAAGCTCATGATTAAATAAATACCAAGTGATCTATAAAAGTGACCTTATTTTCTCTATTATTGAAAATAATTTCAGATTATTTCTTGAATATGAAAAGGCAGACCTTGGTACTTAGCCCAGAAAAGTGGTTTGCAGAGCAAAAAGTACTTCAGGACCTCAGTACTGGTTGTCTGCCGTAAGAGGAGATGCCTCTCTCTGAGCAGGCCAGTACTGGCATCAAAGATCCATACTATGGAGAGATACGTGAATGCCAGCCATTTCTGTACAGTTCCTGCTGTAAAGATTCTAAGTTTCCACTGCAGCCCCTCTAGAGCAGAATAATGTTCATCCTTTTTGGCTGGACATTTCAGATATCTGCTCTCCAGCAGAGTCTCCACTGGAATTGTATCAGAGCATGATAATCATCTTACAGGTTGTGTTCTGTAGTCTTTGCATTTTGTGGATGTCTAACAGAGTTGCTTTGCCAGAAAGTCATCTTCCATAAAAAAGTTTCAATTAAGTTTTACAAAGCCTTTACAAAATGGTAGTTTGCAGAGAATTCAAATGTACCTTCCAAAAGGAAAATTGTCACAATCAAAACTTTGAATAAATTGTTTTATTCCACCTTTTGCCTTTAAAACTGACTTAAAACTTCACTACCAACATTTGGTCAGAAAAAATAGCTAACTGCAAAACTATCTTTTCATTTTCAAGGAAGTCTGGTTTTAAATTAAAATTATAAACATGCATCTGGGCCTTCACTTATGAGTAATTTCATGTAACCAGAATGACTGCTGACTTGAAAGGCAGACTGAGAAACACATTTTGTCAAAACTTGTGGTTTGTGTCATGAAGAATGCATTACCTTCTTGTTTAAATTGAAGCACACATTTTGAGTATTTTCCTATTCACATGTTCTGCCTGACTTCCTGAATATTTCTTTACACATTTTAAATCAGTATGGTTCACTTGGTGTGAAGCTAAAGTGCAGTCCACTGCCTGTAGATTTTGCAATACTACTGGGTATAATCTGACAAATGTAGTTGGAGTTATGTCCCACCTTTCGCTGTTCAAGGAAAATTTCTACATTCAGTCTTTACCTTCCTGCAGGTTATCATCAGCCACTGGAAGAGACTTCTCCTGATCCCTAAGTGCTAAATCTGTCTCATACATCTACTATGGGGCACAGTGGGGTTTTGGGAGTTCTCTGGAGAGCCAGTGGTCATGGTGCTGTCTCTTGTTTGCCTTCATGCTCAAAGAATGCTGGTTGAGCCAAGTTTGCAGATAAAAGTAGAATCTTTTAGTAGAGTAAATGTTACAGCTGGGTAAAGCAAGCAGGCTCTCAAGTATCTAAAACCTTCAGGCTAGAGACAAGTTTGTCCATTTTTCTAGCTGTTTGTCAAAAGATAGTATCTCTAACAATGAAAATTTTATGTGATCTGGATGTGGAGCAATTAGAAAGATTTCACAGTTACCACTTACAATTTACATTAAATCACAGTGAACTTGAGTCAAGTAAAATGTAAGTAAAAGCGTTCATTTATAATATCCAAAATGGACAATGTAATGATCAATTTTTATAAAAGAGGTGAAAAAACCCAAGCAGTCAGTCAGCTTCTAGAATTGATACAGGTCAGAGTGGTTGTAACATATGGGTAATCAAATCCTGATCATATTATACCAGAACATTAAAGTAAAAGCATCAGGGAATGCAAATAATCCATGTTGCCAAGTCATAATCTTTGGGCCAATGTATTTCTGATAACATCCTGACTCACTGGTTGCTTTGGTCCAAATTATGTGCCAAACATGAAAGCCAACAATGAGGGGCTTTCATAATGTGGAAAAGGAATAAAAAAAAAACAAAAAGAAAACCATCTGAATTTGAGGAAAAACATCTTTTCTTTAAGGGTGACAGCACTGGAACAGGTTGCCCGGATAGGTTGTGGAGTATCATTTTCTGGAAATATTCAAAACACCCCAGCACACAATCCTGTGCAACCTGTTTTGGGTGGCCATGGCTTAGCAGAGTGGTTGGACTGGATGATCTCCAGAGGTCCCTTCCAATCTCAACCATTCTGTCAATCTGTCTGATTCTCTGATACTGTAATTGCTTCTAGTTTTCTAATCACTGTCCAGTCAGCAGTCTAATGGCTCTGAATGAAAAGCCAAACCTAGCTCTTGGCTTGAAATTCCCCAAAACTCCGTAGTGTCAAACCCGATTTTTTTTTCAGGCTTATCTGTAATTTCATGCTCATCTAATTGTATTTTAAACACTTTTTTAATCATAACCAGACATGTACCTTGAGAGGTGCTTAACAGGCAATGCCAGAAAATGCAAACCACAGTGCTCATTTGTTCTGTTCAGTGGTGTAAACCTTCAATTAGAGACCAATAAGGTGTTACCTTCTATAGGGTATCTTTAAATACTTGGTGTTTACAACATAGTACTTGTATATATTTATGTAAATAGAGTTTTATTAGGGAGCCCTATGCACCTTATGGCAGGCACTGTTGTAGGTTAATATGATAGAATTAAAAAGGAACTAAACAGCGCATCCTTATTTCAAAGGACAGTAACAGCGTCAGATTTCAGGAGTATGGACTTAGTTCTGAGAAATGTTGAGGATCATCCCAACTAAAAGTCATGTTAAAATGCATGGGTAATCAAGACTTATTAACTTGAAGCCAATTGCAAGAAATTGAAATTATTTCTGAAGTTTTTACTTTGCTCAAGTAAAAAGACAAGAGTAACTCTAGCTTTTATATGGATTTTTAGCTTAGGATTTCCATTTTTCACTTTCCATCAGCATTCCTTACTGTACAGTGAGGCATAAAGACTTGAAGTGGGTTGTAAAGGCCACCATGGTAACTCCTGGGTATATGTAGATGTTCTTTACTCTGTATTTTAGTTAAAAAGAGGAAAAATGTGATTTCACTGTAGCTGAACAGGAACTGTCTATGTTAAAACTCCACTGTTTAATCCAGCCACAGAGGAACTATGCTTTTCACAGCTCAAAGTACTTTAGCAGCACGGACTGTAAATTGATACAAAACATTCCTAAGTATGTGTTTACCTTTACTAATTGCATTTTTAAAATTATAGTGGTGGTGCTCAGTGATGTACCTTCTGCATCCTTGCAGTTTGAGGGGCTGGGAACAATTGCCATTCAATAATTGCCTGTTACTTGAAATCACTTGAAAGGTTACGTTCCTGCAAAAGTCTGCATTTTAAAAGGAGTTTTACAGCAAGAAAAATGATAACACTTCATAGCAGCAATACATGTTTTAAAATACAAGACATTTCAAGGCATTGAGCATGCAAGAAAATTGTATTCTTTAACTATTTTAACTAGTCATTCCTTCCTGCCTTCTTTCCTTCCTTTCTCATATTTTGGAAACCAACTAACATTCTTCCTAAAAAAAATTACCTAAAAACTGTTCTTGGCTAGCCATTATGTGTGCCGAGGTTTTGATACTGAGAGCATCTTAATAGCCAAATTATAAACCCTCAAGAATTAAAATTCAGAAGACAAACATTAACAGACCCTTAACTGCAGTAGCACAAACCAAGATGCTATAAATTATGGGGTGGTAGTGTTAAGAGCACTGGCTTCCTGGTGTCTGGCACCCAAAACGTTTTCATTTGCGTGTATATCAGGCTGCAGAATGGTTGCCACTTGCCACTTGGCCAGTATTCAACTGGCAGAGGGATTTGTTTTAAAGTTCAGGCCAATCGATGGCTCAGGCCTGCAACTAAATATTTTGTTGTTATGCCATGAGAAATATTTACCCTTCTCTGTTTTTTTTCTCTTTCCTTCATTCGTTCACTCTTCTACCTAGGTTTTCTATGTGACATAGTACTTGCCAGGTTTTGCACCTATATGCATTAATAATTCTGGCCCAGTATTTGAATGAGCTAATTTCCATCTTTATAAGTGTACATACAACCAGGTTAGCTTCATGAATTTCTCATGGATCATGGACAGTACTTGTGGTATGCCTTCCTTTGCATGAGCACATGCCGTGTTTGATGCCAGAGTCAAAGGGAAATTTGAACACAGACATCTCAAAAACTTTGTAGTTACAGCCTTCATTAAGCTGAAATAGTCAGGAAGTTATGTCCTCTGTTGACCAGTGTCTACAGTGTGAAACAATTCTCTGTCTATGCCTTGTACGACTGTGACACATTGCAGGAAGTATAACAACTCTGTTCCCGACTATAGGAGCAGCAAAGCTTTTTGATACAGTCAGCCAATCCAACTACAAGGTTTTCAGTATGTTCTTTCCAAGGAAGTAAACAATGGCCCTACCCTTTGGACTTAGCTCTGCCTTAGGTGAACTTTTCTATCTGTGAAATGTTTGCATACTGAACAGAAATTCATCACAGTTAGTGTTGTTTCCTGGTCTGATATAATTTTGCTGCTTATCGCTAAGGAATACACTCTTCAAATTCATTGAAATGAACCAGACAAAAGGTACCAAAGCAGGAAATACTAGAGTGGGTCATAAACAACTTCTGGAACATTGCTTTTGTACCTGTATATTCCTTCCCTTGTATTTGAAGTGTAAGAAAACAGTTGTGACAGAGAACTTTCCTAAGGTAAAATTCTTCTTCACAAAGTGTTTGGGAGTGATGCCTGGATAGTTTCAGCAAATCCCCAGGATTAAGAGCTAAACAAATGATGCTGTGATGTGTCAGTAGCTCCTTCCTTGCCACTATTTTTTATTGCCCTGTTAGTTGCATGAGTCTGACTCTGAAACCATTCCTAAGTAGCAACCAAGTATGGCCAATCCAAAATGTAGTCTCCTTTGGAGATTTCCAACGAGCTAAAGGGACAATATTTTTTTTTATTCTGCCTATGACCATAGACCTGCGTCCACTGTTTTTTATTTGCAAGTATGCCAGACACAATAAACTGGACTATGGGAGAAAAAGACCTGATTTTTAAGACATTTGTATCTATTGTCTCACTAGAATAATAAGGTACTTATTAAATTGCTTGGGGCTAGACTAGCTCTCAGTGAAGACTAAGTTTCACTAGATTAGACTTCATTAGGTTCCTAGGCTTTACACGTGTTCGTTCAGCTGCCCCTTGGCCCTGTGGGAGGACAAAAATATTTCCACAGAATAACACAGAACAGGGTTGGACAAAGCCAATAAATATGCTGCAAGATTTCTCTGCAGAATTCTGTTATTTTAAGGGGATCTGTAAGTACTAATATAGTCAACAAACCTGAGTAGTCAAGAATACTAACCCCTGAGTCCTTCTGTGTTTAATCATAGGATGTATTTCTGACAGGACATGTTACTTATTCCCAAATTTTGAGAGATATTTTCTTTGGAGTCCACTGTTTGTATTCATAAAATCTTCCTCCAGGCAATGTCTTATTTACACACTTGTAAGCCATTTTGTTGATCTGAATGTAATCAGCTGTGATGTCAGATAGCAGTGCTTTAAATAAGTGTGCGCTGCAATTAGTCAAAAAGTCAGTTTCTGTAAGGGCAACAAGGACAGTGCACAGGAGAGTGACACTGAAGAACTAAGGACAGTAACTTCTTAAACTGCTCTGATGTCATCTTCTGGAGCACATCTGGACGCCATCAATTAAACAGTAGTCTGATGAAAAACCCTGTTCCAGAAATAGCCTGTGCCTTTAATTCAAGGGCTAGTAAAGGCCACAGAGAATTAAGTGTGATAAGCAGTTGCACTCCACAGAGTCTCATGGGGAGCTGTAAAGGCAATAGGTCAGATCTAATTTCTCACTCCAGTGCATAATAGATTGCTTCTTATTATTTTGGTTTTGTTTGTTTGTTTGTTCTAGTCTGTTTTGTTTTCAAAACTGGTGAGGTGCAGAACTACAGACCTTGTCTTTCATTAGGAAAAGCTTTAAGTTAAGTCTTTGTATGAGAATAATGTGGGAACGTACAGCACAGCTTTTCATTCAGAGTATACCAGATATTGTTCTGTTCATTACTTGTAGCATGTGGCATTCTTGGCTTGTGCTAAACAAGGAGGAATGGTAACATTTAATAATGACCCTTATAACCTCATATATTCATATGTATACACACAGGGCAAGTAACCAGTGCTACTTGATGAAGTAAAGCAAAACAAATTTAGACTGCTTATAAGGGAAATCACTTAATTGTAGTAATGTATTAGACAGTAGAATAGCTTCCCAAGGGGAAAAGAGGAAGCTTATTGTCTGAGTAGGGCGGTCCTGTGACGTAATGTGACGTAATGGTTAACACTCTGAACTCTGAATCCCAAGAGCCCGAGTTCGAGTCTCAGTGGGGACCGTCCCCTGGGCAGTTAAATGCCTCCCTGACATCCGATCCCGTCAGATCTTGGATGCTGAGCACAGGGTCAGCCCTGGGTTAGTACTGGGGGCTGTAGACAGTCCTGAGGATTTCACTGTCACTGTCCGAGCTCGCTCAGCCGTGTCAAATGGACCTTAGGACTTAAATGGTGGGGCCAGTTCACGAAGTCTGGCCATTATTATTATTATTGTCCGAGTAATATAAAAAGAACTTCCATAACTCTCTGGAAAATATAATGTAGAAACAATAACATTTTGGCAGAAGATGAAGCATATTGTTTAACATATCTCTCTCTTCCTGAATATCTATGCTTTTGTAATTTTGAGCCAGATTATAAACCTGAGAATTAATATTCTCTGTCACAGAGACCTGTAAATTTGTTATCAGTCTGATTTCAGTTTAGAACTGTACTCTGAAATCAGGAAGCCCAGCTATAAAGAAGGGTGTACTTTCTCCAGGAAAGCACAAAGTCAATGTTGTGTCTTAATTTGAAAAAACGGGGCAGGTTCTTCTCTGGTATAGGTATATTTCACACACTTCTAAGAACCTTAACTGAGTCAAAAGTTGGTTGGAGGTAAAGTTGGAATTTTATGAATTTAGGTAAAAATTTTCAAAACTGAAATAAAAACTGATATGAGAGTACTGGCTGGATTTCCCTTTTACCCTTTGATTTTGCTAAAAGGCAAGCCAAAGGGATAAAAATATATATGGACCAAAACTAGAACATACACAAAAAGTGTTGAAAAGCAAAGATATTGTATTTGTTCAGATGTATCCAGTACTTGTATAAACAATACTATGGTTCCTTCTTATTGGTAATTACAGATTCAGTGGTAAGAAAATATTCAGGGAGTTGGAAAATAATAAAAAACTCAAACAGAGTTCATAAAAAGACCTGGAAGTTTGGTTACTTTTGGTGTCTACAGCATTTTCAGTCACCTGCTTTTTTTGGAGGAGCGGAGTGGGGAGCGGTGTGGTGGTGATATCAGTGACAAAAAGCGCCTAAAACTGAATGAAGCAACTGTCATTGATTAAAACTTCATTTATTTAAAAATTTAATTCTGAAATTTAAAAATTTCAGAAATACCAGAAAGGATTCTTTCCATGAAATTTCCAGGCATTTTAGAAAACAAAAATTATCCCTTGCTTTATTATTGTTGCAGGATTACAAATCATTCTGGAAACTTCAGCAGTGAGCTATACTACTTCTTCCAAAGGTTTACAGTCTAATTTAGTTATTAATTGAAGAAAAGTCAACAGAAAAATAAGGCTAGGGATGGGAGAGAAGAAATACCAGAAAAACCTGTCTCTCTCTTTTCTAGTGACAGATTTGGTATATAATATGTTTTCTTTTTAATTCTACAGCCATTACGTAGTCATAATTATAGAGGTTGGGTGTTTTTTCATTATTGCTGAGCTAAAACTGTAGAAAAGGCCAAATAAAATCTGTGGAAATGTTTTGCTTTTCTTTTAAAAATGCAGAAAATATTTTTCCCCCTAAATCTGCAAATAAACCTTATGGTGTAGCTTAAGTTGATTTTCTTCAGATTTTTCTGAAGGGCTATCTATTTTAGGAACAAAATATTTTGAAAATTTTTCACTATTCTCCTAAATTCTTTTGAACTTTTCTCTTTTAATACTGAAGCTCTGAACAGTCTGTCATAAAGTACTAGTGATAACATCTGCAATAGAGCATAGGTTCATTTAAAGTTACAAAATAATTTGTTTTTCTATCTCTTCTTCCTTTTCATCAAGGTATATAAAAATAAAGTAAGCTAATTTGATGACTACGCTTTGCTATAAAGATGGAACATTTTGCTATGAATAAGAAAACCATTTTAGTGTAATGACATCAACATAAGAAAGAAGACAGTATCTAGGGAAAAGAAGAAAAAATTTGTAATAAGAATTCTATTGTGGTCCTCATTTAAAATATACACTTGGAAATACTGAGCACATTCTCAAAACACAGGTGTTAACATGTATTTCATGTTGTTTACAATTCCTGACTAAGAGAGAGACTAAACTTTCAGAAAAACTTAAGACACTGATTCCTTTCTGATCAATTCTACACTCAAAATTTACCCACATAAGAGTAACATCTACTAAAAATAAAGATGAGTGAAAAAATTTGCAAAAATAACTTCTCTGAACAGAGGGAAGGAACATACACAACCAGGGAGAGAACACTTGAAAAGCTAAACAGAACATTATTGGTATAAGATTGAAAACAAATGCTTTCAGCAACTTGTCCAGGGCAGGGCTGTCTTTTCTCCACAGATTTCTTTAATTTCCCCTTTGCTATTGGGCCTCTTTTTGCTGTCCAACATCTTACCTAATAATAAGAAAACAAATACCAGCCCTTAAAAAATAAGATCACATGCAGTCTCATGGCTGTATATGAATTTACAAAACCAAACTTGGCCTTTCTCATGTATGCAAATAAATAATTGATTTCCTGACATCAGTTGCTTTAAGAAACTGTGGTCAGCTCTGCTCCTCTTACCACAGGCAGACTAAAGGCTCAGTTATGCCAGCTGGTTTCACAGTAACAGTTACTGAAGTAGAATTTAGCATGACTTTCAATCTGTGATCCTAAGTTTAAAAAAAAAAGAGTAATAATTAAAAAAAATCACCATTCCTAATATGGAAGACTATAATCAAAGACTGAAAGCAGCATGTAACTTTTTTCTGTTTAAATATTAAACATTGTCTGTTGATGTGTGTGGCTAGAACAAGTCTCCTTTGGTTTTGGGTTGGGAAGTTCCTGTTATGGGATTACAGGAGACCAAGAAAATGTGCGTTAAACAGCATGGAAGTTCACCAGGCAGAAAAACTGTACTTCCAACAGCATGAGGATAATTTTTGTTGCATGTGGTTTGTCATCTCCCTTTCAGATCTCAGCAGGAATATTTAAAGAAAAACATTACTAATGTTAATTGTGTTCTTTCGTTTTCAATCAGAATCAGATCGAATGGGAGCCTAAGCTGTTCCATAAACCTAAAATATCTGAAGAAACAAATCTGCAACTGGAATACATGAAGGTAAGTGCTGTTGGGGAATTTTCAAAGCCTATTTATTTAAGCACATACACACTCAGTTGTGATCTCTACTGAATATTTTCTGACATCACAGTTATGAAAATTGGCACTATGGCTGTTCATAATTATGACAATCCCCATTTTTTTGAGCACTAACAATGTTTTAATTACTTCATAGATTTAAAAAGGAGAAAGGTCCTCTGTCACAAATAATTTAAAATTCTAGTAGGAATTAGTGACATCCAGTTCATTTTGTACTGGATGGACTGACCATTCTGAGATGGTGCTCAGACAGCAAAGCGTTTCTTTTTAATCATGAGTTATAAGCACCTGGCTAACTAAAACTCCAAGTTAGTCTTGGCTGTAAGTATTCTGCTGAATACTAACACTTAAATACTTTACTGAAATAGACCTTGAGACTCAACTGAAATTGAATTATTTGTATTAATATCTCATAGTCCTTGCAAAAAAAAAAAAAAAAAAAAAAAAAAAAAAACACCCAAAACAAGTAAAGGAAGAATCTGATTTTAGAGAGGATGATGGCTTAGAGACTGGATTTTGAAATGGAAATTAAAGTACTTTGTCAATTTTGTGGAGTTCTCTGAAATTTAGATTTTAAAGCAAGATATTTGCATTTAAAAATATGCTTTATTTAGATATTTAAAACAAATATCCAAAGAGCTTAGTCTGCATATAGAAATTATATTTGAAATACATACATATTTATATGTATGACATTTGAAAGGAGAGTAGGCATTAGGAGTAATATACTCTTACTGCCAAAAGCCAAATCTGTGAGATCCATCATTTGATCCACCAGAAATGTCCTGTTGCAAACAGGGCTACTTTGTGTCTGTGGAAAAGGAAGTGGCCGTATTGAAAAATTCAGCAACTGCTCAACAGTCTCTTCTCTGTATAGTGTTGCCTAAACAAGGAAAATAACCAACATTTACAACAGGAGGCTTTGGAGGAAAGTAATACAGGCTAGTCCAAACCCAGCAAAAAAAGGGACATATGAAAGACAAATTCTAACATGTTATTTATAAATGACAGATGAAGGAATTACTTTCCAGTTTTGAGTACCTTACTTTAATTTTGGTCAATTAAATGTTGGATGAAAATAGCAAGTGTATTAAGTCGTTGTTCAGTGAGTGGACAATGAGGTGTCATTATGGGGAATGACAACTATTTATGTGTTGTAGCCATAAGTTCCCTCTGGCAGGTCCATTTCCTGCTCTGCCTTACCAGAAAAGGAACAGAAGACTTTACACTGAAGCAGGGAGACCAGAGATGACAAGTGCATACAGATAGCTGGGACAGAAAAATAAGTAGTCATTAAGTATGGTAGTCAGCACTGTAGAACTGTCTCTGAAATTTAAGACATAAATTTAGGGTATAAAGTGTCATTATAATTACTCTGTGAAACATAGGGTGGAAAAGTTGTTATTCCAAGGATAGTCTCTAGAGGAATATATGCCAGAAGACATGACCTTGCTACCTGAACAAATCCTAGTCCAGACATTCTTGAGTGTGTTTGTGGCTCAATGTAGCTAGAACAGTTTCTGAACTATAACTAATTAAAGGGACATCCATATTTTGAATGAAAGTGGAATGAGATGGCATTAAGTGTTTCAATCCTTTCACATGGTGGTCTGTGCAACCTTCAAACAGTCAACTGGCACTAGGAAAGCACTTTTCAAACCTTACCTTTTCAGACACATTTATCCCGCCAGTGTAATAAACAGTGTAGAATCTGGAAAGATGTGGAAAAAAAGCCCTATGATATAGTTACTGTGTTATAGCAGAGTCTCTAAAACACAGAAGTAGGTTTTTTCTGTGGTGCAGTTAGCCAAGCATCTCATTGCCAGGTTTCCATGATCCTACAGGGTAAAATAGCAATCATTTGGGTGAGTTCTCGACACTGCAACTATTAAGGAGCCACAGAACACAGAGGGAGGGTGGATCTACAAAATTCACCTGTGGAGGAAACTGGTGATGCTTCTGTGCACTCCAGCTTATAGAGCAGAGCTACTAAACTGGCTCTTTTTCTGGTTTTGACACAGTGCCTGCTAGCATAGTAGTACAGCCTTAAGGAATGCTTTTGCTACCATATGTATAAAAGCATCCAACCAAATATATAATGAATGCATTCAATTTATACAGAATACACGTTTTTATATATATGTGAGGATATATCCTATTTTTGTGACCATTTCACAGGCATGAATGTACACATGTGTGCAAGTATGTGTGCAATTTTGATTTTCTGTTTATGGAAAAACCACTGTGGGAGAATTTTATCAACAGATACTAAAATGTGGGCCTCTCAGATGTTTTGTACTAGTGTTTCACTTCACTTGTACTCAATGGGGCATTCAGAATATAGGAATCTGATATAGCTCTTCACCACATATAGGTGTAAATATATTGAGCTTTCTAAAACAGTATTTTTTTTTTATTATTTTAAATTTTCATTTTGCCTATGAACTTTGTTTAGTTTAGTGTCACAAAATTGCGTGATAATGATCAGGAGCTCTGAGTGTTTGGATCTTATTTGTTTTAACATCTGTGAAACATTTACTTCGATCTTTTCATTTCTCCTAATTGAAAATTGTTCAGTTGTGAAAGGGGAAGGAGAAATGGTAGCACTAGGATCAAGAGTTTCTGAATAATTTGCTCTGTGATTCAGATGAACAGTATGAGGAATAATGAAGAGCCAGTACCAGCAGAAGTAATGGGAGCCTCTATGGAACATTAAGATACACAATATGTCACAGAAAAGACTGATATTGTTACATTGTTTCCATTAATTATACATGAATTTCCACATTTGTCCTTGATACTTGTTCTACCTATTAATTTTATAATGAGGAGTAAAACCTTGAAGTAACATAAAAAACTAATTAAGAACTACATCAGCAGTTTGGGTACAACCAAGCTACACAGGAAGAATCATTGCAACTGGCGAGCTACTTTGAACAGTACAGATCAAAAATCATAGGAGAAGGGTGTGAAAGCTGCTATTAAAATCATCATTTAGCAATCAGGCAATGCAAGAAAAAAAGAGAGTATCACCAGTGACAGGATCTGAGAGAGTGGCTTGAAGTTGTGTCAGAGGAGGTTTAGGTTGGATATTAGAAAAAGGTTCTTCATCCAGAGGGCAGTTGGGTGTTGGAACAGACTCCCCAGTGAAGTTCAAGAAGTGTTTTGACAGTACTCTCAGGCACAGGGTGTGACCCCTGGAGATGGTCCTGTGCAGGGCTAGGGGTTGGACTCGATGGGTCCCTTCCAACTCAACATATTCTGTGATCACACTTTGCCGTACAGTTTAATTGAAGAACACACCTGACCACACTAATTGATGGGCAACTCCTCCTTTTTGCCAGTTTTCCAATGCTACACAGTCCATATAACAGGTCCACTGTTTTATGATGCAGATTTTTGTATGTTTTTATTTTTCAGTTACAAAATATGGAATTCCATCAATTATTATATTCCTGTAATAGTTTTCTTAGAAATTGCAGTATTCTGACCTAAGAAGGTTTGAGTATTTTTAAGCTTTAAACCAAGTGAAATATAAGAGGGGAGTTTTAGTCCAGATGCATTTCCCACTATTGGGAAACATGCTTCCAATTTGAATGAGTGTGATGGGTTTGATAAACCCCAAAATAACTCAGATTAAGGTTTTAGTTTTAGATAGGCCCAAAGCCAAATATAGCTAGGCCCCAATTTCATGGATCATGTGGTTAGGGACAAGTATCAGCTGACTTAAGTGACCAATGAAGTATTTCATGCCATCTGACGTCAGCTTGACTATAAGTCAAAGAGCAGCTCCCAGTGTCCCTCTCTTCTCCCTTTGGCCATGCTGAGAGCACCTCGTTTCTGCAGCTCAGAAAGGTTAGGCCTCACCGCTCCTGTGCCAAGATATCCACAGCAGTTTTGCTCTTAGGGAAGTAAAATACTTTTGTTTTGTTTGGGTTGCTCTTTCCCTCTCTTTGCTAGCTGTTTTACCTGGGAAATACTGGGGTGTTTCTCTGGGTTTTGGGTGGTGGTTACCTGTGTGTTGTTGGGAGGGAAGTTTGGGATTTAAGCTATTGTTGGTTTGTCTTTTATATTTATACATATATAAGTTGTAAATTTGTGTAAATATGTGTATATATATATCAGTTTCAGTTTTAAGGTTTTTTTTTTTCCCCTCACTCCTTTGCTGAGACTCTGTCGCATTGGGGGGTGGTTGGCATTTTGCCAAGATTCAAACCAAACAATAACAGTGAGTGAAGTCAAAAGTAATCTTACTTTTCTAGCAAATCAATCTAACTCTGTCCATGAGATCTGAAGAGCTGATTCAAGATGAGAAATCCTTGTATTTTAAACAGAGTGAATAAATACCAGGAAACTGATGATGAGTCTGAAAGTGTGAGATATGGTCCCAGAGTGGGTCATTGACAATAATGGACAAGAAACATCCAGAAAAACATGGGAGCCAAAGGAAGAACTGCCCGCAAATAAGTGCGAACTAAACCACTATCATTTATAGCTGAAAAAACGTGGGTAGGCTTTTGGGTCCTTCCTGTCATGGAAGCAACAAGTCCCCTTGTAGATATGGCCCAGTGAAACAGAGGAGATGGAAAACTGATGACCTGTCCCTTGTGGCTTCAAAGGAATCCAAGGAATCTTTAGTAACAGCATAGTGTTTAATCTTTGTTTGCCTTAAAAATTCCAGTTCTGGTCATTGCATTTAGCCTACCTAAATTACTTACATGTTTTCAATTGGCAAAGTTATTCTTCACTTCCTTTTTAATTTAACTACAGAATTTCTCTGTTGTGGAAAACCTATTTGGGAGGGTCTCTTTGCACCAGAAGTGGCAGTATTTCAGGTGAAAGCGAATTACATAATTTCAAAATACTTTTGAATCTTTGTGAGTTACAGTCCCACATAGACACAGTAATAATACAAAATCCAAATTAAAACTAAGGTTGACTGCATTCTGAGTGCTCAAAAAGGGCACAGATTCAGCTGTCTTTTTATTATCTTGCAATTTCTAAGGAACATGTTACATATTTGATTCCAATATTCCATTGTTTTTTTTCATTAAGTTCATTGCTGTTACTTCTCTGGATCAGAAATTTTTTTGTGGTTTTATTTCCTTCCTTTGGCCATTCATTTTCAGAGTCACATTTCCAACTATTTCTTTGATTGCCACACCTCAGGTATTAATATTAAGCTCTCAATATGTCTCTGACAGAATGGCATATTTAATTTGATGTGTGTAATCTGAAAAATGTATGCATTGCTGAAGTCTATTAGCAGCACAGACAAAATCCTTATTTGAATCCCAAGGTGGGATTATTCTACTAGGGATGAGCAGATGGTTTGGAAGTAACCCAGGACCACACAAACTGATTGTCTCCTATCCTGCTACACTAATACCAGGTATTTGAAAGTGGACACTGAAACAGCCAGAATCATTTAGTGTGGTATCATGCTGAGAGCTCCATTGATTGCTCTCAGGATGAACTATTTAGATTCACTACATAGAACTCCACCACTCAAATAATACAGAACATCTGATTGAAGTATTAGGCTATAATTGTATTAGTTTGGTAGCTCTTGAGGCATGAATGTTATTGGTGTTTATAGGTAGCTGAAATGTCTTTAGGTTCAGCAATTTTTGATTTGTTTCCATGTTTTGCAAAGTGAGCCGGCTGAACCAAACCTCTTAAGTCCTGTTTGTTCACCAGGTAGTGTCACAGACCCATCTATGTCTCCAGCTTACTGTCCTGTTCCCCCATTTTTCTCACTCGAACTTGGCTTTTTATCTCATGCTTGTCCTTCTCACCTTCATCCTTCACAACTACCATGTGTCTTTTCCATATCAAGTCTCCCCTCCCCGGCCAGCTCATACCTATTCCCACCATAGCCTGGGTGTACAGACACAGCTGCCTTCCTTGTCACTGTGTTTATCAGGCCCCAGGGGCACTAATGGGCCCTTCTGTCCCTGAGCCCCCCAGGGCTCCCCCCAGCCTGCCCACAGCCCAGGCTCCCATGTCAACCCATCAGCCATCAGACCCTGTCCCACTGATACCACAGCAGGGACAGAGTGCACGGCCTGTTCTGCCTGGCCATGGGCCCTGAGCGGGGCCCACCCACAGTCTCACATCCCAGCCTGGCCCCAACAAGCTGCCTGTTGCCAGCACTGAGACCACCCCGACCCCAGCCCTGCCTTGATCCCTGCCATGGGGAGCCCCTCGCACTCCCAGCTCCTGGCCCCATGTAGCTGACAGACCACACTGCGTCCCAGCAGCATGGATTCTCCCAGAGGAGCTGGGAATCCCATTTAAAAAGGCTAACACGTTCTAGCCCAGGGATGCTGCACGTTCAGTGTAGACAGAGCTTTTAGGAAACATTTTCCAACCAGCAAACATTTACTTCTGTTCTGTGTACTAATTGTGCCTTCTGAAATTTTTGTCATTTGGACAAGGTATGGTGAATTTTGCAGAGTTAGGAATGGGACATCCTACATCAAAGCAAAGGAACTCTTCAGTATCTTAAAGAGCAAAGGAATTTATCACTCTGGACATGAAAATTTTTTCCAATTTTCTCCCCTCACTTGCCCTCCAAAATCACTGAGCTGTTTTGACTGAAAATTCCCCAAATAGCTCAAATAGCAGATAACTGCATGGAAGGTTTCTAGCTAAAATTAGAAAAAATTCTGAACTGGAAGTTAGAAATTGGCGAAGTTATAACAAGTTACAACCAACTGGAAAGGGTCAAAGCAACTTGAAGAACATAGGTGGTGCTCCCTGCCACACCTATAATTCATGCAGCTTATTTTTCTTAAGCTAAATTCATCCATTGACAAATTTATGAGCTGCTGAGTGTTGTGTTGTGTCTGGGCTTCAGAGTACTTTGAATTAATACAGGAAAGACTCTTTTACACTGAGCATGAGACTTGTTTGAAATGCTGGCTATAACACATTTTCCAAAAATTGTTTAAAACAATATAGCCCTATAAACACTGGCTGACTATACATGGACTTGCCTCACTCCCTTTTATAAAAAGCATCTCAGATAGCCAGTACAACTTTATAACATGTATGATGTTCAGAGGTAAAGAAAATTAGATTATATTTTTTGAAAATTAGATCATATTATTTTTCTCCATTTGAAAAAAAATAAACCAACAGGAAGCTGAAGCCTGAAACTTCATATTTTCTGAGTTCTTATGTTTTGATGATTCACTGCAGTCACAGAAGCAGAAGTATGGAAATTTATTCTTCCAGTCTCGTTTTCCTCCATGATCCCTGGATAGGATGACTCCATGCTTTCCTTTCCTCTCCAGCTCATGGATCCTTATCCCCTGAAATGCCTCCCTTTTCTGTAAATTAAGATAGCTTGAGTTTTGGTAGACTCATCATTTATATCTTCCAAGAAGAAGGGAGAAAGTTCTTGGTCTTCAACCAGTTAGTCCAAAGGAATAGTGCCCGCATTTGCTGAAGAGAAGAAAGCATGTTTAGGTAGGTCACAGTTATGTTTCATAACTCTTTAGGCAGAAAGACACAAATCTGCTTAAGACTGAAACAGACTCATCATATTCTACGTGTACCCACCTCAAACTACTGCCTCAAAAACCTGAATATAGCCCCAACAGCTTTTTTTCTATAGGATCAGATAGGTTGTCTGTTGCAGTGTGGTACAGGGCCATCAATGCAAAGAAATACTCCGTTGTACCATATGGGAAAATTTTCATATGCTGGTGTATTTAGGCATAGGTAGGTCGGTTTCTTTGGAGGATCTTGTCTGTAAACAGTGCATTCAAATTGCGCATTTTCCCAGCTGACTAAATTCACTCTTTTCAAAAACACTCTTACTCAATGTCCAAAATCTGGTTGATTATATCTAAAGGACTGAGGGCTGTAAACAGTGAAAGTGGAAGGTAAGAGATTGCTGAAGTTAACACTAATGAAAGCAATGTGAGAGGGTGTTATGGCCTTCCACAAACACTGAGCAACTGAAGACGCAATGGAAGGGATTAGTTGTGCAGCGGAGCAGTTTTGCCTGAGGTATGCCAGATGTCTGAACTGCAGGGAAGGACAAAGAACAACATTCACAACTCACTGGGTTGCTGAGAGTATCCTTCAGACTTTGCTGTCTCCTATGCTACTTCATGGAGAGAGGAGAAAATAGGATGACATTCACTTAATGTCATTCTCAGCATAACCCCAAACCAAAGTATTATTATTGCTATTATTATCCAAGACTAAAATCCTTCATCTAGGAAATATTACAATGTTTCTTTTTCCTATAAGGAATGCTGCTGCTTACTGTGGTAGAAGCGTACTGCTTTGGTGCCTTGATTTAGATACAAAAATTTTAATATCCCCCAAAGTCTTGACTTTGGTGGCCTCAGTCTTCTTTCTGTACTCATTGAATGTGACAAATTATATTTTGAAAGCCTTGGTTAGGAGTATGTTGCACAGGGATTCAAGGAAGATCTTCCTAAAACTTACTTGAATGGCATAGCTGGCGTGAGCAAAAACTCAGACTAGTGGAAACAGCAACACTTTTACAGATGAACTGGATTTAGCTGACAATGACTGCTTTAGACTGTTTCCCTTTTTTCTGTTAACAGACATGAACTTGCTACTGTATCTTGACAGTAGTAGGTTATTTTACAAAGCAAACGCCAAAAAAGCAGATACAGAAACGGAAGATGGACTTGGCCTTTTAAAATGGGCTGTTCCTGTTTCACTACAGGAAAAGGTGATAATGTATTTTTGTTACATAATGCAGAATAATGCAGGTGCAGCTTTTATCTGTCCATAAAAGGCCAAAACAAACTCTGCCTTCAACTAGAAGCATTCATAATGAGTTGAATGATATGCAGAAGAATTTTTATTTGTATCTTAGGAATGCATAACTAGAAATATTATAAGCAATTCCTTGACAGTTCCTATTCTACTTAGAAAATATGCTAACAATTTATTCAGTATCTTTATAAAATCTTCTTGGGTGCTTTGAATAAAAATACATGCAGGACCAAATAATTTTGCTGTTGTATTGTTCATGCAGACTTGTTTACTACTGTAATTTATTCATGGTTTTATGTGACTGATTTCTGTTTATATTTTTTAGCCCAAAAGTTTTGAAACATTTACTCAGGGAAATAAAAAAAAATTAAGACTTTGGAAGTGAATACCAGGATATATTCCCAGCCTGGAAATGGCTTCCTTTTAGGTGTTTATTCTCTAATGCCTCTAGCTATTAAGGATAAATTAAACATAAAATTAAAACCAACAAGTTAACCTACTCTGTATTTTCATTAACAAGGAACATGCAGATATTCACATCTGTGAATTTTGCAGGATTTAATACTTTCCCTTTAAAATCTCTCTCCCATACTTACAGAAGAACTCATCTGAAACCTTGTATCATTCTCCCATCAGAAGAACAGAGACTTAATTGGGAGCAAATCCATTAATATGAGTAAAAATTAGCAGTCTGATGTTTCTTACAGGTGTTATCCTGGAAACCAATTCTTGGCAGTGCTATTGCTTCTCTGATTTTCGTTGAGTTTCCGTACCCAATAGAGAAAGCCAATTTATTATATTTGTTGAAATAAATCATACTGAGAGACAGGATGCTGCAGTAGTGAACACTGTTCACAGTCCTAACCTTAGAACTACAAACTGTGCTGCACCATGCTGTGATACTTCTTTATTCTCTGAGCATTGGTTTGCAAACAGCTACCGTCCCTTCCCTTTGTGGGAAACAAGTTTCTACCCTTTCTCCCCACTGTCTTTTCTTGGGACCTCTGCTGTTATCATTCGTATTGTATTGGAACTATTTTCTCCAACTGATTACTGAAGATACTTCCCAGACTTCTTGCCCAAGGACTTGTTAATTAAAGAAATATTTTAGGTTTTTGGTGGGTTTTGTTTGTTTGTTTTTTAATTTCTTCCTCTTGGTCTTAAATCATAGAGTCTAGAATATTATTAAAATCATGCTAAATTCATTTTCCCTCTGTAATCCCTCTCTGACTGCTTTAAGCTAGGTTATCTGTATACCCTTCATGTCATTAAAAAAAAAGGAAATGTAGGGGGTTGACCCTGGCTAGATGCCAGGTGCCCACCAAAACCTATCACTTCCTCAGCTTCTCAGGGGAGATAAAACATAAAAATCTCATGGGTTGACATAAGGACATTGAGAGAAAACTCACCAATTCTTATCACAGGCAAAACAGGTTTAATTTGGGGAAAATTAATTTAATCAAATAAGAGTAGAGGAATGAGATAATACAAACTAACACTTCAAACACCTTCCTCCCACACCTTTTCCCCACCCATTCTTTCTTCCTAGGCTCAACTTCACAAATGATTGCTATTCCTCCCCTCCACTAGCACAGGGGAACAGAGAATGGAGTTACAGTCAATTCATCACTCGTTGTCCCCTTCCTCCTCACACTCTTCCCCTACTCCAGCCTGGGGTCCCTCCTATGGGAGACAGTCTTCCATGAACTTCTTCAGCATGGTTCACAAACTGCTCAAGTGTGGGTCCATTCCACAAGTTACAGTCCTTCAAGAACAGGCTGCTCCAGTGTTGGGCCCCCGCACGGTCACATGTCCTGCCAGCAATCCTGCTGCAGCACGAGCTCCTCTCCCAACAGACTCAGTTTCTGCCAGGAGCCTGTTACAGCGGGCTCCCCTTCTTAAACATGTTATGCCATACTAGTGATATCCATACTAGTGATATGTTATCCCTGATGGCCAGCGACAGGTCTGTCTTGGAGACATTGGCTCTATGTGACATTGGGGAAGCTTCTGGCAGCTTCTCACAGAAGCCATCCCTGCAGCCCTTCCACTACCAAAACCTTGTCATGCAAATCCAATACAGAGAAGTAAAGTAACCATGTCCCTCTTCCTCACAATAGCCCACACTGAAAGGAAAGAAATATTCCTCTTCATGATCTCTTCACTTAGGTCCACAGAAAGTGTTCTAGAAAGAAGCAGATGGCAAGTATTACTGTAATAGCAGTTCCACTGATTGTTCTTTTTTTATGTAGTCTTGTTCTAGGATACAATGATTTTTGGGAACTGCTGTTTATTAATTTTAGCTTGTGGTTGTCTTACCATCATATTGTCACACATCTAGTGTCTTCAGCACAGGGTCAGTCAGTTGACAACTTCGGCTCCTACACATCTCTGCTGGATTAAGGAAAAGATCACAAACAACTGTTTTGACAGAAATATGTTGGGTCGATGTAATGACTAAGGATGTGAGGAACAGAATTTGTTTTCAGGTGGAAAAGTCTGAAACAGCAGAAGAGCAATATTTTGATCCTTGTCTTTAAAATCCTAGGAGAATATGTGTGTGCCTATGTCTCTTGGAATATAAGGTAGCTTGGGCACAGGAAGATTAATTATAATGGCAGGAGGAAGAAAAGTTTTGCTGTAGAGTCAAGGAAGGTAAATGAAACCATGTGAAATGCGAATGGAAGAGTCATAATTAAAAATACAAGTAAAGGGCGGAGGGATCCGAGGCACCTTAGCTTTGATTAGAGCCTAATTATCTCTGGATTAGTGGGAAAACTGATGCAGAAAAAAGAACATGGGTATGTACATCTATTTTATTTAGTCTTTTCTCTCTATTTGTTTTCAGATTCCTGTGGAGAGTCTTTCTCTGTCTATTTCTGTCTGTGTTTTTACATTCTTGAAGAGTTAAAATCCCAAGACGAAATACTGTGTGTTGAGCTCTAAGAGTAAGTACATTTCCTCTTTGTTCCACAAATCTATGAACAGGATTGAACCTTGGCCCTCACAAATAGGGAATCCATAATTCAGTCTGGAACTATCCAGAAACCCCCTAGTTGAATGAGAAATGGATGGTTTTATAGGATTTTGAGACAGTCCGAAGCCATGGATGCCATTTTCCATTAAAAACAAAGGACATTTCTGGGAAATTACATGTGTCCAGTAAACTTTCTCCAAAGGGCTTGAAAACTAGAACTGCACTCCAAGTTTATATTCAGAAGCTACTGCCAAAGTCCTGTGTCTGGATGTTCAACCTCTGCAGGCTCCAATGATCCTCTGACTCAGTGAAGTAGATTCCAAACACTCAGGAGACTGAGTCTCTTTCTGTCATGAACTTTCTACCATGGAGAAATGTGTAAGTCTGTAACTGACCCAATTATGAAGTGACAGATTTACACTTGAACAGAATTATCACTTTCTGTTTGTTACAGATATTGCCTAATGTCCACTTTCTTATATGTTGTCTTTTTTCCTAGAGACAGATAATTTCCTGATTTTATACCTAACCACATCATGCATGGTGGACTTCATTTAGGTAGTAGGGAAAGCTCTCTTGACTTTGCTTTCTGTTACCATTGGGAATTTCTCTCTGAGTGCATTGAACTGAACTTAGAAACAGGCTTGTTGGGAAAATGCAGGATCATTTAAGCTGGTGTTAGAACAAGTCAGTCTTATCTTTAATTGGAGCTTTCTCAGGCTTACTTTCACCTACCATCCTATTAAACATTGTCAAAACCCCATTCAGTAGAATTGCATGATGAAGAACTTCATGAAACAAGCAGTTTGTACAGTCCCATATCAACTATAACAATTGTCTCCACAAGTCCAAATTTATTTACATGCTTTATTTCAGAATTCAGTCACCAGCATCTCAAATGTGTTTGATTTGTGGCAATCCTGCCAGGGAATGAGCAGAGGGTCATCACAACATGTCATCCAGGCCTAGAGCTGTAATTTTCTATTAACCTATTGTGGCTGAGCTGGTAGAAGTCCATACAGTGGATGTTATTCCCTTACTAGGTTGCCTGTTAGTTGGCTTTCTATGTCAGAACATATTTAGGAAAACATTTACAGATACCCTGAGAAAGTTGCTTAGAATAGGAGAGTTTTGATATCAAATCACTGCCAAGTATTCATAATGATCGTAATTTTTTCGTTAATAACCTTGGTTCTGAAATCCTCTTATGTGTTGCCAGTTTGCATTTGGTGGAATTGCTTCTGATATGCACTAAAAAAGATGAGGATCAGACCCAGAATAACACCACTCTCTTTTTTCCCCCACTCAGACATTGTAAAACTTCCCTTTAGTAAGGAATGTAAGAGCAAGTCTTTACTATTTGCATTTCAGAAATGTAAAAGGGATTAATATGATATAGATGGTTTCAAAGTTCACAAGATAAGCCTCATACCATCCCTTATGCCCAAGTGCCAGCAAAAACAGCCTTTTCCCAAACTGTATAGTTTGGTCTGCTATGCTCCTTAGCCAGAGGGGTTTGAGTGGCCTGTTGAAATAGTTTGCAAGATTTCATGCGTTGTGTTTGCTTTGAGCTAGAAGGTAGTACTTTAGTGGTAGTCCAGAACTGAACTCACAAGTAGCTCAGTCAAGTTTAAAATGGTTGACAATTGTCTGTATGAAATTAAACAACTTAGCCAAAATCACTGCTGAGCTACAATGAACCAAGGCAACCTGAGGCTGCTTGCTGATAAAGTGTGAACAAATATAACTGAAGGGAGAATTTGGCTTATGTTCAATAACAGTACTGCATGAACTAGTGAAGCAAAATGGAAATGAAGGATAGCCTTACTCAAAAATATATTTCTTCCAAACAAAACTACATCCAAACTTTACCCTGGAATGAATCAAGAGAAACCTAGCAGTGCATTGTTCAAAATTCTGGTTTTCCAGCCTAGATCTGACTCAGTGGGCTGAGCCAGGTAGTAGCTGGAATTCATGCACAGCAGCATACAGTGCATGGAAGGTCCGCTTTAGACCTCTATACCTCTAAGAAAATCTGACATACATAAGTCTACATCTACTGTTTAATGCTCTAGAATATAGAATGGTCCAGTGACAGAGTCAGGCAGAAAACCAGCTGTCATTACCACTTTTCTTGCAGTCAGGCACAGTAAAGGGCTTTGTATAATACCATGAATGACCTGGCAGGAGTTGCAGATATGACTCCAACTGTAATGCATCTTGGTCTGTTGAGCTGAGCCAGACTGAACTTCATCTCTCTCAACATCCAGTAGCATTTCAGTAAATGATAATTTTCAATAGTTACTGAGACTTTGACAACTATTCTGATGCAGATTGCCTCATATCTCATGTAAAAGTCACATTAGATGGACTCACTGGATTTCTATGGCATGGAACAGTTCAACTCATTGTTGCATCTCACTGTAACTATTTGTCTGACCCTACAGAGGAATGTGAAACCCTTTCAAACACACAGCTAAGTTACATTTTAGGGATTGTGTCTCTAAAGTGGGAGGCTTGCTTGGGAACAGAATTAAGGGATGGAGAATGTCTGGTTTGGACTAGAAGAAAGGGGAAAAAAGAAAGGGATTTAAAAAAAAAAAATAACATTTTGGAATTTCTGAGTTTTCCATTACAAGGGCATCTATTTGTAGATAATCTAATTTTAAAAGTGGAACTCTGGCTTCACTGATTTTGGTTAAATAATAATGAACGGTAAATCAAGCAACATTGTAAAATTTTATTAATCATATCTGTCAAATCCAAAACACAGGGCAGGGTAGAAGTTCAAGCAGTCTTTGCTTTTGAGCAGAGGCCCTATCAGTCTATATGTGAGCCAACACGTACCAATAATACTGACTGTAGTATTTGGGGGTATTTCAGTACAGCTGACAGAGATGACAGAAGGCCTATCTGTGTTCATAATGAAGTGATGCTTTTGCTGAATTCTGTGTTTCATCTGTAATCAGCAGAAGAACTTTTCAAGGATTTGAACAAGTACATTTGCTATTTTTCATCCAGATATTGCAGTACATTTTTGTCATCCAGCTGGTATTGTAAAGATTTTTTTTTCTCTTTCCCTTCTGTTGATATATAATTATTGTTCTATATTAGGATCAGTTGAATGAAACCTGTTCTTGATTTTGGAGGTACTGGAAAATCCCAGGCATTCCTCAGACATACTTGGAAGTGACCAAAAATTAGTTGATTTTGCAAGGAAATGAATGGTCTCTGTGTTAAATCTGATATCTAATAATCTAAAGAAGGATTAACTACTCTCTTTCTAAAGGTATAATACTGCAGTGTTTCTTTTGTCTTAAGGAGGCAGGTGTAGACCAGTCAGTATTAAGCAGAAAGAATTTTTTTATGACATAATTTTGAAAAGCTATGCCATACTATGTATCTGAAATCTAAGTACTGCCGGACATTTTTGTCACAAGAATATGCAGAATTTGTAGGAAAAGTAACATTCCCAGACTAAATAATTAATTTTAGGGTTTTTTTTTAAAAATTAACACACGTGTAATCAGATTTTGAAATTTGATGGATGATGCAAAACACATACCACCCTTCATTCTACATCCTGCTCTGTTAAGTCATCTGCTACTGGCATTTTATGTAAATGTAGGAACTTCAGAAGGATAGACATAAAGTTTCCGATCCTTTGTCTGCAGAATTGCTGTAGCCTATATAGGAAGAGACTGCAGTTTTTTTCCTCTTGAAGACTTTGCAGTTTTTTGTTGCTTTCCACAGCTGAATGTTAGAGTCACTGAAGTCTTATAGGTTATGGTTAAGTCTTCATTTTTGTACACATATATTTATAGAATAAGTAGGGTAACATACCACGTCAGAAAAACAAACACTGTCTTTCTTGCTGCTGTCACAAATACCACAGTATGGTGTAACACCTAGTTTTGAAAACAAATCCCTTGATGACAGGAAGAATAACTTGATGTAGGATCTACTAACAACAGAAGCAGCATGATCCTTGGGCTTTTTGTGGTATGTCACAATTACAGAACGTATTGCCAAGGAAGATCCATTGTGGCTTGCAAATTATCTGTCATGCATACTTCTGCTCATGCTTCAAATAAAGACAGTCCCATTTAGAACAGTGAAAATACACGGAGTTCAGCTAGTACTTTGCAGCTGCGTTGTTTCATGCAAACTTATCAAGCTTTAATCTACATCTTATAGAGATGAAATGAGCAAATAGATTGTTGTTTGATCTGAATAATCCATGTATCTGAGGAAAAAGAAAATAAGGCCTATTAAGTAATCTTAATACTGTTGGATACAGCTGGGAAATGTTCACAAAATGAACACTGTTATTATTGCCAAGGGCTGAGTATTTCTTTAGTGATAAATTAAACATGAGTTCTTGTTTTTCAGTTCTTTGTTAAGTCTATTAGGCTGTACTGCCTCTAAATGATTGATAATGCAAGGAAAATATTGTGAAGGCATTTGAGGAAGAATAGAAATAGGATACTTGCTTTCTGTTTCTCAGGAGAGACTAGAGATAATGTGATGTGCAGACAGCCACACAGCCACTTAAGTGCCATCATGATAGGTGTCATATCAAACCCATCTTCTTAGGATACATTAATAAAATAAACACTTGTGTAAATCTAATCCTAAATCAACAGCACAATTCTGAAAGTCCTTTCTGTGGTGACAATCATACACTGAGTAAACTGAACTGCAGCTTACATTCCATGTCTTACTTTTGTACATAAGCCTGCTGAAGAACTGAAGAGAATCTGGGGGTCTAATGGAATCTTTATCATGTTTCTTAACTAATTAAGGTAAAGCAATGTAAAACCAAACTGCCCTTATTCTGGTAGCTAACTCTTTTCCTTTGTATGTCCATAATTGGGCAGAAGGCAATTCAGCTTCTTCAGGCAAAAGGTTAGAATTTGACACTCCTTGCTGTTCAAAAATAAAAAGTAAAAATAAAAGAGAGAGAAGAAAAGATTTATTATGTTTTGAATCTGCTACTGGGTGTATTATTGCTATGTTGCTTTTTCCTTTCAATCAAAGTCCAACAGATTTTTATTTTTGTGTAGCTTACCACAAAAAGTAATACTTTTTTATTTTCTTTAATGAGCAAGAACACAAAAATGTATCATTTTTAGAAACTTTATTGTTAAAAATAGGTATGTCCCAACCCTTTCTCTCTTCATGATATGTGTAATTTGGTCAAAGTATAATATTTTTGCCTACTGTTACCTAGATTAAATTTCCCAGGGCAGACAGAGTGTTGGAAGCCAGAAAATGAATATTCTCCTGCTGTTTCATAAACAATATCACACCTAGCTGGGAAATACAGAGCTTTATAGGAATCTTGCTTTTAATGGTGTGTCCTTATTTCCCCTGCTTTTTGCTTTCAGTACTATTACTGAAAAGTTGCATCGGCTGTTAGAGTGATCATGTTATAATGCACATATGTTCACAGTGTGTATGCATAGGAATGTGGTTAAGCAAAACATCATGAGGACGAAATAAAAATTAATATAAAGGGGGAAAAGGGGGGGAAGGGTTATCTTTGGAGGGGAAAAAAAAGGAGAAGGGTTATCTTTGGGGGAAAAAAGTCAAGCAGCTCTCCCTAAAAACAGCATTGCCTGGATTTAGGAAGAAAACAATGTAGGTTTCTGTCTCTAATCCCTCTCTTTCAAAATGTCAGCTAAAACTGCATTTTCTGATTTTTAGATCAGTTCCGTGATTTTTTGGACTAGGTCAGAAGGCAGCTTGAAAAAAAGGAGTTGAGATTGATTCTGTCTTTTGTGTTGGTGCCCAAAGGATTTGTCTTACCCCAAAGATACCTTACAGGGAAACATAGCCTGTGCACAGTGACACTGGAGATGTGGTAGGAAAGTATCTTCACATCTCTCCCATGCTGACTTGTTTTTGGATGAAAACACCCAGCCTAGTACGGTGCACATTGCTAGCACCACTGTATTAACAGCTGGCTTTTCCACAAAAATCCTTGGGTCTAAAAAGAATCTTCTTGGGACTCTCTGAATAATAGCTACCAAATTCAGTGCTTAATGTAGCCAAATATTGAAAACACAAAGATGTGATAAAATTAAGAACCGTGATTGATTTCTGAAACAAATGCCTTATGAATTTACTGAACAAGGGTTATTAATGCCCTTGCCATATGTAACAGATGAACAGATTACAAAACTGGGAAAACTGTTGTGAATGTAATTTTCCAGCGAGAAAAACCCCAAAGTTCTACTCTGACTAATCCTCATTTGAGTTGCAGCATTTAGTTTAGAAACAAGCAAACAAACAGACATTTGCAGTAAAACTAAATCTGCTAGAACCTTAGATAATCCAGTAGGTATTTATCCTCATTGCTTAAGAAGAAATGAATCTTAGTTCTAATCTAAATTTTCTAGTTCTGTTTCAAGTAACTGGGTAGATTTTGATCTTTATTGAACATATTTATACCTAAATGATCTCCAATCACAATTTTATTCAAATATAGATAATTATACTCTATGTCCAAGTACCTCTTTGATAGGATATTGCAGTATTGCTCTCATTCTCTCTCTGTTTTCCCCTGGCATTTCTGTATATTTATCCTATTCTTTAATTCACTTAAACTTTTTGTTTGTTTGGTTGGTTGGTTTTATTGCTTTGTTTTGGTTTTGGTGGGAGGAGAAAGGAAGAGGGATGAAGGTACAGAACTTAGAAATTTGTCTAGATTCATGCCCTATACACATTCCAGAAATCTGCAGAGCCCCCTCAAACATACAGCATAACAAACTGTACTAAATCCAGGAACAAAAGAATTTTAGGATCGTTATGCCACATTGTCAGAGCCTACCTATCACTTTAGGCTTTAGGAAAGAATCCAGGACTTGCAAGGCAGTAAGGCATATACAATCATTCTCAGTTATTCTTTTTCTGCTTCAGACAACTTCATAATAAGGTGCAATGGCTGTAACCAAAGAGCTCACTGTTTATCCTGGTTAAAACATGTGCATGGAGCAGGAGAAATAGACTCAAGGACCTAATTCCAGTCATGCAAAGAGAGGATCAACTGTGCATTTCTAAATTCCAGATGAAAGGGTAAGCTCTGAGATGTTTTTCTGGGTGAGAGGGATCAGGGTAGTTTCATATTAAATAACAGCTGAGTGGGTTTTAGTATCTCTGACTGGGATTTTAACCATTGTACTTATCTGTTGATTTCTTGCCTGCAGACTATAAATTAAAGCATAAAACACCTTATGTCTGATCTATAAAACTCTGGTACTAAGGATGAACATCACAAGGAGAAATTCCAGAGTTTCATATAAACTTATTTTGGTTGGATGCTGACAGGACCTGGTGGTAAAGCAGAATAAATGGTACTGATCATGGCACCTTTTTCAAGAGATTACTAGAAGCAAAACATTTAGTTTAAAGCAGTTTTGAATGATTCAGAGCTTGGCTTCATGAGAGCTGCTCTAATTAGAAATTAATCACCTGCTAGTATGACCACTTTACAGCATGGAAGCCAATTTCTGAAGTTCAAGCAATGCCAGTCCCCTCATGCCTTATCAGAATTCTTGTTTTCCCATGAGGGACAGAAAATCTGTCTTTTTCTGGGAGGGAGTACATTAGGTAGCTCCATGTCTTATCATTCAAATAATCTTGAGCTATGTTCTACTAAGTCTAATGTTGCACGTGGTTGAAACTCAGTCCAAAGCTTCTGATAGTGTTTCATTTAACCATGCCTGTCCTATCCATCAGTACTCTGCATTGTGCAAGTGGGAGCACATCTTCTTCATGGCTTAAGAAAACTCACACCAGCTTATGTCTTGGTTACTACAGCTGGGCAGCATCATCTTGACTGAAACAGGGTCTTCTGAATACATGGGGGGAATGAGATACAAGTTCCTTCTTGACGCTCTGACAGTATGCCAAAAAGGCATAATTTTAAGATATATTTTACAGTTTCTTGCTATCCCCAGAACTACATTCAATGAAATAAACTTATTTTACTAGTTTGCTGTGACAGACATTGTTTTTTAATGCAACTGCAGGAGAGCACAGCTGTTCTAAATTTGACTGAAATTTTTTTCCAGAAAGTCACAGAAAGTTTTGTACTAAGCTAAATTCCAGTCTTAATAAACAAGTTAAATAAAACCTCCTACAAGCTCCTTTGTATCTTGATGCACTCTTACTTGTCTCCAAACATTTCTCTCCTCAAGCTCTTCTCAATGCAAAACAGTAACAAACCTCTGCTCTTGTTTATTGGGGCTGCCAGTGCTCAGAGTTGTTCAGCAGTCATTGAATGCACATTAGCTATGAACTTTGAGGTAGTAACACGTGAAAAAAACAATGCTTTCTGTGTAGTTACTGCTTATTGAGAAATTTGACATACGAAAAATTCATTGTTGGGAAACATTACTGCAGGTCAGCTGTTCTCCTTGATTGCATAGTCTTATTCTGCATTAGTGAAAAGACTTTAGTAGAAGACAAATAAATAACCGCAAGTTTACGCTTCAGTGACAAGTGGAGAAATTGTATGGGGATTGTTGCCATGCTTTATCTCCTCCAGGCTGCCTTACTTTTGTTTCAAAGCACTGAGATAACAAGTCTTCCAATATTCTGGCCAGTAATTTTTTATTGTTGCACAGTGCAGAAGAAAAATTGCAAAGTTTCTGGCTTTTGAACTTCATTGATTTATGTAAGCAGACTTGGATTCTATTTCATTCTTCCACAAACCAAGTTACCATTAAGTATCTCTGCCAGAGATGATAGCCTCTATAAGCTTTGTTTAGCTGAATGAGATATTTCCTTGAAAAAGAAACACTTGTTATCTAGACTCGATACAAATTGGAATGTTCACTCAGTAAATAGCTTGATTTCAATTCCTATCAAAGAAAGTAACTGAAATATATTTTTTCTTTTTGATTGAAATGAAACATTTCAAAATGGGTACACAGAAGTAACCACATCTTGTCATGTTTTTTGGTTTTAAATTAAAATTACATATCTCAGTATTTTCAAACAAAATTTTTTTTATTTGGTTTATTGAACTGACCAGAAATATCTCTTTTTATTTTCACACTTGAAATATGCTTTTCTGAAGTTGCAAATTATCTCCTGGGTGCTCAAATTACCTCTCAAGACTGGGAGCATTCCCATTCTACACTCTAAGGTGCCTTCCTAGATGAAGTTTCCCATGAAGCATTAAAGCTCTTGCTTGAATGGCTGCACAGTGTTATGTGGGGACTTGGCCACAGATGTGTTTCATATATGTGAATTAGGTATGTGAACCTGGATTCTCAGGAAACACTGTGTGCTGAAGTTAGCCTTAGATGTTTAAACTTCTCTTCTTATTTTGATCTTTTTTCTTTGTTTGTTTAGTGTTTTCTTTTATACAAGTTTAAAACTATTTCCAAAGTGTCTCCCTGCCTCCGTTCCTCCCTTCCTCTGTTCCTCTCTCCCTCCTTCTCTCTCTCCTTTCCCTTCTACCCTCCTTCCCACCTTCATTCCTTCTCTCCTTCTCTTTTCTCTCTCTCTTTTTCTTCTGTCCTTCCTTGCCATGTCTAACTTCAGTGCTGATGGTCAGTATAACTGTTTGGCTGCCTTTGTTGCTAAATGTTTGAGTTGTTAAAGCTCTCACTGACTGGTGTTCTGTAATAATATATTATGACAATTGTTTCAACATTCACTGCTAACACAGCATTGTCTGCTATAATCTGTTGTGGTTTAACCCCAGCCAGCAACCAAGCACCATACAGCTGTTTGCTCACCAGTGGGATCAGGGGAGAGTTGCAAGGGTAAAAGCTAGAAAACAAGAGGATTGAGATAAATCTTGTTTAACAGGGAAAGAAAAAACATGCACACAAGCAAAGCAAAACAAGGAATTAATTAACTGCTTCCCATGGGCAGGGAGGTATTCAGCCATCTCCAGAAGAGTGGGATCCCATCACATTTAATGGTTATTTGGGAAGGCAAACACCTTCACTCAAAATGTCCCTCCCCTTCCTTCTTCACTCCCCTGCTTTCTATACTGAGCATGATGACATATAGTCTGGAATATCCCTTTGGTCAGTTTGGGTCACCTGTCCCAGCTGTGTCTCCTCCCAGCCTCCCGTGCACACCCAACTTCCTTGCCAGCCTGGCAGTACAAAAAACAGAAAAGGCCTTGGCTCTGTGTAAGCCCCACTCTGCAGTAATAACAACATCTCCATAGTATCAAACCCGTGTTCAGCACAAATCCAAAACATGGTCCCACAGCCACTGTCTATCCCAGCCAAAACTGTCACACCTGTCACACTCTTTTCTCAATACCAGAGCATACTTCAGTATAACTGCTCTCAGTGCTGTTGCCTTTTAACATGGGGGTATGACAGAAAAATAACACAGTCTTTCCACAGATCTTGAGACTCCTTTTTGCCAGCCTACAGACCTCTGACTAGGTTCTCCATAGTCATGCACCTAGACTTCACAGCATCCAGCAGTTAATTTACTGATCTGCTACACTACTTTTCTTCCTACAATCATGATGGCTGCATATGATGTGATACTCAAAATTAATAAAATATTGCCTTTTACATAGACTGCAACACTGCAGTAACCATTACATTTATTAGATTCTGCCATGCACATTTGAAATACGGAAACAAGCATGCATATTTGGAATATAAAACCCACACAGATGCAGAATGTTTTACAGCATGTATTTGAGACAGTTTAGAATTACTGCTACAATATTCCTGCATGTGGAGGAAGACAAATTGTCTAATTTCAAACAACACTTATGAATAAAGTCACAAGAAACTTGGTTAAATGGACAGGAAAAAAATCTCAGCTGTGCTCTCCCAAGGGCTAGTTGCAATGGAAACATGATAAGTCTAACCAGCAGGAACTTCTATATGACAGTGTATTAAAGAACTAAAAAACTAAGGTCCATCATAGCAAGAATTAGTTCTGTGACAAAATTATGGAGTTTTTTAAGACTGTCAGCTGTGTGGCATGTCAAAGAAGCATTAGTCTTTTATTGTAGAGCAATCCAATGGATAGACTTTTATGAAGAAGCATATAGCTAAAGATATGATGGTACAATGACTAAACCTTTTTTTACCATTAATTGTTTGGTAACTAATGTCACATTGGGTTATTTCCAGTGCTTCTTTCTTTGATTAAAAAGAGCGCATGGGTATTTTTCTTGTTGGTGTCAAATATTCTGATTAGTTAGTAAATCTGCCATCTCAAGTGTATACCACTGAAAGGAAGAGGACAGCGATGAGTGGTTGAAGAAGCTGCCTAGTAAACAAGCTTTAAAACAGAAACAAAGCATTATCCAACTGTTGAAGCCAAAGGAGAACTTAAGCAAAAGTCGGAGCTCAATTCAGCTGACACTGGAGGAGGAAATGCTCTTTCAGACTGCTGGTTTAAGAATCAAGTTGAGAATTTATCCAAGCTTTGTTTTTCTTATTAATAAATCAAGAGCCTAAAAATATCAGGGCACTGTCACAAATAGAGCTGGGCAATCTATTTTTAAGGAAAAGTTATTTTACAAAACCTTTGTACGGTGTTACTGACCCTTTAAGTCCAGTGACCACCTTGCTGCCTTTGGCAAGATCTTAGGAAGGGAGGGAGGACTTAGCAGATGATGGAAAATGTCTGGAGCTCCCAGAAGTACTCTCAGATCTAGTGATCAGTAGGAGAGAAAGAATTGAGCAGGGTTATTTTAGAACCTAGTCAGGGCAACCTGAGAGCAAGAACTGAAAAACTTGATGGAAAAAGCAGCGGAACGGACCTCTGAGATGAAGAAATGTGTTACACAAGGAAGACATTGGAGAAAACTTGCTAAAAGTGTGCTGAGTAAGTGAAATCTGAGGAACAGAAACTATAGTCAATGTTTTCAATGGGTGACATGTAAAATGGGAAACTGAAATAAAAGCACAAATGGATGGTAGGCTGCAAGAGCCTAAAAAGCTTTTTTCCCTAGGAAGGGCTCCGCAGGTCCTCAATGTGGCTTCACGTATTTTAAGCTGGTGCACTGGCAACAAGGGTGGTCTTCATGTCGCGGCATGCTTTTCCAGGTGATCTGTCTGGCAGCTCGTAGCAGCTAAGGTGGACAAGGGTCCTATTAGCAGGCTGCCTTTGGGGCCATGTGTGCTGCCTGGCCAGGCAGGTACCCACACAGATTGTGCTGGTCGGAGGCAGGGCAGGGCACAGCCTCCCCCTGCACACCCGCTCGCTGTCCGTGCCCCGGGGCTGCTGCTGGGGCTGTGGCTCCCGGCACTGCCCAAGCCTGCTCCGCAGGGACACAGCAGCTATAGCTGGAGCCTCCAGTGGCCCTTGTTGTTATCCCTGGCCTTCATATGGTGTATGTGCAGGCTGAACACAGGCTGAGCCTTTTTGTTTAGTTGTGTGTTGTTAAAAATGTGTTTGAGTGGCCCAGGGGTAGCTCGCTGATGCTTCGTTGTCACATCAGATAGTGCTATTTGTAACTGTGTGTGTTGTAACTGGATTGACACAGGCTCTATATCTGCTCCTTGGCTGTGGGAAGGACGAGGTTGGCTGTGCTTAGATGATGTTGAATGTTTCTTGTGAACATATGTGAAAAACAACACCTTTCTATAGATTGCCTTCTGGACAAACCTTTTACTGCATGTATGTTTGGGACCGTTTGGCTAGCTCACCTGCTCTTATAGATAATATATGCCATGGCATTCAACATATATATTTTCAGAGAAGAAAATCAAAAGGTTTATGTGCTTCATAAGGATATAAAAAGAAAGTAAATTTTTAATTTTTCTTTTTCCATAATAGCTCTGAGTAGGTGAAGTTCTTGAAACACGCACTCTGGCAGTTGATGTCACATTTTATACTACACCTTGAGAGTAGATAAAAAAAATCCAAAAGTCCAGGCTCTCTGTGAGAAATATTAATGAGTTCTTTAAATTCTGAGATCACATTTTAATGCAAAAAAACCCCTCCAGAATGCAAACAAACAGACAAAAAAACCAACACCAAAAAGAAAGCAAACAAAGAAAACCACCTCAAGAGGACCGTCAGTGGGAAGTAAGTGTGTTTAATTTCTGTAATGTTTGTTTACATGTTCCCAGAAAACTGTATTTCTTTTAGCCAAAAGAGAGAGGGAGGGGAAAAACCAAGGTCATCATGAAACTTAAAAGGAAAGGTTGCTCCAGAAAAAATATTAGTTCTGAAGAATATTAGGGTTGTCATAATGCTGTCGCATTCCTAATAAATTTTAATGTGATGATGTTTTAGACCATAGACAGATTGATCTGCAAGTTGTTGGGCCCTGCATTTGAATGTCCTCTGGAATGAAGGGCAGAAGAGGTATCCAGCAGTGTGTAGTTAATGCACATTCTTTAACCACTTGACTGCAAAATGCAGACTCCGAGCTAACCCTGTCAAAGAAGAGCAGCATAAGCCTCTGCCTACCCTCTGCATTCTATGAGCTATCTGTGTTCACAGAGAGGCAGATAAGGAATGCCTGCCAGTCCTTCTCTGCTGAGAGGTTATGACCTCTATCAGCAGGAAGAACAGGTGAACAGGTAGTGAGGGAAGCAGCTATATTTGTCAGATACAGTTTGATCTCCAGCTGTGTCTGACCATGCCTTTAGAATGTTACACACGGTTTTCACATCTACAAATCTTTTCACATCTGAAAATCTTTTCATATCTGAAAATCTTTTCATGTATTTAAATTCTCTGAATTTGTTCCTTTTCATAATGGAATGCAGACTACTGTTTGTGAGGAGTTCCCACAGATCCCTCAAAATCTGAAATCATGGTGGATTCCAAATCCTATTTTATTTGGGAACTTCTGTTCATAAAAAGAACAATGTAACCTATAATCTGTATTATAAGTCTAGCCCATTGTTCAAATTAAAAAAAAACAGTCTGGATAGTCCCATAGAACAGGGAGGAAAATGCTTGTAATTTAGAATTTTAAGTTTTCTATTTTATCATCAGAATTGCTGTTCTGTTCACAATCCTTAAGCATTTTCACCTTGTAAATACCTGGGGCATGTATATCAGTTACTTAGGCAGGGTACTGCTGCCCCATGGCCAAACATCATGAACTTGATGCTGGCCTTTTCCCCTCATCACAGAGAGGGTCTGACTTTTTGTCATAGCCTTCCCTATTCGGTAACCTTATATTACCCCTTAACATCACTGTCCCATAACCCTGAAAGCCTGGGAGTAATGCTGTCCTGGTTATGGTTTTAGAAATCCCAGTGCTTTAATATCACCTCTGCCATCTTCCAGTGTCTTCACTTTCAGTCTGAAAGTAATCCTTGTAATCCAATGCCAGCTTCTAGAACCTCTGAACTCCTTGTCTTTTACAGTGTATAAATGCAAAACATACTGAACATGTTCTTTCTGTGTAAGAACATTATTTCAGATGACTGTCTGGCAAAGAAAATGTTTCTGGATTGGAAAAAACAGACTAGCTTGCAAATGTTGCCAAAAGCACTGGATCTTTCTTGAGGGCAGACACTTTGGATACTTCAGCTGGCAGAAAATCACTGAGGTATATTTTTCAAAATATAAGGTACTGTCCCTTTGAAAATGCTCAGTTCTTTAGAAGAATGTAAAGTGTATTCACACAATACTGGAATCCAGCCACCTGACACTGCTAGGGTAGGAATAGTTTTGCAAATCAAAATTGTACATGGTATTTTAATGCTACCAATAAAACAGACTGAAGTAAGGTCTTGTATTTGAGTGAGAGTTTATTTTTAGGTAGCTCAGTAGCTGAAAATAGAATTTCCTTTACATAGGAACCCCATTTTGCCTCTTGTGTGGGTGTTTATATCTGGGCAGTCTTGGATATGGCAGCTGGTGACAGATGAATTATCAGTTCTGCACTCATGGCAAGCCACACTCACATTGCACTGGAAGCGTAATGATGAGCTGCTGAAACGCTGAACCCAGAGTCTTAGACACAAACCCAGAAAAAATAGATATCTGTCTGCATTGTGGGCACCAATTCTGTAGGCATTCTCCAAATTGCTTTTGGAATGTGGCATCCTTGCTGGCTGCTAGCTCTTTGGGCTTTTAGAAATGTTTTTCAATGTATTGTATAAAAGTCTGCCCTTTCCCCCCTTTGTTCTATATTTTTGTTCATGTATTTCCTTTCATCACACATTGCTGAAAGGGAAGTTGAAATAGTCTGGGGAGGAGGAGAGGCAATATAGGCTGTGGGATTTGTGAACAGGAACAGTAAGGATCACGTTAAGTACTGTCTGCCTGGTTCTGCCAAGCTGACCTATAAATTATCATTACACAACTTTGTAACATGAACTATGAAAATAAGTATTGAGAATGAGAATGAGTTCATTCTGTTGTGATTTCAAAACCACAATAGTTTCCCCCTTTCCTCTTCTCCCCTCAATAACATAAATGCAATTATGTCATTTTGCCTAGGTTCATTTCTCAGATTTTCCATAATTCACTTGTAGATTCCAGAGTTCAAGCAGTTCAAAAATAGCTTCTCTATATATATTTTTAACAAGTTCTGGTTTTAATTTTTTCTAAATTATTGGAAAATAGCTCTTCACAGTATATTGGTCTATAGATATTTTTCTCACTTATAACAAAAGGGATTTTTTTCTACATGACTTTAAAAGAGACTACACTGAGAGCTTTCCAGACTCTAGACTAACTACACAGAAGATACAGCATATACTTATTAATATCAGTGCTACTCTATTGGTATGAACAGTTTTCCACAGTCCGGAAGGACTCACTACTCACAAAACTTGATTTTGTTTTTCTAACTCACCCTTAACCTGTTAAGAACAAAAGACTATAATTAATGAAAAAGAAAATCACATGTATATATTGTTGGTGATTAAAAATTTGAAAAAAAAAAAATTAATGATTTCATAAGTAGAAATCCAAAGATTCTTAAATGCTGAGATCCATACCATCAAGAAATAGTTTCTTCTAGAAATCCAAATAAGTGAATTAAGTCTCTCAGACACATTCAGACTGCTGATATATTGTATGCAAGTCAGGGTAGCCTTTGAAAAAGAATAATGTGGCAACACAAAACATGCTTCTATGATATTCAGATATAGAGAAAACAAAACAGTGCAGTAGTAGAGGCCCTTAAGCTGGCATCCACATGGAGTGGTACAGCTCAGGCAGCACAGCTCATGGAGCAGCATAACTGGAAAATACTTGATCTGTGTGGAAGCAGCTGTAGTGATTCTGCTTTTCAAGCCCCACCCTATGGCAGTAGTTGAGAAATTGATATGCATAGTTCATAAAATAAATAGGAGGTTGAAACCCTTATTTTGGAATAATACTTAGAACTCCAGCAGGCAAGATAAGAGAAGTATCATTGCCTAGGAAATTGATTCTGAATCTGAAGGAATCTAGACTAATAAACTCACAGTTTAGAAGCAGGAGGTCTCCTGAAATGGTCAGCTTCATCTCAGTAGAAAATAATAATGATAACATCTATGAACTCTGATATTTAAGTGTCCTTTTGCATTAGGTTCTCCTGTGTATTCAGTGATTTTTTCAAAAACTGGTGACTACCTGGAAATACCAAAGTCAGTACCAAAGAGACCCATCCCAGTGCATCTCCAAGTAACTACTAGAATAGTTAAATTATACCAGGTCACAACCTAGTCTTGAAATGCATGGTTCTGTTCTTGGGAACAGTCTTCTAAAACCATATTCATAGCAGAAACTTGCTCCAGTGGAAACTCAGTTTTTCCCTGTTACCACTGAGTGGCCTAAAAACTGAACTAGAGAGTTACGTTTCCTCTGACTTATTCTTTATGTCCCCATGATTCCAGCCTGCACAGTCTGAGCACCCAGGCTCAAACGGGACCATCTGGGTCAGATGTTTCAGGTAAGACACACTCCTATCAGTCATGGAGATGTGGCTGAGATGCAGGCTGGTATCACCAGGCTGTCCTGTGTGCAGAAACAGCTGGCTCTTCCCATGCTCACATCAGCCTCAGCCAGCAGAGAGGCCACCTGAGTAATGGGAGCAGCTGAGGCTCAAATCCTGTGACTGATAGGACAGTGTCCTCATCGGGCCAAGCTTCCACATGAGACATGGAGGGATTGGTTCCCCTGGGATTGAGCTGAAGCCAAGTAACTCAATGATGTTTCTTAGGCCCTTTTTGTGTAACATACAGTGAGAGATGGGGTCCTCCAGAATGAGATTAGAGCTTTTGCTCTGACTCCTTCTTAAAAGCAGCCTATCAGTCTCAACTTACTATTCTGGGAGCCTGGCAATACACATACTCCCCAAAATATCTCTTTGCTGAATGAGTAAGGAGACAGGTTCCTAACTGGCACTCTGAATCATCTTACTGTGGTCAAGCATCTTTAAGCTGTTGAAACAACTAAGGTGGATGTGTCTTAAGCCAGTCTCTTGTAAAAACAGGAATCAAACCAAAGAATCCTAGTTAACAGATTTTTTTTTCTGGTAACCATTGGAAAACACATTGTACTTTTCTACCTCTAGGTATTTTCCATTATTTCAATTTCCTTCCGATACTCAGAGGAAAAGCTGCTTGCAGTATTTGACTTTTAGATATACAAAGATGTTCTGATATAAATATGAAACAAAAGTAGGTTTGTAACTTTTGGATTTTTTTAAATTTTATTTAACTGTAGGGAATACATTTGCAATAACTGAAGATTTGGGGTCAGTGAAAGACTGTTTTCCATAAATGATACTCAGACACCTTAAACCACATCAGAGGGATCACATGTGCTGTTCTGGGAGTTGACAGGACATTGGATAAGGCCGTCTTTGATTAACTAGAAAGAAAACTGTCAACTATCTGAAAGAAATCCTAGATAGGATGTAGACAAGGAATTAATTCCTAGAGGACATGAACTTATTTAGTAATAAATTTCAAAGTATGAAACAACTTTTTAGGAAAGGTAAAAGGTACTTCAGGTGTCACCAATCCTTGCTTAACATTTTTATTGCATATCATTTATCTAGCATGAATGTGAATGTGGTAGAAGGGCATGTATTGGGAGTTTTAGTCCCAGTCAGCCTTGTATCACAGGACACCTTGCATGTGAAAGCACTATTGTCATAAATATGGTTCAACTACTTTTAAAAACAATTAAATTGTAGATCTGGATTTTTTCTGTGTTCAATATATATGTCATATTATATATGTGATATTACATATGTATCTGTACTAAAAACTTTAAAAATTGCTAAGAAAAGTTCTGCATCTGGAAATTAATTAAAACATTAGCAATAAAAGTAATAGCTGGATGTATAAGGAACAAAACTGTAAGCCTGCAGATCTTACAGGAGTTACAAAATGCTTGTTTGTCAGAACCTGAGAATGCAAGGTCTGTACTTGGGTACATGCCCAGCAATGTGAATATATTCCTTTTTAATGGTTTCAAACATTTCTGCAGTCTAGATTCATCTTCTGGTGAAGCTGAGTTATTTAAACAAGATACATAGTTACATGTAGTGAACAAAACTTATGATAATTCACTGATGGTAACAATGAGATGAAGTATTGAGAGGCATAAAAGCAAAAATTTACCTAAGATATGAGATCTGATCTAGATATGAGGATGTAAAGTGATTTCTGAGATTGTCTTGAAACATATTCACCACTGGAACAGAGCAGTGTTCCCATCTGAGGTCGATAGATACTCTTCTCTCCTGAGTTCCCCTGCCTCTCCCTCTGTCTGGCTAACCTACTTGTCTTACTAATAAAGTTTTATACCTAATCTAAAGTACAGTTTTGACTTTGTATTGGTCTTCGCTGTTCATTCTCTCAGTGGGAGAAATTTAAATTGTCACCATCCACAAACACATACCATCTAAGAATTCTTAAATATTTCTGGAGAATTTAATATGCAGAAACACCAAGACATCCATAATGCATTGTATCAAACAATTCAATTACCTTCTAGAAAGAAGAAAACCTAGCCCAAAAGCCTCAGAGTTAAAAGTGAAGTTGCTATTGAAGACCACTTTTACTAGCTGGCTCTTTCAAGTCTTCTTGGACCTGATTGCATTAGAAAGTGTGAGTTTGTCACTAGTTCACCAGTATTTGCCCGTGTTTCTTTCCATGTGCGAAACTAACTGCTTCTGTCCGCCTTCATTGTTGAGGATCTTTTGATTATATATTCCTGCATCCTGATACAGAAAGGTTACATTTCCTCCTCATACAACACTTTAATTATTTTGGCAACATGTTCTCAAGGAAAACACTGAGAGAGGAGAGACCACTCATTTCCATACTTTCCTGTGATTATCCTGGTGTTTGCAGAAAGTCAGCCAAAATCAAGCCCTCTAAAACCGTCCTAATGCAGATCCAGAACAGTGCTAAACTGGCATATATTCATTAATATATTAAATGAGTATGTTAGAATGAGCACTTACGCATTTTATATTACTATTTGTATTATTTTTCTTGTAGTCTGTTAATGCAATTATGAAACAAAGAAATATTACTACTGAACTAAAGAATTAATGCATTCCAGTAAGTCATGTGACAGCTCTTTCATTAATTTATTTATTTTCATAAGTTGAATGTAAAATATACATTTGGGTTGGAAAACCACTATTCTTTTGAAGTGTTAAGGCACTCTGAGGAATGTTGATACATACTATCTGTCTGTACACAGTGTGTTCCGGGAGGCTGGAAGACTGTGTAAGAATAGTTCTTGAAAGAGCAGCTAACAGGGGCTGTAAAATGCACAGGACCTACAGAAACGGAGTGAGAATTTGCAGTATGTCTTTTGTGTTTGACTTCTGTCACTAAAAAACTGTTCTTGGAAAAGGTATATAAGCTTCAATAATTATCTGGGTAATTGATTGAGTCTCATTTATGTTTTATAACATCCTGCTCTTCCTGGAAGTGTACCTCCTGTCGCAAAGGGCAGCCCTCTTTGTGTTTAGGCACCAGTTGGGTACAACCTTCCGTTGGTGTGAATAGATATTACAGGCAAAGCACACTTTTAGGTATGTTTGTATGCTCTTCAGTTTGGAACAGTCAACACCATTAATTTTTATTTGTTTTTCTTTTAGCCACTGCAGCATGCAGAATCCTGTCTAAATCAACATCCTGTATATCACTTTGCACCATAAAAGTTTTCTTTTGAAGCTTGGTCTCGTAGCTTCTTCTACTAACGTGGGTATTTTTTAACTCATATTGCCAATGCATATCTGATCTTTTCTTTGTGTATTGATCACCTTTTCCTTCTTCACTCCCATATCTTTTACTAAAGAGACAAAATAACAAGTTTGAAAATCAGCTTCCATCTGTCTCTAATCATTGGATTGATTCATCAGCTAAAATGTAAGAGATGCCTGGGGGGGAAAAAAAAGTCCTTCCTCAGTTAATTAAGGATGTACTTTCTGTAATTAATACAAATTATTACTTAATAACTTTGAAAAAGGAAACAAGGAAAATTTCTTGGCCATGAATATCAGAGTTCTCCCAAAGTACTTAAGGAGTTCAAATGACATGACAACATGCCTGAACCCTCATATGGTAAAATAATAAAAAGACACAAGAGTTCCTGAATAACCTTCCAATTTAACTGTGCTGAGAGATTTCTTAAAGAGAAATATGGTATGAGGAGGGAAGTAAAAATGTAAAAAGACAACAGTGAAATTATTTTATTTGTGTCTTCTCAAATGAATAGCTATAATATGTTACTGCATATTATCTTCAGTTATATTCCTTCTTGGCATAGAAAAGTTTCTGACTAATTGAAGGTTAATTAAAAATGTTTTCCATCTTCTGCTTTTTTCTGCCTATAGTTTCTTATAGACATGGACATTCTGTGAAGAAATACCGTTTTATAGAAGCCGTTGATTAAAAAAAGAAAAGGTATCCCATTTGGTTTTGAAAATATTCTGCATAAAGATATCCTTAGTACTTTTCAGACCTTCACAACATGCCTGATCTGGTGAAGTCAGTGCAAGTCTTTCCACTGACATCAACGGGCAGTGGATCAGGGCTTATTTATGTGCTACTTCTAGCTGTGTTTTCTCCATTCTTTAATTCTACAGTGTTTTCATGCTGAGATTTATTCAAGTTGATAGAGACAATTGTTGCTTTTTTTTTTTAATTCTACACAAGTGGCAAATTTTGTGATTATAAGCAGCTATTAATCATGTGAGGTTAATAAATTCTTTAACAATCCCATAGAAGGAACCAACAGAAAGAACTGCGTTTGTAGGGAGAGGATATAGTTTGACAGAGCAACTGTGTAGGAACGGTTTTGGCTATAGACCACCAAATCCCAGAAACTTCTAATGTTGCCTCAGGATGTCAAGGTTTCAGTTTCAACTTCTGTGTGCAAAAGACTGCTGCTGCTTGCATATCTTCAGGGCACACCCCCTCCACCACCTTGGACTTAATATTAACCCTAATAGACACTGGCGTTTTAGGGTTTTTTAAATTATTTAATATTTTAATTATTATTTTTTAATTTTTGCCAAACTTAAAAAAAGTATTTTTCTTACTGGTTTTTAGTTCATAGAAAAGCACATTTACCTGTGTGAGTGTTCTGACCTTTTGGCAATTAGTATGGCTTATAGCTGGTCAAAGCTACTCATCGGAATTCTCTTTTCTGGAGTAATTATGAATTTAAGGAAGGAAGAGCCCGGTGACTGCCAATTTCTGAAGGAATGAATGATCAGGTTGTTCCTTTGAAGAATAACTCTGGAGATGAGGGAAAGAAAGAAGTATGAAGAACTAGAGCAAGATACAGGGTAGCTGTGGCATCTGGGCTGGATTAGCCTAACTCCTCTCTCAAATTTGCAAATATCTTGATAATTCAGTGATCAGCAGAGCCTCAGGAGTGACAGAAGGAGGAACTGAGACAGACTTGCTCCTTCTCTCTCAACAGTGATAGGAGAATGGTGAACAAAGGTCAATATGGGTCTTTCAGTCTTCCTGTAAAAAACAGAAACCTTTTTCAGTGAAGTGTTGCTGTGCACCACATTTTGATTCTCTAAAAAAAGAACAAAATACCTCCCCCCCATCAATTCCCCATCAGAGTACAGTAATGAAATGCCCAGCTGCAGATGCAGCAAAATTCATTCCAGTTCTGCTCAGTTATTGTCTGTCTCATCTTTAGCAGATGGCTGGGCGGTGAAGTCTGCAGTAATAAAAATATTAAAAACAAAAACTGCCAGCTGAATTGGAAAACTGACTAATTTCTATTTTTATAATGTGGTACATGAAGCCATTATTTCTGAAGCCAGTAATGGTCATATTCAGCAACAACCATGTAAGAACATTTAATGAAGAGAAGCAGTACTGGATTTCTCCATCCCTTGACTTCCAGAAAGAGAGGGCACTTCACAGAACACATAAAGCAGGCCAAAGACAGCCCCATAATGCTTCCATGTGCTATTCAGAGGAAGTGTTAGTGTAACATACTGGTAGCAGTGAGACAAATTGCCCTCTGATGAGGCAGAGTACCTTTGAGGCTTGCTCTGGCACTGCTTGAACAAAGCCACATACATTGCATGACCAAGAACTGCATGGCTTCTTCATGTTTACAGTGAGTGAGATGTCTCTGGAGCAGTCCGTGCTAAGGACATGCCTTTGATAGAGCACAGCCTTCATTTACATTCCAGGTTCTCCCCTTCCTCCATGGTATATACTGGGTTTTTAGTTGTAGGAACATAGTATTAAATGTAAGTTTTCCTACTACAGGTTATATGTTCTGGATTATACAAAATTAGAAGCTAAATGAGGCATGTACTGAGAGCAGACAGAAAGTGATGAGCAAATGATGCTGCAAGAATATTCACTGGATAATGGTCTTAATTCTCTTTATACTGGGTAGATCGCTAAATGACAGAACATAACATGGCACTAATTCCCTTGTGAGCAGTACTTCACTCCTGGAGAGTAAGATTCTATCACTCTCTTATTGAGATGCATTGTTGTATTGGCAACTTCTGTGAATTTTTAACTTACTCAAAATATAGATTAAGTCTTTTGAAAAGGAGGGGTGATTTTCACAGTTCAGTAGGGGATTCTGATTTTCAGGAATTGCTAAGTATTCTTCTTGAACTCAGACTCTACAATGATATCTCGATTATCTCAGATAATTCTGTTGTTGATAATCCGACATTTAGAGCACCCAAACAGTTTAGCAGTTCTGTTACATGTATGCTAGCAGTAGTATTCTCAGTTAAATGTCTGTCCTGAGATTATATTGAGATTTGGGTTTTTGTTTTTTCTATTAAAGAAATTCACTAGGCTACAAAAACACCAGTTTTGTTTTCTTTATATAAAGTGCTTGAATAATCCTACATCTGGCATTATGTTTAATCTTAATTAATATGTTATTAAAGAGAACACCCTCTGGACTTGTTTCACCTTTTCCAAGCTCCATTCAACAAGGGAGCATGAAGAAGTGTGAAATGTTGTCCTGCTTTATTGTCTTAGGCTCTTAAAATTTGTAGTGCACTAATAAATGTTAGGTTACTTCAGCTTCTCTGGCCAGGAAATTAATTAGTGTATTGTTTGGATGACAAAAGATGCACACTACTCTGACCTAGAAGAGCCCTCCCCCAATCCTGGAAAATTATGTGAGGCGCTGTAGAATAACCTCCATGTCCTAGCCAGGTCCCTCCTGGTTACTGCAACAATTAGCCCTATCCTGGCTGGAGACAGGACACAGTTCACCTTTCAGTGAAAGATAAAGATGGACCAAAGCTTTGAAAACCAGGGCATTCTTTATTGTCAGTCATTCTTTATCATAATCATCCATTTGAAAAACAAATGAAGAATGCTACTGGCTAGCTTTATAACAGTGTGAGAAATAATGCATATGTGCAGAAGGGTTTCAGAACTGATGCAAGGAAAATTCGTCTTAATCTTGGTTTTCCCAGGTGATATTTGCTATTTCATAATCTCTAAAAAAACACAAAACATCTCTCCATGTGTTTTTTCCCCAAAAAGGATTATGTTGAAATCTGAAATTCTTTTAGCTAAAATTGTACTTGGACTTGTCCTTTATCTACAGAATTATGAACTTTTAAAATAAAATATTCTCTGCCTCCTGCACTTTGTCGCTAAAGGATTTGCTAAAGGATTGAGCTAGACACAGAATCTACACATTTAGCAGCCATTTATTCCATTAATTTCTCCAGTCTCCTATTTATCTCACTGAAGCTTCACACAGTGTGCCTTCAGTTCCACACCTTAGCAATGTCTTCAGGGAAGACACATCTGTCAGTGCTTGCTTTGAACTTGCCATCCATTAGCTTCCACTCATGGTCCATACTTCTATAGTTAGGGAGGTGATGATCAAATAGTCACAGTCCAACTTTTTTATTATTGCTCATGATTGTATAAAGCTTTGTCATATTTCTGCCCAGAGCAAGAGCCGTAGTTACTTCACTGCTCCATGTATGGCAGCTGCTGCACACGCTGTCATTACTGCTACCCCTCTCCATACCTCTCCCAACTGCACTGTATCCATTCTTGAGAAAAGGGACTCACCTGCACACGGGATTTGAGATGCAGCATGGGTTTCCACTGTGGCAAAACTCTGTCCTTTTTCTAATAATTGTTCCTTTCCTGATATTTCCTTTAATTTTGTTTGCTGCTTCAGCTGCTACTAAGCAGTGAGCTGATATTTTTTTCCTGTAGTGATGGTGGTCATCTCAGAAAATTCTGATTTTATATACTTGGACTTTTTCCCCCTTGTTTGTGAAGAGCCACTTACTCCTGCCAGTTTTTGAATCTGCCATGTGCTAGTTTCATCTGATATCCCCTATTTCTTGCATTGTAAAAATCTGAAGAATGAGTAGACCTCAAAAAATATGTCCAATTTATTAAATTTTCCTTTTATTCTATTGTCTTGTTTAATAAACAAGTCAAGCTAATGTATTCTACAATGATCTGATGGTCAAGCTGTGAGTAATGTTTAAGAAATCTGTTAGGACATTTTTTTAAAAGTCAATTTAGTAACATTTCTATGCAGCTCATAAAAGTGGCAGGAAATAATATTGGAAGGAGTCATCTCCATGCTTCTTAATAGAATCTCTCAAACAGATATAGGACAGAGTACATGCTGATGTGTTGTCCTAAATTAACATCTTTGAGGCAAAAGAATTTGCTTGTAAGGCTTAAATGATTGAATGGGACACTACTGAGAAAGAGAATTCTCCCAAACACAACATAGCCTGGCACAGATCCACTCTAAACATCTGGTTGGACAAACATTCAAATTTCTAGCTTGCAAAATCAGTAGAATTCTTTACTCATTGTTTTGCCTTCATTTTAGTTTTGTAAAACTGAAGTATTAGAAAGTAGTCAGGTAAGCTTGTCTTTTACATGCTTCTAATACAACCTAAAAATTGGTTATATTTTGTGAAATTAATCCCTGATACCATATTTTCATTTCTAAATTTATATATATGGTTTGGTCATTAGTTATAACATATTGTATTCATTAGCTGCAGTCATTTCCCACAAAAGAAAGTAACTAATCTGGCAATCTCTAGTGCATTGTAGGAAGGAGTCTGTAATAGATGTTTGTAAAAACTATGACATATAATGCACAGTCTCTTTCCTCCCAACACTGAGTTTCAAAGGAGACACACTGGACTGGCGCATGCTTCCTATGCTACCTCTGAGGGGAGCCGTTATCCAACAGTTCTGATTAATGCCAAGGAAACCATATATCTCTGCAATCCTTGCAGGGTCATACAGGCCTGATTCTACTCGTTTAAGCAATGTCAATCAAAAATAGTCTGCAGTCACATAGTCTTTATGGCAGATTTCAGTAGAACAGACATATAATACAACTAAAATCTTTGCAGTACATTCTGTTGTTTGCAATATGGTAAAAGGATGAGAAAGTCAAATGAAACCGCAGAGAAAAAGTAACTTTCAGTTCTTTTTCATTTCACTGTCTGGTTGTGTGTGATTTGGTAAAGTTTATTCAGGAGAGAAGACATTCTTAGCCACTCCAAAATTTAACCAGACATAACTAAACATATAGAACATTACTATTGATTTTAACATCTCTTTTAATGGTATTTTATACATTTATCTGAAGTTGAAACTATGTTCTGAAGTTTGAAATATCATTTTCACTTGAAACCAGGAGTGACCTGCATAATTTTTTAGACAAAAATTCATTTGGAAAGATGGAGCGAGGTGTAGACGAAGGTGGAAGGAAGAGAGATGAAATAGTTCAACTCACATATGGGGAAATGACATTTAATCATTATTGGTATATTATGACTGGTGTTTCAAAGAAAATATCCAATGACTTCATGCACTTTGCATTACATTTTAGCTTGCTGGAGCTTGGTTTGCGAATGTTCTTAACTGTTGAATTGTCATTATATACTCTTAGAAATATAATTTATTTAATTTTTTATTGAGGAGGCAAATGGTACTAGAACTGAGGAAATATTATTCTTTATTACAGTCCTCTAAGAAATACTATCTGAAAAACTCTTCAAGGAATAGGCAAATGATGTAGTTTGAGGCTGCGTTGTATATGTGAGATTAGTGAAAGCTTTTGTGTTGTTTTGACCATGTGCTATTCCATTGGATATTTACTTTAAATGCAGACTAAATATGTTTCATTGGTTGCAGTGAAGTCTAGAGTGATAGACATAAAAAACATTCCTTAAAGCTGGAAAACTTCATATATTTGAAATGCACCAGTGTTTTTTGTTACATTGTCTACTTAACCTCTTTATTTGTTAATATTTTTATTTTAGACTTCCTAGAAGGCAAAACCCTGAAAAGTTAACTTTGAACAAACTTTAGGAGATGTGGTATTCAAATGAAGAAGTCACAGTAAGTTGTCTCATCTTCATAGTGTAGATCCTGCTAACTCTTAACCAGGGTCAGCAGCAGTGTGACAATGCCAAAAAGTGCTTGCAGAGATCCTGTAGGACAAGGACAAAAATCTGAACAGAGTAGTTGGTATAGTTGGCAAATCTTCTCTTTTTCTTTTTTTTTTTCCTCAGTGATGTTTTTTTCTTCTTAATAAAAGATTGGCAAGAGAGCAAAAGTAATTATGTCATTTCATGTCTCCCTCCTCTTTATTTCAGATATGCAGAGCAGACCCCAAAGAGACTAGGGGTCCTTGCTCTTTCCCTGTGTTCAGAGACTCTTAACAAAGTTGCAAATTGTGGGGTTTTGTGAGGAACAGAGGCACTTATGTTTTGGAATTTGGACTGAGACCACTACTAGATCATTTCACACAGACTTCCAAAAAAATAGAAATCCCAAAACCCAATCATATGATAACTTCTGGCTGAACTCCTGCCCAGCTTGAACTAAAGTCAAATATTACTTTAGTTAAACTAAATCTCTCTTGGTCCTGGCTTTCAAATAAAACAGTTGTTATTTTTGTTTTGTTTTTTTTTCCCCCCTATTAAATGAACAAATCTGCTTGGGATGTCCTTAAATGTCCATGCACTGATTCACTCCAAAGTAACAGTAGATGACTTAGACAAATGATCTGAGTTACTGATTTCATGGTTGGAGAGAGTGAGTAAGAAGTGCACCCTGTCCCTTGGCTGTCATACATGGCTTTACCATATCTCCATTAACATCCCAATGAATGTGTTGATTACTGCTCTGGATTCTCTGTTTATAAACTGTATGAAACCCTCACTGGAAAAACAAATTAGTTGTTTGGCTTATCTGTTTTTAGCTTCACACCATAAGCCATTTTTCCTAATTATCTCATATGAAGTGAAATGAGGGGACAAGTTCCACTTGCATTCCACCAAAGTACCTCCTGCCTACAGCTATACAACTCTTTTACTGACAGCTCACACACTCAAAATTTGGGCAAGAGTTGCATGGCCCAGTACCAAAACAACATATTACAGTAGTTTTTTTGCGTGCTCTAAAGGCATGACAATGACCTAAGACTAGCATTTCATCCAAACCTAAAGGTCTGTTCCAATATATTCCAGTCAATCCTTACCTTGGGATTTAGGACTAAAGGCAGAGTTTCAAAATGTGCTTTTATTTATGGACATTGTGTGGGAGACCTGCAGAGTTTAGAGAAGAACAACTTTTATGTCTATAGGGATAAACGTGCCATGTACTTCTGGAAGAATCCTGGTAGTTTCCTCAGATGGCTTTTTCTATGCTCACAAATCCATACATTTCTTCACAGCCACTTTTCCATGAGACATATCAAGGGAGAGGCTAAATGTTGAAAGACCTGGAAATTTAACCTGTAGTAAAATAAATATAGGGTCAGCATTAAACTGAAACATATCAGCATTTACCACATTTGGAGAGGAAGACACTGCACTTCAGATTGCAAAGAATTTTTTGGAGGAATGATGAAGATTTTACTGTAATTTCAAATCACATGCCTGTAAATTGTACAAGGTCTTGTTATTCCCCTTCTGTTTTGTTTTCTTCATGGCATGGAAATGTTGAGATAGTTAACAGAAAGATTCAGAGTGGGACAGGTGGTATGGATTTATTTGGTTGCTATTGAAGAGTGCTTCCAGCAGCTGCCGAAATGGAAAGCAAATACATGGAGCTTGAGATGGAGGAATAGCTTAAGCCCACATTGGTAAGCATAAAATTTTTGTTTCTTTTCCTTACTAACTTGAAGATGAATCTTGCCAGCTTTTCAAAAGTGTTATATATATGCATGAAACATATGTATCTTCTGACTCAGGTCATAAATCGCAAACACGCAAGCCATGAAGGAAAAGGAGGCAGTAACTTTTACAGTGATGCCTAAGAAAGCACTACTGCATTTCTAAGAGAGCAAAAGAATAGGGTCAAAATCTACAAACAGCTGAAAGACACGTCTTGAGCAAGCCAAACAGTTTTCTGTCAAATTGAACTTCACCTACTGGCACATTTATTACCTTAGTATAGGCAAACAAAAATGTCTCTATTAAACTAACCTGCTAAAAGTGGTACAGCTTCCCAGGTATTGTTTCCTTCTCCCTCTCATTCATTCTCTTCCTTTATCTTTTTTCTCTTCTACTCTATTATTAAAAACATAGGACAGGAAATTAAAATTGTAAAAAAAACAAAAAGAGAGAGGGAGGAGGGGGAAAGGAGGACAAAGGAATAAAGGTAAGAAGAAGAAAATGCAATAATCTTTAAATAAAAACCTGAAAAGTATTTGGTTTCAATGCCTTCAAGTTTTTTGAGTTTCTCAGTGAGATGTTAAAAAATGTAGAGTAAACATTAAGTTTTTTGAATTTTTCTTGAAACATACTTGCCATTTTTCACCCAACCCTTCTGCCAACTTTCTGACTGAGTAGTACAAACAGCTTTTCAGTTACTCCTACAATGATGCATTCAGAAAAAGATGCATGTGCTAATGGCACCTGCACAGCCACTCATTTATGGCAGTCAAGGAGCAAGTGAACATGCCAATCAGATAATATATGCAGGTTGGATAAGTATATATCTAACTACCTGCCTGTGTGTGGTACTGTAACTAAGTCAAGGCAGTGGGTGACATGGAGGCTGATATGTTCTCCAGGGTACATCCATTTTCTCCATAGCAGGAAATTAGTTTTTCAATAGTAATGTTTAATTTACGTTACCAGTATAGTATAAGTTGTTAACCTGCTGAGTTTCAGATTAAAAAAAAAAAGAAAAATTAGTCGAAACAGTAGGCTTCTCAGCATCAAATCTATTTGATTCCTTTTCTTGTAATATAAATATATGCAAATCTTTTAATATATCTATAATTATTGGTTTGCATTAAGGGAATAGTGTGAGTGTGTGTGTGTGTACATATGTATACACACTATGTATATATATGTGTGTATGGTAAGTATATTTCTTCAATGCAAGCAGATAACTACAAAAAGAATGTTGATCTCTGATACTGAAAATATTAAGGCCTAGGGGATATTGACTAGACGTGCTGCTAAAGCTGTGAAATAACTCTTGCCACTACTGTTTATAATGAAGACCGGCTGCAAATAGCTTTATTTTTGGTTCCAAAAGAGTATTCAAATTATTTTTAATCCAGCTGAACTTTTGAGGGATTAGCTATTATGTTCTTACTACACCTTTCACTGACAAATAACTTTCAGGAGTAATTCCATCACTAAACCAGTTCACCAAACAGAATATTATGTTTCATAAATGGAAAGAAAAAAAACCAAAACAAACAAACAAACAAACAAAACAAAAACAAAAAACCACCCTAAAACAAACAAACAAAAAAAAAACAACCAAAAACCCTCACCACAACCCCAAAACAAAAAAACCAAAACAAACAAAAAACCCCCAAACCCAAAACCTCTAAAGAAATCACAAAAACAATAATTCAAAGACAACCTTCTACCTCTCTGCAAATTCAGCTTAAAATGATCTTATTTTATTTAGTGTGCAGTTTTAGCTAATAATAGTAATTTTCACAGTGTAGGATATCCAGAATATTCTGGAATGAATGTTTTACCACTTTTTTCACATTTAGCTGAAAAAATAACTGGGAGAAACAAAAATATATTTGTGGTGTTTCTGATTGGTTCATTATTATCTTTTAGGAATTTACTTAATTATTTTAATTTTGTTTGGAGAAAATATAAATCAGATTAACAAATGAGTGTATGTTACATATGGAAAAAACCCCAGAAAGTCTGGGCATTTCCATTCAGACTTTAAGGAAACTTAGCTCACTCTTTGACTAAAGTGTTTTCTGGATTCTCCGTAACTCTGTTCTTTACAGTAGATTGTGTCCTTGTATTAATTCACTGTAAGCAAAGGAATTGTGGCATTGCAATAGAATGCATATGAAGTGTAGGCATATCAACTGGTGGCACATTCATTTTTCACCATGCAACTAACCTCCCATGTTCTCAATCTTGTGTCACTGAAACAGGAAACATAGAAATATACACCCAGAGGTACAATGCTCTTTCATTCCATCTGTGCCCATTTTCAGGCAGGCGGTCTGACCAAATGGTTATTATAGTCCCTCTTGGATTAAGATCCAGGAATTTTAATTGCTAGACCTAAAATATTATTTATAGTCTTGCAGTGGGTTTCTGATTTATTCAGCATTTAAAAAGACCCAAAATAAACCCAAAACAAAACAAAACCAAAGAAAAACAAACACACCGCCCCTAGCCTTGGTATATTTATATGTAGGGCAATGTTGTCATCTGATGGGAAATGGAATACTTCGCTGAAGTCAAAATGAAGTTACAATGATGTACTTGAGATTATGCACTTCTACAAGATTGAACATCAAAATCAATGTTTCTGTTATGCATTAGTGCAATCCCCTGGTAGGGTGTTTCTGATAAATATCCCAGTAAGATCAACAGATAATGAAGAAACACCCTGTTTTAATAAACCTTGCAGATCCATAAATCATCTCTGCAGTTTTCCAGGGTTGTCTATGCTGCATTGTGCCTGGTGTGCCTTTGGATAATATCTGCTCTGCATTTCTCTTCTGTCCTTCCCATTCCCATTCAGTCAGAAAAAGATTTCTAGTAACAGCTTTGCCTGACTTGACTGTGTCATTCATGCCTTGCAACACACCATGCTGTCTCCCTGGATGGACCTAGGGACTTGGTCCAGAAATCCTGCAGATCAGCAATGTGGTGTGGCACAGTTCAGCCTGGGAGGAGAGAGTCCTGTAGTGATCCTGCATGTGTGAGAATGTGGGAGCTGGGATCCTTCCCAGGGCACTGTGCTGGGAGGCAAAACAAAAGTCAAAACCAAACACCTATTTCTTGTAAGAATCAGACAAAAAATTCTGTGAAGTGAGGTGAAGTAAGTATTTTACTTCCCTCATTTGTGCACAAAGAGCAAACTCCTTAGTACCAGCCCCCACAGACCAACATTTGCAGGTCCATGGTTGTCTAGAAGCCTCCCATGACATCAGATCAAGGAAATGCTGAACAGCCCTGGGATATTTGGGGACAGAAACCAAACCATGTTATTCCACAACAGCTGAGTTATTTGAGTCTGAGGTTTCCCCTGGCTTTGTTAGCTATTTTCTGACCTGGAAGAGAGACGTCTCTGTCAGGCTCCCCTACCACATTGCAGCATTGAGGACTGGTGACACAACGGAGAGAGAGGAGCCATATGGGGCCATGAAGCACTGGGAATTTTTGCATCCAGTACTGCTCTGCCACAGCAGTAAATGGTAGTGGCTGGCCCAGGCCTGCCTCTGTATTTTGCTGGGCTGTGCACAGGCTGGCACATGGTGGCTATGTAGAATAAAAATGCTATAGAATAAATAGCTTTGGTAAATGTGTGTACCAGGTGCCAGCCAGCGAGGCATAGGGAAGTTGGTGCCTGCTGTCCTGGGATTCATATGTGACTGTTTGCTAGGCAGATGTAGGCCATATGACAACCTAGAACTTGGTATTTCATTGGCAGTGATGGAGAAGAGTCTTCATGTATGGGTGAGAATTCAGAGAAAAGAAGGAAGTGAGTATTGCTTTTCTAACAAAGAATAGCTCCTGCTGTGGAGCTTTCCACTCTCCTTATAGGTTATGGGAGGCTTCAGTTCCTTCAGAGCTCTACCCAGACACAAGGGCTAATGTGGAAGATCATGCTCTGGCAGGAAAGATACACATTGTGTCCACTGAGGATGAGGTGTGCATGCACCATGGCATTTTTAAACATTTTTGAGAACGTGGAAAATCATTGCACATAGTGGTGCAGGGTCTATCTCCTGTCTTACTAGATATATACTGGCAGGCCAGGAAAATTCCTGGGGATCATCCACACTAGTGAGCATACAGAAAAAGAGGTTTCCTCCCTGGGATTTCAGCTAGGGCATGGTACTGTGTGCAGAAAGAACCGGACGCTGTGTGCATTGTCAGAGAATTTGGCCTCAGGGGAGCTAGCAGGGGTGCTGTGACAGGATACTGCAGACACAATGACTTATATTTCCAATCAGGATTAATAATTGTTCAGGCCATCAAACATAAATAGCTGGTGTTTAGACAAATGAATTTTATATCAAGCTTTTGGTCATATGTATTCATGCACTGCCACATCAATTGAAAGTAGGATGAGAGCCATCAAAGCAGCAATAGGTTGTGGGCAATCTGACCTGATGAGTCCTGGGAAAAGTGTAGGTTTCAGTGCTGAGTACACAAATCAGCCATGCTAAGCCTGCATGGGAAAAGAACAGCCAGAATATATTGCTCATCAGTATGGCATGAGACGAGTCAGTCTGAAGTTTTTGAGCGCGCACAGAGGGCACAGGGATACTCCTCTGTGTTTGGGGGCTGATTTGTTTACTGGTGTTCTCTCTGGCTGTATTAGCAACACCATGCCTCAAAGTGTCTGGATCTGTTACTGTCACCAAAACAATGATAGCCAGGTACAGAACTCTGTTTCTGTGAAGGAGGGGGATGTGATAGGGAGAGAAATCACAGACCTACAGTCCATTGAATAAAGCAGAGAAGAGTTCAGTGGTTCTGACAGCTCTCCTCCCTGGCAAGCTGACCACTCAGACCAGAGGTCTGATGCTTATTTTCATTTCCCTGCTTTTGAGTCATGCAGATTCTTTCCCACTGTGATTAGGTGGGAAGCACAGTGCATGGCCTGACATGACACTTGTATAGGTGACACCTCTTCCTGTTGTTTGAACTCATATTGTCTCTTGAAGAACATTTGGCAAAAACCATCAAATATGTGCCTTAGTGGAGAGAATTCGGTGTGAAATGCAGCTATGAGATAAGTTAAAGTATATACAGTAAATGAGAGAAGTGTCTGTTACAGCAGCATAACTCTCAGGTGCAAAACTATTAGATATTCTTGTGAAGTGATTGGAGTTGCAGTACAGAACAAACTGAATGTGAAAATTTGGCCTTGACATGTATATCTCATCCCTGACTATTAGAGTTGCATGGAATTAAACTTTGAAAAATCTGAGTTCTCCTGTCAGTGAACAAAAGTTAGAATTCTTGTTAGTCACAGTTCTAAACACATTACTGCTGATCAGATTTTTCAAACTCCTGATTTTTAGAGTAAAAAACCCATGAGCAGCATGAAAAGTGGATTGCCCCCTCTATTGTCTATCTCATTCAGTCAAAAGCCTGCAAGAGTTCAGACAGGCTGCCAAAATTGCAAAGGCTAAACAATTCAGAAATGTGGACACACCATTTGTGCCTCTGCAGTCCAGGCGGGGCATTGGCATTCCATTTGGAGGGAAAACAAGAGGAAACCATTGCTGACTCATAAAGACAGGTGGAGGAACAAAGCAGTGTGTTTGGCTTAATCATGAAATTGACTGTAGCAGAAAATTTTTGTTGCCAAAGGATGCACTCCATTTTGTGATCAGCTCCACTGCTCTTGGCTAAAAAATAAATATTTCTCCTTGATGTTCCACTGACTTATCAGCATATGAGCAAAGCCTTATTCTGGTGTGGACTCAGTTCAGAGAAGCATCTTTCTAGACCTGATCCAAATACTGCTGCAGTCAATCAGATAGGAAAAAGAGTTAGTCACCCCATTACACCAGAACACAGAGCATTTGTTATGGACCTGAGTTATGACTCAAACTGATGGCTAAGTAAAGGTTCCCTCTATTTGCCTTTACTCTTTAATTATTAGTTTTTATAAGAAACATTAAAAACAGCACTGTTTCAACTTCTTGAATTAGAAAGATTTTGTTTCTTTTTTCACAATTTCTCACAAAACTAAAATATTTAAAATGTTAGCAAATTGGGATATAAAATGATTAAAGGAAGATCAACACTGTAATATTACAGAATCATTGAAAATAAATTCTTCATCTGCACTCAGCTCACACATTTTACAGATTTTCAATTTGTGGAAATTATTGAGATTTTTTGCTTTCATCCTTACCCGAGAGGAAAAAATTCTAGCAGCTCAGAACTCTCTGCAGTAGCAGAAGGAATTTTCCTATCCTGCTTCAATCCCATTTGGTTGCTCTCTCTTGTGAGGTTATTTGCTGTGGGTGACTTATTCCTGTAATTTATAAAAGCCTTCTAATGGAAGAGATGGGATGAGGCAATGGAAGTTGGTAAGTACTTCCTGAGTATGAAGACCAAAGCAGCTCATAACTTGTGCTCCCCTCCTTCCATTCTGCTCTATTCATTCCCCAAACTGGCATTGCTCCTTGTATTTTTATTGGGCAGGGACAAGCTAAGCACCTCCTAACACACAGGTCTCAGCCACATGCAGAGACCTTAACGAAGGTTAAACTTCCTGCAGACCCGGTTTCAAAACATAAGAATATTTTTGAAAGCAATTAAAAATCTTAACAGATTTCCCAAAGCCAATCCAGAATGAAGAACGTTGTTCTTTGGCAACTTGCAAATAATGGAGAAAATTCTAACCACAATGTCTCTGAAGCTATCCCTAGAGTCAAACTGGAATTTTTATTGCTGTATTGCCTTTTTAGTAAAGCCACTTTTTAGCACTTTTAGTTTTAAAGTGAAGCATAAATCTATGAGCAAAAGTTTCTGATACCATTAGAAGCAGCTTGCTCAGCCTGTGTTGTTTATGAACTACCGGCCATTTCACTTCTTTCAAACCTCTGCATTGCTAAGGTTTACAGAAAGTTTTTGGTACTATGGCATATATTAACAGGTAATTTTATATACTGCCCTAAGAATAGCTATCATTCCATTCTTGTGGAACTTATCCATGTTCATGTGTGGTGGGTTGACCTTGGCTGGATACCAGTTGTCCACCAAGCTGCTCTATCACTCCACTCCTCAGCAGGACAGGGAGGGAAAGAAAGTAAGATGGAAAAAAGCCTCAGGGGTCAAGATAAAGGCAGTCTAATATTGCAAAATCAGAGGTTGCTCTTGTGCAAGCAAAGATTGAAACAAAAAGTTTTTATTCTCTATTTCCCATCAGCAAGCAATACTCCAGGAAGTAGTGTTTGCACTGGAAGACATATCATAGACAATGAATGGCCCCACTTTCTTCTTTCTCTTTTTTATTTGAGCAGATGTCATACAGTGTGGAAGATCCCTTTGGTCAGTTTGGGTCAGCTGTCCTGGCTGTGTCGCCTCCCAGGATCTTGCCCACACCCAGACTACTGGTGCAGGGTGGAATGTTGGAGAGACAGTACTGATGCTGTGCCAGCACTGCTCAGCAGCAGCCAAAGGACTGGTGTGTTATCAACACCTTTCTTGCTACCAATGCAAAGCACAGCACTGTGAGGGCTGCTACAGGGAAAATGAGCTCCATCTCAGCCAGGGCCAGTATATCTTGTTTAAAGGCCTCTGTCAGTAACTGCACAGTCACATAAGTATAATGATGGTGAAACTGGTACAGATAAAGACACGTCCAGCCAAAACCACATCATAATTCAGATACTACCTCACCAGCAAAAGAATTCTGATAAAACAAGATTAATTTTGTAATAATTTGCATTCAATGGTACATAAATGTTTTTGATCAAACATTATGTCTTAGGGCCTCAAATGTGGGATTCAATCTGTGTGTTGTTAAAATAGACTCATTGTTATCTTCCTTCCAGAAAAGATTCAGGACTAAGTTCTTAGTTTTCTGTCAGATTACTTCGCTGAAGACAAGTATAAGCTGTTTTAGTTGCTAGTATGAACATTGTACGAATGGAATAACCACTCACAACACGCCACCCCAAACCTGCATCCTGTACTGGCAATGAGGTGACTGTTCTCAAATGCTTACAGTCTGATGTGACAGCCAAAACAAGAGTGGTGGACTACCATCACTAACATGGCAAGTCATGATTGAGCTAGAAACAGGTGGCAGGTGTCCTTGCAACCGACTTAGCATCTTATTATCTCCATGCCACATAACTGTTAAAACCAATTAGCCCCTGACACATACATTTCAACTGTCACTCCTTAAATTTGGACTTTTCTGCATTATTGAATAAACAGAACTGTGATTTGTAAGACTTGCCAGGCTCAGAAAGTTGTAGTGTGGTTAAGTCTCCTTAAGTCTATGTGTTTATGAGCTGAAAATTATCTAAAACATAGCTATCACTTTTTGAGCACAGATATAGAAATATTAGAAAGCAAAAGAATTATTCTTTGGTTGGTTAGGACCATTAAAGCTGCAAACACTGTCATTTCTGGCTAGGGCTAGTGGTAACAACTACCACCCTTTCCTTCCTGCTCCTTGTAAACATGACTCCTATGTCCTGCAAATAAGCATGTTATAAATAAAGGGGACATAAAGTTTATGAGTATTTTGCTCCCATATGAAAATCAATAATAGCCATCAAAAACCAAATCACCTGATTTCACCCTTATGCTAAGAAATGCTCTTTCAGGTTATCAGGCTCTAAACATGGTATTTACGATCTTCTGTCAGAGTAAAGGAAGTCAAGGGGGCAAAACCAGTGAGTTCTGCTTTGTGATCTGATGATCAATAAGAACAATTTTTATACACCTATTAAAAATTGATTTAATGACTGAGCTCACATGTATTTAATTGTTAGGAGTATACACAGATACACAGAATCAAGACATGAAATGCAAGAACATCTTAGATGTCTAACCTCCAAAATTACATATGCTTACTATAGTTCAGATGGTAAAATATTAACCAGCAAAACCAACCTGCTCCCTCTCTGACCAAGACTACCACTTTGGGTGTGGTTCAGGAGGATTTTTGCCTATATGTATGCCCATTATAAATGCCACGTCTTTTTGTGTACATGTATATTTGCATATGTGACACATATGCATGTGCATACTAATGTGTGTATATATGAAAAGCATGTGCTATATATATCTGAAGTATCTATTTTGCATACAGTTTGTGGTGGGGTTTTTTGTTTGTTTGTTTAAACCCCTTATCAGCTTTTGTCATTCCAAATTTTAGTTTTCAGGAGTTCAAGGAAAGGATGAGTACTGAAAGATGCATGCACAGTACAAAATGCATGTCTGGGTAGAAAGGGAAAAAAAAAAAAAACCATTACAAAAGCAAACTGCCAAACTGCTTCCCTCGCTTGCCAGTCTGTCTCCCCCAACATGTTCCTGGCAATCAACACACACATTCGTTGTACACAAATATCCTAAGGCTATGTGAGGCATATCAGATTCTTCAGAATTTTCTCTCCGGACCTGTGCATACACATAGTCATGGACAGTCAGAATGTCAGCAGATACTGTGATTACAATTATCACAAGAGCTGACTTGGGTGTGTGCTGTGTCAGAAGTTTGATGTGCCATGCTGTAGCTTGAAGAGCTGTGTTTCAGTATGCAGTGTGTTGTTGCAGGGCTTTCAAATGTGAAGAGGTGACTTTGCTTTGTTACTGGATCAGCCTACTGAGGGGAACATCTAGGGAAGAGGGAGTCACAGCTCCTGCCTCCCTTTCACTCTTTGCAGATACAGGAGGCAGTTATTCCACATACCCAGCCATATAAGTGACGGCAGATGAGTACAGTCTGAAAAAGCAAGATAGAAACCAGGGCATTCCCTTTGGGTTTTTTGTGTATGGTTATATACCTTGTGTTGTAATGTTTTCCTAAATCAAATTTATACTAGACATTTATTTCCCATTTATTTTTGGTCTGAAACTATTAACCTAAACGTTTTAAAATTTTGTAAATTTTTTAGACCTGAAACTAACCATTATATTGATTCCATTGTATTCTTTCTATAGGGCTTATTTATTAAAAAAACTAGCCCCAAACTGATTTCGTATGGAATATCCTCCCACCTTTCTCACTAAGCATTAACATGTGTCAGGCTCTTTTTGTAAGCCTGACCTCCATGAAGCAAACCCACGGCCAGTTTGCAGTAGCAGTCACCACATTGCCTGGTGGATCATTCCTAATGAGGGGATGAATTTGGTGTTGTGGCAGTAAGTTAGAGTATGGTTTGGCAAATATGTTTAGGCTTTGATGCTATGAATTGTCCTTTCCAAACAAGAGTTTCTGGGTGGTATTTTAAAGTTACGCAGTCTGCTGATGTTTTCCTGGATATGATAACACTGCAACATGCTTGTTTTGTTAGAGGCTATGCTGTATGAATACTGCACATTTACCGATCTCTTCTTATGACCTTTTTTTTCCCAGAAGTGGAAATGACAACAAATGAGCTCACACTGCAAGGACTCGAGTACCTCAAGGTACCTCGGAGCACAGCCAGGGCCTAGAGGGGAGCGGAGTGGGCTCACAATGGGAGCTGCCAGAGGGGAATATCTCACCCTCAGCCTCTCTTGCAGCTGAACCTTGCCTTTCAGGCTGGCTGGCTGTTGAAAGCCTGAAAATGCCACTTCCACCCTCTTGGCTCAGGGCTTAGGTGTGAAACTACATAACTCCCTGCTTGCTGAGGAGAACTTTCCTGTGTTTGTGGCAGGGGCCATGGAGGGGTCATTGGCTCCCTTGGCCCAGAGTGCTCCAGCACACACCGCCCACAGCCCTGTGGCTGATCACTACTGACCCAGGGTTTCCATACAGCTCAGGGTTTCGGTCCAACTCAGCACCACCAGGACACCCACCTACCAGAGGAGGGGACGGCCAGGAGCTGCAGGGCTGTCCCTTCCCCTGGGGGCAACCCCACAGCAGCAGAGCTCCTGCTGCCCCTATTCCTCCTGGACCCTTGGCCTCCCTGGCAGCAGCACTGGCAAGGCATGGCATGGCCCCTCACGCGGGCAGAGAGGAGCAGGATTCGGGAGCCCAAAATGCAGATGGGGAGGCTTGTTGCACCTTGGCTTGAGCTGAAATGAAGAGATGGTGGAAATGGTACCTTCTCATAGGCACCTAGTTCCAATTCACTGCACTTAGCTTTGTAGTTTTGGGAAACCCTGCTCCGCACCTTTCCAATAAAACTTCCACTTGAACAGCAAACTTGCTCATCTAGTGCTCAGGTACTGAAACAACTTGGCCATTTTTAAGTCCAGCCTGTTTAAATTTTGTTTTCTCTCTTTCAGACAGAGGTGAGGCAACATCACTCTCCAAATAGGTCCTCACATATTTTAGTCTATCTGATGTGTGCCTACAAAGGATTACACACGGTCCTTTCAGAGGTGAAGCATCTCAGGGAGAGGGGGCTGAGGTTGCAATATGGTATGCTGGCTTCATAGAGGATCTGAAACTTCAGCAGAAGAGCAGAAATTTTTCTTCAGAAATGGACATTCAAAGGAAACTTTTCTTTGCACAGCAGCTTCAGACATAAATCTCAAAGGCAGAGAGAGGCGAGATAAGGTATTACATGAAAAATCCCAGGAGTAAGGATAATGACATTTCCAAATGTAAAAAGAAAAAAGATCTGTCTTTTTCAACCCAAATCTTTAGATTTAGCTTTAAAAACGCTCTATCAGAGAAATTCAGCATTTTACTCAGACAATATGTTGCATAAAAATCTGCAAACTAAAGAAAAAAAAATCAGCTTAGAAATATGGAGGTAAAGAAGTGTCCATCCTCTAGTCACTTCAAATATTCAACATTGTCATTTCAGGGATAAAATAATACAGGACGTTTTTATGGGTTTAGCCTGTGAACTGTGAGATATATCTTCGCTTTTGTAGCATATGGATGATTTGTATTTTCAAAGCCTAGATTCTCTCTCCCTTTTTGGACAAACTTTGACCTCACATCTATCATTATGATGTCTTGTGAGTTTAATTTTCACATGCTATTCTTCAATGTACATATATTTATAGCCAAAAAAGTGGGGGGAAAATAAATTTCAATGCAAAATTTAACACAATTCCATCAAAACTTATATAAAATACCAAATCATGCCAAAATCCATCAACTTGTACCTTCAAGGAATTCTGGGGAGGTTTTTTTCCCCATTTCTGCTTCCAGTGCTCATGAGCAACTCTACAAAGTTCATACCTTACTGTGCCAAAAGGCTGCTGGAAAACGGTTTTTTACATGAAACAGACAGTCTGTCATTAAACACTTGTAGATGGGTGAACTCAGTGAGTTATGAATGCCCAGGGACATATAAACAATCCTACAACAAGAATTCATTCCATGATTTGAGTCAACAAAACAAATGAGTTCTAAGCACAGTTTAATGAAGTCTGCAAGACAACATAGTTACACTTCTCTCTCTTTTAAATAGTCTAATGGGAACACTGTATTTACACAATATTTTTTAAAAGGTGAGGAAATAAGCAAGAAGGGAACATTCTTCATGTTTTAGTCAAGATATAAGAGTTAATGTTACTCAAAGCACAGCTCAGATTAAAGAACAAGTGTGAAGCCAGTAAAAAATACCATCAATTCTTCTGGAGGCTACATTTGAAAATTATTACTTTTTTCCCCCTCTTAATAATATCATCCCTCATTTCTGCAGATCCTGAGAGACTATTCTTTAGTTCTGCAAGTCCTGGTGCAACCTACAGTAGTAGGTCTATGGTAAGGTTGACCAGCTGCTTTTTGATTGTGATTTTTTCTTGGGCACCATAGAAGCTTTGCAGCAACAGATGAAATTCACAGAGAATTTTTATACTGTTTGGTTGAGAAGTAGAGTGAAGAACTTGTGGGTTCTGTGCTGTGATAATACAGCTAGGTTGCTTTGGGATCATCACATTGTGAGGATCTATCAGTGCTGGACCAGAGTATACATCCTGGCCAGTCGTTTGCATATTTAGCAATATGTTGCATTACACAGGTGTTAAGTGTCCCATACTGATGCTAGTTTCTGAGCAGCTTTCCATCAGCTCAAAATCTGATGAAATATTTACTATAAAGGTGTAAATGTAAATATAATGTCCTTGCCACTCCTTAGGAAGGCAACCTGACTCCAGCTCATGTGTGAACAAGCTTAAAACAGGTTGGGAAATGTTGAATATTTGTGTTTGATTTAAAAAAAATATTTTGACATTTTTGAACTGATTTTCTTCCTAAACATATTGGTCTCTGAAAATGCCAATTTGGGATGAAAATAGTTCGGAAAATATCAGCCTTTTTCCCTAGGAAAGAAATTTCATCTGTCAACTCTCTGTATTATCCAAAACAAGTCAAGGGCAGAAATAAGTAGAAAACACATGTTCTAAATAGGTACCTCTCTGTCTATTGCTGCGCCCAAGGAGTTTAGCTCAAATGGGAACCATTTGGGTTGGGCTGCTTGCCTTTTTTTTAATGGCCTAATTTTGCAGCAGTAGCCATGACTATCATAACAATGAAAACAAAGAAAAACATGGAATTGGACTCAGAATTAGTACATTCTGTCTGTCCATTAGGGGGAAGGCCAACTCAAACCTTCACTCCCAAACAAACGCTAAGTTTTCAGGAGGTTTGACTTGAGATTCATAGCTTCTGTCTCAAGTTCATCTCTGCTACCATTAATTATACCAGATCTGGTTATGAAAAACACACTGCAGGCTTCCATACTTTTCTAGCATGTTTATATTCTACACCACCTTGGCGTTATTAAGCTACCAAGGAAAAGAAAGAAAGGGAGAAAGAAAGAAAGCATCTTTAAGCCAATTTTTTTGTCCTCATAATTTTGGCAGCATCAGGGGCTTCTGAATCAGCTTTTGTAGTTTATCCCAACCGGTCATGCTGCTCTGGTTTCTGACTTCACTTTGTGTGAGTACTGACAGTTGTTAGTCAGGAGGAAACCTGCTTTGTCCTTTCAGCATACTGGAAGCAGGCTCTGCTGAGTGCTTCCCTCCTCTTCCTGTTGCCAGGGCCTGCATGGTGCCCTGCACTGGTTTCACTGTCAGCAGCTCTTGTCAATAGCTGCAGCAGAATACTTCTTCCCCAGACATATACATATATTTGCAGTTCTTGAGTATTAATGCACTAAATAGCAGCCAGAGGAATAAAAGTGTATGACTCACCATCCTGCTTAATCTTTCCTTAAGGAAACACTTTTTCTGCCTATCAAGTAAAAAGAGAATATGAAAGGACACACAAAACAGGGTAGGTATGACACAACCATGTGTGGGTCTCTGAAAGTAAATATGTTAATATTAGACTGCCTCATTAATAAAGGTTCAGGCTTTGATCTTGGGGACACACACCTTTGAAATTTCCCAGTATTGCAGCTGATGATGAAGGGCAACAGATTTTCTGCTTGGGAAGGAGCCTGCTCTCTCTCCTCTCTTTACTCCTTCAAGGTCTTTTGCAAGGTAGTTTCACAGTTACCCTGTTGCTGTTAGATTAATCCTTTCATTTCCACCTGTTGGGACTCTATGCTTTCTTCTCCCGCTTGAAATAATAAGTATCTTTGAACAAGTCTGTCTTGTTTTACAATAGGGTAAGCGTTTGAACTGGGGAAATATTTTAGGCAGATTATTGCTAACAATCTGTGTTTTCTGAAAGAAAAACAGGCTGTTTCTTGGCAGTAACATCTGTAAAAAATGGGATTCTCCCCAAAATTTGAGAAAAATCCCCACTGCCACCTCCACACATCACATTATTTTCCCTCTGTAGTATGTTACCTTTTAAACTAATAACTAAATGCAAAAATGCAGGAAGAAAAAGGAGTGAACCACATACCTTACTGATGTACTCACCATGCTGGAAGTGAGGGGCACAGCATGGCCAAAGTGCCAGAAAGTTGGAGGCACATGTGCCTCACTGAAGTCCCCAGCACAGGACCCTGCAGTTGTTCAGGTATCACACATGTATGTAATAGCCTGGCACTGCCAGACTATTCCTGTGGGTGGAAAGCTGTAGAAATCACGTTTATTACACATGGGAAGAGTGTTGCTTTAGCTGATAAGTCTGGGTCAGATCTGAGACTGTTCATAATTCAATATATACAATGTAGAGCTGAATGTGCTGAGGTCTTTAAAGAAAAGGCAGCTATGCAGTGTTTCTGGATATGCTGCTTGATACTCTTTTCTTCCACTCTTGCATGAATTATTTCTTTATTTTTTGAAGTTTGAAACTGGTGAACTATGCATGAGGGAGAGGTATGATGGACATAACCACAGTATATCCTATTCCCTCTCAACTCCCTTCCTTTCACTATAAAAAACAGTCAAAAAAACTCTAAAAGGAACTGTGAGTGCTTGAGGTGCAAGGGAATGAAAAGACTGATTTTTCATTTACTTAATTTTCTACATAGAATTTGAACAAAATTCTGGAAATAAAATGCTTGGAGGAAAGGAAAATTCTTTTCAATTCTTGTGAGAAATAGAGAAAAGTGAAGCTTGAAATTCTTACTTGGAAATGTCTCTTCTGTGAGGGATAAGATAAAATTTTAAGGGACAAATTTGAGCTCTGATGGATGACTTGTGGTTGTGACTTTTCAGCAGAGAGGAGGAAAGGACATTTTTCATTTCAGTCTCATGGAAAAATGTCATAAAATAAGGAAGAGAGTGGTAAACATGAACATGAAGTGACTCAGGTTATTTAAAATGCAATGCAAAGCCTAAAAATGTGACCCAAGACAAGTAGGCAGACAAACTATAAATATAAGTAGTCATGAGAAGCTGACTTGATATAAATGGCTTCAGGAATCTGAGGGGGAGAAGTACATTAGAATTTTGAACCCAAGTTCTAAATAAATACTTGATACACTCACTGGGTTACATATTTCTGCTACTATCTTTATAAATTTCCTTCCCAGAAGAGTCTGTTCTGGACAAGACGTCTGACCTCCTGCAAGACTCAGGCCATACAATTTCACCCAGACATTTCTACATCAACCCCCAAAACCTGCAGTTGAATCAGAGCCTACCTTTCACAAGGGAAGGACCTCTTGCATAGAAGACTTTAGCTGATGGTTAGCAGAACTGTGCCCAGTTGTGTTTGCTTTAAGAACTTCTGTCCTATTTCCAAGTTGAACCTTGTTTCAGCTACCAGTCGGTTTGCCTTATATGCCTTGGACTACTAAATTTATGAGCTCTTAAGTCTTGATTAGTTATAAAGAATAACTGGTTCTCTACATTCCATTGACTGAATGTAAATGCCAGTGCTGAACAGGTTATGGGATGTGTTCACACAGTTGTTCACTGTTTGGTGCCCTGCAATATCTGTGAATAAACAGGCAGGGTAACACTTAAGGAATTTGAAGGATAAAGAAAGGTTTTGTGGGGTTGTCGCAGTTTTCTTACTTATTCAAATCTCAGTATGGCACCACAAGTAAAAGCAAAATGGTGCTGCTGCTTTTTCCTCATGACAATACACCCCAGCATTCTCCAGTCAGGATTAGAATCATATTGGCCACCTTTCTTAGAATTGCTCTGAGTTGTGTCTTGCCCCACACTATTTTCCATTAGGAAGGCACTGACCTTGACCTTTTTAAGAAGCAAATGACTTTTCACTGCTCTAGTCACAAATACTTACAAGTTCCCAAAAATATTTCTGTTACTTGTGCACTCTCTTCTTTGTCATGCAAGAACAACTTTAAATCCCAATCCTTCCTTTAGAGGCCTTCCAGTCTGGCAAACCTGAATTTGCTTTATTCTGCCATTAGATTTAGCACTCTCTTTAAGTCCTTGTATGTGCTCAGCTGGACTAAGCATTTTTCAGGTGGTAGTTTTGTATTAAGAACTGTTATATGGTAATTATCCTTTCTTTCTAAAGATCTATCTTCAAATTAAATTTCTGCTTTCATCTTGACTAGGTTAACTGGACGGTTTCAACTGATCTTGTCTCAACAGCCTGCTTGGAAGCGGGCAGCTGGTATCTCAGAATCTACAGCTCATTGCCTACTGGGATGGTCCTCTGTTCTAGCAGTGTTTTATCATCTGTTTTAATTTTTAGTGTCTGTACAGGGTAAATCTTCAAATTCCTGTTGCCTATTTCTCCCTCTCATGCATAGCATTTGTATGAAATGTGGCTGCTGTTTATTATTATTATTATTATTACTACTATTACTACTACTGTTACTGTTATTATTTTGAACAACATGCTGACAGCTTCTTTTCCAGTCCAAGAATAAATAACTCTATCTCCTGTTCTCACTGGGAGGGGCATTTGCTTCATGTGATTCTGTATTCCAAGCCAGGAGGATATTGGTGTGCATCTTTTGCCTCTTAATGATGCCTGGTAAATGCTCACTTGAGAGACTTTCTTTTCACTTTTGCAGTTCTTCATGCCTTACATATGATTTTATGGCAATGTTTTTCAGATCAGAAGCGATTTTGAATACACTGAACTAAGAAGCTTTGCTGATGAAAGTTGGTTGAAACAGAAACACTAATACAAGATTGGGCCATCTCTTTGAAACTGTGTAATTCCATGGAATATTCTGTGGAAAATCCACAGGAATGCCCATCATGCAAACATGCCAGGAGGGTATAGACAAATCAGAATGTGTTAAAAATTCAAAGACACTCCTCTGGCTGAAGCAGAAAAATACATACAGGGAATAGATATTTTAGCTAAGCAGAAATGTAGAAATATGGGACATGGTAATAGACTACAAACAGCAGAGCAGTTACACTGGGCAGGGCAATAAAAGGCAGCACAGATGGCCTTTTTCCTCAGCCCAAATTTATCACAAGAAACTGACGGATGTTGAAGGTTGGATCTGATGAAGTGGGAGTTTTTGATGAAATTTTATTTAATTTAGACTACTTTGAAATGCTTAAATAGCAAGTTATAGTTTCTGGCTTCAGAGAACATTTTTCGTTTTAATGTCACCTGAGATATCTCAATGAAAAACCAGGACATTAGCTGATTTGGAATAATTTCTAACATTATCCGACAAGGAAGCCTCAAGTTTTTAGAACACTATGTAACTCAAAAGCAATTGTTGAATGTTCTGCTGGGTTTCACTTAATCCCTGATTGGACTTGTTCATCTCCATTTAGTAGAAATGCATAGGGACCAAAAATAAGCAAGGGATGTCCTATGAACACCATGTTAATCCAAGGGTTTTGGTTTTATCCAGTTTTCACTCTCTTTCTTAAATATACACATTATCCTAGCTTAGACAAGTGAGCACTTCTGTTAAAAGGCATTTCTTTTAGTTTGGTAGATGTTTTGTTTACACACATTTGTGCTGGACATTACAGTAATTCATTCAGAAATACTCCTTGATAAAAGAAAAGAAACTATAACAAAAGAAAGCATTATTTTGTTTGCCTGTCTTCCCCCTATTTAGTTAAAATACTAATTGTTTGTAATGCTGGCTTTCCTGGGGACTCCTGATCTTAACCCATTGGCCCACTACGTTAAGCATTAAGAAACATATAGCAAGAAGAAAATCTCTGCCTCACAATTTAGGGTGGGAGCAAGTTCAGGGAAAGCCAATAAATTGGGCTTTATTGCTTAAGAATAAATTAAGAACAAATTAATCTATTCTTATACCATTGTGTATTTTAATTTTTTTCATATTTTTCATTTAAATTATAGTTCTTAAATACGTTGTGATAGAACAAAAAACTCAGTGTTTTAAGGCCAAATTTCATGAAAAGCATTTGAATTATTTCTGGTCACCTTCACTGAGAAAGCTGTGCTTAGTTCTCATAGCATCTTTTATATATACCTTTTTGCTATGTTTTTCTTGTGCTTCTCATCAAAACTAATAAACTGTCTTTATGAGCCATGCATAAGTAACACAGAAAAGGAAATAGGTAATTTTACTTATAATTTTTATGCGTATTTTACAGAATTTTTGTATGCTATGTAAATCCCCTGATTTTCCTTTAGCTGACATGTAAATGTTGCTGGATGGATGGCTTGAGGCAAATAGCACCAGGACATGCCTTTGAGAAAAATTAGTATTTACAACATACCTTCCAGTTTGAGGAAATCTGTCCATGCTGGAATACTTTATTTTCTCTTCTTGGCGTTTTGATCAGGATCACCTGAAGCAGCAAACCATTCCAGTAACCCTCTGTGTTAGCCCATACTTAGGGTCCACCATATTGGTCTATTCCACATAAGCAATATAATTCAAGGTCCCAGAGACCTCATGACAATGTAAACAAGGAGTGACAATTTATATATATACACTCTAGACTGAATGCAAATGCAAGTTGTTATTGAAGATACCAAGAAACAGTTAAATCCCTGGAAGCAAACCAAGGAAATGGCAGTGACTTTCAGCACAAATACCATTAGTATAGGGTAGGGAGAGAGCATAAATGACAAGATAAGTTTCATACACAAGCAAAACACCACTGGAAACAACACTGAGTCTGAGATGGCAAAGAGTGAAAGAGAGGCAGAGGGGGATGTATTTTGTCATTTGATTCCTTCTTTATTTGAAGTAATATGAATGTACTTTCAGAATAGGCAGAACTTTTGGGAAGGAATTCAAGAAATGAGTAGTCAATACTTGAAGAAAAGGGTGACAACAGGTTTTTAATTGGCTGCCAAAAATACCCTGTTGATAAAGAGCTTTTCATGCGCATTTGATATTTTTGCCTTCTGAAGAAAATTTACCTGTGACTCTGAATGGGAATGTTCAGTTTTCTAGGCTGACAGAAGTCATAAATATACCTTTAGGACTATTCAGAAATTTAGTGGAAGATGTAGTATTCCACAGATATGTGAGATGAAGGTGTAAAAGCTATGCTTATTTTATTTTTGATTCCATTGAAGCCAGACTAATAAAGAAAAAACATTTGGAAGAAGATAGAAGCTCCTGAACAACATGGGTGATAATTTTAGTCAGTTAGCTGACAAAAAAAAATAAACTGCATTGCAGATCCATAACATTTCTGTCAAAATCTTAGAAAAAATAATAAAATGCTGAAATTTTTGGAATTAGTTCCAAAGTATTTAAAAAATTTCTACTCTATTTAATACAAAAAACCCACCAAAGACCCTAAACAAAACAACAGACAAAGGAAAAAGACATCTACTCTGCCTTGGTGATGTAGCTGTCAAATTTAGGTACTGGATTCATGTGATTGCCTCATTGGGTATCTTGGGTATCGATAACATGAGGCTTCGGCACAGTCTGTGCACGGGGGGTGAAAACACTGTGTTCACATAAGGATGTTGTCCATATATGGCTGGAAATCCCAGTGTCTGCAGATGTCAGCCAGACTCTGTGTGGGTGCAGCTCAGCCCTCTCTACAGCACTGGGATGGACAGAGCTGCCAAAGCTTGGCCAGGAACCTTCTTCCAGGAATGTCAGGAATGCCCTCAGCATTTATTCAGCAGGAAGCTATTGGCTAAAGGCACACGTCAGCAATTGCATAAGTTTCTTTAACAAAGCAATTTGTGTCTCTTCAAAACAGAGATGTGCTTCTTAGTTACGTGGGTAGATGACAATTTGTTTTTGATTATAATAAATCCTCTAAACAAGAGGTCAAATTTCAAATATCTTTTGGTCCCACTGTAACTGATAAGGATTTCTGAAATAATACTGAGATATTTGAGTCTAACAATAGTCACAATTTCTTCTTAGAGTCACCTAGGTGGAATGTCAGATCAGAATGATAAGAAGTGATAGGTTTAAAGACCAAATTTTTACTGGCTTGCTGTTAAAAACAATCAAGATAATAAATCATAAGTGTAAATGCACAGTGCTGGAGAGTCAATAGTGAAGGACTACAAATTTGCTTATGAGACCCAGTCATGATCTATTCAGAATATGAATATGATTTCACAGTGAGAAAAGAAACAAAAATCTATAACTTTGGGGTTTTTTAATAAATGTTTTTATTGGTAAAGGAATAGATTAAGCTACCAAGAGATGTGAAATTTCAAGGCTACCCATAAATGGTTGCATTACAAAAGTGCTCAAAGAAATACAAACAAATGTTCAGTGTCACAAAAGTGCATTCCTCTGGCTTGCTCAGGACTTTTACTGTAAATGCTGAGCACTCTGGCCTAAAGGCACTAGTCCTATTAACTTCAATGCTATTAATCACATGTATAAATCTTAAAAATTCCCAAAACTCTCCGAAGATTTACCACCTTGCACATTCAAGCATTTGCAGTTAGCTACAATGCAAACTGCAGGGTACAGCCTGGGACACAGAGAGAACTGAATAAACTATTGGCCAAAACCAGGTTTTCTGTCCTTTTCCTGAGCTGGCATGATCCACAGAGGGATTTTAGGAATCTACTCAAGGGCAGTGGTTAGTGAGGCACACTCACATTGCTTCTTTCACATCTCATTTGGCATAACATGTCTTACCAAGATGGGAGGCTTATATTAAATCTACATGGTTTTTGTAGTCTGGTAAGTAGATTCCCAAGCCTGAAAAGAAAAGATTCTCCATAAAACCCCATAGTAGTCCACTATCATCTCTGCATGGATACATCTTTAGCTATGCATTTAACAACCGGTACATGTGTACAGGATAGCAGAGCACAGCTGTACTCCCTGAAAGGGGTTCCTACTGCAACTGCCGATTGTAGACTATGATTTTTTTTCTTTGCTCTGCAGCTTTTAAGCTGGTGTCAAATTCAGGTGTTCCTCCCTTGCTTTTGAATCAAGCACCAAAAAAACCCCAAACCTACAAAAAAAGAGCCTACAATCTCCTAGTGAAGGTTCAAACATAGTAAGCCTTGCTGTGATTGAGCTGGAATGGTTTAACTGGGATAGCAGTTTTCTTCAAATCCGAAAGAAAGATATTACCTAGGGAAGAAACTGGCAGTACAGCTGTTCTCATTGAAATCCTACACACCTTTACATAAGTTCATTTCTTACATTTATACATAGATGTGTGTGAGTGTATACAGGTGTTTTAGTTTTTCTCTGTATGGAGCATAGCTGAAAGGAGATAGATGACATTTTAGATGCTTTTACTTTACCACAGAAGCAGTACCTAGTATTCTCTGCTCATACAATCTATGACCCAATATCTGACCTAGAGTTAAAACTTCAATAAATATTTAGATACCTAATTGTTAGCTTTATTTTAACTGGTCTAGTAGGCTGTCAATTCCTCATAATTTGACTGGAAGGCAGAAATTTTCCAGATTAGACAAAGGGTGTGTCCAAATACAAATGAAAATATCCATTTAGCTTTTGGTCAGTAGCATCATATTAAAATACAATACACATAAACACATACATATCTATGTATTAACTGTAGACATTACAGTTCCAGTTTCTGCATGGACAATAGGAAATTGAGTCTTACTCCTGTGTCAAAAGTATATATTTCACAGTCATCTTCACCAGGATGGATTTTGACACAAAATTTCTGATTTTCCTCTAAGAAAGTAGGGCAGTAGACCATGAATCATCTAAACTTCACTAACCAGACCACTGAAGTAATTGAATACTCCTTTATTGTTAACTTCTGTTTAATTGGACAGACCAAAAAGAGGCATTAGAGAGCTGATATTTTTTAATTAATGATGAGAATAGAAGCTGAGTTGGCAGAAATTCATATAGTTTATAATTTCTTAATTGAATAGTGAAGAGTTAACATACAATCCTTTATAGCTGAATAGTCTCATGTGTTTTTCTTTTTCTAGTTTATAAACTCACAGCAAGATTACCACTGGCATGTTATTAAAAAGACTGATATGTTTTTGAAGTAATGTGCAGCCTCTGTCATTATTTTTTATCAATTAGCATTACAAATCCTGATTAAACATTTTACATTCATTTTTTTTAATAGGTTTCACTTTTAGAGGAATAAAAAAGAATGCAAAGTGATGTTTTGAAAAAAGAAAGTATCTCATGCTATTTTGCAGGAACTGTATGACAACTCTAAGGGAGCATGCTAACTCTGCAGGAAACCAAAGCAACTGAGTAGTAAATTGTGTCACCACTATCTCTGTTACATCTTGTAAAATTTCAAAGCTCTCACCAGGCGTTTTTGTTATTGAATAAATTGAAATAAGGAGGAGAATTGCTGCTTCATCTTGCATTTTCTTGTGAGAGCAAGTGGTGACTTTTGTATGTAGGATAGTTTATTGTTGAAAATCTAACCATCACCCTACAATTTGGGAAGAGAAAAAGCTGTCTATTCCTTTTCTGCATGTCTGCACTGACATGCAAATGTATCAACCACCTTATTCTTCTTGTACTCTTTTTCTCAATCAACTGCCCCTGACTATGGATCAATATAGGTCAGATATTGATTCTGTATATTGGTAGGATGTGTTATCTGCTTTGTTATATACACAAAGGAATTGATGAACGGGCCAAAGAAAAGAGAGAATGATGTTGCATCCACCCATACACCAACTGCGTGATTTCACAGGATGCCAGTGTTTTTGTTGGGTTGCTTTGGCTACATGTTCATCCAGCTTGCACCCACCTGACATGTTGGCTCAGTCATGTTGACAACACAGCAAAGAGAAGATAACAGATCCCAGGTGCTCCAGAGGTGCAGTAGGATTGTTTAATATTCTTAGAGCATGCTGCTAATAACACCAGGGTTGTGAGTTTGATCCCTGTATGGGCCATTTACTTAAGAGTTGGACTCGATGGTCCTTGTGAGTCCCTCTCAATTCAGAATATTCTGTGAAATCTGTTAAATCTTAGTGTAATTGAAACAGCAAACAACTGGCATTATAGGAACAATAAAACTGGAATTGGTTCCAGATTTGAAAATAGTTCCAAAGTACAGGTTTCTTAAAGATACAGTATGTGTTGTCCTGTGTAACTCATGCATGTAATTATAATATGAGTATAGAGACACAGGCTAGATAAAGGCTAGAAAGGATGTCTGGAGTTCATCTAATCCATTGTAGTGCTCAGAGCAGGCCCATTGTACACTACTTATTGGCAGCATCCGCAAGGCATCTTTAAATCTGAAGACCGCTTACATGTCAGATCAGTTCTGTAAAGAGTATTAAAGAGTATTTTCCTATAGCCAACGGATCCAGAGAACACAATAACATTACCGAAGTGTTGCAATACTCATGAGGAGTAAAACAACTGAGAAACTGCTACTGCTCTCATGTTGCTTCTGAGCTACAGTATAGTAAGTAGGTAAAAAAACCAAAACAAACTTAGCCTGTGCCCAGGAGTAATATCTAAGGCAACAGTAAAAATATAGAAGCTCTTATTGTTTGTTAAAACCAAAGCAGCAGACAAACCACATAACATCAGCCTCCCCGGCTACAAGATGAAGGATGTTGTGACTAGTTCAACAAAGAATGCATTGAAATAGCTATTAGTTCTACAGTACAGATTATATTTATAGCAATTGACAGAACTAAAATAATCTATTCTGACTTTGGGATGGGCAGTAACCTTTTTCATTGTTTAGGAATGTTTGGGATACAGTAATAATGGGAGAAATCCAGATGATCTTAGACAGTGGCATGGAATAGTAGTTTGTTATAGGCCTTTTATAGATTTGGCTAGTTCTCTTTGTGTCATAAAAGACAAAAACAAAAATGTTTGGAACACAGATCTGTAAAATGGCTATTGCCTTTAACTGGTCATTGGTAACAAAACTACAAAAAGTTAATAAAAAATCTATAAAACATCTGCTCTTATATGAGATCTTACTCAAAAAATTGCCAGAGTTGCCCTGAGTTGAAGCTTAGTCAAACTTTTGGTGCTACCTAATCAAAAGATTAAAAAAATATTAATAGAATCACAAGGATAAAGGTAACCCAAAAAAGTCTTGAGTCTTCCGTAGACTTGTCCTTTATTTCTTGGAAATGCAGGTGATCTTGCTATACATATATGGTAACCAGCATCTAATGAAAAATCTATCTATATACATACATATGGTTTCAATATTAAAATGACATTTATATAACCTACAGTGTCTTTATTACTTTATTATTCAATGGAGAATAACAATTATACAGAAATAAGGACTATTAAAATGTTATTTTTTGAGGCTTAATAAAAAATTGGCTCCACTATTCTGACCAAATTTGGAATAACTCTGATCCCATTCATTGCTAAAATTTGCTTCATACTGAAGGACTGAAATACATAGAATCATAGAAATGTTAGGATCATAAAGGACCTGAAAGATCATCTTTTTCCCAACCCCCTTCCACAAGACCAGGTTGCTCAAAGCCCCATCAAACCTGGCCTTGAATGCTTCCAGGGATGGTGCATCCACTGTGTCTGTGAGCAGCAAGTTCCAGTGTCTCAGCACTCTCACAATAAAGAATTTCTGCCTCATATCCAATCTAAACCTACCCTCTTTCAGTTTAAAACCATTCCTCCTTGTCCTAGCACTTATATGCTTTTGTAAGAAGTCCCTCTCCAGCTCTCCTGTATACACTTTCAGGTATTGGAAGACTGCAATTATGTGTCCCCTCAGCCTTCTCTTCTCCAATCTGGAGGAACCTAACTCTCTCATCCTGACTTCATAGGTGAGATTATTTAGTCCTCTGGTCACCTCCATGGCTCTTCTCTGGGATCACTCCCACAGGTCCATGTCCTCCTTATGTTGAGGGCCCCAGAGCTGGATGCAGTGCTTCAGGTGGGGTCTCATGAGAGCAGTTGAATGGGAAGATCACCTCCCTCGACCTGCTGGCCACACTTCTTTTGATGCAGCTCAGAATGTGATTGGTTCTCTGGTCTACAAATATGCACTGCTGGGTAATAATGAGTTTCTCATTGATCAGTGCTTCCAAGTCCCCTACGGGGCTGCTTTTGATCCATTCTTCACCAAGACTGTATCCATGTTTTAGGTTGCCCTGACCCAGATGCAGGACCTTGTACTTGGTCTTGTTCAACTTCCTGATGTTTTCACAGTCCCTCCACTTAAGCCTGTCCAGGTCTCTCAGGATGGCACCTCTTCCCTCCAACGTGTCAACTGCACCACACAGCTTAGTGTCACCAGCAAACTTGCTGAGGGTGCTCTGAGTCACGCTGTACATGTCACTGACAAAGACATTAAACAGTACCAGTGTCAAAACTGGCCACTGAGAAATGCCATGCACTACTGGTCTCCATTTGGACATTGATCTGTTGACCGCAACCCTTTGCGTGTGACCATCCAGATAATTTTTTTATCCACTGATTGATTCATCCATAAAATCCACATCTCCCCAGTTTACAGACAAGGACATCTTGTGGGACAGTTTCAAATGCTTTGTACAGGTCCATGTAGATGACACTAGTTACTTCCTGTATCCATCAACACTGTCATGCCATTTTAGAAAGCCACACACAAAATTTGTCAGGCATGATTTTCCCTTGGTGAAGACATGCTGGCTGTCACCAACCCTTATTTTCTATGTACCTTAGCATAGCTTCCAGGAGGATATATGTGCTGTATTTCTTTGTTGACCTTAGCTCAGAAGCAACATTTCTCAAATTTGACATTATAGGGAAATCCAAAAAAGCTCAGTGCTTTTAGCTTAGTCTGTCTTATTTTGTATTATTTTACTTATGAGAAAGTATGCACAGCAAAAATATCAATTATTCTTAGTGACTGCAGGTTACACTGAGGTGTCATGTCCTCTGCTTCTAAGCTTGCCTCTCTTTCTTCTCCTGTGTTTTGTCAAGGAATTATGCACTGTTCTAGTGCTGCCGATCTAACTATTTTTTTACAGTATCTTTTTCCTACTGGAAGGTTAAAGATGGAGAAAGAAATATTTGCTCCCAAAAAGCAGAAACTGAACTCTCTCTAAAGTCTGTAATGTAAGAAAATATTATCTCTCTTTTACTGTGCTTTGTTGAAGGTTGTTTCTTCCATGTTCTATAACAACCTGTGGCACTCAACAATGTATTCAATAAACATAACTAAATATTTTTCTTCTTTAGATGTAAATGATTAATGTTTTCTATGTATTCAAAGAATTTCTTTTATTCCACAACCACAACTACAGATTCCCACAAAAACGATTCCTAGTTAAACCCCCCATTTACTCTAGCATTCATTCAATGAGCAGTTGCCTATTGTCTTGAAGCAACGAAATGAACATGCTCATCAATTGATGGATATATTTAGGTACCTTTCTTAAAAACTTCACTCTCTTTGTTTGTTTAGTAAGGAGAAAAGAGTCTCCCAGCAAGAGAAGCTAGAACCAGTTTCTTCAGATGACGTTATTTACGTTTCAAAACAGGTTGGCAAAATGGGACAGACACATCAAGGCACTGCAGTTAGACCACGGTCAGGGCCACTTTATGCCCTTATCTTCCCTGTAGAGAGCAGTAGTCCTCTGGGTTCATCAAGGCAAGAATAACTCCTATAGACATTTCCAGGCTACATATATCAGATGTTTGTGGGTGAACACCTAGGCCTAAATGACCAAGCATTGCCACTTGCGCATGTCTGATATTCAAGCTTGGTGCAATTTGTCATGTTAAACAGGTGGTGTGTTCTGGGAAAACAAAACATCATGCTTCCTCAGTGCATCCTGACCTTTTCAGCTACCCTTTCTATGAAGACTCTGACACAGACTAACAGCGTCTTCCCCACCTGACATGACACCATCACTGCCTCTTTCAGAAAGACTTTCTTCACAGTAAATGTATTTCTCTTTGTTCCAGTAAATCTGGTAATGCCAGAAATAGAATCTTTTCCAATCGGTTTCCTAGATGCATGAGTATAGAAGGAGGAATTTAAACAGAAACCAGAGCTGCTGACTACTCACCAAGGAAATATTTTATATACACAGTTAGGATTCCTTTACCAAGCTTGTACATTAGTATATTCCATTTATTTTGTGCAGAGCTCACTTCCCAAATATTGTTCTGTCCAATGTCATTTCACTGACCTTGTTTTTCACTTAGTAGCTTCTCATGTCCAATATTAACTGACTGCTTCCTCTACGGCAGAGCTGAGAAACTTACAGCTCATCACTGTTTACTTCCTACAAGTTACAAGAATTTTCTGGATATTAAAATTAGATGACATGAAGAAGTAGGAAAATGTATAGCCTGCTAACAGTGTTTGAAAGGTTACTTCAGTCCTCAAGAAAGAATAGGGTCCTCATACATGCTCTGTGGCAACTCATAAATAGAATGTGCAAAATACATAAATAAGAGAAAAGTCAGGATGAGGCCCTGACATGTTGGTTACTACGTCCTTAGCCTGAGAAAATTTTCACTGGCTTTCATGCACTAGAGAGGACCTGGTATGGTGCCAGTTTATAATCTCATTTGCACCAGTTCACACTCCTGAAATTACGCTTCTTTCAGCTGCTTCTAGAATTAGAACTGGTTTCAAGTAGCAAGGACACTTATTACAGGCATATGTTTCAAAATGTTTCAGCAACACTGTGTTAAAGTAATGAGATTTTGATCCAAAAGAAGTAGAGAGCAAAAGAGTTAATATATTTTACACTTATTTTCATCAAGCTCAGTGGCAAGTAAAATCTCCTGTCAAGCAGACAGCAGCTCAGCTCTGAAATGATGGAAGGTGGAACCTGTTCATTTCCTTGCATTCCTAGTTATGGCCAACAGTTCATTCTCTAAAAATATGACTGTGGAAAAAGTTAGAAATGTTTCAATTGATTCAGGTCTCCCTTGCAAGTCAGGAATTTACTCCACAGATATAAACAAAGTCTCAGCATTATGCAATCACTTAAATCAGACTACATTTATGTTAGCCTGCATAGTCTTATATTACTTTAAATTTTTTAATTCAGATTTTGCACTTCTTTGCAGAATTTTGTACCTAAAAACTGTAGCAAGGAATTTCTCAGGGGAGTAGAAGAAGTTAAAATTGAAATGCAAATTATTGTAACTCAAGGGATGTTCTCCAGCTTCATCTAGTTTCTGGGATTTATATCCTAAAAATGAAATAGAGTAGTTGAAAATAATATCTTACAACGAAGTGCAATAACTTTGTCTCTCTTATATTCTCAATTTTGTTGTTTTGCTTGGAGACTTAGTACAAGAGATTTTATCTATAAATCAAACTCTTGGAAATAAACTCGCTGAAATCACAATCAGAGTCAAATATTTATGTGATGATTTTTGTGAGAAGTTCAGTAAATATGTTGTCATCAGCTAGATTCTCAAGAAAACATCTCAGTTTTTTTTCCTTTTCAACTAGGAAAAATATGATACAGTCATGGACAAGAAAATTAGGCTTGACAAAACAGCTACCTAGCAGGTCTGCACAGGAGCACCTCCACTGTGCTGCCCAGGTTTTAGATTTTTCACAGTCTGCTCAAATTCCTTTGACCTTTCCCACAGTTTGGACAGTCATTTTCATATTCCCTGTCTTCCTTCCCCATACTGATCCCATTTGTTCCTCTTCATCACTCTCTCCTCCCTGTTTACCTATGCATTGTGGAATTTAAGTTTGATGGTTACGTGCTTTTTATCTTAATCACCCTGCCTTCTCCCAGCAGCAAAAATTCAAATCTCATTTCCGTACCCTTCTTTTATTACCTCACTCTCACATTGCTTGTTTTCGTCCTTTTTTTCCTTCCATGTCCTCCCTTGTTCACCATTCCTATTCCTACTTCCATATCTGTCTTACTACCTTTCCTCACTTTACACCTGTCCATTTCCCAACTTTCCTTCTCTGGTTGTGTCTTAGCTGCATGTGCCATGACTAATAAAATTCTACTTATCCAGATTTTCTCCAAAGTTTGTTATTTTTAGTGTCTGGCTCTCAGAAAGATGAAAGCCATTTATTTCCTTCTTCATTTTTGACATTGCTTTTGCAGCTACCTTGTCTGGCCTAGGAGTGCTTCTCCACTCACATTCTCTGCCACAGATCAGATCTTGCTTATTTAGGTACTGGTCTATTGTGCCAACAGCCACTGTCCTGGTACTGGCCGATCTATTCCCTTCAATTCTCCAGCAATCTCTCTCTTCAACAGCCTCTCTTTTCCCACTCCTTACCTTCTGAGGTGTTTGGGTCCTCATTTTCTACTTCCATACACTGGCTAGCATCTCACCAGTGTTCCCAGGGACTACTGCAACACAGGTAAACCCATGGCCAAATAAATAAATAATATATATCATATTTCATTATGAGTCAAAAACAACCTGCCACTTTTTAAAGTTTTCTCAAAAGCCTCAAATGCCTATGAGTTAGATATAAATCCAAATCTAAGACACACTGGAAGTATGAGAGATTAAGAAGGTTTGTATTGAGTATTTTAGATAGAAAGGCAACCTTGGTCCATGCTGGGATCCTCTAGAGTTTTGTGAATTATCTGAATACCAAGACAAACAGGAACTGATTTTGTATCATATACAAACAAGGAGTGAAAAGGAAAGGGAAAAGTAAAATTACAATGAAAACCACTGGTCTGCAAGTCTGTGCAGTCACAAGTTTTAATTGCATGGTCAGAGAAAACCTCTGCTCACATTCAGCAGCTGACAAAAAACCAAGTAAAATGTCAGACTTTATAAGGAATGAGACAGGAATTAATGACGAAAAATATACAATTCCATGATCTAAGGTAATGGTACCACTTCAACTTAAATATTTCAATTAAATCTGCATATTCCATCTCAAAAAAGGGGTATTGCAGGATTATAACATGTCTAATAAAGAAGATGAAAGTACCTAAACTGTTTTTTAAAGTTTATAGACTGCACAGACTCAGAGTGGTTGTTGTCTCAGTGGGAGCAGAAACCAGGATATTCACCAGAACCTTTCCTAAACAGAAGTATAGTTCAATTTGGATAGTTAGGTTTTCACACAGGCTATTATTTTGGTGAGGTCTAAAGAGATTTTGAGGATCCTTTGAGATAAAAGGTGCTGTATAAATCTAGATTAATAAATTTTGCCTACCGGTAATATTTATGTTAATTTTGTCATCTTTCAGATTTCCAGTGAAGGAACTGCTACTGGCTTAATGTTTAACTGCATATTTACATAAAGCTTTTCTATGTTACTCCTCATTCCTAAGAAATAAAGCATGCTTGTTTAAAAAAATTTTGAGGCACATTCCTTTAAGTTTTTATCTTTAACCTCTTCCTTGCTTTCTATTTATATTACACAAATGCAAAGTTAAAAAGCTCAGCAAATCTATGTAATGGCAGTGAAGACAACTGCATCATATTTATTCTCCTTATGTTCTCACTGATTGTTTCAGAAACTTACTCTTTTGAGAGTCAGACACTTTTTAACTTCCAGTCTAAATTCATGTTTTATTCTTCATGTTGTGTGTCTCTTTGCTCCTTGCTGATGCTAATTCTGGCTGTGCTTCCAGAAAAATCTGTCCATCTTCTCTACTTATGTTTTGCTAGATTTGATAAACTGTGATTTTTTTTACACCTTCCTAAGTTTCTGGAAATATGGGGGAGCAGAACTGTACATATTTTTTTCATTTTGAGTATGGAATCCAGGCTCTGTGAAAAAAATAAATAAAAATGCTTTGTTAACTCAGACAGGCTTGGTGCTGAGACCACTTCCCTGGGGTGCCTGTTCCATTGCTCAGCTACACTCTGGGTGAAAATCTATTTTCTGATATCTAACCTAAACCTCCCCAAATTCCCCTTCATGCCATTTCCTCGAGTCCTCTCACTGGGCACAAGAGTGATAAGCACTTGTCCCTCCACTTCCCCTCACAAGGAAGTTGTAACTGCAATGAGGTCTCCCCTCAGTCTCCTCTTCTCCAGGCTGAACAGACCAAGTGACCTCAGCCGCTCCTCATATGATTTCCCCTCAAGGCCCTTCACCATCTTTGTTGCCTTCCTTAGGACACTCTCTAAGAGCTTAATGTCTTTCCTATATTGTGGCACCCAAAACTGCCCACAATATGCAAGGTGAAGCCGCCCCAGTGCAGAGCAGAGCAGGACAATCCCCTCCCTAGCCCGGCTGGCGATGCTGTGCCTGATGCCCCCCAGCACACGGTTGGCCCTCCTGGCTGCCAGGGCACTGCTGACTCAGATTCAACTTGCTGTCAAACAGGATCCCCAGGTCCATTTCCCCAGGTCACCAACCTCTCATCCCCAGTCTATATACAAAACCAGCATTGCCCTGTCCCAGGTGCAGAATCCTGAACTTGCCCTTGTTGAACTGCATATGGTTGGGGATTTCCCACCTCTCTAATTTGTTGAGGTCTCTCTGTCGGGCCTCTCTGTCCTTAAGGGAGTCAAAGATCCTCCCAGTTTAGTGCCATCAGCAAAATTACTTAGTATTCCTTTGAGTTCTGCATCCAGGTCATTAATGAAGATGCTGAAGAAACCTGGGCCAAGGATGGAGCCCTGCAGAACCCCACTAGTGACCAGCCACCAGCCTGATGTTATCCCTTTCACTATAACTCTTTGTGCCCAACCTGTAAGCCAGTTGCTCACCCATCACATAACACAGTTATTTAGTTGTGTACTGGACATTTTGTCCAGCAGGATACTGTGAGAGACAGCATCGAAAGATTTGCTGAAGTAAAAAAACATTACATCTATTGGCTTAGAAGGAAATCAGGTTGAATAAGCAGGACTTTCCTCTCAAGAAGCCATGACCAATGACTGTGTTGTCCTCCAAATGTTATTCAATATTTCCCAGAGTAATCTTTTCCATGATTTTATCAGGCCCTGAAGTGAGACTGACAGGTATGTAGTTTCTGGGGGTCCTCCTTTTTGCCCTTGAAAATTGGGACAACAATCGTTTGCCAGCTTCCAGTCAGCTGGGACCTCTCTGGATTCCCAAGACTGCTCAAAAACCATCAGGAGAGGTTTTGCAAAGACATCAGCCAGCTCTTCGGGGATTCTGGGATGAATTCTATCAGGCCCCATATATTTGTAGGAATCCAGATGGAGCAGCAAATCTCACACAAGTTCAGGGTCAATTTTCTTAAACTCTCTTAAAAAAATTGTTAGAACTAGTGTGTCAATGGTGCATGGAATTTTATGGGTTTTTAACTGCACATGTGTGAAAGCCTAAAGGAATCTCTTGAGATTTGGAATATAGACAAAATAGCCTTACTCTCTGTTCATTTCCATAAAGAATACAAAGTAGTTTACAACATTTCAGATAATTCTCCAGTCTTCTGAGACTTAGACTGCCATTGAATTCAATGTCTTCATAGACATAAATAATGCAATAATAATAATAGTAATTTAGAAAAGCATAAAAGAAATTCTAGTAGACATCTGTCGTGTTTCATACTTGAAGTCAGAACAACAAAGACATCAGCACAGCTGTAAAAGGTCACTTAAGTGCTAGGCCCATGGATTCCTTTCTGACTGAGTCAATAAATAGGTAATGGTTGCATATTTAATCACAGGTTGGAAGTTGTGAGTGACAAACAGGATAAGTTGTATAAGGAAAAAAAAATTCCTACATTACAAAAGGTGGTATAAAAGTACATTCTGAGAATTTGCTGATTCCCCAGTGAAAGAGTTACTAAACCTTCTGTCAGGGAAGGCTGAGTCATCCTGTTCTATGTGAACTAAACTCTGTTTTGGAGAAAGCTGTGCCTGGTAATTGTTTGTCTTTTTGGTTGTTTGTATCATGATGTTCCATTTGGATTGGCACTAGAGCTGACACCTTGGAGATAGTTAGGCAATTTGCAATTTGACCAACTAAAATAAAAATAATCACTTCCTTTATGCCAGATTTCTGATTTTACTACTACAATAGGAAAGCTCAAAAGCTGATTAGGTAAGATGCAAATGACACAGGCAGTGTTACTGGAAGGTAAACCTTATTAGGTCCATGCCTAAAAATAAAAACTCTATGAAATACTGTATTTTTGTTTAAAGAATTCATCTGATTTAGAGTGTGTTTACATTTTATAGTCCATAAAACTTAAATAACCATATGTAAGATACTAAAGTACTAAGAACAAAGAAAGACAATGGTACCATACCAATTGACAGAAAGGTCTAATGCAACCTCTTCATGGTTGCAGAGAGTTTAAACTTCAGTTCCCAGCTTCAGAAGCTCATATGTATTCCAGTAATTGCCATTAAACCAATTTACTGCACACTAACCTACGTTGTCTAAGACATCCCTAAGAACAACTGTTTAAATCAATATTGATAAAAAAATCCCTGCACAAAAAAGATTGCTCTCATCGTAAAATGTTAACTTGAGTGTGGCCTTAGAAAAGGTCCCTTCTGTATGAGAAGATAGATGAACATAGATGAAACCCATGGTGGAGAAATAGACAGCTGAAACAAGGAAGAGAAGAGCAGGGATTCCCTCCCAACATTTAGGCATACCCTCATAGTTATAAGGCACATGGAGTGATGTTGGTCAGTCAGGGCCAAATATAATCCCTGACCCCATACTAGTAGGGGACAAGATTTCACTGTTATTGCCTTGTGCTTTTCTTGCTAGAGGCAAAAAAGATTTCTGAGGTCTTTCTTGATTTAATTTTCACCAGAACTGCATTCACTTTAAAACAAATAAAAGTGTTAAACCAGAACATTAGTTTGGCTTGTATGGAAAAAGGCAGAATCTACCATAAATTTTCCAACTAAATTGTGTCAAAAATTCTCTAAGCATTATTGCCACTTTTTTACAGAGTATTTTTACTTGTAGAGGGAGAATCCCTAGTGCCTTGGTTCCAAATGCTCCAACTTTAGAGGATAACAAAAAATACAAAGAATAGATGCTGAAAAAAACCCACGCCTTTCTGCCTTTCATTGATTGCAATCAAATACTTCAGACACGTGAAATTACTACATTGGATTCAAAATGGAAGGAAAAGGAAAGAAACCTCTTCCAGGTAAGATTTATGGTTTTATTTCTTTGCGTCATTCATAGTTGAAGCAAGGACTTTGAAGATTTAGAAAGGGAAGACTCTCTGAGGTCGATAACTCCCTGTTCAAAGACCAAGCATGCAACTAAACAAATGTAATGAATCTTATTTATCACCAACTCAGACTTTAAAGCTTATGGTACCTACCAGCCTACATCTGAAATATAAGATATCGATGGCAGTTTACACAGTAGACTGCAGAAGTAAATCCAAGGATGTCAAAGATACAGGATATTTTATAACTGAAGTAAACAAATTTATTCCAGGGCTAAAAAATATTTAGCAGCTGTGCGAAAGTCACAGTATTAACTATTGTTTCAGCAGAGTGGCTGGGGGGTCCAAGCAATGGTTTAGCAAAACCCTTGTATAGAAGGCTGACTGCCAAGAGCAGCTGTGCAGTGACAGGTCTGGAATGTCCTCTGAGTAAGGCTGGCTGCAAATCTCTAAGGACTGTGAGAGTGGGAGGTTCTTGAACAGCTTGAGAAATCTGAAAGCCTCATTCAATAATCAAAAAAAAAAAAAAAAAATCATTAGTCATATAAGAAGGAAATATGAAAATAATTTTGTAACAATATTGTTGTCTATTCCCCATAGGAAAACAAATTTTGTGTGTGTTTAGTACACTTCCTCTAAGGTTTGCTTTTTCTGACAAGTAGTTAGGGTTCAAATAGCAGATCAACATTTAGTAGGTTAAGCTGCATTCAGGATTCTGAGCTTTCTATAATGAAAACTTCATATTCCTACACAGTATAATACAGTATTTCAACTTCCTTATTGGCCAGAATTAGAGTTTTCCGTGTATTTCAAAAGCGTTACTGTGCTATGTGAACACCTAATTTTGCTCTCTAGGCTCAATACAAGGGGTTACTGATTAAGTAATGAGGTTAATGACTTCTCAAATATACAAAGACAACTTTTGTACTGATGTCCTGCTTTGCTGTTTTGAAATCTGGGTTAGCCCAGCCCAAAATTATCCTCATACAAAAATTCAAATCTATACCACGAAAGCCTTGTGAAGGGAAGTGACTCAGAATAATGGAGAATATCATTACCTGGGGTTTTCCACCAACTCTTATATTTAACTGCATCATAAGTAACAAAATATAAGTTCTGTTAATGAACAGAAACTACTTTGAGGTGCAGTAGTCTTCCAACACACACCAGATATATTCAGGAGCAAAGACCTCACTTAAGAAACTGAAGTTCAGCTGTCTGAGTTTGAAACTACAAGTATTCAGTGCAGAGACCTATAGGTTTCAATAAATTGTTCCAAAAAAGAAAAGGAAAAAAATTAAACTGTAAGGTATTTCTCCTACATTTGTTAGAGTAATTTGAATAATTTTTTTCTATAAAACTATGTTCTTTTTTGTCCTACAAGACTCCATGTTGGGCATTTGCAAATGGCACCAGCTGATGTGCCATCTGTTGGAAACAGCTTGTTCATATAACCAGCGTAAGAACAGACCCCTCCATCACCAGACAGTGCTCATCAACCAAGGCTATCAGCTGCAGCTTTTCTCTCCCAAGTTCAAATGGACAGGAACTAAAAAGCTGAGACATGGTTTAGGTTTAGATTAGATATTAGGAAAAAATTCTTTTCTGTTAGGGTGGTGAGGCCCTGGAAAAGGTTGCCTGGAGAAGCTATGGAGCTGTTTAAGGCCAGGTTAGATGGATCTCTGAGCAACCTGGACTAGTGGAAGGTGTCCCTGTCCCCACAGGGTGGTTGGAACTGGATTATCTTTAAGGTCCCTTCCAACCCAAATCATTCTATGATTCTCTGAATTCTGTTTCAAAACCGCAGTGCTGTTTGTTTGCAGATTTTTTTTTTGCCTCAGTTGTATTAGCATATATAAGGTTACAGAAACCTAAAGTTCATTATTTCATTGAAAAGAACTGAAGTTTTTCTGCTTGCATCCTACATTCAACATTTGGCTTGGAAGATTATTAGGAGCTTTCTGTGTTATAACACAGCCATCTGTAGGAGCAAGAAAAAGAGCATATAAATGATGTAGTTGTGTTCATTCTCATGGGAACAGCAGGCTGAGAATATATGTAATAAATTGACCTGCACATTGAGACACAAGAATTGAATCCATAGAAACACAGAACTATAGAATGCTTAGTTTGGAAGGGACCTTAGAGATTGTCTAGTTTCAAATCCCCTGCCAAGGGCATCTATGTATTCCACCAGATCAGGTTGCTCAGAGCCCCATCCAGCCTGGCTTTGAACACCTACAGGGACAGGGATCCCACAACCTCTCTGGACAACCTGTGCCTCACAACCCCCACAGAGAATAATTTCTTGGTTATATCTTGTCTAAAGGTACTGCCTTTCAGCTTAAGGCTCATCTGTGTTGTCCTATCACTACATGCCCTCATGGAAAGTTCCTCCCCAGCCTTCTTGTAAACCCCTTTTATTTTTTAATTTTTTTATTTTGTGGATGGCATGTGGTGTCTCATCCAGCCATGATGTGTGCCCAGCCCTGCTTTGCAACCTAGGACAACCAACCCAGCCCCTAGAGCCAATTCTTATCCTGAATTCATGTCAACTAAATTATTGATCAGTAATTCATTTTACCCTGCCCATTGAAGGATGATAAATGAAAGTTCATCTGGAGGGGGGGAAAAAAAAAGTGAAAATTACAAATTCTTTTGGAACAGGATTCTAATAATGAGTCATTTCTTATATGGAGAGATAAAAGTCTCTTTTTAGAAGCTTATATACTGAAAATCTGAAAACCACTTTTTCTCAGTATTACACACGTGATCATTAGTTTCTGAAGGCACTGAGATTATTCATATTTGCAATAAAGTCACATCTTAAAACCCTTAATGCAAGAAAATATCAAGTTACAATATTAAATATCATGTAATATCTACTGTCATCCTTGTTTATTCTTTCTAAGATCAAGGAGCTCTACAGGACCTGTACAGCTAATAGGTAATGAAAAATTCTATATTCAAGAGGGCAACCTCTTCAGAACTGCCAGTTTTTCAGCACTGACATCTTCATGCAGGTGCTACACGTGGGAAACATGTGGTCATAGTTTCAGCTTTGCAGAGAGAACTATTTGACTTTCATATAGGATTTTGATTATTTTGAAATCTGGGTTTGTTCCAGTTGGTAACAAAAGCCAAACATTTCATAATTATCTGTAAAAAGAAGTGAAGTTTCAGTGTGGAAGCAGGACAGCCACCAGGCTTCCCCAAAACATTGGTCCTGTGTGCACTGAGATGTCTTGAGCCAGGGTAGGAAAGGGATTGCCCTGAAGGCTGCTCCTGATGGACCTACTCCAGAGCTGTTGGAGCCTCAGCCCCGTAGCAGCTTTCCAGTTACCAGGCTTCTGAGGGAACCAGGGGAAAACACCAGTGTCTCAGGAAAAGATTTCAATCTTGTCTGCACCAGCAAATTCCTATCAGAAAATGTTTTGTCAGAACTTTTCCAGTCTCTTCCATTTGTAGTTAAAGGCTTATGTTTTACTATAAAAGAGAGTACTGTGCTTGCTGTGTGTAGCATACTCCTGCGTAATGGCAACAGTGTTGGCTACAACCTTTGTGAAACTAATTCTCATATCTTTGCAAACTCCTTATGCGACTTTACTGTTACATAAAAGTGATGGTTATGAACACTTGAATATGCTTTTCCTTCTCATAATTAGAAAACTGGCATGGCCCAGCAGGATGTAGACTGAAAACAAGCAAGCCAGAAGTGGCCTTTAGAGCGATGCAGTTCCTTCCATGTTCTTTTTTAACCTTTCCTTTCAGTCCTGTTGATACATTGAACAAAGAACAATAAAGTACACAGATTTGTGGGATACCCAGCAAAATTCCTCATGGACTACCTGATGGAATCCCTTTCTCTTTGTTTTCTATTAAAAAATGAAAATCAATAAGATGGAACTTTTCAAAATAGGAGATTATTTTTTTTCTCAAATAAACGTGGCAATGAAAAGTATCTTCTACTCTTGAAGTCTTTTGTCATTTTCCAGGTATACAGTTTTCATTTTTAGTTTGTGGACTCTTTTTTTTTTTTTTTTTTTTCTCTTAATAGAAAATCACATATTCTTTATAGAAAAGGAAAAAAAGAAAAATCTTTTTTAGTGCATAGCCAATATCCAACTGATATATGGTGTTTGAAATATATGATGCCTATAAAATGTACATTGGGAGCAAAACAGCCAGTCACAAAATGGGGAGCACTAGAAGACATAAAGGAGCAACTTATCTCTGTGCAGGGTGCTGCAGGAGCTGCTGTCCTAAAATGCACATTACACTACTTTGTAGTCTACAGCAACAGTTTACAGATCATCCCTTACTGAGTTGTCAGGTCACAATGGAAACACATTTTAACTTGTACTACAGACTTCTCAGTGTGTGACACTGATGCAAGAGACTGAGACAGACTTACAAAAATAGTTCCCCATTACCTTGCAACTGTTCACATATGCTTAATCAGAACTTGCTTGGCCGTGGTCAGAACTCAGTGCTCCTCACATGTGTTTGGCCACACTTTTCTCTTCCTAAGTGATCAAGAAGGGGGAGTGTGAGGAGGGAACAGTACCCCACCCAGGAAAACATGGAGAGCAGAATAATTAGAGCTGTTTGCCAGAGTAATCTCAACAAGCAGCCAGAGCAGGCTGTGACCTTCAATTAAGGACCTAGATTTTATAGAGCTGCACTATTGAAGCTGTACCAAAGATAAAATTTTACTAGTTTAGATTTCTTCACTTGAGGTACCCACATAACAGTAGATTTGTTTCTCTTTTGTGAGCACATATTTTGTAATCCCAAGTATTCCTGCCCAGTCAAGAACAGTGGTGTGTCCTATCCACCACTTTTCACTAAACAGCTATGTCCTCTTACCAAAGAAAAGTGCACCCACTCCCTTGTAGGACTGTGACAGTCAATCGATCTCTCATGGAACTGTGCTCAAGATATTAAGAGAAAAAAGAGCTGGGAAGGCTCGGAGCACTCCTTGGAGTTCAAACACTCACCTCCTAAGTAAATGTTAATTACATACCTGAGATGGATAAAGATAATACAGCTAACAACAATTCAGCTCCTCTTCTATGTCATGTCAAACCTTACAAAGCACTGAGGTCTCTCTAGAGTTGATGGAGGTTGTGATATTGTGTGTTTGGGCTTTGGTGGGAAGATAATCAATCTGCCATTCACCCAAAATGGTAGTTTCCATACTTTACTGTGCATTTCATAGCCAGTTGTTTTTTAGATTATATGTGTGTTTATAAGGGGTTTTTTTAATATGCTCATTGTGCTGCTTTTCATTAACTTTCCTGTCAGCTGCTTGAAGTGAGTTGTAACCTCAAGAGTGACAGTGACCCTAGGACTAGTGGTCTAAAGCAGGATCATTAAAGGACTATGTTGCACTGTAGTTCACAGGAAGGAACCACTGAGGCAATTTTGTGAAAGGCATTTTACATCCCAGTGCAATCCTGATGAAGCTGAAAGAAAAGAGTGGTTCCTTGCCTTACACAAAATTACATTGGAGTAACTGCTGGTTTCTGCAAATGAGACTCCAGACCATCATGGGACTCCAGACCAGAAAGTATGATGGAACTCAAGGATGACAGAAGTGAGTTAAAGCAGTCTTCCTTATTAGAGAAAAGATGTTTAACTGTGAACTGCATTACTTAGATGAGACGTTTTCATTCCACAGAAGTTAATAGATGTGCAAATATATTGCCTTTGTGCCCCAACATCAGCTCAGCTGAAATGTGATGAATATAAATCCTAACAGGAGCCAGCTGAAAAAAACTTATAAGGTGCATGACTTACTATATAGTTTTCTCAGAAGAGGAATAGGGTTAAGGGAAAAATATGGTAGAAAGTGTGCTAAGTATAATGTCAAAGTGCTGCTGAAATGATGAGACACAGGTAGTCTCCTTTGGCCTGAATTGTATAATGTCAGTCACAAGAAAGATGTAATAAAGGTGATGTCAGGCTATCATGTGTACAAGTTTGTTCACAGAACTGTGATACCATGCACAGGGAATCCAGGTCAACAGTGAGTCATTCTGTTGAAAGAAAGTAATGATGAGAGGATTGGACAAAGGGAAAATTTTTATACAATTTATTAGCAATGTAGAGTGGGAGGAAAAAGCCACCTCAGAGGATGAATCAATGAAGACTCTAAAACAGAGACATAAGAAGTGTTTATTTATGGAAACCTGCCAATTTGTATTCCAGCTTAGCATATCTCCCTCCTCCAGATCCCTTACACATGGGAGAAGAGCACTTAATCCTGCGATATTTAGCTGGGAAGGGGGAAATACTAAAAAACATGGAATCAAGACACAAAGTACCATATACTTACACCATTTTGGATTTGTTTCAAGAAAAAGCTTTTTGGCTTCATACTCTGAGACCTCTATAAAGTAACAAAATTGTCCCCATCCTCCAACAAACATAATTTTAGACCAGTTCCATGAGCTTATGCAGCTTTAAAATAACTGCACTTCCACTGAATCAAGACTTTGCTACTTAGCATACTGGTATTTTTCGGGTCGTCAAGAAAATTTTTATTTAGAAGAATATGTACTATTGATTCCTGTGAATAATGCCAACAAACAGACAGAGAGAGACATTTACACACAAATACTGGCAGCCTTCTTTGTCAGGATGGCTGCAGATCCAGCTATTTATCACACTGTACAATCTTACTTTCTTGCACACCCTTCTCTACCTACCTGAATCCCTCTTACTTATTCTAAAATTAAGAGGTTACTGAGACCAGAAGTAGCATCTTCAATCAGAATCTAGTGGAGGAAGTGTCCTGTCACCAAAAGATCATGGCTTGTTGATATCATAAAAACTTCAGCAAGCAGAACATGAGTTGACAAAAAAACATACGAGTTTCAATGAGAGTTCTTCAATTTTTAATAGCTATTTTAGAAAACCCCAAACAATAAACTACTAAAAATATATTATTAGACAATATACTACTCCTCTGATACCATAAATAACCTTAATTTTCTTATGGTGCCACATATTTCCCAGAAATATGATAATCCTGTTGCATACTTTTTAGACTCTGAGGGGTAAATCCCACCCAACTATATTGTCTGTGGCTGTCTGTCAGATATAAAACATGCAATGGAAATATGAGTAAAGTAATATATGCAAATATAATACATTTTTGACAGTATATTAGACTATGTCTTTAGAAAGCTCAGTTGTTTATAGCTTCAGTATTTCAAAATTAAATAAGGAAAATCAGTGTGTTAACCAAAATGCTGGAAACAAGGGCTTTGTTGCGTGAAATATCTTTAGTATATTTTATGTTACTTTTTTATTGAGTTTTTCTCCTAATGGGTGTGAGCACTGTTATATCACCTAACAACGTGGATTCCATGACAGAACATTACAGCAGTGGTGTACGACTCTGATAGGAGATCTGTACTAATATGATAGAAATCACAGTGATGGGTAAAAAAAAAACCAGAAAAACCACAAAATAATAAAAAACCAACCAACCAAACAAACAAACACAAAAACCCCAAACCAACCCACAACCAAAACAAAGACATCCAATGGGAGTCTGACCACTTAATTGTTTGCTATTTAAACAAGTGCTGCTTTTTAAACACTTGCTGAATGTATAGATCCTGAATCAAAGTGGAACTATGTGATGTCTTTCCTTTAAATCAGTCAATGTTTCTCTCTATCTAGAAAATATAAAGAATTGTAGTCTGGGTTAACAGTTTCAGAGATTAAGAGAATCCAGATATATCAGCAAGGCAAAGACAAGTGTTTCTCTGAGTTGAATGGAAATCAAGCACCTGCAGCTTAATACAAAGATGTTCTGACAGGATCTTCTATTTTATTTGGCTTGGGGGTTGTGATCAATCTAAAAATGCCTGAATAGCAGCTTTGTTCATGTTCACACAATCCTTGCATGCTTTTTGAAAGACTGGTATTTTAAAGGTCATGAATGAATAGGTTAATGAATACTTTTATAAAAAATTTTTTGTTCAACTACCTATATAGCTTTGAAAATCTCAATCATGACAGCAGTTGTGGTCCTCTCTCCTGCAGGCCAACTTTTTCTGCTTTGCATTTTAATCTTTATTACTTCTATCTTCTTCACCAAGCCATGAATATTGCAGAACAAGCTGAAGTAGTGATTTTCTTGTTCTTTTTTTAATCTAGATTCTCACATGAAAAAGCATACTGCACTTAGCAAAAAGATGAGGTTCAGCAAAGTCAAGTATCAAATACTATAACATTCATATCCAAATTAAGTGTCAGTCCTCATCTTGCTTTTTACATCTGTTGAAATATGGTTTCTATTATGATTTTGGAAGATTTCCATTTACTGTAAGTTTCAGATGGTATTGCTGAGGTCACTGTTTACTTTGAATAGCTCTTTGATAGGAAAAAAGAGAGCACAATGGAACATTCAGGAAGCATGGCATGTTATTAATTATTAAATTAATCATATGAGAGTTGTATTGAGACATAACCTCTCTTTAGCCTTAGGATATAGCCTTAGGGGACAGCTGTCCCTCAACTCCACATGACAGCAGGTTCTCCTGTAATTGCAACAAGTGATGCTGATTTTTTGTAGATTACAGCTATGTGAATTCAGCCTGCCCAAGCCACTGTGGACATCTGTATAAACCAGAGGAGCAGATTGCAGAACATCAGGGTACCCACACCTACACCTCTTGGTAGGCTATTTCTGTAGCTAATACTTTGGTAGCAGAAGACACACTCCTCATATTAACTGGAAGTGGCATCCCATGCTTTGCCTAATAGGTTACTGGAACAGACTTGGTTTACAGTCAAAGCCTTATCTAGGTGTTAGTCATAACTAGATATTCAGGTTGAGGCTTCAGAATCAGTTTGTGGTTATGTGCTGTTGTTGAAGAGGCCACCATGCTGTTTCCATGTGCCCAGACTCAACTTTTAACACTCCTCACTGGGAGCCAAGCACAGCCAGCCTGCTACGCTGGGTCAGAAAGAGAAGTTCACTGATTTGTCCAAAAATTGACTTTTTTTTTTTTTGTTTTTTTTTTTTTGAGTTTTAGCTTAGTGCAGGTGATTTGTTTATTTATTTTAATGACAAAAATTCTTGAGATTCTCAGTTGCATGTAAGCGGAGTGCCAGTGATGTTGCCTGGTAACAACATGGAAAAAGTGTGAAGTATTGCCATACTATATTGCTCCGCTAAAGTACAGATATAAAAGGATATTCATGCAGCAAGCATATTTAATACAACTTCTAACAAATTCACAAACTGTGAGGTGTACAATGAAGATCCTCTATTTTTCAGGGCTCATAATTTCTCTACTTGAAGAATCACCTTTTAACTTTTGAGATAACCTGTCAGACAGCTGATAAAATGGCCATAATTGACAATCAAACCATCACAAACAAAAAATTCTCTTCATGAGTATATAAATTTGGCTGAAGTGACTTAGTGAGACTCTTCCAAGACAATGGCATTTGAATTATGTCGAAATTATTATGTTGTGGGGAAAAAAGGAGCAATTAAATCTATTTTCTCTCCACAGTATATTCTTGCTACGTATCAGTGCTGTTCCAGGAGCTTGGTTTTGGTTTCTTAAGTGATATTTTGTAATTGTTTAATTTGTTACTTTTGCTTGACACAATGTTTCATGTTTAACACGGACTGCATTTGTTAAATACTCAAAATGAACTGCGTCTTTAACTCTTCTTTCAAATGCTGTTTAAAAATATTGTGTTATCCTCTGTCAATAAGTAAAACATGCATAAGTACTTACATCTCAGAAATTTTTCTAGCGATGCAGTTTTCAGGATAGCCCCTGAAGTGCTGTGTTTGGCAATCCTTCATAAAAACCCATTCTATTTCTTCATAGCAGTATATTTACGTTTTTGTTTGTGGCAAATTATAAACTGCTCAGTACTTCTGAAGAATTAGGTTTAGACCCCTACATAGTGAAAACCAGCTATACTCACTTCAAATAAGAAAACTAACTTCAGTATTTAACATAAATCAACAGCTATGTAAATATAGAAACACACTGTTAAAAGTGTAGCCAAGAAAAGTATATTTAGAGGCAAATATTGAAGAAGGAACATAAATAAGACAAGGATATTCAACACAAAGCAAGACCATGAAGAAGCTCTGTGTGTAAAACTGCACCTTTTCTGGGAGACCACAGATCCCTAGGGATGTACAGATTATTGAAGTGGTTTGAAAGGAAGGCTGATGGATCAGTTGGCATATACACAAGCACAGCTGCACTGCAGAGAGTTTTAGAGGAAGTAAGATTATTTTTATAATTCAAAAACTTCATGATATGCATTTAAATTATAGGGAACTTCCATGAAAAAAAAAAAGGGGGTTGTTTCTTTACTTCCTCCAAATGTTATTAAATCCTGAATATGTGCTTGTGTATGTATACATA
>JAWWEU010000158.1:31663718-31879406 GCA_035583155.1 Acropternis orthonyx | reverse complement strand
GGGGGGAAAGGGTTGTTTCTTTATTTCCTCCAAATAATATTATTAAATCCTGAATATATGCTTGTGTATGTATGCATATACAGTCAGAAGCATATAGAGCTATGCATGTCTAGATGTAAAAGGAAATACAATCTTATGCACAAATAAGTATCACAAAAAGTTTTTAGAATGGTGAACTTGATGAGAAAAATTGCAAAAGAAAAGGCATTTCAGGTGACACAAATTCAGTTTTAAATTGTTTGGAAGCAATCAGTACCTTTAGCAGAGATAAAGGAGCATATAGCTTCAAAAATTGTGCTGGTTTGAGCAATTTTATTAATTTTAAAAAATGTATTAAATCTGGTTGGTTCTTGCTACCAAGTTTCTCTGCTCTCATCATAGGAGAGGAAGAAAACCGGCATACTTAAATATAAATTTGGCTGCATTAGTAGGAAATCTACCATAGTCATAAATGGAAAGTATTCAAGCTAAAATGTCAGTAGTAGAAGATGACAGGAGTCAGTGTTAGAGGTCCAATTTTGAAATATTTACACAAATGTAATGTAACAGTGATGTGGAAAGCAAAAACATCCAAGTTTGCAGATAGCACTTAATTAACAAGTAACTGCAAATAATGAAGGAATGTACAGTCAGAAATCAGAGACTAAATGGATAAAAAGTTTGAGATGTCAGGTGAGAGTAGCTCTAATTATGGTGGAGTTTTTAAAAAGCAATGTGCAGAATATTTTAATGTTCAAGTTTTGTGAAAGATTTACCCTTTAAAAATTTTGGTAATAAATATGTAGCTGTTGTTTGTTGTTTCAGTGTCTTTTTTTTCCTTTTTCTCAGAGACTTCAGACTTCTAGCTCTAAGGAGTGAGTCACAGAGCTGCAGTCATTCCACTGTCCCTTGCAGAGGCTTTGGCCTAGATACACCAAAACACTTAGGCAGCTACAGGGATTTTGGCTAAACAGAGCCCCAGATCACTCTACTCCACAAAAAAGAGCCTACCAATGAAATTCCCCACATTGCCCAACAACGTTGTCATGGTTGCTACTCTCCAAGCTGCCCTTTTCTGCTGCATTTGTCATCAGTTTTTCCCCATTTTGAGCAGCAGGAAAAGAGGAGCATGACACCAGTCAGTCCTTCGTGAATTTGTACTGGGAAATTATCAATTATAATAGCAGTCAAAATAGTTTCCATAACATTAGTATTCTTCAGTCTGCGTCCTGTTTAGAAAGGCAATACATTTGGGTTAATATTTAATGAAAAATGTGAACCACTGCTATAAGCAATGCACCATTTCAGATGACTGTCATGTTTTAGAGCTTACTAAAACAAATGTAAATCTCAAGCTGTGCAATCTGTTTCCAAACTGTTAGAGAGAGTTCACTTTGAAGCACTAATATTAAAATAAAAGGGACTGTATATATCATTGAAAGGTTGGAATTTTGTTTATGATCTAAAATTGAACTAAGAGTCAAACTCTACATACATCAAAGCATTCTTGAACATGACCTATAACTACATCACTATCTTTTTCTTACTCTGTAAAAAGTAAGTTTATCTTTGGGAGGTGTATGAGAAGAGGACTTTGGCGGGAACTGGATAGACAGCAAAGGATACCAGTATCTCTGTGACACAGAATCTCATTGTTTTGCTGTCTTGTGAATCTCACAGACATTCCAGTTTGTTCCCCAACCTCAGAGTACATTTTTCATTGACAGAATTTTTATTATTAACAAACAGATAAACAAAAAATTAGTAGCAGGTAGCATCCAAAGACAAGAGCATCCTGCTCCTTGTTGTGTTATTCCAACTTAATTTCACTAAGTCCACTGGTTGTGGGAGTGCAAGAACTAGAAGAAAATATCAGACCATGGACCTTCAAAGACAAGGAAACCAACATCTGAAGAGAATATGGACTATTTTATTACAAGTGTTTCAGGTTTTGTTGAGAGTTCTTACAGTTTACAATCCACTGTATTTTGTATTGGAAGTTCTGGAAAATTCCCTCATGCCTCATGGCCCTGACCTCTCTCCTCTCATCGGTTAATTTTTGCTGCCTTGCAGTGTATTCCCTATGGTTAACCCAACCCCTTATTTTGCATGCTCCTCCCATACTGTTCCCTAACTCCACCCCAGTTATGCCCCTGTCTGGAAAGTTCTAGCCAGATCCTATAAAAGGTAGAAGCCATTTTAATATAGGCCCAGTTCTGCCTCAGATGCCAAAAGTGTGCAGACCCTTCTTGCCCAACACCAGAGCTGCATGTGGTAATGCAGCAGCAGACCAAACTGTAGAGTGGACTAATCAAAGAAAACACCCAGCAAAGTAATGAACAGAGTTCTGAGATCAGCTGTGAGCTGATCCTGAGTTTTGAACTTATGCTTGAGCCCAAATGCCTTAATCATCAGATCTGCCTTCAAGTTGGCTTTTACTTTCTCTCCAGCTGAGAAAGCCAACTGGCTTACCAGGTAGGGAAAATTAGGCACTGCTTTACATCTGTTCTGACAGCAGAGATAGTATGATTCTAGAAAATTCTGTTAGTGAATTTATGTCCAAATTGGAGCATGTCTACAGAAGGTGACACAGGTAGACCTGTTGTTACCAGACTTTAAAAATATTGCCATTTCCAAGACAGACATGAATGATCATGTGACAAAACAAGAAATTCCATCCATTCCTTTTATTTGTTACTGTCCACTGGAAAGAAAATTGTCTTGTCAAGGCTTGAAAACATTCTGTCTTAAACTTACACGTGGGTCCTAATGTCTTTCTACATTCTTCTGCTTTCTTCTAGTCGTCTACTTCATTTCTGCGAGAACCCGCTTGGACCACTGTGTCCAGCTCTGGAGCCCCAAGCATAAGAAAGACGTTGACCTATTGGAGTGAGTCCAGAGGAGTGCCATGAAGATGATCAGGGGGCTGGAGGACCTCTTCTGCAAAGAAAGGCTGAGGGAGTTGGGGTTGTTCAGCCTGGAGAGACCTTACAGTAGCCTTCCAGTACCTGAAGTGTACAGAAGAGCTGGAGAGGACTGTTCACAAGGGTATGCAGTGACAGGATAAGAGGGAATGGCTTTAAAAAGGAAAGGGGGCAGATATAGATTAACTATTAGAAATAAACTCTGCACTGTAAGGGTGGTGGGGGACTGGACTAGTTTGCCCAGAGAAGCAGTGGTTGCCCCATCCGTGTAGATGTTCAAGGGTTGGCTGACTGGACTTTTAAGCAACCTGGTCTAGTGGAGGGTGTCCCGGCCATGGCAGGGAGTTGGAAACAGATTATCTTTAAGGTCCCTTCCAATCATTCTGTGATTCTGTAATTGTTTTCCAACACAGCATGTTTCTCCTTTGAAATGCACCACAAGTATAATCCTCCAGTTGGTAATGGGTGCCCTGGTAGTAACTGTAAACAAAACCTGACAATTTTATGAACTAATTACTCTCTGAACAAATTATCACAAATTCACACACAGTGCAGAATCTCATCCTTTTAAGCTCACTCTGAGCTCTCTCACATCCAGATCATGTCCATGTTTATTTCCATGTGCTACTATTAGAGTAATCTTTCTTCTACATCTGCACAGTTGCAACTTTCACACAGACTCTTTCAGCATAGTGACTTTGTTCTCTTTCTCCTGGGACTTGAAAATACAGTAGTTACTCTACTTCAAAGATTATCCTCTCATCTGTCTATGCTACCTGTATCACCCATGTCTTTGGTTTCCCCTGAAATTCCTACCTTCTACATCACATGAAATCACAAGACTCCTTGTTAGCTATATTTTTTGGGTCCTGGTAGTGATCTCTATTGATGATTGAATGCTTCTATGTTTTCAAATAAGCATATGCATAATTTTTTGTCAAGGTTATCCTTTGAACTTGGAAAGGCCTCACGCTGTTTTCTTCTAGGTTGATTCTAGGGCTCTTCTCAGCCACTATACTTAGAGTAAGTAAAGCTTGGCAGTTTATCTACTTTTGTACTTAACCCCTTGCTTTACCGTTCACTCCCCTTTCTAGAAGTTTGCTGTTTTATCACTCACAATTAAATTCAAAACACTCTGTGATTTATGTTTTATTCTTTCGTTTCATGGTTGCATAGTATCCAGTATAACATCTTCATATATGAAGAACAATGTGGAGCAAGTAGTTAATTTCTGTAAACAGAGCATTTGTGACTATTTGATTCTTGACTTACAGATCCATAGAGAAATTGATAGTGATATTTGGATTGTCTTGGGTTAAGGAAAAGAGTGATTCACATCAACTCTGAGAATGCAGCCTGTCCTTCAGAATCAGGCTGGCTGCTCACACCAACTTAGAATTAGAATCACAGAATCATAGAATATGCTGAGTTGGAAGGGACCCATCAGGATCATCAAGTCCAACTCCTGGCCCTGCACAGGACACCACAGGAGTCACACCATGTGCCTGAGACCATTGTCCAAACTCTTTTTGAACTCAGACAGGTTTGGTTCTGTGACCACTTCCCTGGGGAGCCTGTTCCAATGCCCAACCACCCTCTGGGTGAAGAACCTTTTCCTGATATCTAGCCTAAACCTCCCCTGGCACAGCTTCATGCTGTTTCCTTGAGTCCTCTCACTGGTCATGAGAGTGAAGAGATCAGTACTTGCCCCTCTTCTTCCCCTCATGAGGATGTTGTAGACAGAAATGAAGTCTCCCCTCAGTCTCTTCTTCCAGTCTTTTGGATCAGGAACTTGAAATTTCGTGCGTTTTGTCCTGTTAGGGAGTACCTCAATGGTTTTGCTAGTGTTTGTTTACAGATGGGTGAAACATCCTTTTTTTTTTTTATCTTTTCATCCCCTCTTTCATTTTTACCTGGTCTGGAACCAGGCACATGTATGAACACTTGAAAATGCTGCAGGACAAGAAAACTTTTCCAAATGATCTCTGATTAGAGCACTTATTTGGTAAAAATAATCCTACCATTAAATCTGTGTCTGTATCTTGATCAATCATATGGAAAAATATTAAACACTTCTGTTTCATGTTTGAAATATGAAACAATCTTCTGTTTACATTAACTAGCTGCAGATATCTTCTTTCCCTAACTTCATAGTGCTTGAATGAATACTTTTAATCTAAAAACTTGTCCTTGACTTTTTCTTAAAGATTAAGAAAATAGACAAATAAACAATTCTGATTTAATGACAGCTAAAATGAATCTGAAATTCACAAAATATTGATGCCTGAGTGATAACTCCAATAAAAGAGAAAGTGTGTAAAACTGAAGCTGTCTAAGCTTCATCTTGAAGTTAAACAGGTTGAATAATATTTCCCTCAGTAACTATTTTCTTGTTGATGGAACAATTGTGTCTCAATTTGCATGTTTGACTGTTGGTTGAAATTATTTAGACCAATACAAGCTCCAAAAATGACAGTTCTGCATATCAGTTCAGACTGATAAACAGAAAAAGAAAAGAATGAAGAGGATTAGAGATTAATAATATAGTCCTATGGATACAAGAGCAGTAGAAATTTCCTTGGTAACAAATAGGGGGTTTTAAGGTCCTTGTCCCAGCTGGAGCTGGTTTTTAACCACTCTAGAAGTCACAAGTTGGATGAAATGCCCATTGATCTCAGGCTATCAGTTCTGTGATGTTTGTAAAAAGGCAGAAGACTGCATTATAAGACAATAGTTTGTTGAACAAAGCACTTATATCTTTTTACCTGAGGGGCTGACAATTTGTGATACAGACTATATCCTATCAAATAAAATCACTCCTTGTCTTTCACAAACAAACTTATGTTTGCAGCTCTGATTAGGCTGCTGATTTGATTATAATTAAATATTTCCTTTTTTCCCCCTTGCAATGGTTCACTATGAACTGTTCTGGATATAGAGGGAATTCATGCAAACCCTGCTATGACATCGACAAATACAACATTGAAGCAAATTAAAATGTCAGATATGCCTCAAACAAATGCAAAAGAATCAAGAATATTAACACTTTTTGTTCTTAGCCTGCTACTGAACTCTCCTTTTTCTGATGTCTCTACTAGGTAGACAGTTTGTGAGTAAAATTTCTGAAGATACAATTGCAAAACTGTATTCTGTAATGTAGCATTGAGGCTTACCAGAATAGCAACAAATTAGCTCAGTTTACCTTATTGTTGTCTTCTGTGTAATGGAACTGCTAATCATGAATATCAATTAACAGAAGGAGTCTCTTTAATGAATTTTCAAAATTATAGTGATAATTTTAGGGAAGAAACAAAAATTTCGAACTAAGTCCTGATGTCCTGATATGGAGCAGGTCATCAACAACGTATTGTCAATTGCAATAGAAATTTAACTTAGTATTGTGGAACAAGTGACATTTCATGACCAAGAGGGAGGTCACTACATTTTTCCACCCTGAAAGATTTTATCTGTACAGAATTTCTTCCTTTTCTCAACCTTTTATTCATCCATCCTAACACATGCACTCTTCATTTGCATTCTACAGACAATATTTTGACCAAGATCATGGCTTTTATAAATGAGGTTTTGGATTCAGGTTACACACTCTTTTTAGCAGACTATATTTACATATATGATTACATTCTTTTGCAAAAGTAAAAGATTTTCAGGTTTGGGGTTGCTGTTCTGTAAGTTTCTTTGGATCCAAAGGGGAAAAAAATATTTAGATTCCAAGTTAGTTTCATTTCACATGGCTTTAAAAGACTGAAAAATAAGGGCCATCTCAGATAGTCATGTGAACCCAGGAGGGACCACCATAAATCCTCAGAGATTTTTTTAAGGACTTTCTCTTTGGAACTGTAAAAAGTGCTAAAAAGATTATCCTGGGCTTAATGGATGTATCTCAGGTAGCTGAAGTTAGATAAGATTAATCCCAACACAGCAGTCCAAGTTTCACTGTTCAAAGCACCCACTGATAACACAACTCCAAATTACTGCTTTATAAACATCTCAGTCTTTGCAGCAGAACAGGATACATTCAGATACATTCAGGTCCATTATTGTCCAAAAGTCAGCCATGGTTAAAAACATGGACCACACAGATTTATTTGTATCTGACCAATGTGAAAGTAGCTGGGGAAATTCCAACCATAAACTCTCATGTTTATTTCTGCTTTCAAGCATACTATATCTGTAAATCTTTTTAAACTTTGGTTAGCATAAAGGTAATATAGTTTTAAGTTATCCTGTCATTTTTGCAATGTGGACCAGCTGGTCAGTCATATCAGAAATTTGTTTATTAAGCATTGTTAACAGTTAAATATTTTTGAAAGCTTGTATGCTGTGATATTTATATTACACTATTTGATGATTTACATCCTGCTGCAAGGATTCCCTTTAAACACAAAAGAGAAGTAATTAGTGAGGAATTCTTAAACTGTGCAAAGGCACCTCCGTATATAGAGCATTTGAATGAGATGATCAGCTTCTCAGAGACAGGGCCTGTGTCTTGTTAAACAGCTTTCCCTCAGATGTTATTTTATGATACCTTAGCCCCAAGTTCTCCCCTTTCTGTTTATATTTGTGCAACTGTGTGGAAGACGGTATGGATGAACAACTGCTGCTTAACCTAGCAACTCTTTCTGCCTCTATTGCCCTCTTTGCCATTCTGACAATCTGTTGGGGTCAAACATTTAACCTTACAGTTCACAGATAGCTAAGACTTGCCCTCATTTGACCTAAGTGTACAATAATAAGGTCCCATTTTCAATAGTCTTTGTCCTGACCAACTCAAATACAATGAGAATTAACTTGCCAAGGTTTAAATCCACTTTGAAAACTGTTCAGTGTCTGAGGAATGTTAATAGCAGAACAGCTGTTTTCAAGAATTTCACACTTTGTGTTTCCTGTATTTTAGAAGAATTTTACTAATTCCTCCTTCATTGTTTGCTCTCATATGACATAACTTATAAACTGATCTACTGACCTCAAAAATGTGTTTTTCTTGCAAAGGGGGTAATTTCTTGTAAGTGAAACAGTATTTAGTTAAAAAGACTAAAAACTTTTGTTTTGTTTTCTGCATAAGGACCTAATCTGTTTTTTTCAAGTTTTGACTAATGCATTCTCTGAGCAGGGGTTTGGACTAGATGGCCTCCAATGTCCATTCTAACCTAAATTCTTCCATAACTGTTGCTGAATTAAAAGTTGGTTTAAACTCTTTTCTGCACAGTACAGCACAGGTTGTCAAGAAACCAATTTCAGCAGTTGAATTGCACTAGTCCTGACTTAGTTTTCAGTCTGATTCTAACCTGTTGCCCACAGGAGAAGTTTATAAATCATGTATCTCAGCACTTCTAAGTTCATGCACCCAATATGAGTCCTTTCCATATTAATGAAGTGCCTTCTTCACCAGATCAAGACACTACTGTAGCCTAGATAAATGTCTTTCACTTTGAGGAAAAAAGAATTTAAACATTTACTTAGCCTTCATCTTTGGAAACAAGATTAACCTGGAGTTTCAGTCCAGGATTGCACTTTCTGTCATGAGTTAGAAAATAAAACCTGATGTATTGCCACTCAAATGGGTTATGATGTGAACATTCTATAAATCAGAAGGAAAGCCAACCAGTCTTCCAGTGAGTTAGAAAGTTCAGTTTTTGAAACTTAGAAAGCCATGAGAGCCTGACATTGGAAACTACAGAATTTGTTTCCATTGCACACTAAAATACAGCATTAAAAATATAATACAAATTCCAGCAATAGGCATTCACACATTACTAAATGTCAAAATTGTATTTGTAATGCAGCACAGTTGAGTATGTGCATTACAACAATATTTATTTTCAGGACTGGACAGTATGATTTCCACAGGACTCCTGCCTTCAAATTCTATTTCTGGTCCTTTGGTACTCAACCTCCAGTCCAAAAAATTAGACCTCCACAGGACTCAACAAAAATCCAATCTCTTCACAGTCTCATTTTCCTATATCCTAGATCCTGTGATCTCTATTTTCCTCCTTACAGACAGATGCTTTTAGTCTCAGTCTGGTCCACCTAACTCTCTGTCCTAACACACTCCTCCTGCAATCACATCTGGCCATCTTTGTGGTGGAAACAGAGAGCTTTGTCCTTTACATGGTTTAAGCAAAGGCACTAGGAATGCACAGTGCTGAGATCTCACCACATGGTACTTTTGGTACCAGTCCCTGACTTAATCCAATGTAAAAAAAAAGCCCAGCTCACTACAAGCTGATATCTTGGTGAGTACACATAGCAGTCTTTCAGAGCTGTGATTTCAGGAGCCTCATAATCCTCTACTCAGCACTTGCAGACTCAGACATTTTATTTTTATTTTTTTCATCTTTTCTTTTCTTTTGAAAGAGTCTTAAGTTATTCAAGATGCAGTTCCACATCACCAACAAAGAGCACAGGTTGGACACCTCGATCAACCCTGCCAAATTTTATGGTTCTGTTTCAAATTATTAAAATTTCATACTAAGGAGGTAACCAGGATATTTTGATATGGCCAGAATGACATCTTTTCTCCTAATTTAGTTCTTGGAAATAGTAATTTTGACTGAAATTTTCCACAAAGATTCAGCCTGAGGCAGATTATCCAGTATGCAAAATTTCAGGCCAAATAGTTAAAGTTTGGCAATGTTATGAGCAACAGAAAACTTATTTTATAATGGAACTTCTGAGCAATTTTAATAGATGCTACCAGTAGTCCAATCTACCACACATACAAAAGGTACTTAAATTTTTATGAATTTTCTGGAAAACACTAATTTTTTTTTTTTTTTTTTTTTTTTTTTTTTGCCACTCCCTAGAAATCTTGGTAAAAGTTTTCTGGATTTGCAGTGTTCATGAACACTCCAAGTGACTACTGAACACAACTAAATACATCATTGCAAGTGTGAGTTTCAAGGAAGAAGGACAAGGATGCCTTACAGGAATGAGCTGGTGAGGGACTGGACACATGCAAATGCAGATATTCACAAGACCATCCATGTCCTTTACACTATGACAAACAATTCCATATAAGAAGAAATTACTTTCGATGCAATTCCAGAAGCAGTAAAGGTTTTAATGTTACTGCCAGAGACAGCTGGACGAGAGATAGCACCCAACATTATTTGCATCATATGAAAATGCAAGTTAGAACTTTTGTACTATTTCAAGATATATTTGTATAAACATCATTTTAATATTAACAGTATTAGTTCTGAAATTATGACTTTTATTCATAAATACTTACATATGTACACACACTCACTAAACAGAACCTTTGTACTAATGTATCATTTTGCATGGCAGATTCAAGAAGGTATTTTTATGAGATCACTGTTTCAGCTTGTAAAACAGTAGAGTTTATTCAGGCCTAATGTAATACCTTTTCTTTGTGATGTTGTTGAAATGGAATTTGCTTGATTAACTTGTTACATTAGTGCTCAATTTAATATGAATTGTAGTCCTTGTATGTATTTTCAGCACTTGTCAGCAAACTGATTGACTAATACTTCTACTTTCAGAGACTTTCAGGCATCTTTAAATTGTGCAATCTAAAGTGAATTCAATGCAGTGAAGCTAACCAGAATAATTTTTGATTCCTTGACAAAGAAATCCGTGATTTGTTACCAAAGCCAATGTTTTGCATATGGATTATCCCAGTTGTGAACTTTGATCAGAAAAAGCAAGCTGCGCTGATGAGAAGATTCTTTTCTCACCCTGTCCAGAAACGTCTTCTGTTCCATGGCATCAGGTCCACTGATGTCACAATTCCTCATGGAAAAGCAACTGAACTGAGAAACAGTTTGGTTTGCACAGGTTGGATGGCCCTGAGACAAAGAAAGTTTTTACTTACTGAGCACGTGTAGTGACACTGGCTGAATTTATTCAGTGTTCTCTAGTGGCTCATGAAGCTAGCCAGTAACAAATATAAAGTTAATTTATGCATTATTTTCTACACTTAAAAATAGTTAAAATTGTAAAGTGGCTAAAGTTTATCACAAACTACAGAGAAGGAGTTCAGGTGTTTCAAAACATCGGTTGTTAAATAGCCGGGCAGAATAGGCAGCAGAAGCCACACTCTGGGCATGGTTTTGTACTGTATCCAAGACTGTGAATGACTAAACCACTTCAGTTTCCATTCCCAAACCCCCTTTTCTCTTGTAGAGTAACTTTAACCCACGCTCTGCTAATGCGTCCTAGCTGAAACTGTTCTCACAGCTTCAAGAAACAGAGCTATGCTTGAAGAATGCCCAGCAGCAGTGTGCCTACCCACACTGGCAGCACCTGACTCAGATGCCACTGCCAAGGCTTGAGTCGTTGTACCATTTAAAAAAGAAATAGATCTTTAAACTGGCAGTGCTGGTGGGAATCAGCTTGTGCTTGTTAAAAATGTTGAAGTTTTGTCATTTAGTCCACAGAAACAATATGTCATAAACTTTTAAAGCTGAAGGAAAATGCTGAGGTATCTACACAAGGTCAAAAAGGATCAGGAAAAATACAATATGCTTTGAAGTTTAACTGACACTTGTTCATAGAGAAAACAATGAAGAGTGATCACATGAACATCACCCAGGGAACATTTTGCCATCTACTGTTTCAGAAGATAAGAAATGTAGTCTAGACAAGAGACCAGAAGCTGAAGCAGATGAAGAAAGATAAGCAATGTGTGATACTACTTATCACACACTTAAAAGACCCAGTTTGTTGGCATAAATACATAAGCAAGAGTGGATGGCATTGCAGGCTGATTGAGAAATTCCAGTGGGTCTCTCACATCACACACATGCACAAGAACCTTCCAGCAGAGAGTAGTGTGTGTACTGAAAGACCATTGTACCAGCGTGGGAGACAGCTACAGCAGGGTCCAGCACCTATTCTGCTTTATTCTTTAAATCAACAGGTTTAGTCCTGCAGAGGCACCAAAACTAGTGCCTCAAAGGAATGGCAGGACTAAACATTTCCTCCTCTTTCCAAGAAGATGAACCTTCATAGTGACAATTTATAGTCCGTAGATAATTTGATGCACTAAGTTTTGCTGTCATAAAACTTTTACTCCACTTTCAAGAGGACTGAAAAACCTAAATGACTACATTATTGAAATTATTGAAAATGGGCATTAGGTTGTATCTGCATTGCATAAAGCAGTCTCACATTTGAGACATCCAAATTATGTCCAACCCCCATGCACAGTGCACTGCCAGTTTCTGCCCTCAAAGCATGGCAGCTTTCTGGTCATACGGACTCTGATTCTTTTTCCAGCAGATCTTCTCTAGGCCAAGGAATCTAGAGTAGTCATGAAGAAATCTGCTTTTTAGTGCCCTTATCTATTCCCTCACCATTAATTTAATGCTGAATGAATTTGCAAAATTTACATTAAAATGTAACATAAAAAGATTTTGTGAAGGTACTTCAGAAATTATAAAAACAAATTAAGACAGCTCAGGGCAAGGAAATACTAGATATGAAAGGAGCAGGAGCCAAATGAGTGAGCTTTAAAGGCTTCTCCATGCAGGGACATTACTGTTGTCTTGAAAGAATATGTCTTGGCTTGGAGTAAGTAGAACTGTATTTCCAAAAAAGTAGTAGCTGTATCTATGACTTGAAAACCTAGTGGTTTTGGGAGAAGAATATTTTTAGAAGTTTTCAGCTTACTGTCAATAGCTCTGTGATCTCAGTACTGTTTTTAAGTGCTAGATGCACAACTTGAAAACAAAATTTCCACTGACTGGCATTCTAGTAAGCATTTTTATTGAAGCAACTCCGGATTGAAATCCACTTCTGAGGCTTGTGAGAGTGCTAAGTATAATCTTTTTTGAGTAGATCTGAAAAGCCAACCTACATCCATTGCTATACACCCAATATCAGAGGCCAGTTGCTGTAATTACTGAGGGGACATAGAAATAGAAACAGAAAAAGGGGGCAGTTTCCAAAGGCTAGCATCACAGAGTATTCCTCTGCTGTGAGAAGGGTTTGCTATGTACCAACATGTCCTCTGAGTAATCAGTAGAAGAAAGAAAACTGTCTTCTGCCTTGTCTTCTAAAAAAATTATTCCTCAATGATTTCTAAGTGTCTAAAATTAGCATCCATCTTTTTAATATAGGTGGTTTTCTTGGAAACAAGGAAAGAATACTTATCAGTGGTGTGCTTTCTTTAAAGTTTATTTCATTGTTACAACCAGTGAGAGCCTAGTGAAGGGGCTGTTTGTATTGGATCTAACTTTTAATCTCTGCAGAAGTCTGTAAAAGCAAAGTCCCTGAAGCACCATGAACTCTTGGCAGTTGTACGCTCTTTTCAAAGTGTTGCATATGATGGACTTAGTCTCATGATTCAGTCTGCTAATATTTGCATAAGAAATAAAAAATTAATCTACATCTGAATACAGTGAGTGCCTTTCTGAGAAACTGAGAGGGAGAACATGCAGTGAGAAAAGAAACTCAAGATTGAGTTTTCTGCTCTGAATTGGTGTAATGGAAAATGTTATTCCCCAGCTACCTTCTTGACTCACAGCATTCTCTTGCTTTCCAGTTCAGGCTTTCATGTTTCTGCTGAACACTTTCTTAGATATCATAGGCCAAAAAATTAGATCTGCTTTTTTTTATCATCTAGCCAAGTTCCGGCCAGACACTCAGCTCGATAAAACCACAAACTCTCAGAAGAGTCAGCATCACAGAAATTACACTTCCCTTGTCTGCCTACTGATTAGTAAACTGCCACAACATCTTTAGCCATGTTCAAAACTTTTCTGTATTTTCTAACAATGAAATATTGGAAACCCATTTCCCCAGGTATTGTTCCTGAACTTTGGATGTCTCATAAACACTGAGTTTCTGCTGTTTACTTGACACAATATTTTCTCAAGCTACATTATTCCTGGAAAAAACTGAATCACTTTTTCCAGGGTAGCTGAAGGCATTCAATACTTCTGAATACTGTATTCAGTAGGAGTAGGAGTCTTGGGAAGAAGGGCTTCAGGATGTGGCTGAACACTACAGAAGGCTCTGCACCACTTAAACATTTCCAATTACAAGCTGATAGACACATTCCTTTTCTGAGATTTCAAAAATACCTAAAAGTTATGATTGTAAGGCTTAGCTCAACTGTCTTTTGTTTCTTAATAGAGTCATTGTTATAATAAATTTTCTGTACATTAAAGAGAGAAAAGGTGTGAACACACAGAACTTCTTGGGACAGTGGAGATTAAAGGGAAGTTAAAAGAAGCTGACATCTTCCCTGACAGACTGTTGTCTTACTTATTTTAATGTCTGGGGGACCACCACTGACATTAATCAGAAATCATGTGTGACACCAGCATAAAGAAGCTATCCATTCCCAAAGAGGTTCAAGGAGAGCATTTGCTTTAATTTGTGACTCCTGTGTGTGTATTTGTGTGTGTGAATGGGAAGACATATAACATCCAGTGAAGTTGTTATTAAAATAAAACTTGGAAGGATCAATGTATCTATAGATTTTAGAGAGTAGGAATCATATGCTTATAGTAACAATATTGCTTGGTTCTCTTCATTCTGATGTTAACCCAGTGATTTTGAAAAGGTTAAGATGGTATAATTTTCTTCAGGTAGGAAGAAGGTCATTCAGCTCCTTCTCCAGCAGTAATGTTACCAAATTACTTAATAACTACCCAGCATACAGGCATGTCTGCTATGCTACAGTCAACATTCAAAATAAACCCAAACAATCTATGAAAGCTGTCATGAAAATTTCTGATGTGCACGGAAGTATAATCTCTTGAATATTTTATCAAATGCATTGATTGTAAACATCAGCAACTGCACAGGCTTTCTTCATTCACTCCGGGGAGGGAGACAGTGGGGCAGAAATATCTCTAAGAGTTGTTAGTGAATTACCAGCTGCTCAGAATTCAATGGGAAAATCCTACTGAATTTCAGTGGGAGCAGAATTTCTACCAGAAGTTATGAGGGTTGATTAGGTGAACAGTCTTATTATGATATTTCTTTGAAGCCTAATTTGCCTTTACTGTTCTAGTGTGTAGAACCCAGAAGCAGTTTTCCTGCTGACTCAGACTGTTTGATGTTGAGGTTGCCTAAGGTAAAACCACTCTTAGTTCCAGCTAAAGTAATTTTTTTCTCTGCAGCTCAGATTGCTGTCAAAGAAATACAATAATCTTTCTTCTATGCAAATGTTTCTCGTGTTTGGGAGTGTCACACCAAGAAATATTAAAGGGGCTCAGCTACCAAAGGGATGGATTTTAGTCTTTGTTTCTGCTTCAACTGACACAATGGAGTTTAGGAAGTAGTGTAATACAAGTCATAAAACTAAGACAGTAGTACAATTGGCAAGGTGTTTGTTTCTTTTGTAGGAAAAAAATGTAATAACACCATCCACAATTTGCAATCTCCAGCTCCTCACCCTAATGAAACACCTTCCATATGGATGGACATTTAAAAACACTTACTGATGACTTTGTTAAAAGTCACAATAAAATAGATAGTTAGATCCATAAAGACTGTCCTCCATAAAGGTGAAGATTTTCTCTGCTGTGGGATTCCTGAGGGCCAAGATTTGATTTGAAGAGACAAGCCTGGACATGCTTACTGAAGCTTTATATTTTGCTGTTCTGAAAAAGAACAGCATCTTCCCTTTTCTAACAAACATATTTACAAAGAAGACACCTCCCAATTTCAAGACATATGTGCCTTGTCAGCCAAAGTGAGATGATAGGTGCCACACCAGAGTAGTAGAGGGAAACATTTCAGTCTAGATGGTTAGCTGTCCATCTACTCTGCATTCTGTACCAAATCAGAACCACAAAGGTTATGCTGCCTAAGGCTTTGCACTGACAACATTTCTCACAAAAATAAAGGCCCTTCTTTCAGCTTTAGGTAGACCAGAAAGAAAAACTGTTTGGAACACAGACCTGTTACTTTGTTATCCCACTCTTCCGAAGACCTATGAGACAAAGAGCACTTTTAAGTGAGGGGGGGAAAAAGGATGCTGGTGACATGTAATTTTTTTCCTTATAAGTAAATATTAGTGTATGCTAAATTACTGCTTAGTGAAATTTGGTGCACCACCATTATATATATATATGCTTTGATGGCTAGTTTGAAAGAAAATAAAAAAAGAGGAAAATAAAAAAGATCTTTTCAGTTTAGAGTTGAAACTATAACAATACTCTATTTTAGCATGACTGCACAAGTTCGACAGTAGCATATTGCACCTTCTGAACATGGGTTTTTTGCTTTTAGTTTTGCCACAGCAGGAAAGAACTAGGAATAGACATTTACTGCACATTTATTTTACAGTTGATATTAAACAGTGTTTAAAGTTTCACCTGCAGATTATACTAATGCATTCAGTTGTCTGTGAAAGCTCTATGTCTATAGGAAGCTCCTATATAAATTAGTTTTTTAATGATATCAGTGTACCTGAAGACTAGCAGGAAGAGGGAAGTACAGTAAATAACTCTGTTCTGATCAAATGAATTGGTCAATTAACATTAAATAATATTGAAACTATGATTCTTGTCAGTATATAGTAGTACCAGGACACTCTTTCAGGCAACAGAAGACATTCCTTTTCACTATTATTGTAGGGGACAAGTTCAAGGGCAAGATGTGCCTAACCCACTTTCCGATATCCTAAAAGGAATAAGATTAATAGAAATACTCAAGCACATGTTAGCAGAACCCACCTGTATTCCATCACCAGCTCATCTCTATTGCTCATGAAGAGTAGAAATTTTACATGTTGTCAATCTGAAATGCAATCTAGAGAACAGTGATGGTCATTACTGAACTGACTGATATCAGTGCCACAGTATACCCACTGCCTTTTGTAGTAGTTCCTTTTTTTCTTTAACCACTTGGAAAAGTCGTTGACTGAGCAGGCAGTAAGACACAACACAAAGCTCTCTGTCCTTCTGTCCTTAACAGAAACACAGAGTTATATCTTTCTGATTATAGAGGGAATTTGAGGGAGAGCCAGCTCTCTTCATCTCTTATGAATGAAACTTTCCTGAAGGCTGATAAAAATGTAGAACCCACATGAAAGAAGCTAGAGCTCATAACCTGAGAAACAAACACTTCTGTCTTTCGCCATTAGCAGACCTATGATGATATTGGCCTATGAGCTCATGAAAGAAGAACTCTGAAAACAGGAGGTCTACTCACAGTCTTTCCTGCCTCTGAGCTCTCCTACTGCAGCTATTGCCCCTTGATAATTCCTAACCTAACTCTCCTGCTCACTATCCTGGTCATCATAAGCTGATGGAGAAGGTCTCCTCCTGGAGTTCTCCTTTATTTGGTTCTTCATTTCTTTGCCAAACTAAATTTCTTGCAAGCTTCCTCCATTTCTCCTACTATTCGCAGGGTTCAGTGAAGCCATAAATGCTTGACTGAACAACCACTAACTTGACCCAAATCACATTTATATTTTGACTTGGCAAATTAATGATAAGTGTACTATTCACCATCTCTTTGCCTGTTTTTCTTCTTTGAAAGGCTGCCAAATGGTTGTCATTAGGTAACAGCAGAGATGTTGATTTCTTCATCAACTATCCAAGTGTGTTAACCTTTCCTTTTAGTTAAGTAAAACAGTAAGATTATTAAACTGTTAAGAGTTGTCTTCAAAATGCTCCTGGTCAACAGAAAATAATTTCAACCATGCAATGGTAATTTGATGTCTACTGTAAAAAGATGCCATCACATAGTCTCATTTCTAGGAAAAAGCACCCTGTACAATTCACTGTAGGGTTGCTGTACACAACAAGGAAGCCAGATAGTGTATACAGTGTGTTCTCTAGATGGGGTTAGTTTATCAAGAAAGTATAAGAATATTGTGCTTTAAGTCTCTGTTTGGTATCTTCTGTGTTTTGAAAGAGAACTTTTCATTTCTGGCTACTGCTACAATATCTTTGACTTGGTCTATGCACATTGTGCTTCTCTACAGTTCATTATGTAGCTTTTGTCTCTAGGGCATTTGACTTAGGTCCATAATATGAAACAATCCTGAACTTTTAATAAAAAAATTCCTATTTTCCTTTTTTCCAGAAATTCATCCTAGAGAACAAGATCATGGTTATATAGACAAGAGGGGGAAAAACAGGTAGGCAGTTTCTGATTGAAATAGAAAACTATCTGTCTCTCTTTTTCCAAAAGTGTTTCCTTGATACAAATTTAGTTAAACTTGCACTTAGCTTTGACATGTGCTACTTTTGTTTAGATCAGATGTATGGCTTGTGTGTCTAATATTTCTAGCTGTTTCAGTTTCTCTAATAATAAGAAGTATTATCACTACCAACAAATTTTGTCTTGCTGAAGTCCTTGGATGATGACAACTACACCAATAGTGCCTGAAAATACAATAACCTAACCCTAACCAAACCCCATGCAGCCTCTCAGTCATTCCGCCTCCATCAGGATCAGGGAGAGAATCCAAAGGGTAAAAGATAGAAAATTCATGGGTTGAGATAAAGACAGTTTAATAAGGAAAGCAAAAGCCACACACACAAGCAAAGGAAAACAAGGAATTCATTCACTGCTTCCCATGGGCAGGCAGGTGTTCCGCTATGCCCAGAAGAGCGGGGTCCCATGATGTGTAATAGTTACTTGGGAAGACAAACACCATCACTCCAAATGTCCTCCCCATTCCTTCTTCCCCCCACTTTATATACTGAGTGTGATGTCATATGGTCTGGAATATCACTTTGGTCAGTTTGTGTCACCTGTCCCAACCTCCCTTGCATCCCCAGCCCCCTTGCCACTATGGCAATTCAAAAAAGTAGAAAAGGCCTTGGGTCTGTGTAAGCCCTGTTCAGCAATAACAAAAACATCTCTAGATAATCATCGCTGTGTTCAGCACACATCCAAAACACAGCCCCATACCAGCTACTGTGAAGAAAATTAACTCTACCCTAGCTCTAACCAGCACTTCCACAAGGCACCATGGATGGTAAGCTGAACAGGAGCCAGCAGCAGATCAATGCCACACTGAAACTGGTAGCAAAAATGTGCAACATTCAGGAAAACTGATTATTCCTCCCCATCTGGTACATGTGAAATTGTTTTTGAGGTGCTATGTCGAGTTGTGATCTTCCTTGTACATAATAAAGCAGGTGCAGTGGAAGACCACCAAGATTATCATGGGATCTGGGAAGAACAGAGAGAAGCAGAAACTTTTGTTCACCTGAAGAAATCAAAGGGGAAATACTGTTGTATTGCACTTGCAGGGGAATGGAATGATTAAAGAGAAAGTGGAGCCAAATTTTTCTCAAAGATGTACGCAGTGGAAAAAAGGAGATGCAATGAACACAAATCGCAGCACAGGAAATTCTCTACACAATCAAGGGGAAAAAGGGTCTTCACACAGAAAGTAATAAACCATAAAAATGTTGCTCAGACTGTGGAATCTCTACCCTTTGACACCTTCAAAGTTCGTCGGTATATGGCACTGGACAATCTGCCTGCCCTAACAAATTTCAAGTTGCTTTGAGAAGCAGGTTGGACTAATTGACCTTCAGAGAGAGACTCCAATGTAAATTACTAATTGATTCAACAAGTTAAGATATATTCTTCACTTCAATATGTTCTATTGCCTATTATAAACTGCTTCCACTTAAGATGTTGACTTCCATTTGGAGGAAATTATACAGATCTTACAAAGCAATGTAGACCTCTATGTTTTATAATATTAGGCCTCTTGAAAATCAGACATATACATTTCATAATATTGGAGGTCTCTGAGAAACTATACAAAGCATACCATAGCCCCTGGTATCCTAAACCAAAGTAATTAAATCAGTTCTACTGTATTGTAGCCTAAGTACATGGATTCACAACAAAAGGGTTGTGGAATCACAATCTCTACTATGATTTAATTGCTATCACCAGTGTGGAGACTGATTTATTTATTTCAGTCTATATACCCTATGGTAACCAGAACATGGAGGTTTAAAGCAGCCACAATGGTGAAAATGGGAAGAAAGAGAACACTTTTTAGTTTAAAAACACTACTTGAGGGTATTTTCTGTTAATTAAGAAATTGTTGTGGTTGTATCTGTGGTTTATCTTCTGTTTTCTTGGTTAGAGTTTACTTGCCACAAAGTCTTGGCAATCAAAATCAAGTCTGCAGTTATCTTTAAAATGTTAAATATAACACATGAAGCCAGGTTCTGGAAGTTGTAGTTATCCTGAGTAGAGTCTAGATAGAGCAACTAGAATCAAAGGCATGCCTCAAGGAGGAAGGCAAAGCTCAGTTTGAGCCAGAGTGGGAAAATGAGGCTCAAGAAGACCTACCAAGTGAAAGAAATAAAATCTTGGCTAGTCAGGTTTATAGGATAGCAGCTCATATTTGGGTAACATAAGCAGTTTGTTTCTTTTTTGATTCAGGACTGCTATCTTTCACCAAAATAGCTATGCTTTATAAGTCAGTTTCCCTCACATCTTTTCTGCATCTTCAGATTATAGTAGGGAATACCTAAAGAAAAACATAACGTATCAAGATTTTGCAAAATCAAAAAGAAAACAGTCTTGGAATTTTTTTTTAATTATTTTGTGCTTCTTTCTCATTGAATTGCCTGGAAATATGTGCATTTATGTTTTATGGGAATGCTTAACATAAAAACCAGAACACCCGAGCAAGTTAATTTAAAAAGTAGCTTTTTTTTTCTTCCTGCGCATATTAAACACCACTCTGAGTAGACCTCTGGCTGGATGCCATTCAGACATGTAAAGGCAATGAGACTCTGAAAAAACAACCTTAATAATTTTATCAGGCATTTTATGTTGCAGCATGTTTGAAAATAGTGAAGCAAAGTAGATTAATAGATGTTTTTATCTAGCTGTTTTTAAAGCAATTTTCATGTCAGCCAAGATGAAGTTTCCATCTTTGAAATCTACATTAACCAAGTCATTTATCCATTGCTGTTCTTAACAAGATGAACAGCGAGTCATAGCTGTTTTTCCCTCTCAAAATTAGAAGTGGCACCCATGTTAAGCATTTGTACACAACTGGAGAGGTCAGTTTTTAATTCTTGGTTAGATTTCTCTGTGGTGCTTTGTAGTCAGAGAAACAAGAATACAACATTTGAAACTATACTAAGCAAACTTTAAAAGAATATCAGGCTGGTTTGGGCAATTAAATGTGGAGACAACCATGAAACAAATGTGCATCTATTTATACAACTGGCCATCACATATTAAGACCACAAGATGGAAGACTTTGCCACAAGAATATTGAACACTAACTGATGTTCAAACTGCTGCATCTACATTGCTTTGTAAACTGTCCTGAGGGGTGGATCAAAGATTGAAATAAATGTCTGTGTATGATGTTTACCTTACTTAAGGTAGATTGTGCTTACGTTCCAGAAAGAATGTAGGAAAACTACAAACTAAGTTGCAGCTCTGCCAAAACAAGGCTTGCAGGTGTCCCATCAGCCTTTGCAATGATAAGCTCAAGCAGAAGTCCTAAGGATAGTTATGCTCCACAGAATACTTGCAGTCCATTCTAAACTCTGGCATTACCTAAATTTTAGACAATCTAAGCTGAGACTGTTGTCCCAGACATCTGGGTATATGTCTACCAAGTATCCTGAAATTCATATTGCAGCTATCAGGGTAGACATAACTTGTAAAGTTTGAAATATGGCCCAAAAAAAGGAGGGGAAAAACCACTTATTTTTCCAAAATATATGGATACATCATGGGAAATAAAAAAGATAACCTGGACCTTCATTTTTGATCTTTTCTGCTCTCTTCATTCTTGTGCATTTGAAGGTTTTTAATTGACTTTCCTTCAGTTGACAGTATAACATCGTTTGAGCTCATACAGCTATTTACTTCACTTGGTAAATCAGAAGTAACTTAATGATCTAAGTCTACTCTCATTTAGTTTGGCTTGACATTAATGACTTTTTGACAAACTCAATAGGTACAGAACAGAGGAAGCTGAGTGATGGTGATATCTAGACTTTTGCTATTGCTTTAAATTACACAATGGATTTGAATTTGCACAAAAACAAAATAAAAATCTACTTTCTTTTGGTAGCTTGCTACATCCACTTTCCCTGTTGCAAATGTCTATACAATGACATCACAGACTCATTCAGGTTAGGAGTGAGCTGAGAAAGGTGTCTAGGGCAGTCTCCTGCTCAAAGAACGGTCAACACTGGATTCAAATCAGGTTGTTCAGTTCTGTAGCTTCTGTAATTTTGCAGTTCCAATAAAAACTATCCCCACGGAAACGATTTTTACTTATACCTAATTGGAATCTCCCTGTTTCCATTTGTTTCTCTTTCTCCCAAAGTGCAGTTCAGCCCTGCTCTGTCTTCACAATAACCTCCTTGTAGGTTAGAAGGCAGCTGTCCAGCCTGAACCAGCTGAGTTCCCTCAGCCTCTCCTCTCAGGGTAAACACTCAAGCCTCCAGCCATCCTGGTGGCTCTCTGCTGAACTTCTTGCAGTTTGTGAGTGTCTTTCTTGCACTGGAGGTCTGTAACTGGATGCACTGTTCCAGATGTGAGCTAATGAATGGTGACTAAAGGAGTATAACCAATTCCTATGGCTATGCTCTGCTTGATACATGCCAGTATACAGTTAGTCTTTAGCCAACAAACAGGACAAGCCTCTTGCTCACAAATGCTAAATCTAGGTAGGATTCTTATGTGCACAGCTACATCATGTGGAATCTTGCTTGTGCATATACCTGTTCTCTGGCTAATCAGAAGGAATTGAAACTTTCAACATGATACTGCACTTTTCCCCCACTGCTAAGAATAAACGAAAACCTTTTCAAGGTTAAAATTCTAAGAAGTAGCACTAATGTACCACAACTGGCTATATTTTAAAGTGTTTTCTAATTTTTTGCTAATTAAAGTCATAGTTTTTCAGACATGCTACAATATAAGTTGTTAATACAGGAGAGACTTGGACTCTACTCTGTTTGGCAAGTCTCAGAGCGTAAAACTCCTTAACTATATTTTACACCTACAGTTCTCAAGCCTTGGCAAACAGTTTAAAATGAGAAGATCTAAAAGCAGGTAAAATTTCTGGCATTAGACTAGAGTGTAGTGTTTAAAGCTCAGATCCCAGCAAGCTGAAACATGGTTTAAGAAGGGTAACTTTGTTGTTTTTTCTTACAATGTCCCATAGAGCACATGCCAATGCATATAGAGCCAAATTCTGCTGTCAGCTCTACTAAAGTAAATCCAGAAGTACTTCAATGAAGTTCCTTGAATTGCACTATATTCTTATTTATGTTTAGAAGAAAAATGCTCCTTAATTACTAAGACAAGCTGGTCACAAGGGGTTATGAACATACAGGCTTTCAAAGCCTAGAGATTTATCAAAAAGGTAGGTCCTGCAGAGTGCTACTAGAGCTCCTTGGTCAGGGCCTAGACTGTAGATTATCCAGTTGCCATCTGTGAGGTAAGGCAAAACAATTATCCCTGTTCAGAAACTCAGACAGCTTTGGCTGTAGCACGATGCACCACAGTTTGAGCCTTTCTTGTGTAGGGTCTGACGCGTGAGGGGTTGGCTGGGAGCATTTACAGAGACAGATACCAGCAGCTACAGACCCAGACTTGGCAGGTACTAACTTCTTATGTCACAGTGACTTCATTGTGCCTCTGAGTCCTGAATTTTCTCCTCTGAGGATAAATTGTCTCATCTAAGATTGCTGTATTTCAGTGTCTCTACCTCCCATAAGAAGGTCTGTAACCACAATGCTTAATAGGTTGTAGGTGTACCATGTATATATATATATTAGTAGCTATACTAATTGCAAAAAGATGAGGTAGAAAGTATGATGTTAAAATAAACAACCAGAGACAAAAATAACCCCATGTTTCAGGAAGAATGAAGGGCATTTGACTCAGCTGAGTATTGCTGCCTTCTCTGCATCAAGTTGGTCTCTTACCTGCTCAAGTCTGGTCCAGCAGCACTCAGTAAACTTTTGTGCTCACACCCACTGCTCATGAACCCCTGTGCTGATTTACCAGCACTTCTAGACATGCTGGGGGGTCCTTTCTGTCTTGGCCTGTCATTTTCTATTTCTCCATGAGAAGATTGTGCCACACTAATTCCCACAACCCCAAGATGTACCACTATCCTTATACCACTACTGAGCATCATATACACAGCATATAGAGAGATCAGGCCAATCAGAAAAGGGTGTCTCTTTTGAGCCTGTTTTAGGCAATACACTCTCGTGATTATTGTCACGAAAGTCTCAAACCAGGAAGAGAAGACAACTAAGGCATCACAGACAGATGATAAGACAGAAAAACAGGGGTGCCAGGAAGAAGCAGATTTTCAGAGACATTTTGCACGGAATCCACTTTGTCCTGAATACCATTCACTGACTTGCAACAACCCAGGTGGCAAACGCTGTATTATTTTGTTCAAGGGCATCTAAGCCTACACTGCCTGGATAGTGTGCTCATCTTCAGACAGTAGTTTTAGCTGGGCTGGGCCAGGGAAGGTGAGGACTCTCCTAAAACATTAACTAACTTGGGCGTATAGCCAGCCAAGCAGGAAGAATTTGCAATCCAGTCCAGCCACTGACAAGTCTGGAGAATTCAGCATTGTAGATTCTGTGTCTGAGACTTCTATCTGCAGCTGATGCTCAAGCATCCATCTGCATCAGCAGACTAGCAAACAGGAACCAGAGTCCAGGGCACTCTCTTAGATGAGTAACCTAATCATTAGCCTACAGAAATACATTCTTTTAGCGCTTACTTTCTCTCTGTTTACATTGTTCTCTGCACAATAGAAATGGGGCAACAGATGAGGCAGAGATCACTACTGGAGTGATTCACTATCCTGTCCAGGTGACATTCTCATGGATCTTTCCATTCAGATGGAGTCCCAAAAATACAACCAATGTAATATACCACAGTCCCGAGGACTTCACTGTCACTGTCCCAGCTCGCCGTGGCAAATGAACCTTAGGACTTAAACGGTGGGGCCAGTTCTGCGCACGCTGTGCCTCACCTAAAAAAATCCACTGCACAGGCTGGAAGGGCACACCCACGTGGGGAGAGCCCTTCCCAAAATCTTCATTTATGAAGTCTGGCCATACATACATACATAACAATATACCACTTACATCTATATCACATTGAACTGCTTTCTCAGCACAGCTTATTGATAGATTTGTCAGTAACAGCAAGGAAGATTTTTTGGTGATTTTTTTTTTTTAACAGACAGATGCAGGAGGGGCTGTTGATAATTTCTCATTTAAAACAAGGTGTTAAACTGCCCTGAAGGCTTTAACAAGAAGCAGTGTTAGTGAACCTGCCTTACATTTAAGGACAGCAGAAGCTGCACACGTCTGCTTGCACTGAAAGGCATATGAACTCTGATCCAAGACAAGTCTCAGAACTCTGGTCCAAGACAAGTCCAGCTCAGAAAATTGCCATTAATTAACCTCTGTCTCCAGTTAGACAGCTGAGCTCATCTAAAACACTCGTGCAATCAAAACAGCTCCCAGAGGGGTGGTTCAGCTTCTTCATCTCTCTGCTCTGGCTCCATCAGGTTAGGACCTGTTTGTAGGTGCAGTGTCCTGCCCTATTCTTTTTGCCAGCTCTGACTTATTGTTGAGTCAGTTTAGATCATAAAACCAGTTGAAAAAAATGCTCATTCTTTTGCTGGATGAGTTCTATGTCATTTCAGAACCTGAATTAACTTTTCAATGGAGATCCAATGTAAGGCAATGCTAACAGAAGCAAGAAAGTGTCCTGGTGGCTGGGCACAGAGAATAGAGCAGTGGAGCAAAGGGAATAGGGAATTCAGTGCTGTGGAATAACCACAGCATTCAGTAAAAGTCTTCATTCAATTGTGTGCTTAAACTGAGAGCTTTTACATAAATAAAATAGTGAATTGCAGTCTTTCTGAATGAAAGGTGTATAATCAATCATCAGCAAGAAAGTCAGGCCAAAATCAGCAACAAAGATGTTATGGGAAGATCTAATACAACAATTTCAGTGATGTAGGGATTAACATAAAAGAGAGACTTAAGTAAAGTGAGTTTGTATATACACCATGCCTCCAGCCTTCCTTCATCTTACCCTGATGGGAGAAAAAAAATAAAGAAAAAACCCAACCTGTTCAAGATGAAATAAAATAACTGCCTAACAACTGCACAGTTATGTGCAGTTGTGTTGGCTGGCTGAAAGTAATCCTATGAATTAGATAAGGGCACATTCACACTGTAAAAGACTCTATTCAGTGCAAAAGAATGTAATACGGAGCTTGTCTGAAGCCAAAAAGTTAATGTGTAAAGCTTTTTGAATCAGAAGAATCCTCTGTTACAAATGGAATCTGCAAAGTGCATGAGACAAGCGTCTTAAATTCTTGAGGTATCCAAAAGATCATTCTACACAACAGTGATGTTACAGCATCAATAAGAGCCTGTGATGAACTGGAAAACCATCAGGCTGACTCAGCACTCATTTCATTTTATCTTAGATGTGCTATCTTCTGGACAAGAGAAAACCTTTTGAGGGTTTTGTCTCAAATAACCTTTTTCTTTTTTTTTTTTTTTTAACCTCCTTGTAATATCTGCCGGAAACATGAGCTCAGTCTGCTACTGAAGTTACAAAAGGTCTTGCAGAATTGAGTAGAGATGAAGGATTACACTTTATACACAGCTGCCACAAAAAACCCTGCTGAAGGTTGTCACACACTTACAACAATCCAATAAAATTGCTGCACAATCAAAGGGCTGCAAATGGCTAGCAATGTCAATGCATTTCATCTTCAGGTATTTGTCACTGAGGGCACTGTTCAGGGATTTGCTACACAGCATATGGCATACTTCTTCATCCTTTCATTCTCGGAGGGAAATGATGCCAGACTGCCTGTACCTGCCCTTTGATTCAGATCTCAGTCAGGACCATGAGTCCAATATCCACATAAAAGTCCACCAATTGAATCCATTTCCCTCTAACTTAGAGAGAAGCGTGTTGTGAGGGACCATGTCAAAGGCTTTACACAAGTCCAGCTAAATGAACCTGTAACCCTTCCCTTGTCCACTGATGGAGTCACTCCACTGTAGAAGGACAGTGGTTTGGTGAGGCAGGGCTTGCCCCTGGTGAAGCTGTGGTGACTGTCACGTATCACCTCCCTGTCCTCACTGTGCCTTAGTTAAACCTCCAGGAGGATCTGTTCCATGATCTTTCCAGGCACAGAAGTGAGGCTGAAAGGTCGGTAGTTCCCAGGGTCCTCCTTTCTACTCTTTTTAAAGATGAGTGCAATGTTTTCCCTTTTCCAGTCACCTGGGACTTCACCTGACTGCCATAACTCTTCGAATATCATAGAGAATGGCTTGACAACTACATTGGCCAATTCCATCAGCACTCTGGGATGCATCTCATCAGGTCACACAGACTTATGTACGTTCAAGTTCCTCAGGTGGTCATGAACCTGATCTTTACTTACAGTGGGAAACACTGCTCCACCAGTCCCCATTCTGCTGTCCGTCCATTTGAGATGTATGGGAAGAGACGTCATTGAAGACTGAGGAAAAAAAGCTGTTGAATACCTAATCCTACCATTCATCCATTGTTGCGTTTTCCAGCATTGTTTAGTGGGGAGGGGCACACCATCTTCGACCTTCCTTTCAGATTTAAATATTTGTAGAAGCTCTTCCTGTTATTTTTTGCATCTCTTGCCCAGTTAAGTTCCAGCTTTGCCTTGGTCTTTCTCACCCCAACCAAACTCAAGGTTACCCATCCTTGTTTCCACTGCCTGTGCATTTGCTTCATGCCCTTTAGCTTGACCATCCATTCCTTACTCAGACATGTCAGTGTCTTGCCTTCCTTCCCAATTTCTTGATCCTGCAGGTTGCTAGCTCTTGCACTCTATGGAAGGCTTACTTAAAGATCTCCCAGCTCTATTACAGTTCCTTGTCCCCAGGGACAGTGTCCCAGGGCAATCCACTATCTCCCTGAGTAGCTGGAAGTCTGCTTTACTAGAGTTCAGGGGTCTAACTTTAGTCTCTTACCTGACTCATGTTCCTCAGGACTGTTAAGTTCACTGGTGTGTGATCACTGCAGCCCAGGCTGCCTCCAATCTTGACATCCCTTGCATTGGAGATCACTTGTATTGGTCACCAATGGATCCAGTATCATATTCCCTCTAGTAACAGTTCCTATTATTTGGCTCAGGAAGTTATCCTCCATTCACTTGAATATCCTGGATTGCCTACAGTTCAGTGTCCTACTTTCCCAGCAGATTTTGGAGTGGTTAAGGTATCCCACCAGGACAAAAGACTGTGAGCACAATGCCTCCTTGTCGCTGGAGCAAGAAGACTTCATCAATAGGCTCCCCTTCATCAGGCATCATCATTTTTTGCACAGTATTATAGGTAAGTTTTTTATTGACTGAAAAAACAAGCAGTGTAGGTGCGTTTGAACAAGTGCCTATGGAAAACAGCCTGTAAATGTAAAAAAGTACATTCAAAATTAAAACCTGGTTTTAATAATGTCCTGGTTTTAGAAAAGTTGGAGGAGTGGAGATCTTGGACAGAAACCTCCTCTCTCAGATTCAATACCTCTGATTTCTCCAATACAGAGAGAGAGACCAAATACACCTGGATGTAAGTGAAAATGAACTATTTACCAAGAAGGGTGTTGATAACAATACTGATGAAATTGAGTTAAATCAACTAATGAGGAGGATCTTCCCAAACCCTGCCCACCAGACCAAATCGAGACGGAGACTGGCCTCACCCACCCACAAAAAACATCCATGGCCACAGAACAGAGACAGGATAGCTACCCTTCCACATAGTTTATCTCCACCATGCCCAGAAAAGCTGGCAGGAATGGTTGGAGAGTCAGCGCTGGCAGGAAACAACAGATAGCTGGGATTCAATAGTGGCAGACACTTGCATGGGGCTGGAGTGAGGCTGCGGGGCTGGGACAGGCAGTCAGAGCAGGGCTGTAGATCCCCCATATGACTGGAAAGGCACAAAAGACACCCATTGGACCCAACAACAAGACTTGGTTGTTGCAGTTTTGATCTTCATTGGTCAAAGTGTTGATTGTAGTCCTGTCAGAGTGGTGGTCACAGTCTGGATCCATTGAGGTAGTGGTGGAAGCCCCAGATGGTAAGGAAAGTTCCCTGCGGTGTGGAAAGAAAATCCAGTCTTGAGTGAAGTCTGAGTATGGTCTTTTATTGGGTTTAGGTCAAGTAGGAACATCTCCACTACCTCCCCTGGGGTTGGGAGTTCTACACTGGATGATGTAATACTAGATCACAGGACATTTCAGGAGTCTTTGACATGTTCTAAGATGTTACAGCTGCCTGTTAAGTCAGCACAGGTGGATCCATTATAGCCCATCAGCAGAGATGAATATCTTCCAGCCATGTGTGAATTGTCCTGGGGTTTCTTCAGAGGGGAGTTATCACAGCTTAGTCATTTGTGTAAGGATAAAGAAACAACGCCCAGTTTGTGAGGTGTCAGCTGTTCAGGCCTTCAGCCCCTGGCCTGGGTGGCCACTTTACACATCCTTAGCAAAACACGCTGCTGATTGAGCCATAAGCACCAATAGTCCAGTCTCTTACAGCAGGTGGTAGAATGTCTGAGTAGTTAATCACTAGCAGTTTGGTCTCTTTAAAGAAGGCAAAAACCAAAAAACCCCAAAAGGCACACTTGAAGAAAAGAAAAGGGGTATACCAGAATTTTTGTGTAACCCAGGATAAAGAGTTAAAATAATTTACCCACAATTCAATCATAAGTTCATACAAGTTTCACTTTTCCAAGAAAAAAATTGAAAATGCACACTCAAAACAGTGCACTGAAATTTACAGGTTTTTCACCTATTTTGTAATCAAACACTCTTTGAAGCCTAACTGTAGCATGTTTGTTGTAGGCATTGATTTTGTTGAAACTGTATGTACAATCAGTGAAAACAGTAAAATCATCTTGAGCCTTTATTTGGCTCCATAACCATTTTAACGGCTTTTTCCACATTTATTCCTGGCAAGAGCATACCTCCACAGAAGCTAAGTTGTGCTTTTTGTCTTGGTTTTGTTATTGATTTACAGGCAAGCTCTTTAACTGAACCCTTAAGAATACGCTGTGCATTCAGAACCTTTGCAAACAGAAAATACATTTAAAAAGTCATTAATATCTGAGTGGGGAGACGTGGGTGCTTAGTCTCTGTTATGTAAAGCACTCATTTAAAATAATGAAAATAATCAGGACATTTGCAATTCTGTATGCCTGTGAGAGGATGTCTTAAAGTCTCAGACAGAACAAGTCTCTTTGACTTCTGTTCTCCCCAGGTATTCAGGGATTTTTGCCTCATTACTGCTTCATTCATCTCAAAGACATATTTCATCTTTCCATACCAGAATGTATTAATGGACTTTTCCTGAAGGTCATCCAAAGACACAGACTCTGACACAAATCTCCAATATGCTGCAGGAAAATGAGAAAGGGGCATGTGTGAAAACAGTACAATATCCTTCTAGTATTTTCCAAGTTGCACTAAAAACTAGATGATAAGCAGAATGCTTGTTTTACTGTTTGGTTGGTTTTTTAATGGAAAAGATAATGCATTATAAAGAAAACAATTCTGGGTAATAAAAATATTCTTAAAGGAATGTAAAGAATATGAAAGGGATGCCATTAAAAAAAAAGCAAACCCACAGAATTAAAATTACACCATTTGCAATGAGCATTTTCCTGACATCAGTTACTTGTTTGCATATATATCTGAACTGCACATTGGTAGATACAATGCGTATCATTTAACACTTAGGATTTGGCTATTTTTCACTATTAACACCTGATAAGCCTCAGCAGTGGAGGGTTGGTTTGTAGGATTAGGGATGTAGCCACCTGCAGAAAAATACTGAAAGAAATTTTGGATGACTAGTATTTTTACATAATCAAGGTTGTTGCTTGGTTGTGAGGGTTCTATCCCTCATTCATCAACAGGTGCAATTCTACTTATCAATGGACACAAGTATTTAGATTCAATATTAGGTCTTTTTTCAGGTTTGTACCAGCATTTTGGGGCTTCTCTCCAAGTCTCAGCGTTTTCACCAAACCCAAGTGCGTAGAACACAAGTGAAAAATTTACTAATGTCTGCTGCTGTCTTTTCCCCATAGTACACCTTGTCAAAGAAAATGAGATCTTGAGACAGTGTCCTCTTACACCACAAGATTGCCCTATGAGTTAGGACATGATCAACAGGTACCCACCCATACAAGGACACCAAACACATGCAAAATCTTATTGATTCCTAGTGTTCTTACCATAAGTACAGATGACATCCCGCAGACCTCAGTCATGACAGCTCATGCTCTTCATTTAAGAACACACAAAAGCTTCCACATGCTAGAATAGACACCAACAGCCAAGCATGGATATAATAACAAACAGTATTAGAAATAACAATATGCATAATGGAAGTCAGGATTTTTACCACCTTTTTGCAGGTGCAAAACCAGAAAACCAGTGCTGTGCAAATTAGCTGCCAAGGATCAGCCCAAGCACTGACAGCTGGGAACAGTCTCCATATGTGTGCTATGTCACTTGTGTCGTGGGGGCTCTGCTGCATACAGCATGGTATTGCCTTCATGGTAGAGAAACTGGTGAGATTTAGCAGGGTCCTCAGGTCCTCAGTCCCTCTCTCTTCTGATGAATACCATTAACATACCAAGAGAGATTGATTATCTTTAGAATGGCAACCATGAGATATAACTGGAGAGGAGAGCATGGGAAAACTCTTTTGAAACCTTCCTGAGCTTTGAAGGTGAAGTGCAAATTCAAACTGTGGTTGAAGCCACATCTGTTTAGCAAAAACTCTTGAAAAGAACAGGTTTTCTATTTGAAGAATTTAATTTTGTTCCCTGTGACAGCTACAACAGACCTTCTCAAATAATCTTGTGTCAGTTCAAAGCACGTGTGGTCTGATTCCAAGAAAACTGTGGCAAATGAGGTAAGTTTCCTAGGAAGAGCATGATTTAGAAAAGGTCACAACCATGCAAATCTGACAACTGTCTGCCGGATTATTACCCCTTAGTGTGTATGCTTCCTTACAAAATAAATGCCTCTTTAAAAGTATACAAGCACAGTTATCATTCCACCAGTACAAGTGAAGCAGTGTTAGGATTAAGCAAGTTTTTTTTAGCCACACAGCTAGCAAGGCTAATAGATTACTTCTATGTAGGTAAAACACACATGGACATCATAAAAATTGTGACACAAGCAGCATGTAGTCTTGCCAAGCTAGACTTACTTTTAGATAACTTCTGCTAAAATCTCAGTTATATAAAAAATTTACGAGTCAAGTCAGGAAAATAGGCCTAAAACCCCCATCACATCTGTCTTTCTTGGACAGCATTTCCAGTGTTGTTCCAAAAAAGTAAGCAAATGAAGATACTCTGCTGATGAGTTTTTGAAATCTCAGAAAAAATTATTTTTCTCTGGTCATTTTGGTTTAGAACAAATTACATAACTCCACATTGAATTTATTTTGGAAGAAAGTCACCCAAAAGCACTTATGCTATATGCTTGTATGTTATAGAGTTTACATGTGAATGGGGAGAAAGGGAGGTGGTAGGAAGTTAGTCCCATATGAAAAACAATGCAAATATTTACAAGCATTAAACATAACACATAAAATAGATTAAGATAATGTAATTCATGTTACAAAATTGTATTTAAAAAAAAAAAATCTGCCTGTACATTTTTAATTCTATCCCATGTAGTAAGATTCACACTTTGCTTACAAGATCACACATTTTTTCCTCCCATATCTTTTACCTGTAGAAGAATCCTGCTTTCTTTTTATGAGGCATGGAGGAAGGAGGAGAATCAAAGTGTCACAAGTGAAGGCATCTCTTATGCAGAGCCATCTGCATCATTTGTCATCAACAAGCGAAGCACAGGGAAAGGAGACAGAAGTGTTGAGATTAGCAAAATAAGGTTCTGTGACTGAGGGAGCTATGTGTTCCCCAGAATAATGGGTTTCTATCCCTGCCTCTGCCAAAAAGTTGCTGAGTAATGTTTGTATGCAAGTACTAAGGCTCAATTGAGATTTAGGTATTACTGTCGACATTAAAAAGACTATAAATTAGGCATGTAACTTGAGGAGAGAAAATGTAAGTCCTCATTTTTCCTCCAGCCTCTGTAAAATGGGGAGCCTGAGGCAGCTAGGAGCAGGTGTCGCAACACCAGACATGCAGAATGGAAATAGATCACTAAGAAACCCTGAGTACAGGGATTGGTCTGCACTTCTTGCCTTTTTCTTCTGCTGCAGCTCAGTTCTGACCGCTTTCTTGACCGTACTGTGATCCCAGGTGTGTTCGCCCGTCATTTCCAGGTTACAGGACCCACATCATTCCATTCCTACATTTCATCCAATAATTCATAGGCCCAGACTTCTTGGCCGGCTACTACCCAGACATCAATTTACTGCTAAAACTTTACCACTGTCTGCTTGCTTCCACTTCTGTAACATACATCTTCCCTCTCCATATTGTCTGTGCCTAACTTAGAGGGGACACAAGGAGGAAAAAAAGAGACATTCTCTGAGTTCTCATGGACAACTATTTCCTTATAAGTGTTTGGAAACACTGTAGACATCTTTGGGTGATATTTTAAACTGTTTAATTTTCATCAGCCTGAAATTCCTATGTGGCTTGAAAGCATTTTTTTCAATTTCTTCATGTATATGTTGGATTTGAGGGATTTGGGAGAAGAAGGGTGTGTTAGCATCTTCTCAGAACAAGTAATTTATTCATTTTGATCATACAAGTGAATAGGAGCCAGAAACAATCAGAAAATAAACACTACAATTCATGCTGCAGTTTTTCTAAAATAACTAGGTCACAGTGAAAAAATTCCATGTATTCTGACCCACTAAATGTATGTTTCCTTGCCTATGGTTTTCAATTGTGGTTATTGTCAAGCAACCATATAGTCAACTTCCAAATAAGACACATAGTGACAGACTTTAGGGAAATGCACATCTGAGAAATTTATGTACTTAGATGTCAGTAATTCCAAAGCATCACTGAACCTGCAGTGTCTGACATTGTTGACTTCACTAATATGAATACAGAACAAGATAAAACATGTAGAACAATATCTTACATTTATTTATTATAGACAGTAATTTCCAAAATTAACACATCATAGGTTGTTTTGTCATGTTTAAACAACCCAGTGCTCATGGCACAAAATATCTAAGCCAAGGAGAAAGTCAGGAAGGACAGTATATTTCTGTTGCAGAGTAGCAAGCCACAGTACAGTAATTCCAAGAACAAATGCAGGCAATCCTCTGTTGTCTCATCTCAACTGCTTCTAAGTTAGGTTGAGGGTAGAAAGCTACAAGATGGGACCTGCTCGGTATTGAACATTATTTCCAGGAGCATGCTTTCCTTATTCTTTCATCCTTGATTGACCTGAAAACATACTGCAATGAGGTTTTGCTTCTGGGTGTTCAGCTCAAAGTAAGCTTTTAGCACTACTTTATACACTGCAAATTACTTTACAGGAAATGTAAATTATTTTTGCAGCATAATCTTTTAAGTGTTCTCAAAAAGGAAATAATTCAGTGAATATTTGTTTAACATCTGGCATGTTTGATCTTTCTGGGAAACCACTCTGTAAAGCAATATGCTACAGAACCTCTCTATTTCATATAGTTCACTGACTACCTGCTACTGGAAACTATTGGAAACTGTATTGCAACATGAATGGTATTTCATATGTATATAATTTGATTATTAAATTAATGTAATTCTATTATTCATGTATGAAAACTGGATTATTCTGCAATTTATAGAGAGAAACACAATAGTAAAGAAATCTCAGTTAACTGAGATAAAAAAAAATTTACAGTACAAAGCTGCCAGGAAAACCTTTTTCTCTTCCTTCAATGGCAGCATATGATGCCTTTCTAAAGATGGGCTGCAGTGTCCATTTTAGGATTCATTTACAAAATATCATCATTACATAAACCACACGCTTTTTACTGTACTACCAAGTAATTAGTTATGGAAAACTCAATTGTGCCAGCCTTGAATTACATTTATAAATACTGAAAATGCAGGTACCCATTTAAAAAAGGAAATTAACTTTTCAGATAGGTAAATAATTCAAGAAAGAGATTTCCAAGAGATGTCCAGATTAATGGGCTTTTTAAGGGAGGCATATGCATTGGCACCTTGCCAAAGAGATGTAAGATATATTACATAACATGGAAATAATTATTTTTATACAATATGTTTCAAAGACAAAAATTTAACCCTGGTTCTTGAAAAATTATGTTTTTTCTTGTACAGCTCTATACCCACTCCAGAAAAGCAGCCAGATTTCAAGCTGTACATGAGAATGAAAATTATTAACTTTATGATTATTCTAAGATCTGGTATTTTTATCACAGAGCTTGGAAAACACAGTCATATATCTCTTGCCTTCTGTGGCTGGATACACAAGAACAATGTAAAATCCATTAAATTTCAAGGTTTTATCTCAGGGCTCCAGTAGCAACAGTGTTATCAATTAACATTCTGGGGAAATTATCAGTTTGGAAAGCAAAACAGTAATAATAAATTTGTAAGCACGTATATCTATACATGTAATAACATCTTGAGGTACAGCTTGATCTAAAGCATGAAAATAGATTTGCACACAGATGTGCAAAATTAATATGAATGTTTGTTCTCTGCTTAAGCAATGCAAGGTTTTGCATAAAATTTGACTCCTAAACACTGTTTATTTGCCTTATGTTGTATTGTGTATCTGAAATAGAAAGGAGAAATAAATAAGCAATTTTTAAAAAGTAGGTACACCCTCCCAAGGAACAGGCACTATATGTGCTCCCTAGTTATACTGGTAATTTCATTAAACTGTAGTTGGAAAAAGACAGCAATTAGACTTTAAGGCTCATTTCTGATAGTCATACAGTTTTTGCATAATTTCAGAGGCATTAAATAAAGATAAAAGTAACAGTTCAGCTGTTTCTGGAAATATATAACTAGAAAAAAGAATACTTTCAAGTAGTGGTCCTAGTAGGGAATCTCGTTATAGTCCTGGAACTTTACTGTACCATGTGACCCATCAGTGTCTGTGAAATGATGGCCAGACAGTCCAGCAGCATTAATGGTTTAGTCGACTGCTCTCACTCAGTGCTTAATTTCTCAGTGGATTTTTCCTGGATAGTAGCTCCAGATGATATTAGACTGAAACTTTTGGTTTGGAAGCAGCAGTACCACCTGACACAAAAGAAATCCTTCCTCCTAATTTAATCAGTAAGATCTCTGTTAAATGACATCTCGTCTTATCTGGCAGTTTCTCCTTGAATATCTTGCTCGTCCCTCCCAGAAATATTCTGGCAAAAGCATGGGACTGAAAAGAGGGTTCTTTGTTCTCTGAGATTCTGTATGGCTTGACAGGAAAGATATAAAGATGTCTGTAGGTCACTGAAGGTTAGTATTTCTTCTGGCATTATTGATTTGACAAATGAAGAGAAAACAAACACTCCAACCACAGGAACTGAATGTCAGGATCATTGCAAATCCAGAAGCAGACAACACTAATAAACAGAAGGTAAGATTTCAGTGGCATCCAAAGCAACATCCGACTGAGGATCTGGATTAAAACTTGCTCCGGACATTTATGTAGGACAAAGAGCTTCTCTGTTCTTTCTTTGGGCACCTGATGCTAAATCCAGATGGCTGACTCCTGGTACTGCACACAGTGGCTGTCCACTCATTTGTTGTGCAAATATTTTCCCTCAGCTGAAAGTAAGCCCACTTTGGCCCCTTACTGAAGACAGATGAGGAAGCAAGCAACCATGGTACTTGTTCATTCATTTACTTACCCTTCTAACTAAATAAAGAAAACAAACTCATAAAGTTCCCCTTTGTCCAATCAATAAACATGCAAGATAGTGAAAAGGTTTTAAATAAGATAAAATCTATGCCCACATTAAATACAACACTTCATTTAAAGGCTTTCCTTTTTTCTGTTTCTTCGTGGTTTGTGGTGGGATTCTTTTCCCCTGTAAAGGATGCTGCACTGTCTGTATTCTGTATAAGATGATTAGATGGAGTTATTATTCTTATCTGAAACCCACAAAAATAACTCTCCTAAAAAGAGAGAGTTCTTCATCAGATTTCATTTTACTCTAACTTAATTTATTGTAAAATAATTTTAAGAAGGTGTACTTTTTTAACTTTCCACATGTCATAATGAGAAGAACAAATATTGGATATAGGTCCTGTTCCTATCTCAGGACTGCTTAGTCCATATGTGATAGCCACTATCTAGTCCTACATCCCACAGATTAAAGTTCAAAAGACAGAAAAGATTAAAGTTTCCACTGTGCAGATCCAGAATATGTAGGGAAGTGACACTTATTAGGAAGAAAAGGTCTCCTCAGGTAGAAAGGGGGGAAATATTGCCTTCTTCATCATCCTTGTTTTTCTTGACTGTACTTTTCATGAGCTCTGTTCCTTTTGCCTCCTGTTTTGCTGCAGTTTACAAGTCTTCCTTTGATGTATTTTTTTTCCTGCCTCCATCCCTATTATCTGCTCTCTGTCATGAATACTTGTTTCACACAATTATGGATATGGGAATAGAGTTAGATTTGAAGTAGCTACCCAGAATACAGCTCCAGCATGTCATCGTGTCACTTTAGCAGTCACGATACACAGCTAGAGAAGAAGCAGTGACAGCTGGTCACAATACAGTGTTACAGCGTGAACAGTTGATCACATACTAATAACCTTCTAGTGGAAGGTTCCCTGCCCTAGTGGAAGGTGTCCTTCTCCATTCAGTTAGTAATGCCTTTGAAAAAAAACCCGAATTTTTGTGTGCTTTACTCACATCAATGCTATGATGGCACTACGATGCTACTTTTGTATGTCTAACTGAAGCCATCATTATAGGTTGTCACTGTGCCATTGCAATCAAAGGAAATATGAAGACTTGAACATGAATCCCAGATGAATGGATTCATTCATTTGGAAAAAAAATCCAAATCAAATATCCCAGATGTTTTAATCCCAAATATTTCCTGAGATGCATGGTTGATAGAAGCACTCAGAAGTTTCAATTAAAATTTTATTTACAGAATAAATCCTGATTATAAGAACTGCTAGCTAAAGTCAACAAACTACCTGGACTGAGGAAGCTAAATAGAGAGCTAGAGAAATCATCTGGATCCAGAGTTTTTCATATTTCTGTGAAGACTGTGGATTTTCCAAATAACCATATTTGAGAATGCTGTTTAAAAGACTAATAATATTAACAATATTATAGAAATATTAGGTCAAAGCTAAATACATAACAAACATCCATTGCCACCTGTACCAAGAACTGCAGCAGATGACCAGCTCATGGAAGTACTGCTGTATCAGTTACAGCCATTTCATACTCTTTACAAATGTAAGGGCTTAAAACTATATAGGATTTCTAAAGATGTGGCAGTGATTCTCTCCATTCTCTTTGTCTGTTCCCCAGCTGTGCTGTAGGCTTTCTCTGCAACCACTGTGGGATCTTCAGAGACTGCCAGTGATCTAGGATTGTTGTGGTCTCAGAGAAGAGATTCTGACACCAAAGCCAGACCTGAGGCTTCCAAAGGGTTCATACACTTTGAATAACAGAGTTCCATACTAAGAAATGTGACATAATATTTATGTTGAAAGCACTGACTATTTGATTAGAAATTAAGACAGCCACAAGTCTTAGGTGCACCTCCAGAATCAGCCCCATCAGCACAACGAAGCAGCTTCAGTCCTTTGTGGTGCCAAGGGGGAGCTGCATCTCTAACCAAACTCCTGTCTCCTCACCCAGGCTCTGCTTTGACAATGAAGTATTTTCTTGTCAAACAGGTCAACTGAAGGAAGTCTCCGTGGCTCTCCCACTTTGACTCCCTCCAGAGTATGTCACCCCCTGCCCCAACACAAGCTTCTCTTCCCTCTTCTGTTCTGTGAAGGCAGGGAAGTCCTCTGCCTGCTGGGTGTCAAGCCAGTGGTAACTGAATGGCCACACTGCCAACATATCCAACCGTACTGAGAGCTGGATCAATTTTGTTCTCTTATTACAGGAAATTTGTGTAATAACTAGATCCAAGAAGAAAAAAGGATATTATTCTGATCAAAGTAAAAAATTAATTTCTACAGGCCCAAACATGTCATATTTTAATTTCTTTCCTTCAAAAGATTACAAATGTACAAGTTAAAATGCCAAGGTGATAACAATAAATAATAATAATTTCAACAGGACAGAAACTATGTTTTAACAATTTGCTTAAGACCAAAAAAGCTCACATTCATTCTTTGATCCTTCTTTGGCAAGTAACAAAATATTGAAAACTTAGGATTGTGTATGGTACTGAAGCTCAACATTTCATGCAGGTCTAACAGGCTGCAACACTATGTAGGAAGCAGACGTTCAGGAGGGTTGTTTACTCTTTGGTATGCTGTGGTTTTGCCAAAGGACAGGATTTTGTTCTGTGACTGTATGATTAGGTGTATCTTTGGCTAACTTTGCTTTCCTTATCAAGCAATTGCAAGTGTCAGCAAAATTAAATCTAGGACATATCTTCACTTTTTCAGCTGCTTTGAAGCATTTGTTTTGTGGCTAGTCTCTATCAAATACTCTGTAAGCATCAGAAGACCAAGATGTGAGTCATCACAACCGGAAAGAAAAACACAAGCAATGTGCCATCCTGGGAACCAGATGACTATTCTGGGCCCCTGACAGTAATAGCTGCAGCTGTCAACCCCACTTGCTGGCCAGTTTGCTTCATGCTGATCCTTGGAAATCGAGTCATGACTCACTTCCTCTGGTCCTAATGCTTCTACTGAGCATGGAGATGTCTCTCACTGCCTAGTGAACACATTTGTACTTGTGACGGCTGGTCATGCTTGTCACAGGGGAATTTTCTGCCATTGAATCCTAAGAGAATGTTTTAAAATAGTATGCACTTCAGAGCTACCTTTCTCTGGCATTGCTTTCATGTCCTATGTCCATGCAGTGATGGTTAATTAGGCCACCTTAACTTACTGGAAAATTTTCAATCTTTCCCCTTACCTGAATCTGTATTTCAGTGGAAAAATTGGAAACCACATCAAGAGGCTTCATTTTTCCTTTTCTAAACAAAATTAGTTTGGAAGCCAGTGACTCAAAAGTCTCTAAGAGAGACATAGTGGTCCAAAGCTGTTGGGTTATTTTGTTTTTTTTCTTGTGATGCTAAACTCAAGAGCACAGTATTGCAGGAACACAATCTGCTTCAAGTTTAAGCATGAGCACCAGCTTTCAATTCAACCAATACTTCTTCAGAATAAAGACTCACTAAAATAATAGTTTAACAGTTGTCTAAAATCAAATGCTGATTCATAAAGTGTTCCAGCTCAATTTGCTATTGGCCAATTGGATATATTTCATAGAATCATGGACTTACAAAACCATAGAATAGTTTAGGTCAGAAAGGACATTTAAAGGCCATTTAGTTCAACTTGCCTGAAATGAACAGGGACACCTTCAATTATATCAGGTTTCTTGGAGACCCATGCAACCTCACCTTAAATGGTTCCAGGGATGGGGCATCCACCACATCTCTGGGCAACCTGGTCCACTGTTTTACCACCTTCATTGTGAAAAATTTCATCCTTTTCTCTAGTCTGAATCTACCTTTTTTTATTTTAAAACCATTATGCCTTATCCTATCACAACAGGCCCTGCTAAAAAGTCCACCTTCACCTTTCTTGTAGGCATCCTTTAAGTACTGAAAGGCCACAATAAGCTGTCCCAGGAGCCTTCTCTTCCCCAAGCTGAGTGATTCCAACTCTCTCAGCCTCTTCTTACAAGAGAGGTGCTCCAGCTCTCTGATTCTCTTTGTGGCCCTCTTCTGGACCCACTCCAAGAGATCCATGCCCTCTGTGTGCTGAGGACACCACAGCTGGATGCAGCACTCCAGGTGGGATCTCACAAAGGCAGAGTGGAGGCGCAGAATCCCTTCCCTCGCCCTGCTGGCCAGGCTGCTTTGGATGCAGCCCAGGATACAGTTGGCTTTCTGGGCTTCAAGCCCACATTGCCAGGTCATGTCCAGCCTCTCATCTACCAGCACTCCCAAGTCCTTCTCGACAGGACTGCTCTCAAACCCTTCATCACACAGTGTGTGTTGATATCAGGGTTTGCCCCGACCCAGTCAGATGGCATGGTCCTTCAGACGCATCCTTGGCCACTGACCACAGATGAGGCCAGCTGCAAAAGACAGAGCAGGAGAGAGCTATTTACACTGGTGTAAATGAAGTGTGTACAGTAGATGCATTTCAAGCAAAATGCAGCAAACTTGATAAGGCTGAAAATTTTAGCACTTGTAATCTGAAACACTGGAATTATTTCCTTGGCAGAAAACTACCAGGACCTGCAAAACCAGTATCACTTTACAAATCTGCCAACAAATGGTTTATTAAACCAAAGGAGCTGAGTGAACTGCTAGGAAAACCTGGATTTTGTACAGCAGTGTGACCTTTATTCAAGCAGGCATTTTCTAAATATTATTTCTATTTATAATTACCTGGAATCATATCTTAATATGGTTGGCCATCATTTCAGTAAAGAACCCTGATACCTGAAAGTATTCTGGTGTGTGAGAAACAGGATGCATGTATAACACACTTGGGTGCTGGAACAGGTGGTCATTAAAAGATCATTTTATTGATGTGTTCTGCAGAAAAGCTCCAGCTCCAAGGTGAACACTTTCTGTGTTGGTAGCCAACATTCCTGGAATACATCATAGTTCACGAGAACCTCTCTTACATCCTGTCAATCCACAGAGTGAGAAGTCATTGCTCCGTAATAATATTTATTTTCATGACTATACATGAGCAAATAAGTCCAGAAAAGAGAAAAGGCAACTATATGTATTTGTTGAAAAATTCTAAGCAATACATTTTGGGTAAAATCACAATACAGCCTTAGAGGATAATACTGTGAAATTCACAGGCTTTTTTAACTCAGTGAAATTCTTTTTCTTTAGAATTAAATAGTGATGTTGACAAGAATTTGCTGACATCTTCCACAAAAATGTCATATGCCTAGAAACATTTAAGTACCACTAGGATTTTTCAGTGTAGCTCTATTATCATATGTCAGGTAATGAATCTCCTCACAATTAAATAAAAAAGAAGGACAGGAGGGTAGAAACTGTTGGTCCAAAACAGAGCAAAAACCTAATTGATACCCAGGCAGCAGGTGGCAGTCACTATGTTCCCAGATGACAATGCTGTGTGCTACACTAAATACAGTTTTAAAAACAAATTTCAAAGACTTTAAAACAAGTTCTGACATATTTAGAAAGCAGTCAATAACACATACTTTAACTAGCCAGTAAGGGATGAATCCAAGAATAAATGCATAAAGGTAATTTTAGAAATCAGTAATCCTGATGTTTTAAAAGTACTCCACTCCATTATAAATAAAGGTCTACATATTTAGCATTAACTGTTTAGCATGATGCTGTCTAAATTCATTGTATTATTATCAACTACATGTATTACCTCAGATGCAGTACTGAAGTTTGATTGGACTATTACAATAGTTACAGAATTACAGTTTTGCCTCCATATCTCAGCCTCAATTAAACATAAAAAACTTTTGCTTTTTCCAGAACAGATGCTTGTCTATTGAAAATTATTTGTTTTGTTCTCTCTGAAGTTATATTGCCATTATTTCTTCTTCATCATATAGAAAATTTCTAGTTTCTACCAGTGTAAATAGAAGACAATCCAAATCTTCTGTTTCTTGCTATACATTCAATGAAATGTACTGTCGCTGCCTCAGATATCTATCTGGATATTAATGATTTCATTACACTTTCTATGGGAATGTTAGAGTAATCCTGATATCCTTATTTAAATTACTTTATAAAAACTGGATTGAAGTTAAAGCATCTCTGGGGCATCTCTTTTGTTAGAAACCTAGCAATTATATTAAAAAGGATGTTTACTTTAAGCTAAGGCTGTTCAAGGCAGGTATTTTAACTGTAGATCAAGGTCTTGATACTCCACTGCCTCAGACTGAAATGTCTCTGTTCTGATCAGTACTATTCATATATTTTATTGTTCCTCCAGAAGTAAAGTCAGATAGGTTAAGCATTTTCAGAAGTCACTGTGAATACATTTCAACTCATATGAATTTGAACAATCTACAAATTCTAAGTAAAAATTGTCACTCCAGGAACTTGAAAGTCAGGAACATAGACAGAACAAGCAGAATGATGGAGGTAGTGCTTCTAGAAGTTATCCAGAAAAGGAATAAAGGAAAAGTTTGATATAACCTACTCTTCTGGGGATGATGATATTAATATGATAGTCAAAAGTGATGTTCCTAATTCTAAAATAAGAGGCATACCTGAAAAGTTAGTCTATTGTTGCCAGCTGAATTTGGAATTTCATCGAAGTCTTGGGCAGAGAAGAAAAATCTCTGTTCCTTATATCTGAAGCAAATCAAACTGTCAAAAAAAAAAAAAAAAATCACTCTTCAGAAGGTCTTAGAGCAGTTCCATAGTTTGCTGAGCTCTTGAGCAATGAGTGTCCACATGATGCCAACACTACAAGCTTAAGGAGAGTGCAATTATTTGGATAGGGAATTTGTGTATTAGTAAATGTTATTTATTATTGACACCATCACTAAAGGTAACATTTTCATTCTGTTGTCCAGCTGAAATGAATCTTTTCTCTTGATTCATTTACTGTATCAGAGACTGATCTTTCATAACTTAATTTTTCATAGAAATATTCCAATACAGTTTACAAAACACTTTTCATAATTTTTCCTTCCTTTACAGGCATTTTTCATATGACTCAATTGAAAGACAAGAAATCTCTAAAGCCATATTAGCATAACATTGTCAAGGCACGGAATGGAAACCAAGAACCTAACCTCTGATTTAATAATGAAAAGATAATCCAATGAGTAGATATGCCATCTACATATTTTATAAATGTACTTCCTTGTTTTGGAGAGGCTTCTTAGTATATGCATTAAAAATAATAACAAAATTATTACAGAAGTGCTGTACTGCACTCCAAAGCTAGTTTTTAATTCATGGCTACGCTATTGCAAATTTCTCAATGATGAAAGAGTGTTATTCTCTTCTAGAAATGACTGAATATATGTTAGAAAAACAAGAAGTATCTGAGAAGTTCATAAAAGCAAAACCAACTACTTTTCAGGGTCACGAATTCCAGACAGTTCTATAAATTCATTTGTTCACTTTTTGTTTTTCAAGGAAAATAACTTTCTCCTCTTCACACTCCCATGTATGGCAGAGAACAGAATTTTTTCCATTTCCATGAGAAAAGCTATTCTTGAAGGTCCCTAGGTACTCATCAAAAAGGTTAGGAAAATACACAGAATTTACAGAAAACAAAGAAAAAAGAATACCTCAGTTATCCTGAAAACAAGTCCAAACCTCCTACTCAGAAAGAACCTCTGCCAAATTACAGTACAAAATGGTCCCATGGTGAGAATCTTGAAAAGCAAAAGTGAAGTTTTGGCTTACACAGAAAAAAAAACTAAGAGAAAATTTTTTCATGATAATCTCAAAAAAGTAATTTGAAACAGGAGGTGTATAAATCATATCAAGTTATTCTTGTTCAAGGGCTCACTGTTCTATGATCTACTTTAATAACACTTTATTTTAATAATGAAAAACCTTAATTAATAACTCAGACCTGAACGCATCAGAACTCTGATTTAGATCCAGTGTGAGAATGTGCAAATGTTATGTCATAATGCAAAATAAATGAAAATAAAAAACATGAATTTATCAAAATTATTAACTTCATTCTAAGCTACCTATATTGTCTCCTAAGATTCTATGTAGAACTTAATTCTGTGCTTAAAGCACTTCCCATTTAACACTCCCAAGTGAACAAAATGTGATTTTCTGTTATAGTGTTGGGACAAGAATGTACTTAGACAAAATCGGCAGAAAATTTGCGAAGGAAATGTTAAATACATGAAGACAAATTACAGTCTGAACTCTCAGATTTCCACAAGCAGTAACTTCTTTGAGCCCATCTCTTATGAAGCAACAACTTTGTTAATGCCCCAAAATTAACCTCTCATTCTGACCACAAAGCAGTGTTCTGGATTTGGTCTAAATTAGCTTCTTCTGCATGGTAAAATGTAGACTTTTGTGATAATTCTTTAGTTGTTAAATCAGAGAGCAAAGTATCCTGTATCTAGAAGTGTCAACAAGACACACAAGACACTGATTGCTTAAACTCAGCCTGAATTCAGGTTCCTGTTGATGCTGGCTCCTTGAAACCGGTGAGAGAATTCCTTTTAAGAAGGTCTCAAGGTGTTCCCGGGTGCCTCTTCCTGGCTCAGCCAGAAGGCATGGTTGGATGCTGCCAGGCTTCACCTGTGAAGGGTGTGTGAGGGGCAGCAATCTGGAGCATGTGCACTTGGCAGGCTTTCCTTCCTGGGAAGCATCTCCAGTTACAACCAAGTCAGTCCCAATGTCACTCTACCATGGTCATGCTGCACATGGACAAATAATTTTGGTGTCCATGCCACTGTGACAGCTGCTGCCCAATACAGTGTAGATGCTTGCCTAATGATCACTAATGAGCAATTCAGTCTTATACCTCGCCTAGAAGGTTGCTGGAGCTGTAAGAGTTCTGATGATTGCCACCTATTCATTCACACATTACTTTTGTTGACTTTGATTTTCCCTGACATGTTAAAACTTTGAAATGAACATTGACCAGACTTAGGTCCTCTGAATGTTAGTTTCCCAAAATCTGGGGACCTTGAAACAGTTGTTGATAAAATTTTATAGCCATGTTAAAGTCTATTGTCAACAAATTTGATGAAAAGGGCCTTAATGCCAAGTGAAATCAAGTTAGCTAGCTTTGGTATATGACAGCCCAGATGTGTAAACATTACAGTGATGGATCAGATGGATGAAAGTAGCATCTAGAATGATAACGCAGATGCTTCAAGAGTGTCTTGTTTTCTCTTTATCATGCAGCAGTGGTATAAAAGAGACATACAGCAGACTTAGTATACATATGCAAGAGGCTTTTGGCATGAATTCTCTGTAAGTGTAATGAAGTTACAGACGTTTTAAGTATCACTTTTAACCACAGAGATGATGTAGAATACTTGAGAAGGAGAACAAAGAAGTGGTGTTCTAATAACTAAACTAAGCACTTAAATACAAAAACACAAAACACTTTCTGTGTGGTATTTGGTCCCTGAGAGGTTGCAAACAGGCTGGTTTTGTCTTAATTTTCTGGTTCTGCAGACTGTGCTCTAAAAAAAGAACTGGCCTCAGAGTCCAAGAGCAAGTCATCTGTAAAGTTCATTTTAATGATGGAATGCAGATTGTTGTTCATTCATTTTTTTAATATATATATATATATATATATATATGTTCTGCTTATCTTCACAAAGGTAAACATCTCTGGAATGTCAGTATTAAAATATTTAGAGTGTTATTTCTAGCCATCATTGCCTATGATCTGACTGCTTTATTTACATTAAATTTCCATTTGCTAAGGAAGTCAGAAGTTTTTAAAATTAACATCATCTACATCAAATGTGCTGGAGTAGTAATTTAAGCATTCTCATATTTGAGAAGTCCTGTGAAAAATATAAATTTTCTACTACTCAGACTTTTCTAGTTTTCCTGGTTTTTTCCAACAATGATTCATATCGCAACCATAATTTTATTTTATTGGGCACTGTTTTTATTGGAAAAGAGGCAAATTTAATTGTGCCACTCTTTAGAGTCTTTTAATCACTCACCTCAAGCTCTGAGTACATAGTTATCATTATAAGTCATATCTTTCATAAGTGAGAAATAGCTACACAATAACAAATTGATTTCACATCCCTTAAAAAGTACCTCTCACCTCTCCACCCCCAAAACTCAAAAGCTGATGAGTTTTGCAGGAGACTTCCCTTCTTTAATAAAATTGATTTAATAGCTCCCTTTTGTCAATGGCAACTGGGTACATTGCTGGATGAAATAAGTGGTGTCTGCCAGTCTCTTCCTTTTCATGGCCAGTTCTTCTAGGTGTACTGCAATACTTTAACAAATGAGGAAATCCTGGAATATCTTCACCTAACCATGGATTTCTAACTGTTATTTAAATAGACTGTCAGACACACTGTTATCAACCCTTTTCTTTCTCTTCTGAGGATATTCACTGTTTAAGTCAGCACCAATCAGGATCAACAGAGAAGAAAGGAAACACCTTATCCTGTCCTGGACCCTCCTGGTTACCCACTAAATGTGGCTCTAGCAGGCTTGAAGATAGGCTTTCAACACATTTCTCTTTCATTTTCCACTTACAATATTGATATTTTTTCTGTCTTAACTATGCTCACAGGCCATAGATGTCTCTCCAGGTGTATACGAATGTGTACACCCACGTAGTTCACTGGTATTGTTCCAGGAAAACCCTGGTCTGAATACCTTACATATTGAAATCTGCACAAGTACGCTCATAAAAGCAGGCATATCTCTCCAATCAATGCAGTTGTGCTCCACTGAAGGTACCCTAAAGGTCTTTTACAAATTATTTCTGACTAAGTGGAGCAACAATGAAGAACAAAATCTGTTCTGAGCTTTGATGTTACTCAATCCCCACAGGTGTCAGAACGACTGATGTGCAATTTTTTTTGAACAAAGTTATATACAGGAATGCCCTCTGCCTCACTGGGGATATCAGTAAACCTCAGGATACAAATATAAAAGTTTTCCTTCACCTGCAAGAAAAAAAACTACTGTGATACACCGCAAGGACATTACACCCAGGGCATACGAGAAGGCAGCAATGAAACAGTTTTTCTGAACCTGAACAGAGGCACATGGAATTCACTGCCACCATTTAATACAATCAGGCAGTCATGAAACAGGTAGGGTCTCATAATCCACTTTATCAAAAATTGAGGTAGGATACAACTAAAACAAGAACTTGAATCTTGAATTATTATCTCCTAAGATACTAAGGAGGGAAACTTGAAGTATATCAGAATTCTTTTACCAGTTGGATTTACTCTGGGGTTTTCTAAAGGACAAGGAAATTTTCCCTTTAAATACTCCTCAGTTGAGCAATAATCTTTGTTATCTGTCTTCACTATTCATAGTGCCCTCAGTGACAAAGGACCTTATTAGTCCTGCAGCACTACTATAACTTAAGATTTTACTAATAACCCATTCAACAGAGTTGGCACTGGCCACAGAGGCATTCGGGTCAGATTTTTCAAAGCCATTTAGGTACACACAGAAAATCAGTGATGTGCGTTCATGTGAGGATCTGAGAAAAGCACTGCCTAAGATCACTGCAGGGCCTAGAGGACGCTGGAATTAGGATTTCCCAAGTCCAATCTGATGCATAAGAAATGGATTTTTTCATTATCATCAGACTACTACTTGAAGGCAGCCCATTAGTTTCTGTGAAAGTCGTTTTGTGTTGATCTTGGTCAAACTCCAAATGAATAAATGACAACTGCAAATCCGAGTAAACGAACCAGTTACTCTGTGCCAGCAGCTTTCCAGCAACCATCCAGCTGTGTTTCTTAGCCTCAGGTAAATGCCAGGCAATTCCAGGTAGCTCACTTGCCCAGCAAGGGAAGCATAAGCTATTTCCAATTTCACCTAGAATCAGTCTTGACAAAGAAAACCTTCTCCTTCCGTGACTGACTAAATTCACAGCCCGTCTTACAGTTTTGCAACCCATCCATACAGTCAGGCTGTAACTGCAGTTTCTACAGTCTTGGAGAGCCTGATGAGGGGAACAAACTTTCAATTTCGGGCCATAGCCTGCATTTGTCAGAAACCTCTAAAACACTTGCCACCCTGTTTTGTGATTTCAGTCAGATGAGCGCAGTGTTAGTGTATGCATTGGCCTGCTCTGTGGAGATATGAAGTGCCAAACTCCCAGTGGTGATTAGTCCCTAGAGAAGAGTCAGGCAGGTAAATACTCTTTTGTCAATCTAGCCCTGAGCTACCAAATGGAGTCGTTGTGGTCTACCCCCTAGCTTAAATAAACACCAACTGAAACTTGTCACATGTGGCACCTAATTTTGTCAGTCTGCCTCAAAATACTCAGCATTCACTTTATCAAAAAAGCTTTTGCCAGAAACAGCAAGTTAGAAACTGGAATAAAATGAATCAGAATATTGGAATAGAAGTGATACTTTTTTCACAGTGAATTAATAATTATCATTTTCAGAGTGGTTGGAACATTACCAAGGATAAAAGAGTAACACAAAGACTGCTACAGAAAGACCTTCTTTCATAACCCTAGTAGGAGAAAGCATCTAAAGGAGAGGTTGGTTGCATTTACTGGATGTACTTTAGCAAATTTGAAATACAGAAACAGTGAAAGAACTTTAATAACAATTTGTATGAGCTCAACAGTGATTGCATTTTAACAGCTGCTCTTGGTCCTCTGGGCCACTGAACTCTAACGGAGTTGGTTTTTCTCCTGAAAGAAATTATTAAATTGTTCACATAGAGTCCCTGAAAAGGTGTCAGGATGAGCAGCTGGAAATTTAGGATCTAACAACTTTAGCATTGGAAAAAAAAATCATCACTGGTTTATGTTTCCCTGTGGAAATCAAAAACGAAAAGTTAAATTCAGGCAGAATCCAGGCATTTTCTGCAACCAGACAGACATTTAATTTTAACAAATTGGAATGAATATTTATTCTCATTGTTTTCCATGCAAACTGTAACTGATGGTATGTGAAGTTTATACCATTTATAGAGCCATAGGTCCCTAATGATTAATAGTGACCTATATTCAGCTTAGCATTATATTGTTCTCTAGAGTTTGTACATTGCTCACTACTGAAACGCAGCTACTACTGGGGGAAGATGGAGAGACTAGGCTATGTTTTGGAGAGTTGTGTGGAACAGGAAAGGGACCCGAATTCTTCTTTTAACTGAAACCCCTGGAGACATTTAAGTGATAATTGACTACATTATATCTAAGTTTTGGAGGTTCATACTTGTGTTGTAGCCAACAGTACCTTAGGGTCTTTGCTAATCACTTGGAACTCTCACTTTCTTATGCAAAAGGCTCATCACAGCACACAGCATGCCAAAAACACACTGAAATTACATATTTCCTGTAGAATTTGCAGTGTAGGAAGTTACTTCATCACTACCTAGAGTCCTCAGACTTCATTTAGCAAAATCTTAGACAGTAATAATCTGAGAGTGTATAAAGTTCTGAATGCTGATTGCTTAAAACCCATCACCTGACTCTTTTGGCTCCTGCTGAAATAGAATTAATCATCTTCTTAGTAGCTGGTACAGTGCTGTGGTTTGTATTTAGGATGAGAATAATGTTGATAACATATTGCTGTTTTAGTTGTTGCTAAGTAATATTTATATTAAAAAAAAAGACTTTCAGCTTCCCACCCTAGCCCACCAGCAAGGAGGCTGGGGAGAACAAGAACATGGGGTATTCCATACTATATGGGTCTTGCTTAGCAGATAAACTGGAGGGAAAATTGGCGAGGGACCACTGCCTGGGAACTGGCTGGGCATTGGTAGGTGCCTGGAGAACAATTGCATTGGGCATCACTTGTTTTGTGCATTCTATTATTATCATTTTCTGTTCAATTCCTGTCTTACTAAACTTTCTATATCTAAACCCAGGAGTTTTATTTTTTTTATCCCAATTCTCTTCCCTATCCTACTGAAGTGGAGGAAGTGAACAATTAGCTGTGAGATGTTAAACTACTTGCCGGGTTAAACCATGACATGGATTTATGCCTGATGCTCATGGTGCTGTAATCATTGTTCAGTGTGTGTGAAGATGCAGCCTGGATAAAATGGAAGTGATGCAGCTCTGGAGCAGCTAATGCCAGATTTTCAACAAGTAGCCCTTGGTGTTCACTCTAGAAACTGATGGATGCTGAGAAGTTTGGGAAATGTGGTAATTGCCTGAGGTGTGTGAAAGGGAACTTCTGGTACTCAGGGGGAAATATGGCCTTTTATTTATCCCTGAAGCACTAAAAAATGGTCAAGAAGACCCCTCTATGTCAGGTTTCATCTAACATGGATCTTCACTTCCAGATGTATATCAGTGCTACTTTAGTCCTGCACATGAGGTCTTTGTAAAGCAAGTGGTCTTCGTAAAGAGATATCTGGTGACCCACTCTATTCTCTCAAACGCTTGAGGATCTTTATAAAAGAAAATTTAACACCACAGTTTCACTGTCAGAGATGGCAGATCTTAAGATAAAGAGAACAAAACTACAAATTACTTTTTTAAGTTTGGTGGTGTGGACTTGTTCTGCACAAACAGGGTATTTCCAGAGAATGAATACCCTATGAGTTTTCTAGTCAGACCTGAGGAATCATTTCAATTGTCTTATGACTGTTTCAAAATGTTTCGCTATTATGTGTCATAACATCATTTATCACAAATAGTTTACCATTAAGCCCAAGAAACTGCAGATATAGTTTACTTTAAAATGCTGCTGCTGACTGTACTAGAAATGCAAATATTAGTCATTCATTCATTCATTCATTCATCACTTGATTTATGAGTATATGTAAAAAAATTTTCGTTCTTCTTCTAGGTTGCAGGATGAAAAATTGAATTTTTGATTCCATATATGAATTAAAGTTCAAACACAAAAGACAGTGAAAATTTAAGGATTTGAATTTGAACTCCAGAAATTTTCCTTTCAGGGCATAGTTAATCAGTTATGATCCTTAGTGACTTTATAAGTAACTCTGATTCATTGAAATTACAGGTGAAAATGTGTACTTGCTTATCTGTCTTCCTTCACTGCATAATTCTTCATTGCAAGCAATTTCACAGTTTTAAATTAATAATTGATAAAGTTTCCAACACCTTCAGAATTTGAGGAAAGAAGTTATCTCTCCATAGGCAGAAGTTATTTACAGGTACATAGTAAACCCCAGTAATTCTAAAACTCCTGTGATAGATGATTATATTTATAAGACTGCATAATATAGTGTCTGTGTTTTGTTGACAAAAATTGTATTTTTTTTCAGGTATAATCAAAGACAGGTAAACACACATGATGAAAACAGAAGATAGAATAAACTGAAATATATGCTCACCAAAGGTAGAATAGACCAGACTTAATACAGAGCTTTTCTTTGAAATTTTTTTCTCTGCAAATAAAGTAGATCACATCTCAGTATAGTGTTGGATAGACATACACTCCTTAGCTCAGATGGAAAACTGTGTATTTAATTTTCTAGGCAAATGAAGTAGACTTTATACCTGTAGGTTTAGATTTAACACTTCAAGTCTCAGTAAAGCGTTTAATATGATTACAAATTTAATCACAATTTTTCTAAGACAGGTGAAGAACTAACAATGGTAGAATTTAAAAGGTGTGGAAGGGGAATAGACAGAGCCAGGGAGGTTCCTAAAGTAGCTCTTTAAGGACTAGTTAACTACAGTCTCATTTGTGATGTTGAGAGAAAGTCTGACACAAGGTTATGAGCCATCATAAATGCAGAGGAAGGGTTGACCTCTGAGACTGGAATAACAGAAATGGTACAAAGTCAACACAAAAAAATGAAAGATCCTGAATACAATCAAAAATAAAAGGAATTTATTCTATAAGTTAAGAAATCACCAGTTGCTAAAGACCTAAAGAAACAGTTCACTATTCAGTAACAGAATGAGTAAGACTGTTAGTGTGATGCAATGTGGGAAGAGCAGAAAGAAATGTACCTGCGCTGGAATCCTGCACAGTTCTGCCATTCTCCTTTAAGAAAAAGATATTTTAAGTACAATTAAAAAAAAAAAAAGGAGAGAGAGAGAAATGGGATGATCTGAGGATGAAGAGTGAGTAGAGATAATAAGAAAAATCATTGCATGAGGAATAGTTACACGAGACTTGGTTCCACTTAGTCCAAATGAACACATGTACATGCCATGAGACATTTCTGAGAATATTTTCTTTTGCTTCTGCAAGCACAAAAATCTACACAGAAAGGCAAAGAGCTGTAAACCCTGCTCTCATTGTCACAAGGGCAATAAAATATGTAGAGATCCACAAAAACTGTTACAGCTTAGATCTTCAAATGGGTTAGTTCATGTATGAAAAGCTAGGAGGAGATATATTTATTCTGATATTTACAAATGGTGTTCTGTAACCACACAAAGCTATGAAAAACAAAGCTATGAAAATTTTACAATTCCTGCAATTACTAGAATGTTGTGTGTACTCTCTGATTATAAAATTACCAAAGAACTTTGGTTCAGCTTTGCAATCAGTGGTAAAGCAAACATACCTTGCATACAAAGACTGTGCTTGGATTGCTAATATGCAGCATACTAGCTGGCAAGAATATTCTTTTTCCAAGAGGACAAGAAGATGAGTTTCTTTTTAGTAAAATACAGCATCTTGTATGTCAAATATAAAATAACAATGTAGAGAAGAAGCAGTATATTTTAATTGTGAAAGGCAAAATTTTGAAAGACAAACGAAATCTGTAAAAACATGTCATACTTTGTCACCAGTTTTGACACTTTTTTCTTTTTTTTTAGAAAGCATTTTCATTAGAGAATTCATTCAAAAACACCAATTACTGTCAGCATACTATAAAAACTATATAGTATCCTTATCCAAAGAACTTCCATGTAATAATAAAATTTTGCAACATTGCAAATCCCAGTCTAAGATTGTATTAGGGACTTCACATTTATTGTAGGTACATTCATATATAAGTGATGTATAATATGTTCTCTATATACTTTAATAATATTTCAAATATATTAACCTTTACTAAATCTAGAATAATTATATCTTGCATATTAAAATTATTTTAGCTTTTTTCAAAAATTAACAAAGAACTTCAAGAAATAATATTTTTGATTGACAAATAATTTTCTAAAAGAATGTGTGAAGGTTTGTAGTCAATGTCTATAGGAAAAGTCTATTTTCCTACTGTTTGGAGGAATTCTAAGACTGAAAGCAGTTTAACTTCCTCAGCAAGAGAAGGTTTTAGGGATTATGCTGAAGCACAGATTCTGGCATGAATCCTAGACATGTGGATTCCTTGAATCGCAGTGTACTCAGTAAAGATCTGGTGTCAGTCCTGGATCAGCCTCTGGTCTGGAGTTCTCAGGAAACATGAAGAGGTTCTCAGGAAACTTGAAGAGGTTCTGAGAATTTTAACTAATAGGAAAAAGCAGACTTCACAAATGGTCTCTGCTGTCTGGCCCTTGTCAGCCCTTACAGGATACCCTATTGACTACTGCAAGAAATACTTTTATTTTAGGAATTTTTTGAGGATATGGTACATGTCTAAAACTAGTGAATTAATAACAATGACAGAAAAAAAAAGATTGTCTATAAATTTATTTTAAGAGTTCTTATGTAGAAGCTAAAAATAATATTAGAGTATTTCAGAGCAAACACGTCTGGATATCACTGCAATAAAGAAATAGAAAAAGTCTCACTTTTTTCTGAAAACAAAACAAATCAAGAAAAAGTCTTAAAAACATTTCTTTCTCTAGGTAAAAACAATGTAGCCAAGTAACAAAAAGCAAACAGGAAAAGTCAGAAGGTCTACAAGTGATTTCTACTGGTTCTTCAATGATTCAACACAAGACATTTGTTCAAAAATCTACAGGGAAACAGAACTTCTCTGGAACCATATTCTATGTTTTAAATTACTTACAGAAAGCATAGTTTAAATGAACAATACAGCCATAGAAGTCACACAAGTCACTAATAGTTTCACTTTCTATTATTTATATATTTAAAATTATATATTTTAAAAATACTCTTAGAAAGATCTGGCTTTTTATCGGTTCTTTGTAAATACATAAATTACCAAATAATACTTTCCCTTCCATATCTACATAAATAAGTGCATATTTGCACAGTTTCTAAATTCACTGTAACTTCTGATGATGAATGAACAAAGTAATTCTGACAATATTTAACACTTACTCACTCCTTTATATCTCTGTCATGTTTCATAAAGATTCAGTCTTTCATCTCCATAAAGAAATGTTGTTTCATCAGCTAGCCTTTCATTAGAAAGTCACCTACCTTTTTATAAGGCCTCTAGTCCCAGACTAGAACAATCTGTCTGCCTAAAAGCCCAATTGTCTTATCATAACAACTCATTTGGAAGCACAGCCCACCATAACTGCTGAATTCTTCACTGATGTAGCACCTTACACTGAAAGACGTTAATATCTGCTTGGCAAGTGAAACGTTTTCTTGGCTCTCCATCTGTGAGGCATAACCGAATGAAAGGTGGTAAGCAGCGGTCCATAGTTTTCCATAAAAGATCATTGTTAGCTTACTAATTTCCATAGTAGTGTTTCAGAAATACCAGTCACTGTAGATGAAACTGGTACCAACCAGAGATTACCTGAGCCTTTTCGGCAATCTGCTATGGCCCAATGCACTTTTGAGTTGTTTCCATTTTTCATCACTTCACCAAGACTTTCCGTAGGTTATTAAACAATAATATTCAATGGGTCTATCCACAGACAGTGTTACAACACAAAAGAGAAATGGATATCACAAGGGCAGACTGATCTTACTGATTTTTATCAGGTTGTGCTGTGTGAATATACTGAGAATGTTATCTAATACAAAAAAAATCCAAGTATAAATTATTCAGAATTAAAAACTTTACAATCTCTTGGGAAATTTTGCCAGCTGAACTCTTCTTTGAAAACTACTTTCAGCAATGTGGAAATGTTTATTAATTTGAGGATGATTTGTATATTACAGATATGGGGACACCTCTCCATCTTTACATGTCAATCCAGCACATGAATTCATACTGTTCTTTTCAACTCAGGTAAGCCAAGAATGACTATATCAGGAAAACCCAGCCAAAGTCTGTAGACAGGCTGAATCTGTCTTTTTACAATTAATGGAAGTGTCATTCCAGAAGACTGTGCACAGAGACAGTGTAATACTACCTCAGACAATTGCCATTCTACCACTTTTCTATTAGCATTGCGGTACTGCTCACCAGGGCACAAGCTGTTTTTGGCTATGTGATCCCACAGCATTGCATTCTGACACATGCTAGTTCAGATTTGCACAATGAATTCTTTGTGGTTAGAACCTGAACGTCTGTGGATTAACCTACCACAATATTTAAATCACTGAAAATCAAAACCTTACTCCTCGTACCTGTGGGAAGAGAATAACATACGCCTTGGTTTGGTTGCCTTTGTAACAACCATAGTTCCTTGAGGCTTACAAAGAAAAGAGTCACCTCATAATCATTCAGACTAAAAGCAGAGGCCTGTGCTAATGAGCAGAGGAACCAAATTCTGCTTACATTCTGAACTATGCCTCAGAATACAACTCAAGGTGTGATTCATCTCACCGAGTTTTACCATCTAGAACTTAGGCATCTATTTTCCAACTGTAAACTAGACTACCCCTAAAGCAAACAGAGAAAACAAAAAGGATCTTCTAAAATAGTATCTAAAATAGGTATGGTAAGTACTGTCTAGATGTGCCTCTCTCTTTACACTAGTGAGTGGGGTTAGAGGCTCAGGTGCATTTATTCTGTCTTTACTAGCCTACTTTAGGTCTAGGTTTTCTCAACAGTCAGAAGAGGAAGATAAGCATCTTCAGCATATAACTCATCACACTTTTTTCTTCAAAGTTGATTCTGGAATGGGATAAATCACTTCTGAAGTACCTTCACTGACTAAAAGAACCAACCTGGAAAAAACTCCCATCAAGAAGTAACTCAAGCTGCCTAGGACAAAAGTCACCTGTGGACACATCTATTAGAATTGGTTAAAGCAAAAAATTGCTAGTTCATTTTTAGCTAAACTTTAGTAGTCAGTTTGATTGGTATTAACTAGCAGCAATAGAAGAATATCAATGAGATATTGTCAATTTAGAAGCCAAATGAATAAGGACTGTCCCATCTGTTAAGTAAGACAGACATAGGCAACTCATTAAAATGCCTGCTAGAGTGATTATTAGTTCAAATTGGACATCTGGGTAAAATATTCACAATTTGCATTATAACTACTTTGTTGATATGTTTTATGTCTCCACTAGTTCTACCAGAATAAGCAAACTCCTTCTGCTGGTTTATGTTCTTATGGAGTTACAGTTCCTCAACACAGCAGTAAATCAGTAAACGCCCATGCTCAGTTGCAGCAGCCCAACTATTTTATTTTCCATTATAATTCATTGCCTTATTGAGACATTCAATGTCTCTAAACAACTGTCCTCCTTCAAAGATACTTGGTCTTTAATTTTGGTATGAACACTGAAGTTTACACACATGAGCAGAATGAACAAACACAGTGTGAACAAAGCTCATTTTGCTAGAATAGAGGTTAAGGAGGCACACACTGCCCCTACCGTCCATCCTTGTCTTTCAAGAGAAGGGGCAATTTTTTCCTGAGCTGATTGGAGCATGGTGCTAATAATGCCAAGGTCATGGGTTCCATCCCTGTACAAGGCATTCACTTAAGAGCTGGACCTTGTGGGTCCCTTCCAACTCCAAATACTCTGTGACTTTATCTTGAATAATAAAATGGAGTCATTAATACAAATGCAAATTTTACAGAGGAAAATTTCATATAGACACTTATCCTTCCAACCACTTTGTTCATCTGATCATTTTGATTTGGCTTTTCATTTGTATGCTTTAAAGAAGATTTTATTGTTGCATAATGACAGCTATGTGAAGAATGGTCACACATACCTAGGCAATGAAAAACTGAAAGGAAAGATGCAGATCATTTACCAAATACCTAGACTGTGAGTCAATATATTTTTGGATGCCTCAAGTTTTACCAGTGTGTGATGGAAATTATGAAAATTGAGGACAGCAAGGTTACTGCTGGTAAATTATGGTTTAGAATTAAACCAAATTATTCAAAACTTAAATCAGTAAAATAGCAGAGACAGTCATGAACCATACAGAGAAACAATAAAAAAGGAAAAAGGAAAATAATGGATTTGAAAAGAAGTTTGTTTGCAGCAAGGGGATTAAAAAACCCTATGACCTACAATCTTAGCTTGTCAGAAATTGTCTGAAAGTCTATTTAGTGACCAAAGAGACCTGTCTAATTCATTCACCATTTTTATCACTTGACTATTATGCTGTGTTTCACAGCTGGGGAGTAAACATGCCCAAAGCTGACATTCTAAGTAGCTCTGAAAATATTTAGATCCCAGACATATTTTTAAGCAAATTGCAAATTTGGCTTCCCCCTTTAAGAAGTTACCAAAGGGCATGTGGCTCAGCCAGTCTCCAAACTGGCTGTTATGCTTAGCAGGAGTTTACCTCAAGCTGATTCTTTCATAGGGTCAGCAGGCAATCCAAGAATGGTAGTAATATTTTTGGAAATTCTGGTTTTGGTCAGCCATAGGAAAAAAAAAAGTAATGAGTTTAACAGTGTTAAATCAAATGCTGCTGGAAAGATATCCACAAGTCAGTTCAGTGTGGAAATATTTCTGTCTTGGCTTAAGCTCCTAATCTTTTACTGGAAAGGGAAACATATATGACCATTCATTTATACCTTAATAGGAAAAACTAAAAATTAAATTAATCTTGGTCTCAAAGCATATAAAAAACTTTTGAGTATTACATGCAAACTCACTCTTTTGATTAAAGAGGGCCTTTTCTTAAATAGTAATTATCACAGTCTAGGCTGTATTTTACAGCAGAAAGAGGACTAATTTCCAAAACTGTGAATGAGAGTTCAGCTGTATGGTTCTCATGGTGTATCTTCCCCCCAAAATACTGACAGTTGAAAAATAAACAAAGTAATGTTTACACTATGATTCAAAATTCTCTAAGGAAAATGGCCTGGTATAATTTCATTCTACACCTGTTTCAACCGTGGTGGGGGAAAAGAAGCCTATGTAAATTTCAAAAGTAATTAAAAAACATAATGTGTCTGAAAGATGCAGAATCACTGACTCTGGTGAATGAAATCATCCGAACTCTCTGAATTCAAATCATCTGAAGGAAGTGGTCAAGAGGAAATCAAACATCTCAGGAAGATTAGACTAGAAGTTTCTATGAAGGAATGGAGAAGAAAGGTATCAACCAGCAGAGTCTGTGCTATAAACTTTTTGATGTGAGTGTGACCAGTAAATATCTAATAGCAAGTGTATATGAAGATTTTTTGCATATTTTCAATATTTTTTTAATTTTTATTCTTTTCTAAATTATAGGCCACAGAAACAACCTCCCTTCACTTATTCAATCCAACTGTTCCTAAGCTAAAATAAGAACACAGTGTCTGCCAGGTCTGCAGAACAAGAGGTGTGTTCATGGTGATGAGCTGGGACAAAAAATTGCCAGGGCACAACTGGATTTCCAAAATAATTTTTTCTCTTCAACTCAGGCTAGAGCAGATTGTGACAGTATCACCAGGTTCCTAAGACGACAGCAAGAACTAGTAAGAATGATACCAATACCTGAAGATAATCCCTTGCATTCCTTGTTACTACCAGCAGTAATTCACAAACTAGCAGTGATTTTAAACCCAAACTTGTCAACCAGACTCCAGCTGTAGCACTGGTTTTTTTCTTATTTCAGACAGTGTTATAACTTGGTATTTCATATGTATTTGCTTCATAGGACTTTTAAGAAAGGATGAAATGAAAATTTTATTATTCAAATAAAAAATCTAAGAAAATTTGTCCAAAATATCTTTACTTATGGACCTGGAATGGAAGAAAGTTCTTCAAATTATCACTGGAAAAGTTATAAGAATATTAGAGTTACTGATAAAGCTAGAGCTTTACCAAAATTTATTTTGATTACCACAGGCTAAATTCAGACAAACTTAACTCCAAATGTATTTAATACCCACTGTCTTCTCCTTCAGGTTTTCCCCCAAAAAAATATTCAGAACCAATTTTGTCTACAGTTTTCAGATTCAGTAACTTCCCTGAGAGGAAAATTAGTGGAGCCTTTAAGTAATTTCAGAACTGAAAACTTGTAAATAAAATATAGTAATGATTTTCAGTTCTGAATGGTGTTTTTCGGGTTCAATATAGGAGATTCTTTCACTTGCCTTTTGTCTTACATGTATGGTATTTTTTCTTACAGTGACTATGGTCATAACTAGAATAACAGCAGAAAGTAGAAATTCTGTTAACAACTGTGATTTTATTATTCCTCCATTTTAATTACTCTCATAGACAGGTACTCTGTAGGTTGCTCCTTCTCACCAAATTTTAACTTCTCTCTTACGTGCAGTAATATAAGTGATACCAGCAACTGAGTCACACACTGTAACAGATAGATTACAAAGTGTTACTCACATTTTTCAAATCATTAGACTTCTTTCTGAAATTCTGTCCAGAGTCATGTATTTAGTGGGAAAGAATCAAACAGAAGAATGAGTGAATGAGTGAGCAAACAACAGAAAGAATGACAGTTGCAAATAGGAGACATCTGAGCTGAAATTTTTTAGGGTAATTAGAGAATTTGATACCTGTGAGAAACAGGGCACATTGGCATTACCTACAGGTGGCTCACTGTAGTTTATTTACACTATCAGCACTTCTCTAATATTACTGTAAATTTTCTGAGAAGAAAAGCAATAAATTAAAGAATCCTACATTCGACAAAAGGAACAGAGTACAAAAAACTTGTCAAATCAATCCCTCATCCTGTTCATCTCCTATCCTGAAGGTAACTATTATCTATCTCCTTTCTATCTAACTCAGCATGCCATCTGGAGCCATGAGCAGACTGAAAAAAATGCATTTTCTGTTCTGTGGCAGAAGCACTACTCACAATGCTACAAAGTAATCTCAGCATTTCTGTTTTAAAGCCACTTAGATCAGTTGACTGTGAATATACTGACTGTAGATACAAATAATACTTTACAATTTTTTAAAAAATTACATTAATTTCTCTTTATTTTTATGTGATTATATAGTTATTAGAGGTAAAAGATTTCATTTGGCTTTATTTAATAAAGAGAGAAAATTTGGCAAGATCAATCAGTTTTGTTCCATTCAGGATTTAACAAATAGATTTTTAATTGGATATTTCACATTTGATTCAATATGAGTTTAGAAATTGTCTTACAGAAACTGCTGCAGCCATATAACAAAAGAAGTTCTTTTCAATCATAATGTGAATATAACCTTAAAATGGGACAAAACGTTCTTAAAAGTTGATAGTCCACTGTATCATACACTGATAACATTATTTGCTTAAATTCTTAAATAATTTTTGTCATATTATTTCTTAATTAGTTTTGGTCATACTGTAAATTCAGTAAACATACTGCAAAATAATCTGAATGACACCATGAAAAAAAAAAGAGTACAATCCAGTGGGGTTTAATACACAAGCTTAATTCTTACTATGGGCATGTGGCAGTCACAGGGATTAGAAGATTATTTGAGTGGTGGAATTTTCCCTTTTAAAGTTAGTGCGATAACTTTCCAGTCAAATACATGTCAAAAAGGCAACTGAACACAGTAGGAGCACAGGATCCTGTGCACCTCATCCCTAAGTCAGGACAGCCTGAAGAGCATGTGCAGAGGGTGTCCCTGCATTTTCCTGTGGGTACATTCTGATCACAGCCAGCCTGTCCTTGCAGGTTTCCTCTTTGCCCTCAGTATGGTCCCCAGGGGTACCTCCTGTGACCACTGTAGGTATGGTTTCAGCTCCTGCACCTGGAGTAGTAGGGTGAGCATGGTGAGTGCTGTGTCTGCACTGTCTGCCCGACACAGGAGCAAATGTTCTGCACAAGGCTGCAGCCAGTCAGCACACTGAGCAGAGTAGCTCACCATCAGAAAGAAGAAGGATTTGCCCAAACCTACAGAAAGGGGCCTTCAACTGCTTGAGATCATCAGCAATTCTATCCTGAGAGTATTTCCCTACAAATTTTCTTTAACATTACCTATTCACCTAACAAAGGTACCACATGACACCACAAACCTGTCCTTCCAATAAATACTCACTGAATAAAACACCTGAATAGGGCAGACTCAGCTCAGTTCTCCCAAAGGAGAACTCCCATCAGATTACAGAATCTTACTCCCTTCTCACTTGTTACCTCCAATTCTCTCCTGTCCCACATACTTTTCTGGACGTGCCCTTTGACCTTTCCTTCAAGTCCTTATCTCCATCTTCATAAGCTTATTATTCATTGAATATTCATCTTTATTTTCATCTGTATGTCTAGAAATAAAAGATAAGTTTCCAGATTAATGAGTGAGCTAGTATCTACTACTGAAGGTACTGAAATCCCTTAGCTGTTAGGCAGACAAGACTTTTACGTCATTGCTATAATGATATCCATGAAAAGTAGTAATTTCTTATGCCATTTGCAAAGTATCAGATGCTGCCCCTGTGTGTTAAGCATGCCAAGAAAATTTGACACTGAGTTTCAGTGGGCACTCCATGGACTTGCTTTGCACTTGAGCATGCAGGGTCAAGCAGGGCTGAAATTTTAAATCCTTAGTGGCTTAGGATAAGGCAGTTGTCCAAGACAGTTATAGAAATGAGGAGTCATGCACAAAGAGTCACTCACAATATCCAATGGGCATTAGAACAGTTCAGTGCTGCACAATACTTCATGCGGAATAATTTGATTTCATAGCTAGTCAAAATGACATTGGAAAGCTTTGTACCAATCAAGTGGAACAGATACGCTAAAATGGTCCACTCACTTGTTCAGCTCAGCATCTATATTCTAGCCAGCTAAGAATGTCTGTCTTCACATCTTCGTATCTAGCCCTTTCATCTGAATATCTGTTTTACAGAATTCAGTTAATAACACCAGGCATTTATGTATGTTTGCTAGGGATGGAGGGAAATGTAAAAGGATTTGGTGGTAAAACAATGAGAGGTGGATGCTCTCAGGAGCTGATTTATGGTTAGTACGCTTCAACTGAACTTCAGTGAAAAGAAAACACTGCACTGCATTACAAAAGGCATTGCCTAGGACAAATAGGCATAAGAATTTCAGTGGCATTTCAAATTAATATTAGAGTCAGAAGTACCTTAAATCAATTCTTGGATGGCAATTTTTAATTTGCATAGTTTTGATGTTTCTCCTGGCAACATTTCCTAATGTCATTATCACTTACTAAAATTTGATACCATCTACAACCTGAGCCTGAATTCCTGACACACAGTACCGCAGAAGCAAATATTTTGCCAGATTAAAGAGTAGCATGTTTGGACAATTATGAAGACAAACGTTCCTCTTTTACAACAAGGAAGACTCCAAAAATATGTAAATACTAAGGCGGTTAAATTGTGTGCAACTTATTCACAAGGGAAATAACTTAAACACACAGCCCCAGGCTATGGCAAAGCCTTTGATTATGTATAGCTCAGTCAAACAAAACAGAAGACATTTGGCTCCTTCTAAGAAATTTCATCCTCATTTCTAACCTGAAGTCATATAACTTCAGGCTGTCATACTCTCTGAACTCTAGCTCAGTGCATGTGAGTAAATAGCTGCACGGGAGACCCCACATGTTTTTTGAAGTAAAAGACAATATTCTTGTGAGTCAGGATTCAATTCATTGCTCATGAAACCTATGCTTCTGGGGACATAAAAGTTCCACTAGAGCTCAACTGTTGTCTAAATTCCCACCCACAAACACTTCTAGTGGACAGATCAGCCTGGTATTATTAACTTGAGAATAAGAATGCTTGAAATTCTCTTTCTGTTAATTATAATCTGTTAATCTAAAGTCTCATCACAATTTAAACTGGTTAGAATGCATGTTTTGTTTCTTAGGCTGAAATTTTTCTCTAATTTTTGTACTGAATCCTACCACATATATGTGGTGGCTGTGGTCCAAGTTATTTTTGCATATGTGGATAAAGGAAGGGGAAGAGGTTCCATTTAAAACTTTAAAAAGCCTTTGAAAAATAAAAACTAAGGGGATAAGACAGTAACTTTAGGACATGTATATCCATGTTTTTTCATGTCCATAGGTATATGCTACTATAATATGACCTGGTATTAAGAAGAGCAAACTGAAATTTAAATAGCTACATGTCAGCTTCCCATCTTTTGTTGTTGTTGTTGTCATGATTTTTTTTATGGACAGTTAAGAAAAATGGCAAAATGCTAATTCACACTTCCCATCACCTTGGCTAGGCATACACTAAGGGTTCAGCCACAATTTGCACTAGGTTTCAATTTGTTTGTTGGATTCTTTCTTGATTTTTTTCTTTCATTGTTCAGTAGAAGAACTATTACATTTATCATGGTTATTCTTCCCTCAGGTGAATTCAAAGAATATGAAAGCAGTGAAAGTAAAATGTTATACAAGAATGTCTAAATGTAAGGCTAGTTGATACAAAGACAACAGATGACTTTGTGCAGGGAGGATAAAGTAGAGAATCAGATAAGGAAAACATGAAGTAAAGGAAATTTAGAAGGAATTTATTTTATTATTTTAAATTATTTTTTGCTAGCCATGGCTGTTGACCTCTAAGGTCAAAGGGTCTTCCTTTGTGTTTAATATCAACATGGTCCTGAGTTTTACCTGAACTGAAGTTATGAAGCTGGAGATTCTCTAGGCAGTCTGTCCAAGACAGGTGGGCTTTCCTCATGACTGGTTTTAAACTAAACCAAAGAACAATAAAGAGATTTTTCATGTAATTTAAGTGTGTGCTTACAGTTTGCAGTCTGAAAAATAAATGTCAGAGGCAACCACTTGTTTTGGTTGATTCACAGTTTCAGAAGAGGTTTTGCTTTTAGGTCACATTACTTGTGAATTGAGAGTTTTAAAAATGAGGTCACATTAAGTAAAAATGAGCAACATTACCAAAGAAAAACCAACCAAACCCTACCATATTAAGCTTCTTAAATGCAGCAAATAAAATCAGCCAACCTTTGTAATCTTCAGAATTTGCATTAAGTTCTATTTCTGGCATTCGAAACAGAAAAATACCTAACAATTGAGTTCCTAAATATTTGTGGTGGGTTGACTCTGGCTAGATGCCAGGAGCCCAGCAAAGGTGCTCTATCACTGCTCTCCTCAGCTGGACAGGGGAGAGAAAATACAACAACAGCTCATGGGTTGAGATAAGGACAGAGAGAGATCACTCGCCAATTACTGTCAGGGGCAAAACAGCCTCAACACAGAAAAATTAACTTCATTTATTGCCAATCAAATCAGAATAGAGTAATGAGAAATAAAAAAATCTTCCCCACCCATCCCTTCTTGCTGGGCTCAGCTTCAATCCCAATTTTCTCTACCTCCTCCCCCTCCAGCAGCATGGAGGGATAGGGAATAGGGGCTGTGAACAGTTCATCACACATTGTCTCTATTGATCCTTCCTGGTCAGAGGGAGGACTCCTCACACTCTTCCTATGCTCCACTTCAGGTCACTCCCATGGGAGACAGTCCTCCCCAAACTTCTCTAATGTGAGTCCTTCCATAGGCTGCAGTTCATGCAGGTCTCTCTCCAGCACAGGTCTCTCTCCACAGAGTCACAAGTCCCACCAGCAAACCTTTTCCAGCACAGGTTCCTCTCTACACAGGTTTACAGAACCTGCTAGGAGCCTGCTCCAGCACAGACTTCCCATGGTGTCACAGCCGCCTCTGGGTTTTCATCTCCAGTGTGACCACCGCCTCCTTCAGGCTTCCACCTGCTGCAGCATGGGGTCCTCTACAGGCTGAAGGTGGATATCTGCTCCACCATGGACCTCCATGAGCTGCGGAGCTGTGTGTCTCACATATTCTCACTCCTCTGTTCTCTGGCCACAATTGCTCTTGTGCAGTAACATTTCCCCCCTTCTTAGCTACCTTATCCTGGAGGTGCTACCACCACCCTATGTGGACTCAGCCTTGGTCAGTGATGGGTCCATCTTGAAGCTGGCTGGCTTTGGCTGTACTGGACATAGTGGAAGCTTGTAGCAGCTTACCACAGAAGTCACCCTTTCAACCCCCTCCCACTACCAAAACCTTGCCATACCAACCCAATATAATATATATACGGAGAGAGGATTTAGAAGTCTCAAACTTACAAAGCAAAGCTGTGATAAGTATGCTCAAAGACATGCCAAGACTTTCAAAAACATTGCAATATCTGTAGTCTACCTCTGTTTCTCAAATGCTCCAGAAGTGGCAGATGATATTAGTCAGAACTGACCATTAAATATATCTTACAAACAGTGTTGAATTTAAAATAGTCGCTGTTTAAAACCAGGCAGGTTATCTTTCCCAAAATGTATGGGAAATAAATATAAAATTCATATGATGTTCAGTCAGAAGAGAATGCCAAGGGTTACAATTATATATTTGTCCAAAGAGATGGTTCTGGTTTTGGTTCAGAACTATTTTATATAAATAATATTTTTCTTGGACTGCTTTGAAAGCTTACCTCTAAGTGCTGTTACTTTATTATGTTTATCACTTGCTTCACTTTCCTATGAAGCCGAAGGCAAAAACAACATCTGTCAAAGACAATGATTTCCAAATCAGGCCTTCTACATCCAGGCAAGCTGCATCAAAATAACAGGCCTTTCAGGCTTGGCATCCAGAGAGATATCTGTGCTTTAAAAGTATTTGGCAGCCATGGTTTTTACTGCCTGTCAACAGGAGATCAGTGAACAGATAACCTCAATGAGTAGTTGATTAGTCGATCCTTCAGGAAGCCATCCCACAAAATTACCAGCCTTGCCAATTATCACCTCTCTTTTTTTCTCATATGGGGATGTTGGTGAGGTACTGCCATGAACCTAAATCCAGATGTGTTTGTTCAGTCAGATTTTCTCCTGGCTTAATCAGGTAAAGATTCTTTTGATTCACCGAGAACTTGCTCAAAATTTGATCCATCTTCAGTGAGTATGTTGCATCACCTTAGACATTGCTGGACAGAACTGCCTGGTTATGTCTAATTCCACAGACTTTATAAATTACTACCTCCAATACATGTACCTTCCATTAAGTAGCTAATTTTAATGCAGGGTGTATTACAAAACTATTATTGAGAAGACTATTGAGAAAAGACTGAGACTTCACAAGCATAGTGAGAACCATGTCTCTTTACTATTATAGACAAAGCCTTTGATCTTTAGTCCTGTCTGAAATGAGAATGTGAGTTGGAGAGAACTGGATAAAGATCAGTCAAAAAGAATGGAAAAGAAACTAATAGGTGGAAAACATCTACCCTTAAATAACAATTAGAATTGACTGAAATCTATGAGGCATATCTAAAGGCTATGCTGGAATCATGCATTTCTTTCTAATTTGCCCATCCTGTGTCTAACAGCAAGTTCCTTTCTTTCTTTCTGGCACAGGTTGATTGAAGTGTCTTTCATAATCTGTACCTGGTAGCCATTTTCTCCACCATTGTTCCCATTTCTTGGGCTTCTCTCTCATAGGTAGAACTATTCTTGCATACTTTTGGTTTCATTAGTGACAGCATTGCCTTTGAGACCTGATGGTTCTGTCTCTGCAAGCAAATGGTTTCCTGTGCAGAAATGTCAGATCCAGACAATCCTCCAGCACCTTTAATCACATCCCAGAAAATAGAATTTTTAAGACATATTTTCGGTTTAAATCACTGAAGCTTCACAAGCAGAATGTTACTTTCTCCTGGGTTTGTTTTTTTTTAATATATATTATATATAGTAATAGCTGGCTATTGAAAACTAAATAACAGATCTTTATTTCACCCTGATTATAGTTGTAACAAATATGAATTTTTTTTGTAAATTTCAGTGATGGAAAATTATCATATAAAATGTGTGCTAGACTAACTGCCACTAATAAAAGCTTTGGAATTTTCCTACAAACACATGCAAACCATACAGGAGGCTAAAAATAAAAAAAAACCCTGAACATTTGACATTTCTTATTTTATGGTACAGATGCTAGTACCTATGTATTTCTGGCTTAAAAAAAGACTAAATAATGTTGAAAAGCCTCCCATGACATTGAACTCCACAGGCTGCAGACCAGTCTCTGGGCCAAGTACTGAAATTCTTACTCCTTTCTTCAGAAAATATACAATGCATTCCTTCTGGTTTTGCATTCTCAACAGAAAAATGAGTCAATTTCAACACAGCTTAACCATGAATGAATTGAAAAAGAATTTCAGAAAGAAAAAAAAAGAGATCTGACTAGCTGTGAGTAAATGCCAAGAGGCACAGGAAACCTTAGAACATCACAATCAAACGCACATTCAAAGCAGATAATTCAAATTTCATTAACTGGCCAAGATTTGAACACTCTTTGTCCAGATTCAAAGTACTGATTGTAGCATACAACTTCTGTCAAATAGAGATTTTAACACGGAATGTCAATATGCTCTGTTTCAGATGGGAAGCTCTTCACAGAAAGAAAAGCTGTCATTCTTAAGATTTTGGCAGACCATTATCTATGGCAAACTACTAATGGCAGTAGTAATCTGTCCCGACAGAGGGACAGGTGGTAGTTTGTCCTTTCAGCTCCACCTAAGGGCATTAGTGAGGCCTGAGGTCCTCTGTTGGTTCTTGGGGTTGGTTTTTTCACATAAAGAAAAGCTCTCCTTTAAGATAAAGAGACTCAGGTACTATTTTAAAGCACTATCATATAGACAACTCTTTTTTGAAAGAGTATAATGCCCACTAACTCATATCTTTCTGCCTATCACAGCAGTAGTGATGGTCATGTCTAATTTATGAAAAAGTGCATCTGTCAGTTTTAAGATGTCACCTTCTAGCCCAATTATACTTTTTGTTTTCACTCTCAAATTATTTCAGGTGCTAGACATTAATCACACTTTTCACTTTGCTTTTGTTTCTGAGTAGTTTGCCACGTTACCTGCTCAGAAATTTTGAGGTGGTTTAAGGAAGTTGTGATACAATGTTGTCAGAACAAATTATGAGATGGATGTGAAATCTGTACATTCTTTGATAAAGATATTAGTGTGCCATGGCCCAACAGATTTCAAGACTCATTTACTTGGTTTTGTGCCACTTAAAAATTTTCAGACAGTTTTGTCATCAATTCAGAAGCAAAAACTGCTGATTTTTGTCATCTGTATAAAAGTAGTAGCCTTTGGGTTATTCAGTTGACAAAATTATTACAGTTGGATTTCTATACTTTGCAACACTGGGTTTTACCTGCATCTTCTGAGGATATTCACAATGCAATCCTTTAAGAAGTCCTACATAATTTTAGACAACTTTTGTCTCAAATAGTCTTTAATGAGATAAAAATGTTAACCTGTCCTTACTATGTGATGCTAAGGTACTTTTTATCTCTAACAGCTAAAGTGAGAAAATTAAATCCTGAAAAATTTAACATAATGGTTTTCTGTGAGTCATTTCTTCCTTGATTTTTACTTTTGTCCATGGTGTAAAAACAAATTGAAAGCTAACAAATGGAGTCAATAAGAAAACCTTTTACTCTGTTATTCATGATAAGGTCTAGAATTCTGAAGGCATTTTGAAATGTTCTCTATGAATAGGCATAGGAAATTTTTCTGAGACTAGGTCTACTCAAGTCTCCTTAATAAACTTCACTGTCTACAGAGTCCTTGGCACAAGAACTTGTCCTGTTAAATACTCAGAATTGCTGGTGGTGTTATTCATCCAAATATTCTACAATTATTATGAAACAAAGAATAGCAAGAAGATAATTAATTTTGTTCTATTTCATTACCACTAAAGTTGCTAAGTTTGGATTTGGCTATGTCTACCGTTATGCACAGTTCTGGTAATTTTGATCTAGCTGTTTTCTACCTGGGTAGGATAACAGTAGAACTGATGATAACAAAGCATGGACGTGTACCAATTGTATACATTTGCCTGAACATTTACTTGGATTACTAGAGCCTGTGCCCTCATGTCTTCCCTGTTACTTTTATCCAAGCTGAATAAAACAAAGCTGACTCACATACTCCTCCTCATGTTGCAGTCACATTGCCCTCGTCAGTGAACAAAGCCTTGAGTAGGGTGACATTAGGGGATATGACAAGAGCACCCTTCTTTTCTGGCTCCCTTTGGGAACATGGTGAGTGCTGAACCTGTGTTAGTCTCTTGAGTGCCATGACTGATTTTAATTAGCATTTACAGAGGCTCTCTGCTGAGCTTGATGTATTGTATCCACCTTTCCTGTTGGGGGGGCTGAGGTGTGTCAGAGTGGTGTGTGTCATGGAAAAGGGTGTCCAGAACAGGATGCAGAACCTAGATATGGTCTAACAAGTGTTCCAAGTAGAGGGGTTATTCATTTTCCTTGCTCTCCTATTTCCTGTCCTGTGAATATAGCCCTGGATGCTGTGGGTCTTCTGGACTGTCAGGCACACTGCTGGTTCTTCCCAGTGGCTGTATGGGCCTGTGTTTTGGATTTGTGCAGAACACAGGGTTGATAATAGAGTGATGTTTTTGTTATTGCTGAACAGAGCCAAGGCCTTTTTTGCTTTTCATACTGGCACACGGGAAGCTGAGGGTGCAGGGGAGGCTGGGAGGAGGCACAGCTGGGCCAGGTGTCCCAAACTGACCAAAGGGATATTCCATACCATATGACATTATGCTCAGTATATAAAGCTGTGGGGACATTGGAGTGAAGGCATTTGTATTCCCAAGTAGTTGTTGCCTATGATGGGCCCTCCTCTCCTGGACATTGCTGAGCACCTGCCTGTCTGTGGGAAGCAGTGAATGATTTCCTTGTTTTACTTTGCTTGTGTGGGCAGCTTTTGCTATTGAACTGTCTTTATCTCAACCCCTGAGTTCTCTAGTTTTTACCCTTCTGATTCTCTCCCTGATCCTGCTGGTGGGGGAGTGAGCAAGTGACACTGTGGGGCTTGCTGATTGGGGTTAAACCAGAACACCCATGAAGACAAGATTTTCTATTAAAGGAAAGGAGAACTTGATCCTTCAGGAAAAAAAAAAAAAAAAAGCCTATTCATAGTAATTCAAACATTTGACGGCTTATTTATACGGCTCCAGAATTAGGACCTAGGCATTAGTAAAAAGCCTTAGTTCAGATATGGCAGACTGATTCAATGATGCTACTCTAAACTATGTAGAAAATTATTGAGAAATCCGTCCTCATAATCTAACAGGAAATAACTTGCACAAAGAAGCACCTATTTTAAGAAGCATAGCATAAGTTTGTCACAGTTTGAATTGTTGACTAGAACTGGATTTGACACATTCCATAGAACGTACTGTTCTTTCTTCCTTAAGTTGTTTTGACATGAAAATATGACCATCTACTAAAATAAGGGAGATGTTTGGTGCCAAGGAATGCTAAAGTAATTTTTGTTTTGGGGGAAGGGAGAGGGGTAGAATGGTGATAAATATTCATTAGAAGTTTTAATTTCAAAATTATAGTTTTACCATCTTAACTTAGAGGGTAAATAAATGATCTTGCCTTTTCTGGAATTTTCTACAATTAAGATTTGGTAAAAGGCTCCAATAGGATTAATTTACATGCACATGCAATACAAAGTCTCTGAATCCTGAAGTTTTAAAAATTCCATCTGGCAAACCTCCTGTGATTTGAGATTAAATTGCCAACTGCTAACCATGCAGCTCTTGCTGCTTTAGGCACTGACATGAAAATCCAAGGAATGTATCTTCTGCCAGAAAAGGATCTTACCCTATTATAATTGTTCATCATTATGGCATTTTAATGCTACTGAATCTGGCATATTCTTTTTAATTAAACTTGGACTCCTAGTATATAGTTTTAACCTATGACTCATTTAAAACAGTGTCTCTCCATTTAATGCAATAACATTCAAATTCAACTTGTATTAAAAGTCTGCAAGTAAAGCATTAAACTTCCAGGCAATGAATAAAATTGGGGCGGTAATTGAAATTACCTTGGACTCTACAGGCTGACCTGGAGTCTCAAATGAAGGAAACCAGATTAGGATTATATCATACTACATCAGCTGTGACTCTACTATTAGGCACAGTTTTGGCTACAGTCAAGGTGAATGGGTAACTAGTTTAGGAAAAATAGTGTCCAAACTGACTTTTTGTTTCATGTTAAACTTCAAATTCTTCAAGCACTTTGTCTGTCTCTGGGATAATACATGAGCAAAAGACATTGTTATGAAATTTTCTAAAATCATAATGGACCAATCTTTTAGGCAGTTCTAAGAATCACACTTACTCAAATTCAATTTTTTTTTAATCTGGATTGATGGATATTTCCTTGAAAAACATTTCTAAATTATTTAATGATGTATTCAGCCCTACTTTAAATTAGAGATCTTTGAAAAACTCACAATTTAGTGTTCATCCTGTACTAACTCTAATTCATATTTTACTGAAACATGCCTAGGGAAAATTGATTCCTAATCTTCTACATTCTTCTTCTTTCCATATAATGTATAATATAAAGTGTCAGAAGTTTTCCATAAAAATTGATATATTTATGGAAACATCAGGATATGTGAGTGCCTCAGCCTTTCTTAGTGTTAGTCCCTCTCAGCCTTTCTTCTCTCAATGAAAGAACACACATTCAACACTGTAATGCAATCTGCCTTGCTGCTGCTTATTTAGTGAAACCCTCAAAACCCCTACTAGAAAAGCTGCTAGGAAGAAGGTAACTAACCTATTATCTTTTCCCCAAAATTTTGGAAGACAGACTGTCATGATTTCTGCATTTCTGTTCACAGGAAAAAACAATAGAGTTGCTGATGCTCAGGTAAATTAGTGGCCAACTGGCATCTAGACAACATAGACAAGAGGTAACATGAATTTATAATGCACTTCAGCAAAAAAAAATAATCACTTCCAAAGTGGAAAAACACTTCCATAATCTTATTTCATGTATCTTAAATGTGTATTTTTAATAGTACAATATAGTGATAATAGCTAAAGAAGAAGCAAATGCATTGTTTATAGAATGCTGCTAACACACTGTATTACAATGGTCAATATAAGTAGCAATTGTGCATAATTTCCTGAAGAAACTTTCATCACATTGCCACTAACTTCGCCAAGCTGATTCCTAACAAAACTGACAGGAAGTAAAGACGCTGTAAAGACATTACATGCCCACAGGCTTCACAGGGATAGGCATGCAGATACAGACACAGACCTTATTAGTGCATTGTTGAAGAACTTTTCATTTACACCAAGGAATACAGATGTCACAAATAAATTATTAGTTATGCCACTTACATGACAACTTTCTGATGTTTCATCACTGAATTTCAGCAAAGTGACGTGGGAACACTAGATATCTCGTTTCAATATACAAATGTTTCTGTGTTGAAGTTCTCTTACATGTTAAGTTTAGAAATTCAGTGTGGTATTTTATGTGTATGGTGTGTCAGGTGTTTGAAGTTGAATGAGGATGTTTACTGGCACTCATAAAATCTTAATATATTATGTATATTATAAATTAATCAAAATGCTAGGGAAACAGTCACCCTTTAAATAAATCCCCTTATAGGATATGTGTTACATTCAGAAATAGATATAGCCACAAACTTTATCAGTTGAGAAAGAGGAATTAATTAAAATAATCAATAATAAACAGGAATTATGTGGTATCTCTTATGTAATCACCATGCATTTACATGTTTTCAGGAACACAGTGGTATTTCTGTAGAACATCATGATCTATGCTTCAAATGTATCATAGAACTATAGAGGTGATTGGAATCCCCCTGGCACGGGCGCTGCGTTCACTACCAGGGGGGCACGCTCTCTGCCTTTTCCCCCCCAGCACGTGGTTCCCAAGGGACCAGGCAGCAGCAGAGAACTCACGGAGAGAGACAAGACAAAGAGATTTATTTCTGGTGCTACAGGGCTTTTAAAGGGAAGGGTCATTTTACTATGAAAGGGGACCCAGGTTAGGACCTATGCGGTAAGATTTAACAAGGGCCAGTTGGGGAAAGGGCTTTCACAACAGGGATTTGGGGAAGGGAAGGTACAGGAATGGTGACAATACAAAATCCACCTGTAACAAGTATTCATATCACAGTAAAGGTTTAATTTTCTGCATTGGCATTAACATTCCATTTATGACAAGAATCTTTCCATGCTTTAAGGTGTGTGTTGATCACTACATAGAACTGCTGGGCACGTGCAGCTTCAAGGACTGATGTATCATAACTCTCAGGTTAGAGTACTGTGGAGATCCTCCCAATGCCTACACACAGTAGCCTTATGAAATTCTATGTGCAAAGGATTTAAATGAAAATTAAGAGCATGGATATTGCAGTACTGAACCACACACAAGAATGAATTCATTTTAGGCAGAGTGGATTCTACTCTCACCTGAGGTAGTTATCGTAAGTCATTATTTAATAATTTCATCTTGAACTGAGAACGTCAATTAACTGCAACCTATTTCTCTCAGAACAGACATTTGTACTTTAAACCATAATTGATTGGTGATAGAGAACTTGATCTCAAGGGGCAACGAGTATTCAGATTTTGCAAGCCACCATCCCAGGGTAAAAAGGGGAAAATAAAAATGAACTCATGCAATTTAAGTAACTTTTCCTACTCCTTTCAAAGAAACACAATAATCCAGCTTTCCAAAATTTCTGATAGATAAATTATATATTGATAATTACAGGAGGAAAGTAACAACTGGGAAAAAGCCAAGGCCCTAGAACACAGGGTATTTATGAGGCTTGTCCCAGTGTGAGCTACTGTTACAGGATGAAATTCTTCTCAAACATTTTTTCTGAGTCATATAGTAAATATTTCGTCTGAGACAGAATTTACCAAAATATGGGATTATATGGAAAGTATGTGAAACATATACAACGCAAGGCCACTAAACACCAACCTCTTGTCTCAACAGGATTTTGCAACCTGGCCTCAATCTGGTATCCTGACTATGATTCCATAAGTGGAATCTATCCAAAGGAACTTCAAAAGCTGAGCTTCTGATTCAATCAAAAGAGTAATAGACCTACCAAAGAATCCTGAAAAAGTAGGTCAGAATGGATCTCAAGGGATCACTGGTTTCTACCCTTGCCAAATGTCAAAGCAGTACCTCCCAGATTTAAAGAACTAGCTTTGCATTTTGAAAATGGGGATTAAATGCATTTTATGGGAACTAAAGTTCCTGAATCTACACAGGGAAAAAACTCTGCATTTTTCTCCAGAGAAACCTCAATCAACTCTAAAATGAAAGCTTTGTTGACAATTGAGAACACTGCTGAATACGAGAAACTTTTGAGTGAACAACGTGCACTACGCTAAACAGAATGATAGTAATAATTCTTATTAAGACTGCCAAAAGATGAGTAGCATCCACAAGCCACTGGAATGTCTCCTTGTTCCCTGGCTCCTGGAAGACTGCATGCCCTCTCTATACACCTCTAAATGTCCTGTATGACATGAAATCCTGTAGGACTCTGTAAATTGCTACCAACTAGTAGTGGCCCACATAGCAGTGGTATTTATATCACAGCACTGTTTGTATTTATACAATATATAAATAGGTTTATCTGTTTATACTACTGTGCATCTTGTAAGCTGCTGTGGTTGTGCAAGCTTTGATAGGTGTGATTTCATGCCCTTCTGTCTTTAAGAGACAGTAATCAGAACATGAGAGAAGCTTCATGGCTACATCACCCTGGTGATGAAGCCAGGGGAATTACAACAAAAGTAATAAAATGAGAAATTATTGACCTATCTGATTTCAGTTCCATTTATTAAGAATAGGTCAGAAAAATGCCTCTGTGTTCTATATGTGCAGGAGCAAAAAATGTTTCTACATACAAGCTTAAAAAGTAAAATAAGTGATGCTCTGCATCAATTTCAGTATTTAGCACAAGAAACTGAATCAAAACTTAGGTCAGAGGTACATGTGAAAAAGCAACCTACTCAGTCCAGATTTTCTCTCAATTTACCCTAGGTGTAACACTTATGTAAACATGTGAACAACAAAAATAATTTATAAATCATATTTTCCCGCTTCAGAGAAAGAAAGCCAATGCACACATCTGCTGAGAATAAGAAAGGAAGCATACAGAAAACCTTATGGAAGTGACAGCACTGTGCTGGCATAACTTGTGGGAATCCAATCAGTATTTTCTAAATATTTGTTATAATGATAAAGCTTTTATAACATGTTCTGCAGTCTGCTAAAAAAAGAGCCCAGTAGGCCAGTGTATTGTGCTGTGACACGATGGAAAATATGTAATGCTTAATAATGTGATTCATTAAACTCTATAAAAATGCCCATTTTTCATCCTTTCCAAGTAACAAATAATTAAAAGGCATTCCTGCTTTTTGTAGAGACTTATTATAAGAGTAACAACAGCATAATACAATATATTTCAAAAGAACTGATAGACCTATGATGTTTCTAGTAATTATATTAATGCCTGAGCTTACAGTCTACACAAAATTAAATGAAGGCTTAAAAAATATCCAAAAAAAAAAAGACCAAAACCAAAGTAAATTAAGTAAAAGAGACCAGTGATGTTCAATGGCATACACACATAAAGACAAAATATTAATAAACTGAATATGACCAAAGCAACATTGAAGCTATTGGTAGAGCTGTACATGTTTACTCATCAAATTTGCCTCCCTTTTAGCTCTGTATTACTCCACTACTGAAAAGCATTCACAGCTTTAATTTTTATTTGTACTTCTACAAGCTTATGTCTTTTTTGTCCCTGTATTTCTTGAATATAACTTTTTCTGTGATCTTAAAACTTTTTTTCACAAGATGAGGCTGAAGATAACTTTAAGGAAGAAGAAAACATGGTGTGCACATCCCTCTACAAAGATTTCACCTTCCCATGTTCTTTTCCTTCCACATATTCCCTGACATAAGCTCAACACATTCATAGGCAGATTTTGTAATAGAATGTAGAAAGGTGAGAAGTGTATCCACTCATCTAATAAAACAGACCCCGAACACCCCAGCTCTCTGAAGCTACATGAGAAAAACTGAAAAATTCACAGAATGGCTCAGGTTAGCAGAGACCTTTGGAGGTCAGCTGGTCTAACCCCTTTCTCAAGCAACACCACCTACAGCTGGCTGTCCAGGACTGCCTTTCAACTGTCTCCAAGGAGGAAGACTTAACAACCTCTCTGGGCAACCTTTGCCAGTGTTCAGTGTCTCACAGTGAAAAGGTGTTTCCTGTGTTTCAGTGTGTGCCCATTGCCTCCTGTCTTATCACTGGGCACCACTGAGGAGAGCCTGGCTCCATCTCTTTGCACCCTCCCACCAGGGTTTTAAATACCTTGATAACATTTCCCTCAACCTTCTCACCTCCAGGCTGAACAGTCCCAGGTCTCGCAGCCTTTGCTCATGGAGTCCCGGATTTTGTGGCTTTTTGTTGGGCTTTGTCCAGTATGTCTTGAACTGGGGGGCCCAGAACTGGACACAGTGATATATAAAAGAAAGTCTTCACAAGTTTCTTACGGAGTTTTTGAATACAGACTATTAAGAATTTGATTTTATCTGTAAGCATATTTGCCACTCTTGGAAATAAAAAAGAGGCTGACTAAAATGCTTTATGCATAAAAGCTTTATGAATAATACAAAAGCTCCTTACTTTGAGGACCATTACATCTTTTATACAACGTTTGGGCCATAATTTTCCCCTGACCGCTCTTATTATCTGTGGAAAAATATGGTGATTGACTAATCTGAACTATGCACCATTTATATGTGTTTTATAAAGGTTTAAATGACATAATGCACTTCAAAAGACTTTAGAAAGCTCTATTTTTTGCTTTGGCAAATACACCTGTAATTAAATTTTGTGGGGTCTAATTTAACCTTTTGTATTCAGAGGTAGATACATCAGAGAATGAAACACAGATCATAACTGGCAAAAGTGCACATCAAGGATAATTGGATTATTTTAATTATGCTCATTATGATTCCTCATAAATCTACCAAAACTACTACTAAAAATACATACCATAATAAAGCAACAATCTGTTTTCATCTGAAAAAACACATGCTGTGATCTATGAAAACCAAACTGCATTGCATATTTGTCCTTGGTCATTCACAACAAAAAACAACTACATTTTTCCTTCCAGTTGATTAGTTTTGGGACATTTAAGGCTTTTGTTAATTTAAAATTATCTTTTCCAAAAATCTTGAAATTTCTCTGATTGATAGATAAATACATTATTTCACAGAACATGTATTAGAATACACAGAATTTCTTTAGTCTTCTCCAGTTTTGGACCTGAACTTGCTCCCATTGAATTTAATATGTTTCACCTAAAGAATTTTTCCTCCCAGGTACTTAAACCATCATTCTCACAACTCTCTGAATGCAGTTCAAATGTCTTCTTCTTACTGACTGCACAATTTAAATCACAATCTCCATTGAAAAGTAGGGCAAATCAGTCTTTTTTGCTTACTTCTGTGTTTCTTTGATTTTTAGAGCCTGCAAGTCTTCTGGGGCTGATCAGACCTCTGTGGAGCAAATACAAGCTTAGCAGCAGTTGGCTGCTTTTTCTCACTGCCTTCTGTAGGCTTTAAGTCAAAAACGTTCATGAGCCACAGACTGTAAACTCCAGATCTAAATTCCTAATGGAGTGGGTGTCTGAGACCATTCTCAGACACCAACTTGCCCAACGGGCAAACATGTTCTCACATCTGGTTGCAGCCTGAACTTGTTAGAGGGGTCTCATGCACTCACATTCTCACTTTATCATTCCTGTGCATCAAGCAAAGATTCTTGGGCATACAAAAATATACCAAAGCCCAGCTTACTAGGAAATACAGTGAATTCAGGTCTTCCAAAGCTCAGCTGATCACAAGCAAAGAGCCAACAATACAGATGTTTGAATAGTGTAATGCTAAGGACTCGGAGAGTACAAGCTCACTTGCAGACCCCTAGTTCCTTGCATAGGGTCAGGTTACATCTCTGTCTGTGGGTGTGGGTTTTGGATTTGTTGTGGTGAGGGTTGTTTCAGCGAATTGCAATCTCTGGGTTACAGTGTTGTCCAAAATTATGTCTTGCAGTAAGAAGGCTTCTTCCCACAGATTATTTGTGTTACACACTACCCCACATGCACCTCAGAATTTTTGCTTTCTCAGAATTGCCTTTTATTAATCTCCATCTTCTGTATTTCAATATTTTGAAGTCCTTCAGATCTGAGAAAAATATCAATTGCACCCATTACTTTAAAAGAGCAATTAACAATTATAGTAAGAAAAAACTAACTGCACTCAGAAAGTTCTCTGTGTACTGCTATTACAGCATAACACTTATTTACTTTGCTCTCTTGTCATATAGACAAGACAAGTTCTTAAATAAGACTAAAAGAAACTGTCTGCAGCCCATCACCACTGAAATGAGAAAAGCATTGGCAAGCAATTTTAGCTGCACTTTCTATTTTCCAATTACAAGTTCTTGGATTAATTTACACTCTCCCATGTCTTAATATATATAGTTCTTTCTAAGTATGTACCAACAATTGTCAAATTTCTTATGAAACTTTAATTAGAACCTTATTCATTCAAAGTATTGTTACAAATATTTATCACTTAAAAATACCTCTCTTTACATATTTAATGTTCCGGATATTAAGTTTGTGTTCCTAATATACATTTACTTCTGCACTTAATTATTTATAAAATTAGACCATAAGAGTACAAATTATTTGAAATTTAGCTTAAACACAAGGCAAAACACTTTGTCAAGGAACACCCTTGTTTAGTGTCAGTGATGAAAAAGGCCTGTTTCCATGACTGCAGGTCTTCACTTCTCGTTATCCTATTTACTGTTTAAAATATTGCAAACTAGGAAGTGAAGCAAGAAAATGTTTTCTGGGGTTTTTTAATCAACATAAGAGTACAGGCAGAGATGTTGCTGTGGATTGGAGAATAAAGAGAAAATGATATTTTAGTTTCTTTCTCTCCCCTTGCCACTATATGACTGTGAGTGACATCAAATTACTACTGGGGAGAGAAATAGAAAACCTCTGGCCTCCCTACTTGTTAGTTTCTCCCAGTGTGGCATATGGAGCCTACCCCAACACTTCACAGCTATAGCCAACGGGACACTGATGGTGCACAAAGATTAGACTTGTCTAGTCACAGACGAAGTATCACATGTAAGAACAACATTAACTTCCTCCAGCTTTCTTTCCCACAGGTTTCCATTTGGTTACACAGGCCTCACTTCCAAATGAAATTTGAAAAAGTGATTCATTTCAGAACTTTATCTTTGACCTTTCTGCTGAGGCCACCAAGAACTGTGGCCATTAAAGAATGTGTTTTGTCATGTGAAGACAGGGAACTGGGATAAGAGTTGAACCATGGTTTCTCTTCATTCCTAACTGCAGTGGAATAATAATTTTTTTGCAACACATATCCAGGTGTTAGTCTTGACTGACACAAATTGGACCTAATGGACTATCCTCAGGTGACTCCATGATATCCAGGACAAGGTCTGCAATGTTTTGCAGCTGGAGCTCCCAGAGAGATTAGTCTTCCGCAGTCCACTCCCATGCTGTGCATGTGTTGTAACTTTCAAAGCTATAAATATTTCCTGCTGGATTGACCATTTGACCAGATGCTTTTTACCAGCATAAGCCTAAATACACTCTTGTGTTCTCATGTTGCCTATGAGTGGCCAATTAAACAGTTAAACACAAGTAAGGATATCTTCTTACTGTCAAATTCTGCTGTTGAGTTCTGCAGCACTGGCAACACCACTTACCAGTGGCAGATGTCTCCTATGGAATTTGCTCTGATGTGCTCCTTGCTAGATCCTAGTTTTATTGGCCTTCTGAATGCAACATAAATCAGCACATATTGTTTTGTTTTCATTTGCAGCTATTTGGGAGGGTTTGTGTTTCATCCCAAAGCAGCTGCAGCAGAGTTCTGTGAAGTGTATTGATGTTACTGCTGTGTTATTTTAAAGCCATTTTAGATTTTTGCTGCAGCAGCTGTCGAAGTCATATCTTCTATATCTGTAATGAAACACATAAGTAAATCTGATTTTTGCTAGCAAGACAGCACGAAGCTCTTAACAGAATTTTTGAAGACAACCTTTAAATGTGACACAGTATAGCAGATTTCTAAATGTGCTCTTTGTAAAACTGTTTCCTGGCAAAACAGCAAGACTTTAGGAGTCAGTTGGACCACTAGCAGTTAACTTCTAAAACTATCACTACTAATTTTTCTGATAGAAGTTTAACCACTCTCAAGGCATGAATAAACACCTGCCAAAGCCTCTCTTCCTCCCCAGAACACCCAGAAATGATGGTAGGTAGCCTTGCAACTACACATGCATAAGAAAAAATTTGCTTATGACTGTGGTGTTTGCCAGCATCAGCTCTTCATCCTGCAGTAGTATAGTATTTGAGTAAATTCAACCTAGAGATGGACTATTTTATTAAAGAAAAATCTTTTGAATTAAACTGTTTTGTCCAAAGAAGAAAAGAGACTTTTCTTACATAGCAGAGATACTCATTTGGAAAATATATTTCTTGTTATTTACTTTTCTGTGCTTCCTTGTAGAGACACAAAGAATACACAAATTATCTCATTGCTTCTTCTCAGAAATTTAATAGTCTGGCTTCATTGGTGAGCTTGCTATGAAGCATTCAACAGGCAACTGTTGCTGATATACAAAACAAAACAAAATGGCAAAACTACAGTGGAATTCTTTCTAATCTAAGAACCATTGCTCTGGAGAGTAACAAGCTGTGATTTCCAGCACATCTCAGTACTTTTCATCTAAACACATCAGAGAGTCTTTAATATGTCAGTTTAACTTCCATTATAAAATAGTTTGGTGGACTCACTTAAGAGCCTTACATGTCCTAATTTAAAAAAATAATAATAAAATAGTGCATACTCTCTCATAATTCAAGTGTCTCCTCCAGTAAACACAAGATGGGTGGACTCTTCAATCAAAAAGTGTAGTGGTCTCTTACAACAGAATGGATGTTTCCAAGACGAGTGGTCTTCTATCTGACTCTTATGGTGACCAGCTCTGGTTCACAAATCAGGAAGTGTCTTAATTTGGTCATTCATCACATGGACAGGGGAAGGCTGAATCAGTCAACCTTGTCGTATTGCAACACTGAGGAACACAGTGGCTGATTATGCTTTGTTCTCAATGCAGAATTCTGGCTGAAGAGATTCAGCCTTTCCACAAAACCTAGTCACAGAGCTCTAAACAATCTGAATCTTATTTCATGTCATTTTAAGAGTGTGCTGAATTGTACACATGAAATAAAACTTGTAAGTGTAGTTTTTTTCTTTGAGACTGTTTGGCAACCCATAGTATTATTTCATGTCTCTATTTTTTTCACTTGAAGCTCAGATAAGGAAATGGCCTTTAAGTGGAAAACTTCTGTAAAGTTCATCATTAGCTAGATATGAATAATATTTTTCTGTATCAGCACTAGTAGGCCAGAGTATGAAGTGAGTATGGTGTGCAGGTTTTGAAGCACAGAGCACGCTCATCGCCTCTGCAAGGGTGCAGAATTTTTAAGGTAAAATTCTTAAGAATTTTTAAGGGAAGTCTCAGGAAATGTTCCTCCCAGTTCCACAACCTGTGAAAGTAGAAGACATCAGCCACTGGGAGCTTGTTATTTTGGGCTACTGGTATATTCTGAACTACAGAGCTCATCTCTAGAAGGAAGGAAAGATGAGTTGTGAGATGACTTGCATGTGAGCTTACAATCAGGGTTCAAGAAAGAGCTGATGTGAAGATTTCTCATAATTTTGAACAATTTTTATTGAGATTTAATCTCATCTGAACATGGAGAACAACTAAGATTAACTTGAGTGTACCTGTAATTCTTATTCCTCAAAAGGTTTTCCATCCCTAATTTTAGAAAACAAAATTGATCTAATGAATTCATCTGCTTCTTTTGAGTGATACTGAAATGTGAGGAAATCATAAGCACTAAGAAAAGGAAGTCATATTGTCTGAGTAAAAGATGCTGTATAAAAAGACTCCACACATTGCAAATATACATGTTTCAATAATCACCTGAGAATTAACTCCCCAAAGAGGTATCAGTTTTGATTATTCAAAAAGAAGAGTAAGCAATACCAAAGATACCTAAACATTTTTGTACAAATGTACTTTTTCTTCATTTCTATCTTGTAAAAGCAAACTTGTGTGCAACAATTTCATTTAGTTACAGAAATATTTCTAGTTACTTTAGCAAGAAATATAAGCAAATCATAATGCTTTTAAACTGAAAACATAGCCAGAGGCACTGTCACATCTGTATGATGATGTGTGTTTTTTACTACACACTGGCCTTCCAGGCTGAAAATGCAAAATCAAATTATTCATAGCCTAGAAGTGAGATTTTCAAAGACGTAGAAATAAGTTGAAAATAAAATTCATATTACATAACTGTACATGCACTGCAGGTATAAAGAAGCGTGTTTATGACCCTGAACGTTTAAAATGCACTCCAGTATGATGCTTGAGTGCCTCCCAAAGCTCCTTTATGCCCTTTATCCAGCAGTTATTCTGCCATCAGTAGGGAAGGAGGCCAGTGGCAGCTATAGGTGGGCTGTGGACATGATCCAGCATTGCACTCACCCAGCATGTTCCAGGTTTGGGGTTACACAGCATTGCCGTGTGTCCAAAAGACTCTTCAGTAGGTTGTTATCATAACAATAATAATTTTTAAAAATAATATTGGCAAGTAATTTAGGCATTTATCATAATTCATAAAAATAAAACCACAACAAAAAACACATACAGACAATTAAGTAAAAAGATGTTTTTTAACTTTTCCTGCCCTGCTCAAGAATTGTCCAGGCCTGTGTTTAAAAGATATTCAGCCATGAACAAGGCACTCCTGCCTGTTAAACCAATCTCCACTCAAGACCTAAGATGAAGGCACAAAATAGTACAGTGCAAACTGCTCTAGCATAAGGCCATAAGTAGGGAAGTATGAACGTTCTTGGTTGTGATTTTGTGGCCCTGCACAGATACCATTCTCATAAACAGACCAATCTCTCATGGTTATTGTTCTGAGATAATATGATATGACAGGTCCAGATGTTTGAAACTGTGGCAGTGATTCACAGACTGGGAGCAATAAACTATTATAAAGAACATATTTAATTCAATTTATAGCAGATTTTGCATTGTCAGAGGTATGGAATTTTCAGCTAAGTATAATTCAGATATCATTACATGCTCTAACAAACTTTGGAAGTGACGTGTGCAAGGCAGAGGGCATTGTTGCAATGCTGAAATTCTATCTGCTAATCAACATGCATTGCAATACATTTGTATTACTCGAGATTTGGCTAGTCTTGAATTAATTAGCAGAAAAAAATCTTTAGGAAAAATTTACCAGTGTTGTGCAGACTCAAGCTCTTTCACCCCATTATGAATTTCAGAAATCCACATAGCATGAAGCTTTGAGATCATGGTATGGACATAAGACCAAAGACTTCGTTAGTTGCACCCAAAACAACTTTTCTAAAGAATATGTTCTGTATCTATTTCTTATTCAGTCACCTTTTATGTTAATCTATGAAGACCATCCATCCAGTAAGCATTGACCTAAGTATATTTTATATACCTGTGCACTGTGGGACTGTAAGAATTTAAGTTTCTTTGTTACTAAGGCTGTAGAGCCATTAAAAGTGAGCTGGTTGTGTTTTCTCATGATTAAGGGGAATTTTTTCAGTGTCACTCCTAAGACATATAATTATTCCTATATGAACATCTGTATATATGTATATATTTATGCCTGTTTCAGGTTGTGTCAGAAATAAGGGTTTAATGAATTGACTGAGCCACATGCACGCCAGGAGACATGAGAAAAGAGTTTTATTTTTATGGTGGTGATCCTGTCAAGAACCATCTTCAGAATCTGTGCTATTTTAGTTTCCTCATTCTCAACAGATGAAATGTTCAGTTCTATCGTACAGCTGGAACAGTTAGCAGCACTATTTAACAGACTTGTTTACATTATTCTGCCATCTGGAAGCATGGGTATTATTATAATGTGACAACAGACCTTTTCCACTACCTTTAGAATTGAAAAACACGTCTCATGAGACCACATCTCCCTGCCTTCATCTCCTTCCTCTGTGTATGAAATGGTATTTCCTCCTACAGTTCACCCTTCTCATTCCCTAGTTACATAATACAAGAAAGACAGTATGGCAACTCCAGTTTATTATTGTGCACAGCTTCTTAGCTGCCCATAGGCCTGCCGACATTTTAAAAGCACTGATGCATAAGGCCTTAATGCAGGGCAACCTGTTCTAGTGTCTTACCACCCTCACGGTAAAGAATTTCATCCTAATATTTAATCTGAATCACTCCTTTCAGTTTAAAACCACTTCTCATAGTTTTATCACTGTTTGTCCATGTAAAAAGTCACTCTCACTGTCTTTTATAAGCCCCTTTTACATACTAGAAGGCCTCAATGCGGTGGACGCAGAGTCTTCTCTTCTTCAGGTTCTCTCAGCCTGCCTCCACAGGAGAGGTGCTTCAGTCCTCTGATCATCTTTGTGGACCTCCTCTGGACTTGCTCCCTCAGGTCCATGTCTTTCCTGTGCTTAGGATCCCAGAGCTGGATGCAACACTCCAGGTCTCACAAGGGCAGAGTAGAGGGGCAGAATCACCTCCCTCGACCTGCAGGCCATGCTTCTTGTGATGCAGCCCAGGACACAAGTGGCTTTCTGGGCTGCAAGTGCACAGGGTTGGCTCATGTCCAGCTTCTCATCCATAAGAACCCCAAGTCCTTCTCTGCAGGGCTTCTCTCAGTGAGTTCTTCTCTCAACTGTACTCAGCCTGGGATTGTTCTGACACGGATGCAGCACCTTTCACTTGACCTTGCTGAGCTTCTCATGTTTTCTAAAGGTGATTTCTCAAGTAGTTTTTTTCAGATAAATGTTTTCTTATAACTTCCTTGCTTTGGAATAGTAAACAATTTCAGTGTATAATTATTTCCATTCATATTATCATCAGTTCTTCCCTAAAAAAGGGACACCACTATTGGCATTAGCAACATCTGTAGTACTAAGAAGTCCCTGGGGTGCATCATTAGGCACTATGAGATTATTCAATAGGGAAGAATAAAGTACCTTATATCATCTTAAATTATAGATATGGTATCAACCTAAAGTGAAATATTTCTATGAACATTCCATATTGCCTTGTGCTTACCAAACTGTGAAACTTGGCATTCCTCAGAAATTCACTGTGCTAATATGATGACCAAGGTGAAGATCAATTTAACCTCTGATATCCCCTGACTTATATCTCAGTGCAACTTCATAAGGAGTTTTTCTTCTCTCCTTATCCTTCCTACTGTTTATGAACAGTATTGATGAACAGGAAAATTAAGAAATAAATACTCTACAGCCACTGAAACACTAATTTTTACAGAGAGATAAGACTAGGAGCCCAGTCTCTGAGTTCCACAGAAAGGCTGTTTTATCGCTGTGCAGCCTGTAGGGAATGACATACACTAGCCACGAGAGAAAATTAGAAGTCATAGCTGAGTCCAAATGGCCATATTTCCACACCCATGGCTTTCTAGTTCTATTGTCTCAAGAGGTATGATTTGCTCTTTTACCATGGAAAAGCCATCTTCTGACTAACAGTTCAAAGACCATAACTTCAGTAGCTGTGGATTTTCTTACTCTCTCCTCTAACCTGAACCACTCTCCTCCTGCACACCTCATATTGCCTTTAGCAGCACTTCCGAGGCATAGATTGAGCAAAACTGTGAAAAAAACCCCAACATCTCACTCACTGCCCCCATTTTGCCCTAGGCTATGGGTTTCTTCATACCTATTTTCTGATTGGCAAGCCTATTCCAAGTGGAGAGGTAACTATGCCCTTAATTAACTCTTTCTGAGCTAATTAGATGGAGTAAACACATTGATGGGGACATGTAAATAGATACATACCTATCTCAAAATCAGTATTTATAAAGGAAATTTACACATATTTTGTATTGGGTAACTCCCTGTCGAATGTCAAAGTATTCTGCATTCTGAAATCAGCTCTACCGCACAGCATAAAAGAAGCCTTGTTTTACTGTCCCGTCATTCCTACAATTATGTGGGGATGAGTTTTTCAATATGCTTTGTGAAGCAGTGTCTCTTGGAAAGCTCTATGTAAGCATTATCAGTGGCACTTTAACATCCTAATTATTTTCTGCTATTCTCTTCCTTCAACATAAAACATATCAGAATTTGATGACTATACAATAAAGAGGATATGACGGGACATAATGGAAGAAAAACAAAGAACAACACTCTTTTTAAATGCTGTTAAATTACAATTATTTGTTAAAGACTTAATGGTTGCCAACAGGTTACTTTTAGATCAGTTTCTCTGTACCTCCCTGAAATCACAGTGTCTGTGACTGTAGATATGTTTCCTTGGGATGTAGACATGTTCCCTCACTTCTCTGTTTGCAAATGTGGATTAAATTTTCATACTCTAATGGTTTGATTTGTCTTGCAGATCAGCAATGCCACCTGCACTTGCAACTGTCTTCCTTTAGGATGCAAAATGGATGGAATTCACCTTGTTCAGAATTTTTTTTTCCAGATGTGCACACTTTTACCCAGTTTATTAAGACTCTTTTAGACTTGAATAGACTTCCAGTTTCAAACCTTCAGACTGATATCCTTGACAAGCATCCTCTCAGGCACCAGTGACAGCCAGAGCAAAACCTGAGCAGAGTAAAGATGACTACTGGGCTTTGGAGACAAAGATCAGGGGAAACAAGGGCTCACAAGGTGTTATCTTTAGTCTTACTAGTCAAAGATAAGATCCCAGGAAAGAGTAGAGGCAGTCAGTTGCCAATGAATTCACAGCTACACAGCTTGTGTTCCTAGCAAAGATATGTCTTCTTTGGTCACACTGCTGTGTTTGATAAAGGATGAGGCTTTCCAAAGGTGTTTGTACATTAATGTGCAGAGCCTGGGCAACAAAGAAGTACTGCAGGACCAGAACAGGTTTGGGGCTTCCATATGAGCAGAATTTGGTAGACCTGATGGGATAGTACACCAATATGTGTATGTGACCTCATGCTACTGATAGTGACCATAAATCTGTCTTTTAAGCAGACATGTTTATGAGGCTGAAGTGACAGCATTTCAGGCAACTTGACTCTGAAAAAACATGCCGAAGTCTGCCTAGGACCGACGGTATAGAGGAAGCATAAGTGGTGTATATTCTCTAATGGAAGCAGCAGTTTGAGAAAGTCTGTGATTTATCTGGTCACTTGACTAACTGTAATGGGTTTGCAAGACCAGGTTTTGCTAGTGGAGGGGCTACAGGGGTGGCTTCTGTGAGAAGCTGACAGAAGCTTCCCCCATGTCCAGCAGAGCCAATGCCAAGCAGTTCCAGGAGAGATTCACTGCTGGCCAAGGCCAAGACAATCACAAATGACAGTAACACCTCTGCGATAACATATTTAAGAAAGAAAAAGTAGTTGTAGAAATGAAAATTGCAGCCAGGGAAGAGCAGAGTGAGAATATGTGAACAGCTCTGCAGACACCAAGGTCAGTGGAGAAAGGGAGGAATGAGCTGCTCCAGGGACTGGAGCTGAGGTTCCCCTGCAGCCCTTATGCAGCCCATGGTGAGGCAGTTGTGCCCCTGCAGCACATGGAGGACCACAGGAATGCAGAGATCCACCTGCAGCCTGTGGAGGAGTCCCACGCTGAAGCAGGTGGATCCTGGAAAGAGGCTGTGACCCCGAGAGAGGCCCATGTTGAAGCAGGGTCTTGGCAAGGACCTGCTGACCCATGCCCCATGGAGAGAGGACCCTTAACAAACCTCCAATGTGAGTCCTTCCCACAGGCTGCAGTACTTCATGAACTGCTCCAGAGTGGGTCCCTTCCATGGGGTGCAGTCCTTCAGGAACAGGCTGTTCCAGTGTGAGTCCCCTAGGGAGCTGCACATCCTGACAGCAAACCTGCTCCAGTGTGGGCTCCTCTCCCAAGAGGTCCACAGGTTTTGTCAGGAGCCTGCTCCAGTTCAGGCTTCCTGTGGTGTTACAGCCTCCTTCAGGCTTCCACCTGCTCTGTTATGGACCTCCATGGACTGCAATGGCACAGCCTGCTTCACCATGGTCTGCAGGGGAATCTCTGCTCCAGCACCTGGAGCACCTCATCCCATTCCTTTTCCACCGACCTTGCTGTCTGAGGAGTTGTTTCCTTCACATATTTTCAGTCCTCTCTCCAGCTGCTGCTCTGCGGTGGTTTTCTGCCTGTTAAATACACTATCACAGAGGCACTACCACTGATGGGCTTGGGCTTGGCCAGAGGTGAGTGTGTCTTGGAGCAGGCTGGCATTGGCTCTGTGAGACACATGGGAAGTTTCTGGCAGCTTCTCACAGAAACCACCCCTGTAACCTTCACAGAACCTTGCCATGCAAACCCAATACAGATATACCCTGTGTCAATTGTGTGACTGGGCCAAATTCTGCACATTCTGATTTGGGCAGCTCTCAGTGAGAAATTTGCCTTCATAAACTGTGAAATACAACTCACAGCAAACTCAGAGTTTGTTTCATTTACAAATACATGTATATGACTTTTTTTAAGGTGATGGACAGTTCACTTGTCCCCCAGAGGGCATTTATACAGCCATAAGTCCGGTATGTTTGCCCGTCAGATGACTCTAATCATCTCTCAGAATTGCATTCAGCCTAAATCATTTATAGCCAAGCACTTTTGGAAAAGTTGAGGTGACCTAACTGAATACAGCTTCCTTAAAGATCCCTCACACTCCATCTACACATTTTCTCATCTTTTAAACCAGGATAGCAAACATTACACAGGAAATTCTTTGTTGATGACAAAGGTGCAGTAGCTTTCCCAATTCCTGCTCCTCTCCTCCATGCCTTACAGGTTGATCTTTACAGCATGTCTAATACATTAATTTAGTCTCCTTTTAGCTCTGCCAACCTCATTGCCTCATTTAGGGGAAAAACTTAGGCACCTACAGCTGCCACATTTTTGTATGTTTGGTTTTACACATCCAGCTAGATTAATATTTCCTGGAACCGCTCTTAAGTGTCAGAACTTCTTAAATATTTGTATAGTAAAAAGTGCTATCACTCATTACTACAAAACGTTTTGCTATCTGCCAAAGAATTCAGAAGTCTGTGCAAGCTGGGAAAAATTTGTGTAAAGACAGGAAATGATTAATACAATATCATTGAGAATAATTAAAATATATTTCCATTCTTTATAAAAAAATATTTCATAATTCAAGTATTTTGAGGAGCTTAAGAGTCATAACTTTCCCCATCCAGGAGATGACCTTTAAGTAGTCTTTTCTTGGATGGGTACAATCACAAACAAGAGTCTCATAACATATAAGTATAATATAATGCATTTCCACTTATCTTGGTTCTAAGTCAATGAGATAAATAGGATGACATAATGTAATTTTCCCTAACTTAGCAACCCTTATGTTATGTATTAGTTTTATGACATGAAAATAGTTATTCAAGAGATAGTACTATTAGTACAATTGCTATCACAAGAAATCTTATCTCAATGCTTGGTGTTGTCATGAGCAACGTCAGTATAAGCCACAGAAAATACAGAAGTAGCATATAAAATTGCTAACTCCAATTGTATCACTCTGGGACTAAAGCTTTGGGGATAAAATGTTAATTGGATAATTTTTGTTACCTGTTTAGTTAACCTTTTAGTACTTTTCCCTCTCTTAAAGCTTAGAATATCTTAAGGACTAGAATATCACTGAACGAAAACTGAGATTCTCTCGTATGCAGCACATTTTGACATGGCACTGCATCTCACATCTGTCAAAGGGATCAGAGATTAGGAAATAGATATTGAATTTACACTGAAAGAAAATGCCCAGACCAGAACCACATGCCTAGTTGCTAGGTCATAGTCCTTATCAAGATGAAAGCATCATCTGTTTTTGGGTGACAAGTTTTTATGAAAATCAGAACCTGCTCAAAGCCTAGAATTTACTATACAAATCCAGTGATGGTAGTGAAGAGAATTAAACCTTAGTTCAGCTTCTTTCATAACTATCAGTAGTAAATAAAAACTTCAAAACCCCGAGGCAAACCTTCAAAGAAATCACTGCTTTGAGCTTAGCAAAGAGACAAGGACCTACATTTTGGGAGGAAACCTCCAGAGCTCCTTTAACCAGGAGAAGCACTGGGAAATAAAGATCCCCCTTGGCTCTGCTGGTGTTATCAGACCATGCAGTGGTGCACATTCTGTCACTTTTGTCCAAGTTTACCATCCACCTGTTGGAGAGTATCCATGGAAAAGAGGGAATCACACAGTCCACCTTTCTTTACTTCACTATCCCACTCCCACTGCCCAATACACTCACCTTTTCTCTTCCTACAGAATCCCATCTGCCCTTTTCTCCGCTGCTTCCACTTTATTTCTACTCACTTTTCCTGTTCCCAAGTCTACTTTTGCCCATAGAAAATTTTAGAAACCTCTACATAAACATTTAAGACCCAGGTCCTTCCAGATCCCTGGAATACTGTTCTCCCATTATGCAGACCAGGTATATGCTGAAATACAATCCCAGTTCCCTTCCAGCCCATGCATAGAATTTAATTTCTAGAGAAGTCTAGTGTGGGCACAGGAAGGAGGACTGGTAGATATAAGGCTGGAAAATGGTACAGGTTTGCACTTCTGCATCAGAGAGATAAAAAGTATTCTCAGAATTATATATTTAGACATTATTCAGAAAACAATTATGATGATGAACTTCCATCAACTCAATCTACATACTGCCTGTCAAGCTTACTACATGGTATCTTCTGCATACTTCAGTCTGGAGAAAAACATTACCAGTAAAGGGACAGCTAAAGTTGTGATGCCTGCTCTGTTGTTCCATCTTCAGTTGAGCACATTTTTCAGTTTTGAAGTTTCCAGCACTGTCCTCTAAAAATAGGTTTGCAATCCAAGTAATTCACAGTTCTAGACAGCCAGTCATCATCCTGCCTTCCCAACTTTCACTCAAAAGTCAAGCATAGAAAGTATTCTCACTCAATATATGTTTCATCTATTTCATCTAGAAATGGGAAGCAAACCAACATATGCAAGACAAGCCTGTGATAAGAGAAAAGTTTACTGTTTGAAATACCATGTAAGTTTTGTTGTGTTCTTGGTTTCTTGGTTTATCATCACTATCTGAGGTAGACAAAAATAAGCAAGCATGAAATGCAACTCTCTGGAATATGGAAAGTAACAAAATGAGCATTTTTTTACTCTCTTCCGTGCATACTTTTCAAATATTCTTGCCTTACTTCCATTGCCATATTACTTACAGAATTTATGACAGAAAAGAACTCAAAAATGACACATCACACGTTATTTGTTGCCTTTTCCCAGTGATACTAAGAGATAACATTACCATGTGTGTCTAAGCATAATGAATTTTGGCTTGGACTAAGACATAGCTTCATTTAGACAGAGGCACGCAAAAATATGAAAGAAAATCATCTGAGCAGCTGACAGAAACTGCTGCCAACCTACAGATCTATGATAAAATAACAGCTACTACAGAAAACAAAAGGAGACATATCTGCTATAAAAAGAGGCAATCAAGTCTAAAAGTGTAAAGCAACAGTGTACTTAGAACCTCTCTCCCAAGAAAAATTTGGCATGAGGAATAAAAAGACATTCCTATATAGGGTTGGGTTTTAACAACAGACCTTGAAACACATGACACCATTTATACAAATTAAATACTATCACACCATTAAAACCTGGGCTCAAAGGACAACAAAAATGGCAGGAGAACATTCATAACCTAGGGAGATAGTCAGCTCTATACTGATGAGCCAAGACAAGCAGGAATGCTTAAAAAGTTGCTTCGTTTTAAACGTCTGTCTTATATAGCAAACTCTGATTTATACTGACCTTCTGGAAGCAAGCGCAAAGGAATAAATTCTGGGGCAAATACCAAAATTTCTTTTCATCTGGATGTCCTGAAAAGTAGTCTAAGAATCTATGCCAAAATTCTTAATTGAAACAAAGCATTTTCAGTTAATTTTGTTTTGTGGGTAAACAAAAACACTGACAACTGAAGACAAACACAAGCTATCTCCAACAGAGACACTACTGACTTCTCACTGTGAAAAATCTAGACTCTAGTTTTCTTAATTCTTGCAAACATGTGTATGCATAAACACATAGGCAGAATTCTGTGAAAAAGCTGGAGGAAAACAACATATTAAATCTGTCATTGCAAACCATGCTAGTTCATTCCTAACTCACTCATGACTAACTGAGGAAAAACAAACCAAATCCTGGGTTAATTACACAACCAGGGTTTCAGCCAGAGGTCTATAATAAGGTGGCTTCAAAGGTCAGGCACATAAACTACATTTTCAGAGGAGGATCCTACATAAGGACGTAAGTTTTGAAAAGATTAATTCACTTTGCAGATCGCTAATTTTTCTTGAAATGCATAGTAAGTACCTTGGAAATAAACATGAATTCAGCTCCTTTTACACAATAACATTTGACTCTTTCTCAAGAAGAAAAGCTCAATTTTAGAAACATTTATTTACCAAGGAGATGAGAAGTGGTCCCACTACTAGCATTTGTTGCTACTCTGAGTAAAATCACCCAGTCCTGTTTCACATAGTAACAGGTCTTTGAGGAACAAAAACCCGAAAGGTTATTCTAGTTGAGATAAGAAGGGGACTCAGTTAACACTAGAAGCAACTTGAGATGAGGACATTTTATGAAGTAATTTACTATAGCTCAATTCAAATACTAAATTCAGTCTAAAGTCCCTCCCTACTGTACTGTATGAGTCCTGGTGTTCTCAATGTCTATGTGCTGTGTTAATACTGAGACTGTACATGAAGCATAAGCATTCTGTGTCCTGTTTCTAGCTTTAGGGATAAATTATCTCTGGCCTCTTATGTAGCATCTTGCAAGAGGTTCATTTTGCCAGAGTGGACTATACATTTTATTGTTTTATTGTTATTGTTGACATTTGTAATGATTTTGTTTTGTATTTACTAAGCAATGGGGATTTACGGATGCACAGAGATAACAGACAACCATTTGAGAAAGTTTACAGCTACAGTTAGATCAGTCCCAAGCTGGATCTAAATTCACATGTTCCTCAAAATGAGAGATGAGATTTTACTGGTCATGTGAAATGCATGTTAGCCAAGTTTTCCTGTCCCCTTTAGGCCTTCCTAACTTCCACAATGTCTAAATGTTGCAATACAAAAAGTATTTTCAAATTTTGTCATATATGAATTTGCATTAGGGAGAAGAAAGCTCTTGTAATAACTTGTCACTGGACTCTTCTGTCATCCTGGGAATTTTAAAGAAAAAATTCCCTGAAGAACCTGTGAAAATAAAACAATTATAATCAAAAATGCATTGGAAATGCTCTTACATGATGTTATTTTAAAGATTGACAAGTCCTATGTTTGGTATGGCAGAATCTTCACTGGAAAAGCCTGGAAATAAATTAACAACCCCACCCACAACTTTTCTCACTCCTCTGCTTTGTGGAGGTGCTGTGAAGAACAGCTGCCTCAGCACACAATAAAAAAAGTCAGGGTATCCAATTCTGCACATGGTTTTATCCCATGTAGCTGTGTAATACCTGCTACAAATTACAAATTTGTCTGGGGTTTCTTGCCTGTAAGATGGGGCTGCAATATCTCTCTTGTGAAGGGTGCTCGGATTCACCACAATTAGATTCAAATGAGAGAACTATTCCTTTTAATGAGTATAAAAAATTGCATTGGGATCACAACACTGAAGGACAATCTAATGTTTATGACATGTTAACTGCTAGCCTTGCAATGTGTGAGGGATGCATGTGAGTATCAGCACATCTCTAAAAGTTCAGCAGCAATAAAGTTCCTTCTCCTTGTCAAGAATTTTGAATATGATTTTTAATGAATAAAATCTGCTGTGTTTGAAAGGTAAACACTAACTGCTGTTGGGAAACAAATTCAAGATGAAAATCTTTACTGTCACCTCAGCCAGGAAGAGAGACGGAGATTTTTCTTGGCAGAACTCCCTGAAGAGCACTGCAGGTATTATTCAATGGTGCTCTGCCTCTCTCTGTCCTCCTCAGAAAGTGCCTGAGGGAAATATTCCACCAACATGAGACACTCCAACCATTGAAATTCTAATCCTTTGTCAAATCACTGTTTGAGTTTGAGTAACAGTTGTCTGTATCTTGTAAACTTTTATCTGAAGGTGTACAGAGCAAAAGGGAGGAAGTACTGATTTAACACATTTTCTCCCACATCACCTTTGATAGAAATTCTGCATAGTTAGAGGGTACCATGACATACAAACTTTCTAATTCTGTATTCTCAAGTAGAAAAGTTCTACTATAAGTAGAATTTTCACTATTGTAGCCTTTATCATTAAACAGAACACCATTTCTCTTGTGATTTTTATGAATGATATTGTAAACATTTTGCAGAAAGTTTCTCACTCTATATAGTCAGATCCATCCTGGCTCTTCTGTCTCTTAAATCCAGCCACTTCATACTGTTATTTAAGTATTGGGGAAGATCCTTGTCACTGACCCTGCTCATTGATTTTTTTTTCACAGTTGGTCAATTAATTGTTCGGGAATAAACAGAATGTTCTTATAAATGCCTAAGAGATTTGTAGAAATAATTTTTAGCAGTATTTTTATATTGTGAAATAAAATTGGTAAATTACAACATCGGTACTTATTCAGAACTAGAATCATCAGAATTTCTTTCCCCCATAAAAACACTAATCAAAGTGTATTTTTATCACTTCCTCTCTACCTCTCCAGCATCTTCCTTCCTTATCTTAAAATGTTATTGTTCCCATTGAGCATAGTCCCTACCTTCTTCATTTTCAGGTCTGTAAAATTCACATCAAAAGAGCTGCTTGCATGGTAAAATGTTCTGACACCAGCGGATAAAAGACTACCATGAACCCACTCTTACTATGAACATTGCAGAGCATTGAATTCTCCCTTGTTCATCCCATGAACATTCCTCGCAAAAGTTTTAAAACTTATAAAATATACCCAATGGCTCTGTTAACAGATGTATTCTATCTGACAGGATTTAGCCTGGTTGAGAGTGCCTACTGGCTGATGCACTTAAACCTCCTGATCTAAGCACAGTCTGTGAGTCTACAATGCCTCATTGTTTGGCTCCTTATAGGTGATAATGAAATTGGCATTCAGTTCCCACTCCTGAATGGCTTCCATCAGACTTTGAAAAAGTTGTTTGCTGCTTCTGGTATTACATAACCATAGTTTCAGCATGCAAAAAGACATGCTTTAGTCAAATACTTTATCTCCAGATTATATTAATAACTAAACATGAGTCATGCTGGGCATCAGATGTGTTTGTGTCTATACATGATATACAGTTAGCACTCTTTTAAAAACTAGGCTAAGTCTGTTAGATAAATGGCTTGTCATCACGTTACCCTATGACTTGGACAGCCCTTCTATTTACTACACAAGTGGCTTGGTTGTACTTCTGTCTATACACAAGTTAACATTGCTCTGGAAACTGAAGAGAGGATCACAGGCAGATTGCATTACCCGATAGAAATCTGGCCTTGTCCAGCTAAGCTTTAAATTAAGATTTTAAAACTTTATGATCAGTGCCTAATAAACCAGGCTGAAAAAGTACTGGGCTTTCTGACCCCAGTGCAGCAAAATACTGAAATCATGTTGAACCATAAGGACACAAGTAGTCCCATAGATTTCAGTGGAATTAAGTGGTTTCATGCCTACATCTGTCAGTAGCAGCATTCAGCATTTGCAAATGCAGTCACCAAAGGAAGCTCAGAAGCACTGGGCAATGGATCTTGAGTGTGTATCTGCCATAAGAATAGTAAATAATTACAACATAAAACTCTCTATGTGACATGTGAGTGGTTTGAAAATAATCAATAATAATTTTTAAGTGCAGCCTAGTCAGAACTGTAATAGTCTTTGAGTGAAAAAGAATAGTCTTGCCCCAGCAAGTTAAGAGAAATAAAGGTTCTGACAAAATATAGGTACATACTTCACTGTGAAATATTGGAGGTAATTGAACATTTACACTGTCCCTGACAACTTAACAGATAGAAGTTCGGTGTGTGGTCCCAGGACACTGAACTGCAACTATTTCAATGTTCTGGACAATCACACTGATATTTTATTTCTCCTTTTTGTTACATTTATAAGCTTTTTTATTGTTATTTTTATTATTATAAGAAATGCAAAGCAGCTCCTATTAACATATTCACCCACACACAAAAATCTCTGCCAGATATTTCTACAGGTGATGAAATTATTTAAACCTTCAGCAATTTACTTTAATCTATCATGTTTTATAGAGTATCTTACCAAGAAAAAAGGATCTAATAAGGCTCTTCTAAGCAAAAAATATCTGGAACCATGAACAGTTCTCAGGCCTTCTCAAAAGGACTCTATTCTTCCACAAACTTTTGTAATATTGGTTTTTTTTATTTAACTTGAAATTATTAAATTAATTCAATGTATAAACTCAGATCCCTTGTGCTTAAAATGGGATTTTAAGCCTTTAGGGTCAATTCAGCATCTCAGAATATTCCAGACAGATATCTACCTCACGCTCAAAGTGCCTGAAAACACTAGCACATCCTTTCTTGGCTTGAAATGTACCTATATAACTATAGTTTTTTGCCACTGGCATTCCAGAAACAATCTGTAAAAGGGCAAGGGACATTACTCCCACCTGAGATCTCCAGAAAACCAGTGATGAGACCACCAGACACCTAAATCCAATAGCTGAACTAAAGGCATGCTGAATGACAGGATTAGGCTCCTTGCAGACACATCATCATGGTGGTGACTGTCATCACTGTGTTAACTATCTGGGTGAGAAAGCATTTACACATGATGTGGAAAATTAGACATCAAATCATATTTGCATACAGGGTCTTGAGTTTGAATTCATGTCTGAATTCAGTCTCAGACTCATCAAGAATGATACTCCTACCATTCTGGAATCATTCAGGACAAGTGTCTTTCAGCCTCCTTTGCTAAAGCTCTGCTAATCTGTAAAGCAAAATAATTAGATTTTAGTCAGGATAGGGAGTAGAACTTGAGTCACTTCTCTTGCAGACAAGTCTACAATATGGCTGACGAGCCACCCCCTAAATACACTCAAAGAACATTTTATGCATCAAATAAAAAGAATGCCTTCAACAGCACACACTGGGGGGTGGTGGGGGAGTGTGTGTTGTGTGTTGGGCAGCAGGTTCCCAATTGCCACATGACTTGCCAAGACAAGGGTTGCCTCTGAGGGGCTGCAGAGCATGGGCAACCTACACAGAGGCAGGGGTACTAATTAAAAGAACAGCAGCAGAAGACCAGTGAGAAGCTCAGAGTTTCAGATCAAAATCTGCATGCACAACACCAGCCTCCTCCACCATTCCTCACCTCACTGGAGGAATTCATAGGGACCAAATGTAACCCTTAATAAAAACAAGAGAAGTTGAGGCTAGGAAGTGGTAGGATAGGTGTTCAGCTTGGGAAAAGGGGAAGAAAAGTGTCTCTTTGTTTAATTGTTTATGTTCATTTCTTCTTAATACATGAAATATTGATCAGAAATTTCTGTTAATGGACAATGAATTAAGGATAAATTCACCAAGTTCGTTTTGCTCATGATGTTCACCTGAGCAAAAAGATCAAACTCCTCCACAATTGTAGGGCAAGTTCCAGCCTATCTCCATAAAGCACTGTCTCACAGAAGGAGACCACCAAAGTAACCATCATTAACACAGAAGCACTGATGCACTCACTCTTGTCCGTATTTGTGAGTCAAGAACCATTGGACTTAACATACCCCCACAAAAGAGATGTGTAAGACATGTAGGCTCACTGAGATGTTTCTTTAAGCGTTTCTACACCACTTGCAACAGGAGGATAAAGAAAGTGGTTTGTTGCCAGAAACGTGTATCAAGCATGCAGGGCTGCAATAACTAAACTTGTCTATCTCATGGATTCATGCAGCTGTATCTTGCTGGAGGGGACGATGACCAACAGTGGAAAAATTGCCTTAGCAATGCAGATCTGTGATTGCCTGAACCCTGGATGCTGCATATGAAGACTGTTATGCTAGAGGACTGTTTATAATTTAAGAATTTTACTCTGAGGACTTTACAATGTTGTATGTTTTCCCTTTGTTCTCATATGTACCTGGTTGGAAAATTCCACTCACATGGCCTGTAACTCACTTCTTACTGCCTCCTGCTGGCAGCAGGGTAACAGCCACCTATAAGGCATTCCCCTGCCCCTGTCCCCTCAGTTTTGGGGATTCATACCTTCTTTGGCCGAGACCTTCCCAGATCCTTTCCCAAAAACCTCTCCCATACCAGAACCCAGCCCCCTGACCCTATATAAGTTGTGTACCAGTTCGAATAAACGCTCTTCTGCATCTGCCTCACTCCCAGGAGTGCTGCCCATCATTCCATCCCCCCACTACCCCTCAGGATCACAATATCTCACCTCTTATGGAAAAGACCCTAATACTGAATGATTTTAACTTCTCTTGGCCTAAAATTCTAATCAGATTGTTTGCTAGGATTCTTTGATTATTACTTTCTCAGCCAATTTTAACCTTTATTGGAACCTTTATTTTTTTCTGCTAAACAGAAGTCAGTTACAGTTACTAGTTCAGTACTGAAAGTCATGGCCTGGTTTGTTTTATATTGCAGTCAGTATCTTTTTTTTAAAAAAAGCAGCATAGCAAAATGAAAAAAAAATAATTCAGACAAATTGTTTTTTTACATTGATAGGAAAGTTTTAAGTCATTGAAGCCAAAGAATGCCTACCCCTGAGGTTTTGGATCCAGAAAGTGACTAACTCCTTTTATGCAAATAAACAGATATCTATCTGTTCTTGCTTCTATACCTCAATAAAATCTGTAAGTAGCACAGCTTAAAAGTTTCTGTGTAATAAAGCAGGAAGCTGTGAAAAGCAACATACCATTTCATTTCTTGTAGTAATTTCAACTGCAGACTTTAGAAGCCCAGTTGTATTATTATAAATAAACCATACAAGTCTGATCTGATTGTGCAGACAGTAAGCAGGCACACAGTTCGCCTTAATGTATATTAAAAATTCTTGGCACCCTAATGCAAACAAACTGCAATGAAAAAAATATCAGCATGAGCAATCCTCCAAGTCTTGCTTAAGACTCTGTTCATTGCCCCATATTCAGTCTTCCCTGCTTTTTGTGCTGGAATGCATACAATTATTTCTGTAGGTCTGAGATGAGGAAGAAAGCAAAACTCTCTGAGAATATTTTCAGGCAGTCTTTCAGAAGTTTAATTTAAACACAGTACCAGCTCTCTTTGAATAATATTAATTTTGTGCATCTGCAGCTGTACACATGCTTTGGTATATCTCTGATGACTTCTAAGGAACAACTGTATCAAACTTCATCATAGCTACATGTGTTAGACTTCAAGCTGTCATTTTAATGAAACAAATGGCCAGGCAGTCAAAACTGCCCTAGTTTGAATTTGGTAAGAGCAAACAGAGAGAATAACAGTCATTAGCAAAAAATTTTATTTTAGAAAGAAATTCTGTTTGATTTAGGGAGTGATTTTAGTAATGCATCTTCCCCTTAGAAATACACAGCTCTGAATGCCTCTGAGAACTGTTTTAGCACCAGAAATGCTTTTACATTTAAAGTTTCATTATAGGCCTTTTTCTGTCTTCCTATGCCAGACAAAACTTTTGGTAGTCAGTTAGAGTTCTGTACATCTAAAGTAACCTCTGCTAAGGAAACACAACCAATTAAAGATATACTGTCAAGTAGATTTAAAATAGCATTGAAAATGTTTCTGTAATTGCAACTACAAAGAAAATTTTAGCTGTCTAAAATACAGTTGCTATAAATGGCAGTTTGTTTCAAAAATGGTGTTAGCATCTTCTGTGTTAAAAACCTGAGATTTGTCCTTATGGCAATAATTACTTGGCAATTCCAGTTCACTCAAAATAGGATTTTTTTGCTGGCTGTGCAGCAAACACTGCACTGATGGCTCTGTTTCAGGTGTCGATATTCCAGGTTTTTCAATCACAACCATTTAACTGATAATTAAACTGACACCCTATTAGGACTCCTCTTTCTTTTCCTTCACTTCAAATTCATTTAAAGTAATTTATCAACCTACAAACCCAATATAATTTCATTCTTTAACTTTATTTATGGCCCCATCCAAACTAAATTAGTCTGTAATTTTGCATTCCGTGGATGACAAACTGGATTAGAGACAAGATTCACTAAAATATTCTGCATCTGTTTACAGTACATTTGTGTATAACTAATAATTACATCATAAAACATAGTAGACATTCAGTTTTGAAAACTGAACACTCAGTTGTTGGTGCAGTAAACGCAGATGGAAAACGTGTTGCAGACAGTGCTGGAGAGGATTTTTTTTCTGATTATTTTGCTCATAAGTGACATGTTTTACCATTAATTAAGTAACATTCTGTATCAAGTCTTTATTTTTTCCATGGCAATTCCTGGTAATACAATATTTACATATGGAATATATATTTATATAATTATAAATGAATATAAAACATTTTAAATAGTCTTGCATGTCTGAAACTGACTTTCCTAGCAACTGTTTGCAACTTCTCTGCAGAAGAATATAACAAGCATTCTGGTCTTGCAGCTTTCTAAAATCGGTTTTCCTCAAATAACAAATCAAGAGGATTTAAAGCATAATGCATACATACAGTTAGAGGAAAATAAACTCAACAATTTTTAACATGTTTGATTTATATCTTGACTGATACGTTTTTCTTGCCACTTCTTCAAGATTTCACTCAGTGAGATATGACCTATTTCTTCTACAATACACAAGTTACTACTGCCACAAAGAAAATTTAGAGTCAAGAAGAGAAAAGGACTGCAGGAATAGTTTCATGTCAACAAGAGAGAAGATTTTCCTGCAAAACAGAACACTGACCTGACGACTTAAAGGTACTTCATAAATAAAACACTTTCCTAAGGAACATTTAAGGTTGCAACACCCAGAAAGTCCCAGAACTCCCAGGAAATTAATTGCTAACACCACACAATGACTAAGCTTTCTAAAAATGGTCTCCGAAGAATGAAGGTCAAAAGGAACAGAAGGAAGACACAAATACACTCTGTGGTTTGCCTTTTCTCCTCAAACAGCACAGCTATACAGGTCCATGGCAGATACATGTCCTGTGCCTTGCATCGCAGCATATTGGGACAAGTTATACCTACATCATTTTCTCATGGCCTTCCAATATCCTGTCTGACTTGCAATCCTTGCACTATACGACCTCTCAAGAAATCTCCATTCTACTCACCAAACACACTCACTCTCACTCCCTCTTCTGCATTTTTCCTGGTTCTGCTGCCAGGAAACCAATGTTTTCCATGACCCACCAACTGGATTTAGAGGGGGATCAGTTAAAATCTAGCACTGTTTATAAGGACAAATGATAATCTTTGTACGTTCAAAAACAACCTCTTGTAGCCTCTTAACCTTGTCCCAGAATTGCATTTCTCCTCGGCTAGGTCAACATAACAGAACATGACCAAATCATGTCAATGATATTATAAGCCAAGAACATGACAAGAATTTTGAAAAAAACAGAACTGCAATGACATTTTGAAAATACTTAAATGTTTATTTTAATCTGGTTGCTGACCAAATTTCCCAGGGAAGTTGAAGACTGAAGTGACATGAGGTGTACAAAGCTCCTGGAAGTTTGCTTTCTTTCTGATGACACTGGGGATTGTCTGTAAATCCCTGGCATTTGATGAGCCTTGTGTTGATACTATCTCAAAGAAAGGACTCAAAGCAGTCATGGGAAGAAGAACAAGCCTGAGTTAAGAGCAAAGAGGAACAGGATCACTTTTTTAATTTAGCAGACATAGAAGGATATCACTTTTATGGATCATCAATCTTTCCAATCTGTAGACTGAGAAAGATGACAGATCATCCACATCAGATTTTGGGCCCATGATTATTTTCCATCTCAATTATGTCTAATACAATGAATTTACTATTTCACTTGAGACCTCCAGGACCTAGTAATGTATATAAACAGACAATAAAAAAAGCTACTAGTCCAAGTAAAATTTAAACTGTTCTACTGTGGTAATCATTTAACTAACTTTTTTATGTCCCTTTAGGATTGTCAAAGTTTGAATTACTTTCCAAAATAAACATTCCTCAGCATTTCACACTTCTTTAATTTTTCCAAAATTTGGCAAATATTAACTGTTTTGCCTGAAATTTTGGATGCTTGCTTCAGGATGATTCAATTATTACCATCTGAGAGATTATGACGTCTGCAAAGCTTCAGTTGAATAAGGTCAGTCTAATCTCTGAAAAATATAAATTCTCAGAGGCTGAAGAGAGGATTGCAATAGTACAAGAGGTCCTTACTGAGGATTCAGTCTGTACTGGGGATGTTCAGTCCTCACAGAACATTTACCTTTTAGCTGAATTGCTGCACAGGCCAGTATACTCTGTTTTAAGTATTAATTGATTTGCTGTATTTTCTGCATTTCTCACACTTTCAGTCAGTTACCACTGGGGGGAGAGGATAAGCAAACCAAAGGTAACCAAATTTTCATATACACTACTCAAATCCTGCCAATCCTAAAAAAATAAGACTTCACATCCCTTCTTCCTCCTAGGTTTAAACCTATTTTCCTGGTTTTTAGCAATCTTCTCTAGAATGAGACGGAGTGTGCTAAATTTCAGGAACACCAAGATTTCTCTTTCAGCAGAATATTGTGGCCACAGGGGTGGACATGGTGGCATAGTGTCAAAATGAAAATTTTAAAACAGAGCTATGGCACAGCTTCCATTACTGAGTGATTCCTGCCATTCCTTAGTAACTCATGTTCCTCCTCAAGCTGTGCCTTTAACATTCCGCAGTATTAATTAGTGTCTTTGAGGTCATCTCCAGCACTTCAACCATGTAAGGATTCCTCAAAATTTGGAAAGAAGAAGCATTAACCTTGTAAGAATCTAGAACCAGATGCAGAAATAGATCTGTTTTGATGCAATCAGACCTGAAAAAAAAAGTATTATATTATTTACACTCAAAGTGCCTAAATTGTTAACAAATACTTCAGCAAAATGAATATTTATCCCACAGGGGAAGGGAGCTAGAGAGGTGTTCTCTCTTGTAAAGAGATCATATTGTTCTCCACTTCAGTGTGTGATCTTCAGGATCTTCTAAGAATATCCAACAGATAGGAAGAGAGCTGCAGCATGGAAAGGCAGGGATGGAAGGTCTTTGTAAATGATCCTTTGGGCCAACACTGGAAGAGCAATTCCTATGGCTGCTTCAGCCTTTCAGACATTAGTGGGCCTGTGTTCTTCCAAGAGTAGTGTATTGGACATGCATTTTGCTTTCTAAATTAAAGGCTTGGTGTGCTCCTGAGAACTTCACAAAGTCACCTTTCCAAACAGTTACTGAGGGTGCATGGTACCACAAACTTGAGACATCTTCAGAGACCAGAATTATTCTGAGCCAGTTTCCTAGTAGCTGTTGCCTCCCACAAGCTGATGAGCTCCAGCTACTATGTCTGCACCCGTTCTGCTTTTCATCCAAAAATCTAAGTTCTGCATTCGGTACCCTTGCCAGAGGTCCCATCCTGGGATCCAGCATTTGACTTCCTTCCCCTATTTTTGATGCATATGAATGATTAGTGCCTGATCTTTTTAAGATTTTAAGGGGCGATTGTTTGTCTTTTAATGTGACTGAAAGTTTACCTGCTAAATGAGCAATGAAAATATAGAAGAAAGGTTTTACCTGCTGTTTATGGAAGTACAACTTGTCACCACAGTAACATGATTTTAGGGTAACTAATGAACAAGTTGTGATGTGATAAACAAAGCATTAAGAACGTTAGGATAAAAAAAGATTCATGATAAATTGTGCCTTTGGTCTCTCTGACTATGATTTTGAAATAACTTTTAAAAATATTGTATTAATGCCATGACAATTTTTTTTCTTTACCCTGAGAAGTACCTTAAAAAGCAAGGGTCAAATACCTAAACTATTTTCAGTTACTTTAATAAAAGAAGTTACTGTTTTGATAAAGAGAGTTAATCTAAAATTTTCTGAACTGTGGCAGTGGCTTACCACCATCTCCCAGTGTTTTCCAGTTGGATGCACAAAGATATACATGGATTCAAGGGCAGTAAGAGGGGTTTACACTGCACTAGAGTGAGCTGGAACTGACTTCATCTATAGCTTTTCATTTTCCTTCTATCTTTTTGGCATTTTATCCAGCACACTTGCATCTATGTTCTGTGATAAACTATATGTTGTTAACGCTACTTTTGATCTTCTATTAAGCCTGGGGGGCTCAAGATGAAAACAAAGCCAAGATAGGAAATGTGAATTTACAGCAAAAGCATATGTAAAGGTACTATATATTGATACTATTTATCCATTCTTTAATCAATTAAGTAATAAAAATAAGACTTTGATTTTCCTTCCCAAACTTTAATTAAAAATAATTTAATTGCTCATTCTCTAAATTCAACCAGGACACTAACCTGCATGGTTACTTCAAGTCTGAAGTACCCTTTTCAGATGAATAATAAACTGAATTTATGATTTTAAAAAATATTCATGACAATGATGACTTCAGCACTTCTGGAAATTAACATTATTCTATCTGCAATCATTTGAGCAATTTTGCAGGAGATAGCCAAAATATACATGGATATTATTAAAAAAAAAACAAACACAACCTTCTCAAAGACAATACTGTAACATCCTATTTACTCAGCCACAGCTTATCTGATGTAATTTGGTGAGATCTGAAAATTATTTCACTCTAGCATAATTTTAGCTGCTGAGTTACATATTAGATTTTCTTCTGACAGGCTTAACGCCTTTGATTTCATGACAATTAATGTAAAGCAATCTGTTTTGCTATAGCATTGTAAAGCTACACTCTCATTTCACAGAAATTCATAGGAACAAAACAGGGCTATAGTACACCATCAAAATTCTGTAGAATTAAAAAATGTTGCCTTGTTTTAAAAACCAATAGCAATCTGGGGCAAATTATTAATTATACTAATGGCTGGCACTTGTATAACAAGAAATGGCTGGAACGTGCACACTGATTTTCATCATTGAAAGGAAGACCAATTTCTCAGCAGGAAGCTACAGAGGAGACATTTCTGACTAGTACAACCTACAAAAATACCCAGCCAAAATCATCTCCAGGTGAAAGGATAAATTTGTGTCTGTCTGAGAATGAAAGGAATAACAGTTTTGAGCTCTACTACCTAGTACTGAACACTTGCATAGCAGTGATAAAACCGTACTAGGATTATCTCGCAGCAAACCATTCTTGATTCAGTAAAACATGTACAGACAAGATTTATTTTTAGCATGGACTTGAATCACTCTGTTTCAATGGAAACACTTACATATACTCTTATCAGACTGAATGACAGTGCTCTCCCAAATACAGACTCTGGTCCCTACTAAGACTGAATTTTAAATTACATGAAGGACATACACTGCTGCTACAAACTAACTTTACAATCCCTCCTCACTCCCTATATCTTGCATTTTAAAAATCCCTTAAAAATGAAAGGTTTCATTGATGAGCTACTAGCCTGCACCAAGAGCTTGGGAGGAACTGGTTTCTTAACCACTGATTTGACTCAATTTCTGACAGGAGGATGGAAGTTTCATATTTTTTCAGTCACACTTATTGTTTTGTTTTGTTTTGTTGTTTGTTTTTCACTAGAGGATTTGAAAGAAAAATTCTCCTGAGCACAGAAAAAAACTGAAACACAGATTATAAATGAACAAGATGACTCAGCTCAAAAACCTGATGGGCATTTCAGACTACACCTGGGTGCTAATTGTAAAAGCAAGGCATAGACTTTTCCAGAATGAAGAAAGAAAAGCTGCCTCAAGGAGCAAGAATGAACATTTATCTACTTACAGAATTAAATCATATACCAGAAGCTTGAAAAGACTTGGAGGAAGACTAGGATTCTCTGCACAATGTTCTGCATCATCACCAGAATTATTTACCATGGAACTGATCCACAAAGGGGTTTAGCATCACTGACACAGTGCTTACCTTTCCACCACCTCAGGGAGCTGAGAGCTGTGAACAAGGCAGTTCTGTTCCTGTTCCAAGGCGTTGCAGAGTTAAACAACTAAAAAAAGAGTTTCACAAAAGAAGTGCATCATTTGAAAGGGGTTTTTTAATCCCTAAAAGGAGAATGTGATTCACAGTTCTTCAAGATTTTTCTGGGAATTCAAGGGGTTTTTTTCTTGGAATTAAAACATACGTTGATGGTTTCTCACATAGCACAGTTAGAAGAGGCAGTGGAGTAGCATGGGAGATTTTTTTGAAATGTTTGCATTTCTGGTGTCAAAATTTGGCTTTCCTACAGAACGTGATGCATAAACTGCAAAGTTACAGCGATTCTCGCAGTCTTGAATGAATTGGTCTGTTTTTAGGGAGAAAAACTGTAAACTGAGCACACTCAAAAGAAAAGGGCAGTGGAAAAGATGAGTCCAATAATACACCTTTTATTTTTCAAAGTGGAAACATATCTAAAGACCAGGAGATTTGAGAAAATCAATGTTGCAGGTAGCTTGTCTAAATGTTTGGAAGGGAAACGTGCTTTAAATAAAACAATCCTCAACAAGGGCACACTTCAGGAAAAATTCTTTTTAACGTTCTTCTAACCAATCAGTTACTGTCAATTGCTTTTCACAGCAGGCTGACTCTGGATAGGGAGCAAGAATGTAGCACTCAGTTACAATCAGACAGTCTTCTTTGTCAGTACCTCTGACATAATTTTTGAAATATGTAATGTGCAGATACCTGATTAAAAGTCTTAGTAGTAACTCTCTCAAATTAAGACTTTAAGGATTATGGCTAGACAAGATATAGAATCATATTGCAAAATAGTCACAGACTCTCACTACTCCTTCTGTGTAGTCTGTGCAACTTCTACTGTGAGTAATGCAGGAGTTTGGAAACTTGCAGGAAAAAACATCATGAAACAAGCTAAAGCAACTGTGTTATCTCTAAGATGAGACATTGTGCATACCTATCTTGAGTGGCTGGTGTAATTATGTTCTGCCACTCAAATCTAAATTTCCTGCAGCACTTCCTTCTATCACAGTCAATGGAATTTGTCAGGATCAAAATCAGGTCACCTTCAGCTATATCAGGTCTGGCCAGCTTGAGCAAGAAGTGACAAATTAACAAAGGAAACTCAGAGAAATCACATATGTCTCTCCCTAATCAGAAAAGCAAACATCCTCTTAGCAATTTCTTCACAGAGTGAGACTACAGTGATTCAGTAAATGACACATCAGGTAAAATGAAACTTTGGAATATGTCTTGGCACCCCAGGACAGCTGGGCACATATACTCTGACAGCACTTTCCCCTCAATACTTCATACTTACTGTAATATGCTGATAATGTCAGGGTATACAAAGCAGTACCTTTATATGGAACTTTATTTGGCCGAAACTCTGCATGACACACATACCTGAGAATATAACTACATCATAATATATCAAACTATCACTTTGGAGGAAGAGAATGGACTTCATTCTCCAAGTTATTTAATCTTTGATATGTATCCCAAGCTCACAACTGCATTTTGACTTAAGATAGTTCTGAGCTATGGCAAGCATTACTAAGTCTGAGTCCGTGAACTGGCAAGAAATATACAAGAGGATCCAGGTGAAATCCTACAAAAAAACCCCACTCTGAGTATATTTTTCTATTGGAGAGGTTAATCCTTATGCCTGTATTCCTCCCCTACCTCTTGCAAGTTACTAAATCTTCCTTGTAGCCTGGAAGCAGAATGAATAAAACTTGGACTAAACAGATTTTCATCAGACTAACCGAAAATATGAGTAAGTCTTGCTGAAAATTCTTTGGAGCATTTCATTATCCCAGTTATCCCAAATTTACAGCCCAGTAACCAGATTTTGTTTCTGGCAGGTATTGTCACTATCTGGAAATTTGCATATTGCACAACAAAAGGGATACAATCCAATCATAGAGTAAGCATGATCCAAAACTGTTGTTTAAAGCATCGTATTTGAAGTAGAAAATTGTGCTGTAATCCTTTGGCATAGAAATCAGTCACCCCAGATTCCCTATGCCCTCCCATCTTTTTCAGCAGCTCTTCATCCATCCTTTCCCATTGTCAGTCTTTTCATGTTGCAGTAAAGGTGGATTTAGAGTAAATCATTCTTTTCCACATGGAAACACTGAAAGGACAAGTAACTGACATCTTACGATGAGAAAAGGATATGATAATTTTATACAAGATATACTTCAACACAAGATTGATAAGCATAAAATTATATCAAATGACTCCTACATATAACTTATATATCCCACAACAGTGCAGTTTGCAACATCATGTAAGGCTCTACATACAGAGATGGTATGTATCCGTTACAGTGAAAGATAGCTAGATATACAAACAATACTGAGTTTTACTCAGATTAAAAACATAGTCTTTTTCATGGATTCTCTAAAATACATGAAAGTATGGTAGTTTCTGACAGCTATCTAACATAAAAAATTATCTTAGAGGTGAAATACTGCAAAACTGATGGTCTTTCCAGATGTTGTCTACATATCTGTTCAAATAAATACACAAAAACAAGATGATCAAGGAAAAGAAAAAAGATGGCAAATGGAAATAGTAGTTTATATCTAGACTTCAATTCAAGGTGCTTGCATAGAACAGAAACATTTCCTTTAAGTTTAGGCAAAAAGAAATGTTTTATGCTGTGGTACATGAATTTAAAAGGAGACAAGATTTCTTTCTATTTGTGCTACACCTTGCTTTATGTCCATTTTAAAGCACCTGAGTTCCCCCCATCAAACAAAACATGACAAAATAAGAACAAGCAGTGATAGAAATAAACTGTAGACATGGGACAAATTTGTGCTGGTGAATTTGTTTGTTTTTTGAGCTGAGGTCTAAGAAAGTAGTATATTAAAATGAGTCACTATAGGAGTGAGCAGTTCAGCTTGTATGTGTGAGTCATTCGAAAAGAAGCTGGATGTCTGTATATGCCAAGGCCTCCTTTGAGAAAATAATGTATTTTGTGATTTATGTTGTTTCTCTATGTAAGCATTGGGCAATACTTTAATCTCAAACAGATCAGTTTTCCAGACTTTAATTTCTTAACAAAGCATTAATAGGCAAAAATATGCAATTCAGAAAGTTGTCCACCACAGCACTTAACTTGAAACAGGAATCTAAGATTATCAAGTACTCACATGACTTGAGCAATCCTGCTTCTTTTAAAGTGTATCTGAGTTATGCCTCTTGGAAGCATCTGTTTACTCAAGTACAGTGTTTGGTAACCTTAGCAATACTTTATTTATTCATTTAGTGCCCCACAGGTCAACGCCTCAAGCTTGTCAAACTGAGGGCATTTTCATAAACTGCAGTACAGTTCAATAAAGAAAAATTGAATTATACTGTTGAGTCTTGAATGGTGCTATATAAGTTAAATAATAAAGAATTTCAGTTTCTCTAAAGCTGTTAATCTAGCATATTTCACTTAATAAAACTAGAAAAGAAAACAAAAAGTTCTTGGAAACAAAATCACTTTGTCCAGTTGCCTCTCTGATGGATCTAGGAAATTCTTGCCAAACATTCATGCCTTACTGTCTCTTCCAAATTTTAAAAATTTTTTATCTTTAAAAAATTATTCTATAAAATTACAAAGCACAGATTATGCTGGATACCTCATCAGCAGAATTGTGTTTTGGGAATCACTAAGTTTACAACCGTTGCGTGGCACTCTGCCTTTGACCTGTATCACTCAGAAAGCCAAGCACATGACTGAGAGGCCCAGCAGTAACAGAACCACTTAGTAACATCTCAAAGTTGCATGATTGATAAAAACAGACACCTGAAGCTTCCTTCTCTGTTGACACACTTCCTAAAGAGCTTGCACACTAGTAATTAATGAATTTTTGGTATCTTTCATCCCCAAACTATGAGAAATGGAAATAGTGGTTTATTGATTTGTTTTGACTTCCTGGTCCAGGAATTGTTCTCCCCTTCCTTGCAGTTATTATCTGACTTCTGCTTTCTTTTAGGACTTTGAGGTTTTCTTCTCTGCATAGCAACACATTCACTACCTATGGTTTGAAAATTAGCAGCACAAATTTCCATTGTATTTAAACCAAACTGACATGCCTTATCAAGACCTGCAGAAAGGCTGTCACCTGTGGGGCATCCTGCAGCTGCAGCAGCATCTGTCTGATGGCAGCAGCACTGTGATTCCTCCACCAGATCAAGGGCTTGACAAGCAGAGGAGCAGCAAAGGCTGGCACAGGGAGGAGAGAGGAGGGGAAGGAGCAGGGACCAAGGCCCTGGAGGATGGAGCGAGTATGAGGTGCTCCAGACCCTCCTGCCCAAATGACGTATCTCTCCTGTCAGCTGACACGATTCCTCCATTCTGGACTTATGAGGCAAAGGGGTGGTAAGGGCACTGGCTGGTGGCTGGCTTAGCATGCAGACAGCAAAACAAGCTGAGGTAAATGTCTCTATCGTGACACAAAGAGCCAGGTCACTAACACTGCCATGCTCCTTGCAGACCTGTATCCACTGTACCAGCCTCAGGAGAGCACTTCCAGCACTCTTCACAGGCTGCAGGCTGCAGCCAGCAAATTCTGCCACAGAGGAGACCGGTCAGGGATTGTGCAGAGGAATGGCTTCCCACTTCAGCTTCTCTTACTGCAGCAGTTTCTCCACTACACCATGCTCAGGCAGCCATGAGAGGCAGGAGGCATTTCTTGTCCTCCCATTCCCCACTAGATTAGGAGAAGCACAGTTGAATTATGCTGCCTGAGAGGTCACAGAAAGGCAGAGTTAGAGAACTAAAAGCTGCCTCATTTCTCAAGGTTTCTTTCAGAAGACTCTTTTATTATGCCTTAGAATAGAATTAGATGATCTCTCCCAAGAATCTACTCCAATTTGGCCAAAATAAAAATGCATAAGTCACATTTCCTGAGTGAGAATACATAGTTGAGCAGACACACTTCCCAATACAGTGCTCTCCTCTCAGCACTCAACACCTTCAACACTGTGGGGTCTGACACTGCAAAGGTAGATAGGCACTGGATGGCATCTGAATGCAAACTAACAAGAGAGATCAATATTCAGACTGAGTGAGAAACCCCAGGCAAGAATTGGAAGTGAGATTAAACTGAGCTGGGTGGTTCAGAGGGAGGTGGTACATGACAAGAACAACTCTGTTAGTAGTGACCAGACAAGGGCTGGGACCACAGCAGAGACTTAGGTTTGAGTGCGAAATCAGTTACTACAAGACAATGACAAGGATGAGACTGAAATGGAGAAACTGGAAAGCAAAAACTGCGTCTGACTAAATGAAAGGAATGGGACAGGACAAGGAGTTGTAGTAGGGGAGAGACGGGACTGCAACAGGACAACCAGACGGAGATGAGCAGCAGAGTTGAAGCTAGCAGAACATGGACAGAAGAGCAAACACCTTTCCAAGGATGTTCCTGCCTAAGATGTAGACTGGAACTTTGGCCTCTGAATACCACATTTGCTCTGATTTCTGAACATACTCATTAGCAAAAAGCTTGTAAACAATGTTGCTATTGAGATGACAGAATATAAAATTTCTGTACTTCCATTCTGTTTTACAAAGAACCTACTTTCACCCATCCCTGTCAGATGAGTACTCTGTTCACCTGTATGAAAACTGAAAGCACATGTTCTCAAACACTGTGCTCAAAATGAGTGGAAGCTTCTAATCTTAACATTTCCACATTTCAGTTTACTTTCTCTAATAATACCTTCCTCTCCTCTTACTGAGATATTGTGAAAATCAATGAGGCATTCCAGGACTACAGCTGTGGACATAAGAAGAAATGCACTATCAAAACAACTGTATGGAAGAGAATTTCAATAGCATACACTAAACTAACATGGGGCCATCCATTCAACTGCAAAGTAACAGAAAAATTAAAAATAACCCTCCTGTTAAATGAAGGGCAGTTAGGTTTTACTGTGAATGAGACAGAAAACCTTTGAAGGATCTGTTTCCCTAGGACTAAAAACAATGTGCATACGCCCACTCATGAGTAGGCTGAAGTTTAATTCTGCCATTCCCTAACTTTTGCAAGTGCCATACTGCTCCTTAACACGAAACATCCTGTGTATGTGTGTGTGTGTGTTTAGACTTAGATGAATGAGTGACTCTGCAAGTCCATAATGAACAACACAAAGCTGAAACATTAATCTTTCAAAGGCTCATGAATAGTGACTTATGTTACACTTCAGTTTTCCAGGGAAAAAAAAAAAGAGCATAAACAGAGAGACCAAATGCAAGTGTCAAGAAAATACACAATGTTAAAAGGGTTATGTTTCTACGCAAATACTAACAAAGTGTTAATAACACTTGTAGGAATCAAGTGACTTCTATTTGCTAGAAAATAAGTCACCTTTAACCATAGGCATTTATGCTGGACATTCAAAGAATCTGCAGTTTTAGCATGTCATAATAATTCAGAGTGAGTTACGAAAAAGTAATCTTGAAGACAAGGATTTATTTCCCAAAGAAAATATTAACCATTACTGGAAAATAAAAATATCTATAGCCAAAAGTTATTTTTAGCTGAAAACTACTCATTCTAAGGAAGTGCAGGCAGATGTGTGTCAAGAATGATAAATGGAATAGGGTTTTATGTGCGCCATAAATGTGAAGCAAGGATTGTACTCTGATGTGACTACAAGAGAAAAACAGATTACTATGTTTAGAGGTAGCAGTAAATCCAGTACGGTTTCCTGTACATAAAACTTCTAAATATTCTAAGGTCACCAACCTTGAAAACACAAGGTCAGTATTTCTGCATTTTCAGTAGATGAAAAAATAACATCTCTTAAAGAAATTCTTGCACCTGGTATAAACATCACTCCTACAAGGCAACATTTCTGTTTCAGAATGTCCTATGGAAGCCATTCATCTAGAAAAGTATATGTAATTTTCTAGATATATCTGTATAGTACTCTACAATGTTGACATAACATTGGTTTTGAGTTGATCTGCATTTTTTTTTTTATTTATAGTGCGTTTATTTAACAACTTCATCTCTAAAATGGCACATTTAACCCAAAAGCTTCTGACTACATTGGAATTAAATATGTATTCTACAATATTTGTAAGAAAAGTCTGGTATGAAATCTTGTTATAGGGATAGTCCTACACAGACTGTAATAACCACCTACAAATGCAGGAGGTGAGGCACACACCTGCAAGTCACCCAAGGAGGGACGAAAGAAGGCAATTACACATTGTGTTCCCCCATTTTTAAACAGCCCCATTAAAAAGAAACAGAATTAACTGAGGCTTTATTCTCTGTAAAACAGTTACTGTAGGTGCTTGGTTAAGGGCAGGGTCCCAGAGGTGCCACTCCAGCTGTGGTACACCACAGCCATTCCTCAGCCTGGCAGCACATAGCTCATTGATATAGACCTTACTGGACCCTCACTCTGGTCTGAGCCTCCAGGCAAATGCTGTGTCCAGGCCCAGGTCTGCCTCTGCTGTGCCGCTCTTGGCTGAGGCAATGGAATGGACCTGGCTAACAGATTCTGCTGCGCCCACAGGGATGCCCTGTGGCTCCTAACTCCCTTGTCCACAGGGAACAGCACCCTGAGGGATACCATATAACCACTAGTGCCTTTCTGTTTTGTTGGTTTGGTGTGTTGTGAAGATGTGTTCTTCCTGATACCAAATTAACGTGAAAAGCCAAGCAAGGCAGATTTTTTTCAGTGAAAGTCAATTTTGGTTCTTCGCAAAAAGAAACAGCCTTTTAAAAATTCTTTGTAGAAGTTGTCATTTCAGACCTCGGACTTCCTTTCTCCTTTATGGCCCTGTTTGTTCTGTGTCCATGATGCAACCACTATAACAGTCTCTTTCTACTGTATGAACACCAGTTTGTCTTGAGAAACAATAGTTACAATCCATCATGTGAGATGCAGCTTCATAGGGTGCTCTGGTTTAACAGAGAAAAATGAGATGTACTCTTGGGCCTTGACTAGAATTTTCCCATCTGATGAAAATGTTGCATTTCTAAATGAATGATGGCTAATTGCTAACCATTTAATCTGAATTCTAGGATAGCTTCCCAACCCTTTAAATAAGGTAAATGCCTTTAAACCCCTCTTCTTCTAGTCCTGAAATAGTTCAGGCTTAGTGTGTAAATCCAGAGCAGGCAGAGCTCCTCTGGTTAGCTGGTCTGAAGATGCACTGCATCTCCAATGGCAGTGAAAGTTCTAGAGGATTGAACAAAAAAAAAAAATTTAAAAAGCAAAACAAATAATCAACTGAAGAACACAAGAAGTTGCCTACAGCAACAATAGATCACCTAAGAACTGCTGCAGCTGTTTCTCCTTCCCATGTACAGAAGTTTTAGCTAACAGACAAGTACACTGGAAAAGAGTTTTGAAAGTACAAAACTTGCAGAAGAGCGGCAAGTGGTAACTGAATGACTATGGAGAAGGCAGTTTGCAGGAAGTAGGTGAATTTCCAGGTTTCTGCAAGACAGAAATTGGGGTAAGACCTGTCTGGAGGCTTTTCAGAACTTAAACCTGGGTTATCTGAAGTAGCTGTGTCCATGCACTTTCATCTGAAATCAAAGGACTCACCAGCTTTTAGTTCACCCCAAGAGGATTCCTTCAAGCTCCAGTGATCAGAAGATTTGCACTCCTGCAATTGAGAACTAAAGCAAGGCCTTTTACTTATCACAAAAATGCAGCTGTTTTTCAAATGTAATGTGACATTATTTGCATGCTGAATGGTTCTGAGCAGTAACATGTTAATACTTGGTAAACAGAACTTTTACATTGAAATACCACCTACAGGTGTCATTAAAGCAAAGATACATATTAATTTGTGCTCATATTAAATAAAATCTTTCACTTTTACAGGTTCCCAAATCTGCTTTGGAAATAATCAGTTTAGATAACTTTACTCTAGAAGTGAAAATACTGACTTCACTATGATTTTAAAGCCTTCAAAAGATAAGCAGGGCTTGATCCAAGCTAATTGTTAGCAAAAATGAAGGAAATATTCCTAGAAATATCAAGGGCCAAGAAACATAAGTATCATCCTTCTTTGTGTAGTAACTAAATTTAGTTCCAGTTCCTTCCCACTCAGAATGTTGAAAAGTGAGTGGCAGTGATCCATTAATGAATGTGTGGCTTAACTCAAAAGGATGTGAAAAACACCACTAGTGACTTCCTGGAAGCCGCTTTTGCGAAAAGTTAAGTTCTGAGTCCTGCACTGGGGTCACAAAATGCCCATGCAATGCTACAGGCTTGGGAAAGAGTGGTTGGAAAGCTGCCTGGCAGGAAAGGACTTTGGGGTGCTGATCAATAGCCAGCTGAACGTGATCCAGTAGTGTGTGAAAGTTGCCAAGAAGGCCAATGACATCCTGGCCTGTATCAGGAATACTGTGGTTAGCAGGACCAGAGCAGGGATCATCCCCTTGTACTTGGCACTGGTGAGGCTGCACCTCGAATCCTGTGTCCAGTTTTGGGCTGCACACTACAAGAAACACATTTTGGTGATGGAGTTCAGAGAAGGGCAATAAAGCTGCTGAAGCATCAGGACTGCAAGTCCTATGAGAAGCAGATTAGGAAAATGGGATTGTTTAGCCTGGAGAAAAGGATGCTCAGGGAGACCTTATCAACAACTTCCTGAAAGGAGGTTGTAGCCACATGGGGGTCAGTCTCTTCTCCCAGGTAACAAGTGACAGGACAAGAGGAAATGGCCTCACGTTGTACCAGGGCAGGTTTAGTTTAGATATTAGGGGGAAATTGTTTAAAGGGTTGTAAAGCATTTGAACAGACTGCCTGGGAAAATGATGGAGTAACCACCCCTGGAAATGTTGAAAAGATGTGTGGATATGGTACTTGAGGAGAGGGTTTAATGGTGAACAGAGTCGTGGTGTTAGGCTGATGGTTGGACTTGATGCTCTTAAAGGTATTTGTCAACTTTAACAATTCTATGATTCTATGATATCAAATTAAAAAGAGGTATATGAATTAAACTAAAGTGAAGCAAGGCTGAAGTGTTAGCAAGTGTGCATAGGTGGTCTACAATCTCAGACATGGTTTCTGCAGAGCACAAGCCACACTTGTATTTCCTCAATTCTGAACAGACCCAAGAGCCAGGGAACCCCTGGGTATACAACAGCCTGAGCACCACTTTGCTTCACTACAGTGCTATTGTATTATTTGCTTCTTTTTCACTGCATGCCACAAAATGCCTTTTTCTCTCTATCACCTAGACCATCAGAAAAGCAAGACGATGATAGTCTGGTTCTCCACAGCAGTATCAAGTTACACTGAACACAGCAGATGTACTAAAAAGGAACTAACAAAGTTGGCACAGCTAAGAATTTCCCAAGTTAGTAAACAAATTTAGTATCCCTATCTACTATGATGTAGCAGATATTGGTTAACATAGCAGAGCAATCTGAAATTAATTTTTTTTGTTTCATTTTCTGAGAGTCAAGTAAAACTTAATCTTGCTCTTACCAAGATATCATCACATTTCCTGAGTACTATTTCGAGTCTGAGACTCAATCAAATCTAAACTATGAGAAATAAAAAGTGCTTTCCTTTTTTTTCTTCCAAGTTTTCACATTTTCCACATGAAAACATAAGCAGACATGATTCTGTTATAAAAAAGTAGCACCAAAAAAACTCACATATTTTCAAATTTTGCATATTATTGCTTTTCTCAGTTCTGATATCAAACAGCAAATTAAAGCCCTTCTCAAGCAATCATACTCTTCACTCAAAACACCATTCCAGTTATCTAATTGAAGAAGCCATCTGAGTATTTCACCAGAGAGAAAAGTGCCTCAAACATCTCCCTTTGCTGTCTTTCTGGTTTGAAATCTCAAGAATCCTCCTGAAACAGCTGAGGATTTGCTTGTGCTTGTAAGTCAAAAACAAATTACACTTGTTCAGTGCTGTTCTGATGCAACTGTGGTTAGATTTTTACTTTAGCAATCTGGTGGCACTTAGTTTTATTATTCCTATTTCCAAATGTAGGTTTATGAAATTAATCCATCTCCAATAAGATCATTCACTGAAGCCCCACCAAGAACCACGCAGGCTGGAACTTTCACTGTTGTTTAAACTAGAGCCATCTTGTATATTATTCATTTCAAAACCCACAGCTTTTCATGGTGCAAATCAGAAAAACATGCTGAAAAACCATCCTGCAAATCAAGTTTATTGACAATTCAAATCTTCTGTTAGCCAAAAAGTTTGAGTCTTTTCTAGATATGCTGATAATGTTACAGCAATTTAGCATCTGGCTGCTGGTTATGACAATCAACATTTGAATTGTACAGCCTATGGAGTCAGCTACATAGTGCTGTGCATTGGCCAGATCCACAGGTGTGCCAGTACGAGGTATAGCACAAATGAAAAAGCCATGTCATAAACTGCACTTAGCACATGCCTTTGTCCATTTTGCCTGCCTTCTGCCAACAAACCCATTTTCTCCCAGACTACTTCTGACATTCCACTCCTCTGAGCAATTCTAAACAACCATTGTTTTCCAAACATCAGCATGCCACAAAAATGCTTTCTACTTTCCCCCTAAATACAAAATTTCTCTCAGAAAATAATCCTGGCCTGATGCTGACACCGAGCAATATTTAGTCTTGCGGATCTAGAGAGCTATGATGCCATTTCATGACAGCAAAAACAAGAGATTTAGACTATGAAAAAAAAAAAAACCCACCAGCCAATGGATATAAATTTTTTTTAATAGAAAACATATTTATTGTTTTTTATTTTATTTAATTCATTTATCAATCACATAGAAAGAACAGCTAGGGTAAATGAACATGCTTTAAAGCATTTTACAATACCAGGATGTTGAAAGAGCTCTAAAACACAACATCATGAGAAAAAGAGAAAGACCAAGGACCATGAAAAATGAACAAATGGATTTTCCCTTGCAGGTATGGCACAATCTTCTGTAAAACAACTAGTGAAGAAGCAGCGTTTGCATATTGCTACTATACAATATATACTATACTATACTAGGCATAGATACATTCAAAAATTTAGGAAATCTATTAGACTCTTTTTGTTCCCATTGTAAAAAACATACTCAGGTTTGGAGTAAAGAGAGAGTGATAGCTCAGTGTCAGGAATTTTGCAATAATAAATTCCCTAAGCAAAATAGCCTAAGGTAAAGCAAAGTACGTCTAATTAAATACCTTGCTCTGAAAGACACATGCAAAACTCAGCAATGATAGAATTTCAGTTTGCTTAGTCTAATGAAAATTGGAAATAATAATGTGAACATAAGAATTATTTAATATCATGGCCAGGCTAACATTTATTTCTTCCAAAGTTTCAAGAATAAAAAAATAATCATTTCAGTAACAGTAAAAAGAGGTAACTTTCTTTCAAAATGAACCATCCATCCAAGCAAATACAGTAAAAAGGGCCACGATTTCTTAGAAATGTGTGCTGATGGTAGAATGTCACTCAAAACCAGTTTGTTCAGCACACCAGAGTGTAGAGGCCAACACAGCCTGAGAATATTCAGGGGTTCACCAACAAAACAATTAGACGTATAATACTCTAAAAATGTCACACTGCATAGGATGTAGTGCAATGAGGAGGAGGGAAAATGAGCTAGGAGAAATGTTCTTAATACACAGACAGTAAAGCAATGAGAAATTTTTTGCTCACATTTTGTGAGTGACAAAGACCATTCTGAAAAGCAATCTGAACGTCTTCCAAATCAAACACACACATATTTTTTTAAAAAATCAAAAGAAGAAAGATAAACATTTAATATAGACCTATGAGATAAGTTGACTTCTCCTTAATTGCTACACGATAAGCACTAAGACCTGTAGTCTCAGGGCTCAGTAAAATGTGGACTTCACACAACTTGACAGAAGGCCTAAAGAGCCTGACTTTTCAGAGTTGAGGAGTTATTCTCCCAATGAAAATTAAAAGGGGTAGGAGGGTCTAATTCCTTCCTAATAAAGTCCTGTCTTTATCACATAGAGTGACTAGTTAAAAGGGGTGAAAGACTTACCACTCTGTAAATTAATTAGATGCTTTAAATATTAAAAATTTGTAAAACACACAGACTAATAAAAATACAATTACAGATAAGCCCTTTCTGTGGTATTAGTGTATGAAAACAAACACGCACTTAAGAGCAAAGTACCCTCAAGAGATTTAAGGAATATCAGTACAAAATAATGGATTAGACCCTGAAGATCCTATTCAGTTTGCCCTGAGGGAACACTTTGAACAGTTTTAACTAGAAAGTCTTTAAAATCCAACAGAACTCTTAAGAAATATGGTTAAATCCTGGCACTAGAGTGAAGCAGTATTTGACAGAGTTTTCATTTCAGAACAAGACGGAGTCCAAAAAGTGGAAACATAAAAGATTCTCTATTTTGCTCAAAGTTGCTTTTCATAGACTCTGATTTGCTCCCCTTTAGTAAGACATAGACTTGCCTGAATTTTACAGGTGAAAAACAAAATAAACAAAAAAACTCCCACAGTTGTTTAACCCCAGTTAGATATTAAAACCTCAGACTAGCATGGAAATAGTATTAAAGTCTGTCTCTATACGACTTACTGTTAAATAGTTGTGAACCTTACAAGCACAGGACCATGCTTCCTTCTATGATCTCACCTCCAAGAAGAGCAAAGGAGAAGCACCAGATAGTGACAGATGGAAATAAAGAGAAGACTTAGCCTTTCTTTGGTTTGTTTTTGGGTTGGTTTGTGGGTTTTTTTTGGTTGGTTGGTTGGTTGTTTTTGTTTTTTTTTTTTTTGCAAGCAGGTGCAACATGGAACCTCTGGAGTGCTTCTCCTCTCTAATACACATTGGTGTAGAAGATATCCTGATTACTCCAGTGCTGGATTCTTAGATACATAACCACTGAAGTAGCCAAACTAAGGCATGAATAGTTATGTTGCAGAAAGATCACACATTAATGCACTTGAAATCCATCTAATAATGATAAAACTTCTGGAGCATCCTTTTGTTTGTCAGCAAAACAAGTGGTTTTAAAATTTGCAATAAATTTGTTTAATAAAAGTTTTGACATTTTTCGTGTTCAACATCTTTTGGATATGAGCCAGCAACCCACCCTTGCAGCAAAGAATGCAACAGCCTCCTGGGCTGCATTAGGAACAACATATCCAGCAGGCTGAAGGAGGTGATCCTTCACCTCTAACCAGCACTGGTGAGACCACATCAGGAGTGCTGAGTCCAGTACAAGAGGGACATGATGTGAGTCCAACAAAGGGCCACAAATATCTCTAAGACCTTAAAGAATCTCTCATATAACATCTCATCATACAAGGAGTGGTTGAGAGTGCTGAGACTGTTCAGTGTGGAAAAGGGCAGACTATCACAATGCATACAAATACCTGATGGTAGTAGTAAAGGTGACAGAGCTGCAGCGAAAGGACTTGAAGCAATGGCCACAAACTGAAATGTCTGTCCTTGAAAATATTAAGATCAAAAGAGACACAACCCTGAACATCTTTCACTAGCTGACCTTGACCTGTGCAGAAGGGTTTGAACTAGATGATCTCCAAAGGTCTATTCCAAACTCATACTTTATGATTATTCAGAGAAAACAGCCATCAGGGAGGCAGGCAGGTCACTATGGGCATATCCTGATCCATTTTTTCACTGAAAATTATTATCCCACATGAAATTAGCTTTTAATTTCTAATCTACATCCCAAACCAGGCCAGCCAGTCCAAATTTAAAGCACCACTTTAGGGAAATGGACTGTTCCCCTCTGAATGGGAGCTGGGTAAGAGGGAAACCTAGATAAAAACTAATCAGGAAAGATCCCTGTATTTCTTCCCTGTAAATATGACTCAATACTAACATAAGCTAGGGAAGAGAAGTCGTGCTGCAAAATTTCACTTGAAGTGTGCTGCATGATGGTGTTAGTGCTGACAAACTGTTTTAATGAGAACTTACAGCCCACACAGTTAATATCCTTTGTTTCCAAATGGCCAATCTATTCCTCCTAGATGCAGCATAGTACTAATGAGTGGTTGCATAAGGACAAAGCTAATGCTAGAAGAAATCTTCAGGTCATAATCACAGTCAACTACACAGTGAGAGCACCCTTGGATAAAAAATAGCTTATACTGATGTCAAGGTTGTAATTTCGCTGAGTACTAGATGTAGTAACTCTATCTAAAGAATATTTTACTCTTAAGAGCATTTCCACACCATAGTCTGCAACAACTGATGTAAATTTTTGTGGGTCAGCTCTATAAATTGTTTAGAGAACATACACAGCTAGAGAAAATTGGCAAAAGCTAGGTTTAGCTAATACTGGAAACAAATGCTCTGCATTGAATGTGCTAGTTTTGATCAGAAGCTCATGAAGTCACCATCAGGACACACTAAAAGTTTTTCACATATAAAGAGGTATTATTGTGCCCTTTGACATGAAAGTATTTATGATGCTGAAAATGTCATCTAGTGCGCTTCCACTTTTAACCCCCCATGATTAAGGTACTGTCCCCTTTTTTTCTCCTTCCTGCAATGTAAGGGTCCCATGGAAAATGTAGTAGAATTGAACAGAAAATATCAGTGTTGTAAACATTTGGTGGCACAGTGGCAAATGTAAGAATCACATAATTATAGAGTACTTAAATGGTGTAGAAAATTGCTAGTGAAGACATTTGAAACAATAATGGATATAGGGAAATAAAAACCTGATTCTAAAAGCTTTTAGAATCACTGAAGTTAACTCATTCCTTCTGCTGATTGCATGTGAACTATTTTGCTCTAAAATATCAAAAGCTCTGAAAAATAAAAAGAAGACCTTAACTGAAAAACAAAGCTCTAACTTTTACATCACAATCAATTCTGTCTGCCTAGTGATTCATTTGTGTACCTGTGACCACCAAGAACTGTGCAAAGTTGCTCTGATCCAGTGAACCTTATCTTGGAATTATTTAGATTTTGTTAGTTTTAGTCAGACTCTAGAATACTTTTAAAATTTATAGAGTTCATTTTTATTTAAATAAAAAGCAAAGGACTTTTATTTTGTCTAGACAATACTGTCTGTAGCTAAAAGCCTTTGCAGAAATAACTGCAGCTGTTAAAGATTAAGCCTGAAATTGTCCTTGTGTAGAATTTCTTACATTTGTCTTTTTGCTGGAATTGAGATGAAGAAATGAAGATAAAGCAGGTTTATGTAGGAATTCCCAAGATGTTCAAGCAGAGCATTCTCTCACCTACTGCATACAGCTGAAGCATGAGTTCAGCTCACCAGAAGGATTTGCCAAGCAAAAGGCAAAAAAAGCTTCATGCAATTTTCTAAACGAAAAATCAAAGCCACGTAGCTAGTTTCAGTAGTTTTCAGAACCACTAGGATGCTGCAGCCTGGTGTGTTTCAAAGTGCTTTTGTGGGGAAATTGTGTCGGTTTAATCTCAGGTTTGATACGATTTGAGGGGTTAAGAAGATTTTTGGCTCTGAGAAATAATCACACTTAATACCACCTACTAAGTATGGTTTCACTTTCACAGGTCTGCCTGCTTTTGCACCATGAAGGCTCTGAGCAGAGCCTTGACATTTTCAATATTGCTTTGAGTGGCAGCTTTGAAAAACTTGCAGCTACCTCAACAGGTGTTGCACAGACCTTGCCAGGGACAAGCCAATGAAGATAATATGACCGTGGAAATATACTCCAAGGCAACGTACTGCAAGAACTGTATTAACACAGATTTAGGAATTCTAAGTCCAGGAAGGCTTACATTCAGGGGGGTTGCATACGGCATGCTTTAGTTTCAACTTTGCAAATTCATGGACCCTTCTTATGAAATACATCTTTCTGGTTTTATCAAAGCCTTATTTTTTAATGAAAATAGAATATTTGAGATGGAATGACAGAACACTGTCTGACAGAAATACTAGGTGATTATGTGAGGGAAAAAATAATCTTTGACATAACAGTTTCATAGACATCAAACCATTTGCATTCAATTTAAAAGACTAGCTCATTTATCTTCCTCTTTAAAAATCACCAGTATTAGATGATGGAGGCTCTGGACTCTGGAGTTCCCAAGCTCTGATGAACTTAAAGCACAGTAAGCAGAAAATGGTGAGGGAGCCTCAGCTCTACTGACTGGACTAACTCTGATGATACCACTAAAAACAACTTAAAGATTTTGTGTTACTCCAAATTGTCCTCTCCTTACAGTGGTTTTATATAGACTTACTCAAGAATAAGCGTTGCCAAGCTGTCTACTTGTACAAATAGATTTTTTTTTTTTTTTAATTGGGTTAAATCATCATTTCTCGTCATAATTTCAGTTGTTTTCTGCAGTTCTAGCATTACAGGGGAAATCAGGTCTTTCCTGTCTTATATAAGTAACTTATACATGGGGGGAAAAGTACCAAATTTTAGATTCCTACTTTGGGACTAGGTTTTTCATAATCCCCTCGTAGTTTAAAATCCTAGTTAAGACCAAAAGCAGGCAACAGAAAAGAACCAACACTTAGAGCATTCTTGTATATAAGGCAAACAACAAGAACTATGGTGAAGTAAAACACAAGGCTATACATAGATAAATCATAAGGGTTCTTTCAAGAATATACCCCATTCAAGAATTTTGCATTTTCTGAGCTAGAAATAGCTCCATAGATACAGATATATTTCTTTTCAAAACAGTCATAGAGCCCCACTTACTTCAGTAAAAGTTGGATTAGGCTCTTAATTGGGAGCTCAGAGACATTGAAAATACCAGAGTGATTTGGTTTAAAAAAATAAGAAGTATTTTTTATTGTGAAATTTTCCTTTGGACTTATAAAAGGAAAATGTTGGCTTCCCCCCCCCTTCTAAAAGAATAAGCCCCAGACATTTGGAAAGTGTCTGCTCTGAGTCACAGGCACAGGAGTCTGCAAAGTGCTGCTTTATGCAATCAAAGACACTCACCATTCCAGTGTTATGTGCACATCAGTACATCAGATGCACTATTTTGGTTGTTCCACGGGCACTCTGAGATCAGACACGGGCTTGGCAAACTTTGAAATTCATGCCTCAGCCTGACCTGACACTTCACCCTTGCAAAGCTGGAGCTCCTAACCCCTCCCATGTCGCTGAGCAGGGATCTCAGCACAGAGGCTCAAACATAACATGGAATCCTTTAACTACTGAGTTATGAGGAGACTCCCTTCCCCAAGTGAAGGGTCCAGAGAGAGGGACAACATATTTGCTGTGTTAGCTTTAGAAGTCATACCCTGTTTGCAGAAGGGGTTATCTTGTGTCCACACTCTCTGATTTAAGCCAACGTTTGTTTGCAGAGACTGTAAAGCAGGAGAACTGGAGAGCAGGAATGTTTTACAGTATTACTTGTGGTCTCCCTTATAAAGGGATCTTTGAGACAACCTTTAGGGGTGCAGAGGGAGCAGTCATCTGTGACAACCACATCAGGAGATGCCTACTTTCAGGAAAAAGTCTAACTCCTTTTGCAGGGCCTGAGCCATCATTTAGATGTATATTTTGGTTTTAATACTTTCATAGAAAGAAGAAAATAAACCATGAAGTGCATTATAGCTCAGTTCAAACATTTTTACAGATTGTGAGTGCAACAATCAAAATCAAATACTCTAAAGCCATCTACTGGTTCAGTGACTCCCAACTAATTCTTTTTTTCACTTGCTACTAATCACCTGAGGAGGTGCCTGGAATTTTTTTGCTCATATTTGCAAAGAAAAATATCCCTCAAAAAGTCTTGAGCAAGAAAATGGTAATACTTAGTTCAAATTTTACTGGCATAAATGACTTCTTGACCACAAAAAAATAGAACCTTCTGTCTGCAACATGATTTTCTATTTCTACTTTTCTAAATTGTTTTCAGTTGCTCCTTCCAAAAACTAAATTATACTTACAAGTAGTATGGATGTAGTTACATTGATTCTTGTTAAATTCTCAAGAACATTGCAAACTCTCAAAGCATAAGACTTCTCAGACTCCCTTGAAGAAACCTTTGGATCAGTTTGAATTATATATAAAAATATATGCTGAGTTCCTCAGATACTTATTATTACTGTAAGCCTCCCTCCTTTATAGAGAAATTAGAAAAACATGATAAAAAAATTCAATATCAATAGTAGCTAGTCAAGAGTATTAGAGCAGATTGGCACTACAGTAACAGGAAACAAAAATATTTTTGGGGTGGGTAAAAAGCATTTTTGTGACTCTGGGCTGCTCTCAGTTTCTGAGGTATTTTCTGAGTATCCACCAAATCTGCAGTATGCACAGCCCATTCAGTTTGTTACCTGGAAAAGATAATTAGGAAATGCTGCTTGTTTTATCAGTGATCCTTTTACACTGTAGTACAGTCAAGAATACAGGCCCAGTCATTTACTGGAGGTATTGGAGCATCATTTATATGGTTGCTTATCCTGACACTATAAATCATAGTTGAAAGCCCTAGAAACCAAGCAAAGATTACCATTTCTGCAGGCATATGTTTGAATCAGGGCTTGGGGCTATCCTATTGTCAATAATGTCAATCAACACCATTTTGTCCTGCAATTCTTTGTCTGATCACAGTAGCTTAGTGTGTAGACACTACACTTCTCATTGTATACTCTATTATTTGATTAGGCATAAACTTATAAAAAGAGAAGGGAGTCTCAGTACTATTTTAGCAATAGTATTAGCTGCTGACTACTATTTGGCTATCTAGAATTTTCCTATGTTAATTTTGCTGTCTGGTTCACAAAATACTCTATGCACTTTTAAAATTATTATTTGAATTATTTAGATTAAATTTCTCTATAACAAGAAAAAGATTACAGTCTGTTGCATATACTCATAATGAACAAGGGCTCTTTATTTTTAGTCCTCCAGGTCTGTGAACACTGGGAAAGCATTCTTGTGTATAAAAAATATTGCTGAGAAAACAATACTACCTGACCTACCTTGATGCTATTGTACCATTTCCAGAAACACAGAGGAATAGATTTTTTTAAAAGTTGTAGGGAAAGATTGCTTTAAATTTGATTTTACTTTGGCTAATATTACAAAGAAGCTAGGAAAACATTTCAATAAAATCCCTCTAAAAACCATTATCAGGAGCTTCTGCAATGTCCTTTTTCACAGACCATGCAGGCGCCATGCCTGATTTGGGTATAAAGTGCTTGCAAGTCACTCAAAGGTTGAGAATACAGCCACATCTAAGAACACTTAATCCACTGTGTGATCTCTTTGTACTTGAAGCAATGCTTTTGAGACAACTCCAACTCTGAGAGCTGCAGACCACTGAGAGCACTGAAGTGTATGCCAGTACTTAAAACAAATGGATGATGTGGATGGGAATGGTCATCTCTGGAGACAGCATTGAAGAGCCCCTCAGAACCTCATTTCTGAAGCTGCAGTCCCTGACTTCTATTGATCCTGGGGCCTCTGCAGGGCTGTATGCTTTTAATTCGTGGTTTTAAAACCTTGTCCACAGACAGTGCTAAAATTAAATACGGTGCTCAATTTTTCATCAGTAGACTTCAGATCCTAGCATTTTAGAGGAAAAGAGAGAGAAGACAACAAAAAAGATTGTTATGACTTTCCCTTGGCAGCATGCTTCAATTTTCATTATACTATTAACATTTTTTAACATGGTTGTTCGGAAAGCTGGGTAGCATAATGTGGAGTCAGTTGAGCTATTCGAGTTTACACCACTAACTCTAAATTTCATCATCTGTTGAGAATTTCTTCATTTGTTCCCTGCTGTCCAACGTAATTTAACATGATAATTTCTTAACATAAATTCAGTTTTGCATGTGTTCTTTTGTTTTGCAGGTTTTTTCCACTGTTGTCAGTGATCATCAATACTGGCACATTCCTCTATCTGGCTCATCACTTTAGAGTCTGAACAGCTTCTCTGCCAGGCATCTTGGTGGTTCACAGTGCCCATGGCCTGAGATTCAACATGTGGGATAGCCAAAATCTCCAGTAAAAGAAAACCTTTCTCCAAACACTATCCCTTCTCCTAATCTGAGAGCTATGCCAGGGGCCTCATGAACTTCCAAAGCTACAGGCTGCTTGGAGAAGAGCTTTAGTAAAAATAAATTCCTATAAAGAGGAAAGTAGTCCAGTAACTGATGTCAAGGCATAAAAACCTTAGGCAACAGGTTTCCACAAAATTGAAGATCGTCCTACAGCTCATTGCAGCTGGGTTTAGCAATCCTGCTAAACTCTGTTCCAAATGGGAATCACTTCCTTAGGGTGAGTGTGGGCATTTAGATTATTGGGTGAAAACTGACATCCTCTTTACTCCTTACCTGTTTCCCCAGGTATTTTAACCTACATCAGTTTGTGTGAGTGGAGATCCAGATCATCAAAGAGCTTAGTAAGCATAGGGAATGACACAGGCTGGGGTCACCTTAGGTTAAACCTTTCAGCTAAATAGCCACTTCTTGTGTCAAGAGAATTTGGGGAATTACGTTATTTTTTTCATTTACAAATTTTTTTATTGCTATAAATATTCACAGGGGATTAAAAAAAAAATCCACCAACCAATGAAAAAAAATGAACAAATGCCTAAATTCATGCTCTACAGAAACAATTTATCATTCTTGAACCACAATTTACACACAGATTTAGGATTTGAACTGGAAAGTCTATAGGAGAGTCTTAATTCTCCCATGCTTTGTGATGCCTTTCTTTCATCAACAGAATCTATGCCAATCTCAATGAAACATTGCTAATAATAAACCAGCAAGACCACTTAAATAGTGTCCTGTTACCAAGCCACCTTTCATTCCAATAGTTGTCTTTAAACTAGGAAGATAGTTACCTCTTTTTTTCTCAAGCACAGAGTGGAGTCTTTTACAAAGAAATATTGAATACCGAGGTGACAGGAATAGTTTCCAAACCATAATTCAAAAAAGAAATAAAAAGTTTGTTCTCTTAAGAAGAAAGCCATGCTTTCCACCTGTGGGATAAGAAAAAAAGGAAGCACAATATATCCTTTAGAAAAATAATTCCTGAAAAATCCTCGTAAAATGTTGGAAGGCATTCAATCCTGCCTTGGATATTTCTGATTGAGTCAAAGATATATTCAATTTTGGGGGGAAAAAAAACAGAATCATATTTAAATTACTTCCATTAAATATTTCCCACTCAGAAGCATCTGAGCGGTAGATTCTGCAATATTTAATGAATAATTTTAGTTTATATCTTCAATCAGTCTTTAGATCTCATAGGATCTATACCTACATGTACATTTGGTCTCAAGTTCTTCTCAAGACTTATAAACAACTGAAATACCTATTGAGTCAATGTTGCCTATCTGTACATACAAAACAAAATGAAAAGTCTGAGTTCTACCACCTCAGTAGCCTGCAGAAACATGCTTGCAAGATTATGGTCTAAAAAAACTAAACATGTAAGGAAGGCATTTTCTTGTATTTCACTGTTTTTGTGAACTATCTTATTCCTTACTCTAATTCCTGAGTGGCACAGGTACGTGATCATAAATTAAACTCTTACTTTGACTATTGCATGCTTAGGATTAGTTCACTCTATCTCAAAGAAGTGCCAGATGTCTCTCATCAGTCCTCTGAAAACACGGAGGAGGGGTGGGGGTGTTTGTTTTTTCCTCTTTTACAGTGTGATACTATGTATTCTGAAGCTGTGGTTCAGGCATTGTATCAAATCCACATTAAAATTCATCTGTAGTATTGCTGATATCAGAAATGGAAAAGTTAAATCTTAATTAAATTTGTAAATGCACAGCATGTATTTATTTTGCCAAGACCCCTCTGTTAATTAGTACTTTTGTCTTCCTTTTACTCTCAGTATCTTCCTTTTTCAGTGTTAGTGCTGTTTTCATCTTTTTACTGAGATGATCTATAGTAGGTCCTCAGAAAGGAGAACTGAGGACTCAGAGAGCTTTACACAAGTCATGGGAACCTACTGCTGCTATTAATTCATTAGTTCAACAAGTAAATTGCGAGTCTCATTTATTCAGCACAGAGGGATAAGACTCACAGAAAAACTTACACTTTGCTTCACTTCTTGGGCATGAGCTCCTTTTTTCCTCTGCAGTATCTGGACCAAATTCCCTGTATTTTACCCTCAGTAGCTGAGGGTGAAAGCACTCCAGACAGTCTAGCTGATAGTAACAAGAGTTTCTCAGAAATGGTTTTGGTTTTATGCTGGAGAGCAGCCAGAAACTGCTTCTCTCAGATTTGTCTCTAAAGGGCAACATTCATGCTGTAATGTTGAAGCACAATTAAATAACAAGCACTATTAAACATCCTAAAGAAACATGTTAACATAAAGTATAAAAAAAAAAAAAAAATGTGGAAACCCCATTTCTTTCCAGAAAACCGTATTTTGCAGGCAGTAAAAAAAGCAGTCTGAATTTTAGCTACCACTTAAGTATGACAAGCTACTGCTAACCTCCTACTGAACTAGGTCCTTCTCAGTGCTGCTGCAAGCCTAAAAAGACCTTCTCTGAGGGAAAGCAGTGTACAGTCGATGTTGTTGCCCATGAAGTTTATAAAGAATTCCAGATGAAATGCTGGTACTTAGTATTGTAGGCTGTGGTGCTTGAAGACTGGTTAGAGACCATCAGCTTAACCATTTCAGGCTGAATTCAGGTCATTTCAGCCACTCAGGTTGAAGCCAATACCTCCTTACCACCAAAAAATCAGATGGAGTACACTGTAAGGAACATTTCCAGAATTGTAAAGGTTGTGTTTGTGTACAAAGGTATGTTGAACATCTGCGGATTCCAAGTCAAAAGCCTTTCTGTATCTTCTACATTGTGCAATGTTTGTTTAAAATCTGTTAGTTCTAAGTTTAACACAGAGGTGGTTCAGAAGGGAATATCCATAGTACTATTTAATCCATGTTGATAGCTTCTTGAAATCATTCAAACTGATCTCAAAGAAAGGATTTTTGCAGTTTTTGTTCAAAGAACAGAATGTACTGGGTAGATCATTAAGTTCTAGTGTGTTACCCACCCTCCACAAAACCCTTAGCCAAAAATAGGGAATAGCTTATAAAGGCATGAGGTTTCTGAATGACAAAATTACTGAAATATTCATACCCTTTTTTACATCACAAAAAACTCCAACTAAAATATGGCATATTAGATCAAGTCAACAAAGGTCACAGCAGCACCAAAATACTCAATTATTAGCTAACATTCAGTATGAAGAGGTGATTTATCTCAGGCCAAGTCTCTTATGAAACCTGAGCCTGCAAGATTTTGTATGTATACTTTTACATGAATATACTATACCTCTTTTTCTCTTAAATCTTTTAGGTTTTAGACACTTCAACCTTTTTCAGCAAAGGAAAAAAATTGACTATTACAGTAAATTGAAGCCTGCTAACAGCAGTTAAGCAAGCTCACTTACTCACCAAACAAAGCTCTTGGAGCAGGAAGGATAATTTATAGGGACAAGGATTCCACCCAGTGTGAGGCTGGTCAGCCACAGGAGTACCAATGAATCTCCTCACTTTACAAGACTAGAGTTTATGCTCTATGTTCTCCAGAGTTCTGGTAAGCTCATGTGACATCACGTAGCACTGCTGAAATCATGAAAATTCTAAGGGAAGTGGCACTGCTGATTGTGAACCCCAGCTATGAACACACAGTTGTTCTGCAAATGGGATCTTCACAGAGACAACCAGATTCCAAACAACTGGGATATCACAGCTGGCCCAGATTTTAACAGTTTTTCTGTAATTGAAGTATCACAGTTCTTTCCAGTGTAGAAATGTTTACCTTGGCAAAATGAAATAAAGTTTAGTAAATGCAGCAAAACAGAAAGGAGATGGACCTGGATATAAGATGTGGCATCATTAAAGGTAGAAAAAAAAGTTGGTGTGGGGAAATGTGAAGTAGGGATAACTATAGATCGTACATTTGTGTTCCCAAGGAAGGTGACTTAAGGCCTTAGAGGCATCTCCCCTAGAGTTCAAATGCACTTGATGAGCCAGGGTTGATTGGTTGTCTCCTACTCTGAGCAGGCTCAGAAAGCTGGTCCAAGTTCCATGGTTAGGCTTTATCATACGCCATCACATGTGTGATCCACATGAAAACAGGACAGGCTTATTCACAGCCTGACAAGGTTGAGGCGTGTAAGACCCCAGGCTCACCCCACAAGCTCACAAAAGGGGTTCTATGCCAAGAAGATATAAGGCCCCAAAAATCCACCTGACAGATTTATTAAACAGACCTTTGGTTCTTTTATACCTTGAGGCAGTGCATGGGAGAAACATGACAACATTTTCAGGAGGTCAAAGTAATATACTTTGACAGTAAAAGTTTGGAAAATAAGGGAACTTGGCAAAAGTTTAAAGCAAACAATCAATATAAAGCATTTCATAAAGCATTGACTTAGCAAATTCCAACCCATAGAGGTTTAAGCTACCGAAATATCAAGAAAAGGAAATTAGGAGAGGAAGAAGAGGCAAAGGGGAGAAGGGGCGGGGAGGAGGGCTGGAATTATAGCTACCACCTTATATCCAGTGTAGAACCAGCCACTAAAAATACATGAATAATAAGACTGTGACAACGTAATGGCCTCATGGTGCCAGTTTTATTTGCTCGGGGCTCCTGTGGCCACTCCCCTCCAGGAGGGGCTTCTGGTCTGCCAGCCATACAGGATCTGGCTTAGGGCCTCCAGGTGGTGTGGTTTGGGGTTTCAGGTGTGCCAGTGACTGACAGCTGCACTAGACGCTCTCAGGGAGGCAGGGTTATGGGGACAGAGCACCATTTCACCTGTGCAGAACCCTATCTGCCTCCTCCTCTACACAAAGAATTGTTTCAATACAGAGACAACACTTTTCCAACTCCCTCGCAAAACATTACTCAATTCTCCCAAAGGTTTTCCCATTAATGATAGTCAGTTAAGAATCCAAGACATGCACAGCATCAGTAAGATACTTATATTGTTAAAAAGTTATAAGCAAAGGACACATCAGTTGTGTGGATCCTGAAGTCTAAGAGAAAGTACAAGTGAAATCTTTATGGAGTGCCCTAAAACTATTTCTGGCAATGAGAGAATGCTGAAATGAGTATTGCTGTCTATTTATTGTCATGTACGTTCTTACAGAACATTAGCATCCATAAAGTATTGACTAATAACAGATCTCATGTCCAGTTCTCCTCTTAGTATATCTACTGCAGAGGGCAAAAGAGAGTACAGCATCTCAAATTTTAAAAGCTTTGCCATTAGTCAATTTCTTGGTCAAAACCAATCAAAGAGAACAAAGAACCTTAACACCTATTAAACCAAAGAAGCTTAAAAAAAGCAAAATAAAAGGAACAATATATATCCTGCATCAGTAGAGATGAAGGAAGAAACATAATTCAAACATAAGCAAGGAACTGACAAAGCATAGTCTTCTGTTCTCTTTATGGTAATACCCTTTGGGCTTCCCAATAGAAGAAAAACATTAATAAAAGGCAGTGAGTCCAGCAGAGAGACACCAAGATAGCTGGGAACTGGAGTACTTTGCCTGCGAGGAAAGGCTGAGGGAATCAGTCTTGTTCAGCCTGCACAAGAGGCAGCTTTGGGGGAGACTGCAGCAGCCTGTCAGTACCTAAGCCAGGTACCAAGAAGACACAGCTTGCCTCTTCATAGTGGCACATGAGGAAGATGAGATAAGAAGCATCATTTGAAGTAAGAGAGGTCCTGGCTGGATATAAGAAAGGTTATAAGTGGAGCAGGTTGCCCAGATAGTTTATGTCTCCTTCTGCCTCAAATGTTTTCAAGATGAAAGCTGGGATAAAGCTCTAAACTACTTGGTTATTGACTTCATATTTGACCCTGCTTTGAGCAAGAGATTGGACTAGAGATAACCCAAGATCCTTTCTAACACATTCGTACAACACCATGCTGCATTATTATGTATTTTCAATTTACTGTGTATGATTAAACATTAAGAAGCTATACACAATACAGACACCAATACTGTAGAAGCAAATTCTAAAGTGATTATGTTTAAACAGACATCTAAAACTAATAAGTATTCTTACATTATTCAAATATTTTATATTACTGTTACATTTCTGTAATACCTAATGCCACTGCCATCACCCCCCATCCCTCGCAATAGTTATTTTGTAAGGGCTATCTGTCTAAATCTACATAGTACCTATTTCTATTGCAACTCAATCTAGATTCAAACAGTCCCTCCAAGTACTAGTCCTACAACAGAACAGACTGAAACGTCTTTCCATGGGGTAAAAAAACAAAAAAAAAAAAAAAAAAAAAAAAAAAAAAAAAAAAAAAAAAAAAAAACATTCTACGTTCTGTATTGGGGCTTTGCCTCTCACAATGCTGTGGTTGGAACTTCGGCTGCAAAAACATGAAATTTAGTCAAATTTCCCCTTTGACCTATGACAGCAGCTGGGTTTGGATACTAATTTAGGAAAAGTGAAATAAATTAGGGAAGGAGAACAGGAACCTGATTTTTTGTCTCCCATTACTTTCCCTTCACATCAGAACCTATGTTCCCAGATCTCTACTGAATAAATAGATTCATTAGCAAAATATTTACCTTCAGAAACAAAGAAAGAGCAAATGGTAGCAAAAAGAACGGCCAAAGCTTCAGTTTTAGATGAAGGATTCAAGTCTCTCAAGAAAACAGGAGAAAGGGTAAATGGTCATCTAGCCCAGTCATCTAACTCCCACACTGTGTTTTCAGTGTATTTCCTCCCATCCACCCACACACAGAGCAGTTTTGCTTTGACACTTCATAGAGGGCTTGATATGAAAAGGTATAAAACTTACTTGCAAACCAGGTCCAATATTGCTGGGGAAAAAAAAAAAAGGCATGAAAATAAAGCAGAAGAAAATAAAAAATTATGAGCTGGTTGAGATTCACATCTCTAAAAATAAGAAGGATGTAAACAAAATACATTCCTTTTGCAGAGTGGGAGGCATACAAGAAACCATAGGTTTGAAAATAATAATTTGATAAGAAAATTAACTGGGCAGCTTCTAGAAAGAAAGTATAAAAATACCTCTAGTATTAAAAACCCTCTCTTCTTCCTTCTTTGTTTCAGATTACCTGTGAGAGATGTTTTCCCCTGTAGTTACACAAAACAGGGCAAGTCATCAGATGCCACAAAACAGATTAAGGAGTTAGATGATAGGTATGCAGTATGGCTGTTAATTTTGCAAGAAATAGACAAGAGAGGGGTGATTATCAACTCCAGTAGTGTAACCATTCCCATTTAATGTCAGGGGCATAATGAGGACTGGGCAATCACCAGCAATATGAAGTACAAGAGAAAGTGCCAGATTCTCACCTGGAATGGGGAAACCCTGGCTATTCATACAGAGTGGGGAAGGAGATGGTGGAAAGCAGTGCCATGGAAAGGGACCTGGGGGTCCTGGTGGATGGCAAGTTGAATCTGAGTCAGCAGTGCCCTGGCAGCCAGGAGGGCCAACCGTGTCCTGGGGGACATCAGGCACAGCATTGCCAGCCAGGCAAGGGAGGGGATTGTCCCGCTCTGCTCTGCACTGGGGTGGCCTCACCTTGAACACTGTGTGTGGGTTTGGGCACTGCAATACAGGAAAGATATTCAGCTCTTAGAGAGTGTCCAAAGGAGGGCAACAAAGATGGTGAAGGGCCTTGAGGGGAAGCCGTATGAGGAGCGGCTGAGGGCACTTGGTCTGTTCAGCCTGGATAAGAGAAGAGTGAGGGGAGACCTCATTGCAGTTACAACTTTCTCATGAGGGGCAGGCACTGGCCTCTTTTCTCTAGTGACCAGGGACAGGACCTGAGGGAATGGCATAAAGCTGTGTCAGGGGAAGTTTAGGTTGGATATTAGAAGGTTCTTCACTCAGAGAGTAGTTGGTTACTGGAACAGGCTCCTCAGGGAAGTAGTCACAGCACAAAGCCTGACAGTTGAAGAAGCACTTGGATGATAATCTCAGGCACATGGAGTGACTTTTGAGGATGGGCCCTGTGCAAAGCCAGGAGCTGGACTTGATGATCCTTGCGGGTTCTTTCCAATTTGACGTATTCTGTGATTCTGTGACCCTGAATATAAAGGTAAAGTTATCAGCCTAAATCACAGAATCAGCTAGGTTGGAAAAGACCTCTGAGGTCATCAACTCCAACTTTTGACCCAACACCACCTTATCAACTAACCCATGGCACTAAGCGCCACATCCAGTCTCTTCTTAAATATCTCCAGGGACAGTGACTCCGCCACCTCCCTGGGCAGCCCATTCCAATGCCCAGTCATCTCTGTAAAGAACTCATTTCTGATGTCTGTGGCAATGGACCTCCAATACTTAGAGCAGAAAAAGTATTGTCAGAAAATGACTTAAAAGTGCTGGAGCTCCTCTTAGATTGATTATTTGGTAAACATTCTTTGTAGTGCTTGGCCACTCCAAAAACTCACTGCATACTACTAAGTAAACAGAAGCCATATGTAATTTATTTGATAAATTCTCTGACATCTGAATAAATGCAACATAAATTATATATACACACTAACATGTTTCCTTTCACCTCTTCATGTGTATGAAAATTTATAAGTAATGTCCTTACTTGTTAAGTTAGTGAATAACAGCATAGACAGATATAGGTGAAGGACATTGTGTCTAAACTGGTACAGAATCACTAAAGGCAATGAAATAATGACAGTTTATATTCTGTATTTGGCCATCTTGAGTCACAAAGACAATTCTTAAGCTATTTAAAATAGATAATATTTTTGGACTGCAGTCAAACTCTTTTGACAGCACTAGTACCCTGTTTGCCTACATGGCTCCATGTACCTTCTGCACAAATACTACTCAAAATTTATATTAATTCATATTAACAATTTTGACAACGTACTTGTATTTATGGGATAGTAAGGTTATCAAATTTGAAAGACACCTATTCTAAAATGTTTATTTCCTTTCAAGGAAGGAATGCAATTCCATTACTTAAAGAAACACACTTTAAATAATCCGTCAAACTAATAGAGTTTTGCAAAAAGACTCACATCTTCAGTGCAATCAGAGATCTCATACTTACCCAAAAAGGGCGGGAAAATGAGGAAAACATGAAAACAGAAAGACTTAAAAGCAATGCAGTAGTCTTGTTCTTTAATACCTGAGATAACTAAAAGTTTAGAAAACAATAGAAAAGATCATGCCAATTGTGACAATGATTGCCTTGAATATTTCACCTGTGCTTTGTGATAATACTGCAAGTATATAACATTAAATAAATAAATAAAATATAAATAGGAAAAAACCTGCAAATCTAATCTAGCAGAGGAGAGATCCTTCCAGAGATTTCCAGTGGTATTTGCTCTTCGTATAGTCTGTATGATGTGACAACATTCAAAGGAATCCAGTTCTAAAACACTTCTGCTAATGCACCATTTTAATACCTCCTTAAGAAAAACCAAAAGTGACAGGAAAACCAAAATACATGGAAAGGAACTAAATATTTGTCTTTCTATATGTTACTGATTTATGGAGGATTCTTATAAAAGGTATATTTTTAATAATTGCTATAGAGCATGGAGACAACACAAGAGGAATTAGAATGCTAGGAATAAAATAAAGCAGTAAGATTAATTTCATTCACATCTACTAATCTTAGCAAATCAGAAGTTTGAAGGTTATCGGGGAGTGGAAGGAGAGGGAAGCTGAGGATGTCATGAAAAAACAAAGTGTTGTGTCCAAAATGGAAGGTGACCTTGGACTCCTCCCAGCTACAGGATGTAATGCAACAGAAAGCATGAAGAGTATTGTACTAGAAATAGTTTAGTACATCAACTGGACTGATTTTCCAGTATAATATAAACTAAGCCACACAAGAAATAAAAGATTGCATTTCTGGCTGCTATCATACTGTACAGCATCACATTCAGTATTGGCCAAATGTATCTGGCATATGCCAAATAGTTGGGTTCACTTTCTAAAATGGGAAGATGGGGAATTTTCTCCAGACTACTATTAGACATTTGTTACCACAGAATTTGGAAAGACAAAACCTCTTAGTTAAGTCAAACCCTCTCAGTCAAGTCAATTCATCAGAAGGATGGGTGGTTAAAGGGGAACAGATATATCATCATTTCTTCTAAGTACGAAACGCAATACAATACAAAATATGTCTTTCTGCTTTCCTCAGATACCCAAATGCTCCTTCTTCCAGCAATTTCACCAATTCATGGGCTGATACAAAAAAACACCACAGTGGTTTCCTACCAGTCCAACATTTTTATCAATTTTTTAAGCCACTTTGGTAGTGGGCAACATATATCCTTGATGTCAATATGGTTTTAGAAACAATCCTGGCAAAATGAAAACTTTTCCCTCACATTGCAAACTGAGAAACACTTCAACTGAACACAGCCTGGGCCTGTTGCCACCAAAGCAAATATGACTTTCATTACTTTTCAAAAGACTGGACTCTTTCGCAAGACTAGTTTTCACATCACCTTTAGTCAAAGCTCTTGACACAGAAGAATTAAAGTGACACAAAAGAATTGAGCTGACACAGAAGAGGAAAACAGTGAGGAAGGAGAGTTGAGGCTGAAGTTCCAGACTCCTTTTATATAGTAAAACTTTTCCCCTAAAGTCTCTCCAACTAATCCATTCCACCAGATTTTTGTAAGGCACATGAGAGAACATTTGACAAAATCTCATGTGGTGAGAGCATGTGTGAGACATCTTTAAGATGTTCGGCCTGCTCATCCTGCTTTGTCATTCTTCCTAGACTCTCTCGGCCTTCTCGCTATCTGTCTGCCAAAGCTCTGCACCACACCATCTGCGTGCCAGACTACTCCAACCGCGACGGGCCACAAACAGCAAAGGACTGCAAGTTCTCCAGTGAGTGTGCTAAGGCACTGTTCTTCTGGTGACCTTCTTTAATGAGTTACTCCCGGAATTTTATTTTTTTTTATTAAACAAGGCAATGAAATCATAATGCCGTTCACATAACTGGATTAAAGAACATTTCTCTTCTGGGAAACAGCTATTTTATTCTTTCGTTGGGCAAGAAAAAAGGAGGAGTTGGATACTGAAAAGAGCTTGACCTATTTATCATATCCTCAATTTCTAGAGGTCACAGACAAAAGAATGACTGGGTTTAGTCATCCCCTACCTGCTTAGAAAAGCTAATTTCCTATGTAATAAAATAGACTTTTCAGCATACTAAAAATACTATAAGAATTCTGGCACTTGCCTATACCTTCAGAAGTTTTTTCAGTAAATCTTATATATAGAAAACTAATCAAAATACTAAAACTAGACATGCAAATAGCCATTCAAAAGCAAGAGTTGTCTCAGATGTCATTACAAGCATCTGTCATGATGTCATGCCAAATAAGATTGGTAGAGTTAATGGATGGAGAAGTTACCAATAACCAAGCTGTGTTCTGTAAGCCAACACATGAGGCATTTCAGAGGAGGGAGCTGAATACAACAGCATTTGTTACAGCACAGAGCAGAAGATAAACACACGTACCTGGCTACAGGTCAGCCATTTTTAACACCCATATCACCACCCAAGGTCTTCCTGAAGTGCAAAAACGACACTAGCAACTTCAAAAAATCTCACAAATGCTTTCTGTATGCAGGAAGATGATAATTTTGGAATCTTGCGTACACGGCCAGCAGTTAATTTCACTAGAATAAAAGTGGTTTCACACTAAGCCATCCTGGCCAAGGAGGCAGTGGAAGGAAAGGAATGGGTTAGTGTGAATAGGATTCTTCAGATGTATAAAAAGAAGCAAACTTACCAAAATTAGCTTTGTTATTTATGCCCAAATCTTTACGATATGGTCATTCACAGGTGAAGTCCAGGTCCTACAGACAATAATTAATTACAGTTACAACCTTCAATTACAAGGAATTCTTCAATGATTATTCATGCATCAGGAATCCCAAATATATGTCTATATATAACATGGATAAGTCATGGCATGACACATTCTAAACAGATGAGTCAACATGTTCTACAGTTTAAACAATGCATGGGGAAAGTCCTTCCTGTTCATTAATGACTAACATTAGTCAGTCCTAATAAGCAGAAATGAGGGAAAGATGTTTGTGACAATTCACTGCCTTGTCATTTTATTTATTTATTAAGCAAAGGTTTCTTGAGTTCATATTGTCTGGATATTACTTTAGCCTCAGGTACACGATTTCTTGAGGTTTTGGTTTTTGTTTCTTTAAAATCACAGCTATAATAATCCAGACCCTGGAATTCACTCAGTCATGTTATGATATCTGTCAATTAAGTAGAGACTATTCGACTAAAGAAAGCTGCAAGCAAAAAGACCTGATTTATCACAGCATTTTACTACTATTAAGCCATATTATAATAAACCACTATGAACTTTTTCAGCAAGCACCTGTACATAAGTAACATTATGCAAAAAAAAAAGGTACCTGGTGAACAAATTAGTAGGTTCTATTCACCATTGTGCTACTATTCTGAAACACAGAAATTGTAGGAATAGAGTATTAGAGAACAAAAATGCAGTCTGAAGACTATATCATGTCACAACTATATTATATATGCATATTTTGCTCAAATTAAGGTTGATATAGAGAAATATTTTAAAACAGAGTGGTCAGCCAAAATTTTTACTACTTCAGGTCTCACTACATCCTGAACTGTTGTACACTTCTACACTTGAGGTCTTTGAAGTTGTGTTCAATTAACCAACTGAATTATATTTTTAGAATGTTTGGTAAGATTTCTGTTTCAAGAGGGCAATTTCCCAGCAAAGTTGCATTGTAAAACATCAGTGAAACTGTTAAACAATGCAGCAGTGCTACCCAAAGGAACATTTTACTTTATTTAGTCACTAGTATTGATATCACACAACAATAATTTTAGGCTCTGTGTCAGAGAAGTGATGAAGTATGACTTTGATTAAGTATACAATACCACCCAAACTGATTCAAACAGGATTGGGTACTAGCTGGAATATTGTGTTAATCAGGAGTGCTTTTCTGGATCAGATCTTAACACAGAATGACAAACATCCTAGTAATCACAGAAAGGGTTTCTTAGTCTAAATACATGAATGCTGTCCAACTGCCTCATGGCATTACTCTTCCCGCAGCAAGCAGTGGGTCAGAACATGGCCACACATTTCAGTCTTCCCTGTACAAAGGCTGACCATTTTCTCCAACGTACAGAAGTAGATCATTCTCTCCCACTGGATCTATCACAGAAAGATCAACTTACAGCAGGCAGTAGGACCACTTGGGCTTTAATTTTTCAAACCACCAAGGAAGATTTTCTGTGCCTCATCTGTCAACACAATTATTCCTGTGACATTTGGGGTGACAAATGTGGTGGATGAGAACTTACCGCAGTCTATTTCCACTGCTAGTACATTCATTTGGCTGCAGCTAAAACACTTAAATCCAAAGGACTCCACAACTAATATTGTCTTCTGTTTTGAATGAGTAGCCTCTTACTTAATTGGTTGTTAATTAAAGGTTCTAGGATACCAACACTGCAGACTGAAGTCCTCTCTAGAGGCAGCATATCAAGCCACAACTAAGGTTTCCCCATGCCATCTTCTTGAATTTATCATCTCTAAGCAGACAACTTTTGCCTCTGGGGTAAGAGCAGAGTTCAACAACTGTTTGGTCATCCCCTTCTGATTCTACCTTCTGTGTTCTTACTGACATGAAAAATAGCAATTACTTCCAGCTGAGAATAGACCCAGAGCTAGACATAGGCCAGTTTATTAGCTCAGCTTTAGAAAAAAACCCAAAACTTTAAGATGGTCAGACTGCAGTAAGACAGGGTTTAACTAATTCATTTGGAAAACAACTGAAGGAAACAGAAATGCAGCTGCTACTTACAAGTAGTAAAACCATTACTGTTGTCCTTTTATTCTTGCCAGTTTCTCAGACACTAATCACTTCTGATCCAGTAAAACAGCTGTAATACTGTATATAAATGAATTAATGCTCTAGGGAGATATCCTGTTTGGGAGAACACTAACTTAAATAATCTCTTTAGGTTTTCTTTTTGTTGTCTCACTACTGATGATTTACAGATTTCACAGGAAGTCTTCCTTCAGCCAAGGCATGACTGCACAACCAAAGAATCTCCATATTTCAGGGAAACATGTAGGCCAGTTGCTTGTTGGAAAATGTACAGATGTAATCTGGGAACTCTCAAAGATTCAATGATGGGTTATTTTTTTTGTGTGTGATGCTTTTTTACCAATACTCTGCTTCCACCGGAACTATGACCTTATATGTAGAAACACAGCATGTAACTTCCTGTGACGTACAACATATTACCATACATGCTTCCCCTTTAACTCATCAAGTTTTCCAGGCTGCTATCCACCGATGAAAGGAATGTCACTATTCGTACTATGCTAATTCATTCCAGTGCTCAAGACGTCACCAAATTTTTCACCTACATAGGCCATAGACTAACACTTCACTGTGTACTCCAGGGCAAATATTACACTGGATCTGGGCCAGGAGAAAGAACTTCTCTTTTTCTTTTTTTTTTTTTTCTTTTTAAGAATTTGTGTGGGTTTTTTAATGTCTTCATTACATTTTTAAATACGCTGTCTCAGAGTATATGTGACACTGAAGGATTCTTCTTGACTATGCTACACTTAAAATTCTGAAGCAAGGAAGCTCAGTTTACTTGTATCAGGATGATCAGATTACTTCAGAAGGGAACAAATTACAAAAACTCTTGACAGTAAAATCAAGAGCTTAAAACTTTTAGCAAAGAGTCTATAATACACATATAATTTCCACTCCTAACTTGTTATAATTTTAAATTCAGTATTTCATCACATTCTCCTGTGATAAATATTACAAAGTACATTCTAACAATATACTGCAATGCAGAAACTATAAACCCATGCTAAAAATTCATCTACTACACAACTGGTATCTACTTCAAAAACCAAAGAAATTAAATAAGTAACCTATACAACTTTATTACAGTAGGATGTCTAAACTGTTCAACACAGCAGGAGTGAACAGTACTGAGAAGTTACAGACTTCAAAACTGCACTGGACTTTTGCTGTGCTAATTAAAAACATACTGGAAATCTGAACATATGAAAGAGATATTCACACATGAGAAACAAGGTATGACAAATTCCACTAGTGAATAAGACAACACAGCACACACACACGCACAAAAATAATTTCACCGCTGGTTGTTCACACCATAAGCTTTTTAAATCATTACCCAAGTATACTCCTTCCCATTTGTTTCCTGTCCAGGCAGGATTCTTACCAATTCTCCGTCTCCTAATTATCTGTTTTCCTTTCCAGACTACCATGTCCATGTCCAGACAACAGGTTTTATTTATTTGGTGCAGGGTACTGGTAATTCTTGAACTAATAGGTCAAGCAAACAATCTTTCATTATTCAGCGCTTTCACTACCGTACTTTGTTAAATCACTGTTCTGTAACCTGATTTTCTATTCATTGCTATGACTTCTACTGATTATTTTATTCCACATTAGCAAGATAAAACAAAATAACAGGTAAAAATTCATAATGTCTTTGTTGTTCTACAATGAGTGAAGTATTGCAGCCTCCCAAGTGCTGAGAACTGTGAAAAACTTAATGCCCAATAATTACTTCTGCAAATCTACCAAAGCTTCATTAAGCAGATTAGAAGAGGATAGTCTCTGTGATTACGAACAGGTGGAAGAAGGAAGAAATACAGCTTTGGGGTTTTTTTCCTGATAGTGAGGGAGGCACTAGTCAATGCAATAGATCAATCTCTCTATCTGATCCTCAGTTATTTGTCACTTCCTATGAAGTAAAGAAACTCAGAGTATCAAAATATATACTGTTCTACTGCACATGTAATTATTTGTTAAGTAATAATTATTATCAAGTAATCATAAATAGTTATTACTTATTATCACAATTCTTTCTGTTCCCAGTACCTCTCTTCCTGACTGCATTTCAGAGATGAAAGAATCCCGGGGTGAAGGCTAGTTCAGCTTGCCCCATAACTTCACATGGAGAGAAAACAGCTGTTGCAGATTTAACCTAATAATACCACCATCACCATTTCACAGAGTTCTGGCTTCATTATTTATAAGGATAGTATTAGTTTATTTGTTTTTAAAACTTATTACAAGAATAGAAGATCAAGGAGAAGCAATTAATAAGGTACAAATTTTTTTTACTGAGGCTCCTGTAATTAAATCATGTAAAATTTCACTCTCCAATTTAAACAGATGCGAATACCATAATGTGAAAAACCCATGACTACAAATGAACTCAGAAACCAAAAGTAACAAATAAGCTGTGGAGTAGAAAAACATGTATTTAAAATTAGTTCTTGATTTCATTTTTTTTTCTCATCTATAAGTCTGTCTGAACATTATGACTGTTGTGTATAACACCATTATGAACAATATTACATAATATTTACATTACAGCATTAAAATGACATTACAACAAACGCTGTATATTCAAGCTAAGAGTTAAGAGTTCTGTTCAGTACTAATGAATGCAGTATTCCAACAGCAATGTGTCCACACTATTTGGACTCTCACTACTACCTTTAGATTCAAGTAGCAGCAAACCAAAGTCAAGACCTTCTTTGTCTTCAAATCTAACGTTTATCTCTCTGGTTGATTTGATATAGGCAGATTTGGTAATTTTTAAGCAGGCCACAGGAAAGCCAGTAATAAAAAGTCAATCATTCATAACATTTTAAATTTATTTTTCTTGCTGTTTTCATAACATAATCCAAGATCAAAGCTTTTCCTTTTTTCTTTTTTTTTTTTCCCCCAATTAAACCACTTCTAAAATAATGGAAATATCAATCATATTATGAAAAGTTTTCAGAGTTCTTTTTTTAAAGAAATCCTTTCTTGGACTTGCATATTGCCTTAAAACTATTTAATTTCTAAAATGTTATCCATCTATCAGTAAATAACACCCATGCACTGAAGACTGGCAGGTTCTATGTGGACCTCTACCTAATTCTGTGTTTTGACTTAAAGAGTTGCTTAAAAAAAAAAAAAAAAAAAGGCGATTTGAACTAGGAAAATTTCAGCTTGATCTTTCACGCTTCCTGACACTAGAACTATGGGATTTTTTTGCATTTTCTCCTTCACAGCTGGAGGTCACTCAAGAGTTTCATCAGATTTTTTCTTACAACCCCAGAAACAAGTGGGGTTTGTCCTTCCAAGTTCCTGTTGCTTTGTCTTCTTTCTCTGTATCGACAGAGATGGAAACACAAGTTCAGTAAAAAACAGTCAAAAGTACTTGAGATGGTACCTTTTTCTACATGTTTCTAAGCAGGAAAGAAAGAATTAAGATGGAGAGGAAAAGATCATACAACATCATACAATGTGACCTAGAGAAGCCATGCAGCTTCCAGAAGATATGAGAAAGAGCATTACCAGGAAGGATTGTTTAGAAGTGATACCACTGGTTATTATGCCTGTTCCTCTGTAAGTTCCTTCAGGCTGGATACCGAGGGTACCATTTGGGATGACAGCCAGTGGCTGAGAGCATGGAATCTCAGTTGCTGCAGCATTGTGCAGATACACAAAAGCTTCCAGAATGTGATGTTTGGAAAGAAGAGGAAAGCTAGCAGTAACAAAGCTGAAAGCAAAGGACGCTTTCAATAAAGCACTGGTTAGAGAAAAAAAAAAACACTGTGGGGCTGCTTTAGACATGTGACAGGTTACTTAGTCTTAGTATACACATCCCAAATCTTTCTGCTGCTTAGCATTCCTGTGACATGCTTTTTGAGACCTGAAAGATATTAACTTCTGTTCATGCACCTTGTCTGCATGCCATTCAGTGACTCTCACTGCATTCTCTCTTTTATTTAGTGAATCATACTTTCAAAGGTTGAAATGAGAAGAGGACCTTCAAAAAAAAGTGTCTATTTTCTTCACTTAGCATACAGGCACCTGACTGATGAGAACCCTGGAGGAAGTAAATTGGCACAGTTCAAACTCTCAGAAAATGCCTTGGACAGAAGATGATTACTCTCTGGTTAGCACATCACATTCCAGCCTAATTATGAAGAGAAATAGGATGTCTAACTACAAAGCTTTTCAGGTTATGCAATATCATAAAGAAACCTCTCTTTCTTTTGCATGCACTTACATACCATTTCTCCCAAAAGACTAAAATTATCTTTTTTGTCTCTTAAAGAGGAGCTATTTCCACTCACTAAAAATAATTTTAAAAAGCAGCTGTAAATCCATTGCTTTCAAAAGCATTCTGACAAAATGTTATCTAGCACTTAATTCCACTTATGCCCAAAAATCCAGACTTTCTTTAAGGTTGTGTTAACAGCATACTGCTATGAGTGCAGGTAACCAATTCCTTAGTGTCTGCCTGAATCTGTAGCAAGCCTGAAACAACTCCCTACAGGATATTTATAACTTTATGACCCAATCATCACAAGATAATTCTAACACTGAAGTGACTGAGCAGTTTAAAACACATAAAAAGCATCTTTTCTCCTCTCCTAAAACTGACTCAGATACTTGAACTGGGTGTTTCATGCAAGCAATGTGTGCTTCTACTTGTGAACAGGCAAAGGCATGGATTTACTAATGGTGAATAATGTCTCACCCATCTGGTTGTCTTCATTGATAAAATGACTGAATCTGTGGATGAGGGAAAGCAGGTGATATCAGTTACCTCAACTTTAGCACAGCTTTCAAGTACTCTTTCTCACAACATTCTTGTGCCCAAGTAGGGACGTTACTGTCTGAGTAAGTGGGCGGCTTAGATGGGTGAACAGCAAGGGTTTCTGCTGGGATCATCCTGTCTAACATCTTCATCAACAATCTGGAGGACACGATGGAACAAAGAAGGTTAAGGAAGATTGCCAATAGCAACAAACTGGTGGAAATCTGTTAACACACTTGAGGGCACAGCTGCCACATACAGAGAGCTCAGCAGACTGCAGGAAAGGGCTGACAGAAATGTCATAAAATTCAGTGAGAACAAATGGATAGACCTGCAGCTGGGAAGGAAAAGACTCTTGCACCATTGGAGGTGGGGACTGACTGACTGGGAACTGGTGCTGCTGAAAAGGACACAATGGACAGGGAGGGGGGCCAAGCAGCTCATGAGCCAGCAGTGGCTCCTGATGGCAGCAAAGGCCAAAAGCATCCTGGGCTGTAGTCACAGGAGCAGAGCTAAAACAGCAAGGGATGCAGTCACCCTCTTTACTCAGACCATATCTAGATCCTGCATCCAGTTCTGGGGCTCTCAGCATATGAAAGGCACTGATAAAGTGCATGAAATTACACAGAGAGCCACCAAGACGGTTGGGGGCTGGAGCACTTGCACAGCTAGGAAAGGCTGATGGAAATGTCCTTGTCCAGCCTGCTCAATAGGTAGCTTTGGGAGGACCAAGCAGCAGCATGCCAGAGGAAAGAAGATATACAAATGCATTTAGAACAAAAGTGAGCACCATCATGTGTCTCTAGGGGCAGCAGTGCTTCCCTGCTGTGCAGCAGCCATTCTACTCTCTGCTCCAAGACCGGGAGAGAAAGTATAGGACAGAAAAACATACAAGAGCATCTTGGAAATACAGCTCAACTTGGTCACGCTCTGTGGGCTTATCTCCTGTGAAATCAATCTGATAAAAGATTCATGATTAAGACTCCAAAAAAAAAGCCATCAGCAATTAGAATTCATATTGGTCCTAAGCAGAGCCAAAAACATTCTTTGTATTCCAAATTACCCACTCCTAACACTGTCCTATATACCTGTGGATTCACAGCCAAACACGCACAGATACAGACAACATTAGGGTCCAGCGTTTATTATCAGAGTTTTACCTTTTTTTCCTAAAGTAGTTTGCTGTTCCTGCCCTTCCCAAAGTCCAAGTTCAAACCAGGACTGGAACTTCTTGTGCCATACACCTACCCAAAAAGCAGATAGTTGTTTTCAGCTCTGCTGAACCCCTAGCAGGGTATGTGGCAGAGCTTGAACCAGTTGAACCTGCAAGCACTAACAGGTCAGACAGCCACTCCCTGATTACTATAGTTGTGAGACATGTAGCCTGCAGTTACTGCAGCACAGTACCAGACCTAAAAGTCCCATGACTTTCCCCATCTATTCAATTATTTGGGCTGACTGCAACTGCTTGGATTCCTCCACTTTTACAAAAAAGTCCACCTCCGTTGTACCATGAGAGCCACATTAACAAATTTCACTCTTTCACAACCAGGGAACACAAGGAATAAGCAAAGCTACTACAATGGCTCAGTGAAAGCATCATTGCAGCTTTTCCACTGACGCTGTGCTGTGGCCTGGAGCCTCAGAAGACACAGATGTTCTTGGAGACTTCCAAGTGTGGCTAAGCTACTCTTTCCCCCAGAAACAAGGTCCCACTTCTGTTTACCCAGAGAGGCTCTCCTGAGCACTGGCTGTCCTCCCTGCTGGAAAAGGCAATACCTCATCCCCCAAAGCACTCCAACACCTCCTCCCACCAGACTCAGCTGCCTCCTGTCCCCCAGCAATCACAGCAGCCACCTGAGAGCCCTCAAGGCTCATCATTTAGCCCTTTCATTGCCACTCACTGCATGCACAGCACCTGTGCAGCAGCCAGCCACAAAAAATTTAGCCAGAAACAGGAGCTCATGTGAAATCATCAGTGTTTATTAATTTCTGCCACTTCTGTCTTTGGTATAGGAAACTAGCCATAAATCAGGCAAAACGTTCTCCCTGCTGTGATTTGTGTTGACTTATAGTTTTGTATAATAAAAAGAATACTTTCACAAAATTTGTGCAAGCCACCCATGAATGTAAAAAGGATAAAAAGTAGAGATCAGTAGCAATCAAGGCCCATAACCGGGCCCATGGATGCAATCTGTTGGGCATTTGTTGTATTAAACCAAGGGGGAAAGCCATTTTCACCAGCCCAGAAGATAAAAGGTGCCCAGGGGTAGAACAAGGGAAAGACCAAGGGAATTGCTAGAACTAAGAAGGATTTTTGCATGTGTTTGCATTTGTACCCATTAGAGAGGTGTTGTTTCCCAAAAATGACTTAATATATCATAGATATTGTTATTCAGTACAGCACTCCTGTTCTTGGGGCAATGTGTATCTTTAATACTTAGGGTAGGGCTTTGCCACCTAGATTGTTTAGTTTACTGTCCTACTGTTACTATGTGCACTACAGTGAAATGGACTTTTCTCACCATGTTATGTGCAATTCTGAGGCAATGGCCTGAAGTTGTGTCAGTGGAGGTTTAGGTTGGATATTAGAAAGAGGTTCTTCACCAGAGGGTGGTTGGGCACTGGAACAGACTCCCCAGGGAAGTGGTCACAGCACCAGGCCTGACAGAGTTCAAGAAGTGCTTGGATAATACTCTCAGGCACATGGTGTGACTCTTGGGGATCGTCCTGTGCAGGGCCAGAAGTTCGACTGGGTTATCCTTGTGGGTGCCTTCAAACTCAGGGAATTGTATGAGTCTAGGGTGACATTTTGCAATGGCAAACTACAACCTTAAGCAAGGGCAAATAGAAACAAATACCTATCACAGATCTAACCTGTTTCTGCCCATGCACATAATATTTCAGTAAGCTTCCTGTAAGGAACCAGGGGACTCCCAAGCACACTTTCCTGTTGCAAAGACCTCTCAGAATTAGATTGTAGTGATCAGACATTTGAAAATGTGGGATGGGTCTTCAGCTAGCGTCCATCCCCCTGGTGGCCCCACTGAGCTTTATAGAAAGCCTCCAAGACCCCAGGAAAAAATTCAAAAACCTCTTCGGAGTACCAAGACAAGATCCAAGTTCAGCATGCTGATAAAAATAGCTTTAGAAAACATAGGTGTCTTGGCAGACCAGTGTTGCTGGGGCTCCATCTATTTAGTTGGGGTTTCTTCCATTTGATCTTTTTTTTCCCCTTTTTTCATCTACCTTTTAATTTTTTTTCTCTCTGGTTTTTAGTCTATTTCATTCTTTCCCTGTTCCCTTGTTCACTGTTTTCTCATAGCCTTCCCTTTTGTAACAGCTGCATGCCAGTGAAAAGTGACAGTAGATGGGAATCCTGGATGACAGTGGCATCTTTGACCCTTCTGTTGTTAATTCATTGAAAGACAGAGAACAAAAAATCCCCACTGCTGTTCTTGTCTAACTTGGAAGAAACACTAGTTCTTAACAATCTCAGTAGACCTGCTCATTCATTCTATGTGCTTACTACCATGTTTTTTTCTTCAAATTTATACAGTTCAGACAAAGTGTTTGATCCTGCTTTTTATCAACAAAAATAAGATCAGGCATTTCCTTCCATTTGTACTTCCTCCTGAAGCATATTCCCAAATGCTTTCCTCCACCTTAGCCCAGATATTCGGCATTCTTTTCTACAGAGATTTTAAATGAGGGAGAGAGAGAGGGAGGGAGGAAGGGAGAAAATAAGGAAGGAAAGAAGGAAGGAAGGACCCCTAATCCTTTTGTTCAACTCTGTAGATACCACTATTTTTATGTAACTAAAATGGTTTTTTCAAAAGCTTGACATTCCTAGACATGTAATGATGCAATACCACAAATAACTCAGTTTCAGTCTTTCTCTCAAAGTTTTCAGGATAGCCTGGCAGCTGTGCCTGGCATGATCTGACGTGAACAAACTTAAGTGAAAGCTCTGTCATTCCTTCATATTGTTCTTCACTTTTCTTTGGTCAACAGGGTAAGGGCAAGACAAAATCTCTAAGTTCTGAAACTCTGCTACCATTACCTTACAATTTAGCCAGGCAAACCTCACCTCAAGTGGTTAATAGTTGTAAACAGCTCCTAATCAACCCACCAGCTATGGGTGCCACATAAGCAGGTGAGCACTCAGCTGAAGCCACATTTGAATACTGGATGCACTCTGCATTCAAGAGCTGAAAGAGTTCACAAATTCAGAAAAATCAGCCTCTTCATAGCAAGCTGCAAGCAGGAAACAGGACTAAAATCACTGCATGAACCACCTATATTAAGCTTGCCCTGCACAGGATGAAATCACAGTCAGCAGAGGAAGAGCCCTTCTACACTTTTTGTGGTCCTGTCTGGGTTTGACTAATGGAGTTTAAGTTCTTAGCAATATCCAGTCACCTATTACATTTGTGCAAAGATATTGGTTAGCACTCATTCATCTCAGTTAATGGAAATAGGGTAGGAAGTTGTAGGAGACAAATTAAGAATGTTTGGCAATATTTGTCCCTTGGGTTCTTGATGCTTTCTTTTTTGCCAACAGAGGTGTCTCAGTGGAGCACAAACATACATGCAGGGAAGGGCTATGTGTTACACTCCAGAAAGAATGTCATCCACACTGGCATAACTGCTTAGATTTGACAGGTATGACTTTTTTTCCCTTGAATACTGTTGCAAGACTGCAGCATCTGTCAATTAATATAAATAAACTGAGCAAGATTTGCAAATATCTGGTGCTATATGGTCAGTCCTAAGATCCAAGCCTGACAGAATTCCAGAAGCAGTTGGACAATGCTCTCAGGCATATGGTGTGACTTTTGGGGATGGTCCTGTGCAGGGCTAAGAGTTGGAGTCGATAATCCTTGTGACCCCTTCCAACTCAGCATATTCTCCAATGATAATAATGTGTCCAAATTGCAATACAAATATATTCATGATTATGCCAATGGAAGCTTTGCTACTATTACTGTGTGCTGCTGCACTAGAGAGAAAACTGTTTTCACCAGCATACCTTATCTGAACTATCTTTGGAGTCCCTTTTTATCAGTTTTGGTGCCAAGTCTTCATCAAATTTGAGGATTATTTACAGAGAGAATCTCAAAACGTACAAAGTAAGTCAAAATGAAATAAGGAATTAGACAGCAATTAGGGTTCTTGTTCCCTAATATTATCCCTTAAAACAGTAATTTCCTGTGTAAAAGCAAGCTGCTGAACTTTGCTTCCCTGAAGAATCAAAACAGGTTTACTCCTAAGGTAACAATTTAAATTGTAGTTATCACAGCAGTCAAAACAAGCATACAGGAACACTGAAGTCCTGTCTCCTTTGTAGCTGATCTATGTTAAAACATAAATAGACAATAAAATATGGAACTTTTACCATTCTCACTTGTATGATCATACATGTTTCAGTGCAAGGATCCTTTTGCTATTTATCATCTATTAAAACAGAACAACAGCAGTATATTCTACTGAAAGTATACGAAATTTGGAATGTTTTGGTGATATTTGTGTTTATTCATTTTAGTACCATCCTGGAACACTAGCTTTTAAAAATTAAAAATTATGGTTTGGGGTTTTTTTTCATTTATAGCCACTTATATCAATGCAGAGAACAGGAGTCTCTGCACAGCAAGACTGGATTGATTTGTGGCCCAAAAAGGATTGCCAGAATACTCAAGCTCATTAGCAGTATCTCCTTAAATGTTCAAGATGACCTGTACACTTGCAATGTAAGCTCAAGAGGAGACTGAGAGTCTCTTATGCATGACACAAGCATAGTGATTTTAGGAGTCAACAGAAGGAAAACAGACCAAAAGTGATCACAGAAAACAGAGCTGGCAATCTAATCCAGAGTTTTGGGATCCCTTCTAGCATCTTGCTCACTAGAACATATTTCTTCCAACAAATACAGACCAAGACATGATTAACAAGTTACTAGCAAGGGAAATGTTGGGCATCTGTGGAAGCAATCATAAGGTCAATGTTATTTATCAAGAACAAAACTTATAATTTTGAGATTTAAACCAATCTGTGGATTTAATCTTGCTTAGTGTTTATAAGAGGTTGATGAATGTGAATGAGTTTTTTTCCGTCAATAGTCACAGCTAACCAATAATCTCCAGAGTGAACAATCACCTGAAATTATTTTTGGGCTGATCTTCTAGAGCAGGAACAACTAAGTGATCAATACTGCGTGTCTGCACTCACTCCAGGAACCTTCTGGCCATCTTCAGCCAAGTTTGAACATGAAGTGGACATCTTAAAAACAGATGAATTTTTACAAACGTCATTAAAGTGGATAGAAGAAAAAGACTCGAATTAGTGCTCTGGAGAGACTGGCAAGTAGAATTCAGCTATTTTGTATTCTGGTTGGCAGCAGATAGTCAGCCAATTAGCAGAGAATTTGAGACCAAAATATTCAGCACACGTATGTATTGTCTTGGCTGCTGGCATGGCAAGATTTTGGTAGTGAGGGGTGTACAGGGGTGGTTTCTGTGAGAAACCACCAGAAGCATTCCATGTGTCCTACAGAGCCAATGCCAGACAGCTCCAAGATGGACTTGCTGCTGGCCAAGGAAAAGACCATCAGCAACAGTCGCAGCACCTCTGGGATAACATAGCTAAGAAGAGGGAAAAATTATTGCACAGAAGTAATTGCAGCCAGAGAAGAGAAGAGTGAGAGCATGTGGGAGGAACAACTCCGCAGACTCAAAGGTCTGCAGAGAAGGAGTGGGAGGAGGTGCTCCAGAAGCCAGAGCCCAGATTCCCCTGCAGCCAGTGATGAAGACCATGGTGAGGCAGGCTGACACCCTGCAGCCCACGGAGGTCCACGGTGGACCAGATATCCTTTGGCAGCCCATGGAGCAGGTGGATGCCTGAAGGAGGCTGTCACTTTGTGGGAAGTCTGCACTGGAGCAGCCTCCTGACAGGACCTGTGGCCCCAGTGGAGAGAAGAACCTGCACTGGAGCAGGCTCAGGACAGGACCTGTAACCTCAGGAGGAACCCACACTGGAGCAGCCTGTTCCCAAAGGACTGCATTCCATGGCAAGGCCCCATGCTGGAGTAGTTTGTGAAGAACTGCAGCCCATGGGAAGGACTCACACGGGAGTTCATGGTGTACTGTCTCTTGCAGGAGGGATCCCACAGTGGAGCAAGGGAAGGACTCCTTTTCCTGAGGAGGAAGCAACAGTAGAAATATGTGAATTCCCTGTCTCTCTGTGCCACTGACTGTGAGAAGGTAGAGAACCAGGAATGAGGTTAAACTCAAGAAGGAGGCAGGGGTGGGGGAGAGGTGCTTTTAAGATTTGTTTTACTTCTCATTATCCTGCTCTGATTTTGATTGGTAGTAAATTTCCCCAAGTCCTGCCTGTTTTGCCTGTGATGGTCATTGGAGAGTGATCTTTCCTTGCCCTTGTCTCAGCCCATGAGACCTTTGTTATATTTCCTCTCCCCTGTCCAGCTGAGGAAGGTAGCAATTGAGTGGCTTTGCTGGGCACCTGGCATTCAGCCAAGGTCAAACTACCACAATATGCTGTCACTAGTCTGTGGAAATCTGTAAGGAATGAAGGAGAATCTCAGATTATTTTGTTGTTGAGAATTATGTTATAAACATAAACTAGAGCATAAACCTACGTGAAACTGTCCTTCCTTATTTCCACTGCTTGTATAAATATTATATTCCTTCCATAGTGGGAAGACTGTGGTAAGCAATTTTTCTGGGTTGAAAAAAAAAAAAAAAATAGAAGGTCCCAACCTCATAGATTTCCTAATCTAGAAAATAACAACAATATCACAGATATCACTGTCTGAGTTAGAATGAGATAAATAAGGAAAAAATAAAGTTGCCAGGGATAATCATTAACTGCTCTTTCTATGATGTCAGTGTACATTCTACTCCCTTTAAGTTTTCATTATCTTTTACACAAACCAGTCCAAAGTTTTAGAAAATAAAGGTAAATAAATCAGCAAACTTTTCACTTCTCTTTTTTATTCTGTGTAAATAAACTTGAACTTTAGCCACAGCAACTTTCACCTTATTTGGCCTTCAGATAACTCTTTTTCAGTCTCCCCCCGTCACTCCAAGCTGACCTTTGCAGTCAGTCAGGAAATGTCTAGAGATTACAAGCAGTCCATTGCTTTGATGCCTTGTAGAGCTGGTGCCAGTGGCAAAGAACATTATTTTTCATTTTATTTTTAATCAATTTTCAGAGAAAGAAATGACATTCTTTAAAGGCTGATTACATGCCCGGTCTTGCCTTATTTACAGGCTTAACTTCCAGCGACTACAACAGGATGCTGCATGAGCATAAGACTGAATCCTTAAATATAATTCACACTATGCAGGATTTTTTTTTTCCACAACTTTGTACAGGAAACTCCTAAGAGATGGATACAGACCAAACTAGAAATGAAGCAGTAGAAGCCTGCCCTTACATATAATACCTCTCTTACTATAGTTACTCTCTTACCAGAGCAACAATAGAAAACATCTTTACAAGCCTGTCATTTCTCCCAAGCCTCACAGATTCAGATTTGTTGCCTTTTATTCTTTGTCTTACGCTGTAACAGTTACACATTTGCAGAGCTAGGGCAACATCAGTTTTTCTCCAGGTAATAACCTTGCTATTTTAAAATATCCTTCACTACAGCCCTTGCATTCTGCATGTGGGAGAGGATTTTGCAGTTGGCCCACAAGCAGAGGTGCCATTGGCATAAGAGGGACTATCACACTTAGTTCATATGCAGAATCAGTTTGCTAATCCTAAGGAAAATGGAAAGTAGTCTATATCTATAAGATTTTTCCTACTGTTGAACAACAGCCAAAATATAAATCTTTCTGCTGCTACTGATCTGTTTGATCTATTCAATACTATTTCAGGATATAGAAACCTGGATTATTTTAACAGTCCTACCAAAAAGCAAGTTTTTGCTTCTGATGTGAGAAAGTCTTATTTCTCACAGATGTGGCTGGCTATTTTACCTAATGTACACCTTTAAATATAGAAACGGTACAAATGCTAAAAACAGTTCATGGAGTAATCTGATGCATCAGCAGAAATGCTTTAAACTTACCATAGGTATTCGGGTTCTGGCAGTTTTACTCTTGAACAAAAGCAGCAGAGCTGTTAATGAAAACATGAGTCTTGATGGTGGAATGAATAGCCCTTGGTATAAATAAAGCATATGGCACATATTCAGCTTTTTCAAGAAGTATGTCAAGGGTACCACTAACATTATGAAAAGCCTGACCTTTCCAAGCTTGCACTTCTAGTTCTGATTATTTGCTAAATCTCCTACCTGCATTTGCAACATTCTGTATCAGAGGTTTGTCCTCCTACTATTCCAAGGGGTTTCTGTTTATCACATTCTGGCGTTTTGTCCTACTCTCTCACCAATAGTTTCTCACCTGCTTTCTTCCTGCCCTTCTTACCTAGGCTAGTCTGTTACTCTGTTTCATATAGTGAAAAAATAACTCTTGCGAGTCTGGAGCTGACCCACTTGTAAGGAAACTCTTAGTCCTTATCTTTTACACTCACATGCCCCTCTGCTGACACTCACTTTTCACTCTGCCCTCATGAGTAAGGCAGTATGGAAAGTGCTGATAAAAGGATTAGCTGATGAAAAAATCCCAGCAAGCAGTTTGCAAGCATACAGCACTCATACATGCCACCACAAAGACTGGGTTCCTGGAGGGGGATATATCTCACCCAGATATTGCTATCTCAAAGCAAGCCAATTAGCCTGGATTTGTCATCTAGTCTTCCTCCATGTCAATGGGGAGAGATACAAAAGTCATCCCTGAGGGACAAATCTGTCCACTTACCTTAGAGGACTGCCTTAGGAGGATATAACATCCACAGTGGACGCCTGGTGGTAAGATAGCTAAAATTAGTCACTACAGGGTTAAAAACAGTACAAGGGGAGACTTCCACACTTCCAAGAGGGAAAACAATAAGCATGCCAGGAAAAGAACAGGTTGTGTTATGGGCTGTTGTTGGACTTAGTGACTGCCTCCTTAGATTTAAACATTCAGAGCTGGACAGCAGAGGAAATAAACAACACATACTTCATTGGAACTGCATGGGGTGGGTGTACACACATTAAAAGAAACTGAACAAACAAAGGGTCCATGGGAGCCAGGAAAGCCATCTGCAGAGGAAGCGTACAAGAGAGCATGCAAAGCAGCAAGCAGCAAATGCTCCCAAAGAGCTGCGCGTGTCTTGCACAGCAGCACATGTGACACAAACCACATGAAAGAGCCCGGCATTTTCTGCCATCAAAACTGCCAAAACAAGCAGACACAGGGCAAGCAGGAGCAACAGTTATGATCACAGTCACACATTGCAGATACACTGGTGGAAGGGGAATGTCTGAACTGCAACAAGCAGACAGAAGATCATAGTGAACCTTTGAACTCCAACAGTAATTTTTGCTACCCAACACTAGGGTAATTTTTGTCTTCTTCTGTTTGCTAATATTCAAAACTACATTGTAATATCTTTCTGTTTGGTTCCTGGCTGGGAGTTCCAAGTAGAGCTTGATAAATCTGTTGTGATAATAACATCCTTTCTTGAAATAGGACCCTTGCAAAGCCAAGAAGCTGTGTTGTCATGTTAGCTCAGCACTTCTAATAATTCTATTTGAAATAAATAAATAAACAAAGAAAGAAAGAAAAATAGTCTCATGCTTTTGAAAGTCTAGGACACAAGCAGCAAGTTTTTTGTTTGGTTGGTTGGTTGTGGGTTTTTTGTTTTTTGGTTTGGTTTTTGGTTTTGGTTTTGGGGTTTTTTTGCAGGGAAGGAAGGGCTGCTAGATGTGTCAGTTTTTATCTTATATGCTACTTCATCTGATCCTGCTCATCAATCAAAAGGCACTGCTGCTGCTGTTGCTGGTGTTATCATAGAACTAGCATCGCAGAATCACTGAATCAACTAGGTTGGAAAAGACCTCTGAGATCATCGAGTCCAACCTATGACCCAACACCACCTTGTCAATTAGCCCATGGCACTAAGCGTCACATGCAATCTCTTCTTAAACACCTCCAGGGACGGTGAATACACCATCTCCCTGGGCAGCCCATTCCAATGACCAATCACTCTCTGTAAAGAGCTCCTTCCTACTGTCCAGCCTAAAATTTCCCTGATGCAGCCTAAGGCTGTGGCCTTTTGTCCTACTGCTGGCTACCTGGGAGAAGACATCAACTCGCACCTGGCCACAACCTCTTTCAAGTAGCTGTACAGAGCAATAAGGTCTTCCCTGAGCCTCCTCTTCTCCAGGTTGAACAACCCCAGGTCCCCCAGTTGCTCCTCATAGGACTTGTGCTCCAGTCCCTTCACCAGCCTCATTGCCCTTCTTTGGACTCATTCCAGCACCTCAATGTCCTTCCTAAACTGAGAGGCCAAGAACTGGACACAGGACTTGAAGTGCAGCCTCACCAGTGCCAAGGACAGGAGAAGAATCACTTTCCTGGTCCTGCTGGCCACACTATTCCTGACACAGGCCAGGATGCCACTGGCCTTGGCTATCTGGGCACATGCTGGGTCATGTTCAACTTCCTGTCAATCAGAACCTCCAGGTCCCTTTCTGCCTGGCCACTTTCAGCCACTCTGTTCCCAGCCTATAGTGCTCCATGGGGTTGTTGTGGCCAAAATGCAGGACCCAGCACTTGTCCTTGTTGAACCTCATACCCTTGGATTAGCACCATCTCTCCAGCCTGTCCAGGTCCCTCTGCAGAGTCCACCTGCCTTCCTGCAGATCGACACTCCCCCCTCAACTTGGTGTCATCTGCAAATTTGCTGGTGGTACACTCAATTCCCTCATCCAGATCATCACTAAAGATATTAAACAGGACAGGGCCCAACACTGGTGCCTGGGGGACACCACTAGTGACTGGCCACCAGCTGGATGCAGCTCCATTCACCAGCACTCTCTGGGCCCAGCCATCCAGCCAGTTCCTAACCCAGCAGAGAGTGACCCTGTCCAAGCCATGGGCTGCCAGCTTTTCCAGAAACATAGTAGCAAGCTGAACTTTTAATCACGAAGTTCCTAACAAAAACTTCTGAAATGAAATCAAAATAGTACAACTAGTTGGTATTTAGAAGATAGAATCTCTTTCTTTGCAGTCTTCGAGCACTTTAGAATTTTGTGTTAAAATCCATTGTGAATTGACACAAATGATCTGACAAAATAGTCCAATTCAGTTCTAGCAGCAATAAGTCTGGCACATCAAATGTAGTTATAACACACCAAGACTAGCTAAGTAATCTTATTAGCAACAGCCTCTACTGCTATTTTTGCACACAATTGATTCCTGTACATTTCCTTTCCTCTGCCTACATACTTTTGTTGAAGAATAGAATTAGCTCACAGAAATACTCCTGGAAAGTCTCTGTCAATGAGTTGAGCATGTCCCTGGCCTGTCATTATAGAAAGTCCCTTGTAATTCATTCTGCCCAAATTTTAATAAGAGGAAAATTCAGTGTTTAATAACTCCACATTGAACCTGGTTTTGTTTTGTGACATGATACAAGTGGGAAGTTACAGCTTTATATGTAAAAAAAAAAAAAAAAAAAATGTTAAAACAACTGAACACTTGCTTTTTACTTATTTTACCAAGATTTATTAGAAAGCTAAAAAAAAAAAAAAAAAAAGGCTTAATTCTTACTTTTCCTCAAAGCTCATTTTATGAGACAAGTTTTCTCATTAAGTAAGGCTTAAAAGAAATATCATACCAGTCTGCTCAGCAGCATTTTCCTCTGTTTCTGCTGTCTGCTCTTCCAGTCACTGCATAGGTAGGGACCATTGCACCTGATGCTCAGAGAAGAATGCCTTCAAGGATAGTTTAAGGGTTGTACTCAGACTGTAAAGACAAGAAGTGTTTAAAACTGAATGCAGAGCTTAAATGTAGCAGCATGTAGGGCTTAGATCTCTCCAGAATGCTTCTCTCTTTTTTAAATCATATAAATAAGACATTATATTTACTTCTGTTGTGAAGTGAATAAGTGTTACAGTACCTGTTTCTATCCCTTTATGCAGATAGGTATTCCTCAGTACATACAAATCCACATGTTAATTACAGATCTCTGAAGTCCCTGAGTAAAATTCTTACCCCTTGGTATGTTTGCTCTCATGTCAAGCAAGACACATTGTGGTGACAGCAGAGTGCTCCCATCAGTATCCCAGCTCTGCCTCCAGTGGGATTCTCACAGCAGCCTTATCCCAGGCTTTGCAAGAGGCTGCAGGGAGAATGGTTTCCCTCTATGTCTGCTGCTGTAATGATACTCCAGAAAAATAAGTTCTTCCTTCCTTTCTTTCTAGTATATTTCATTTGTCATAGAGGTATTCACTAAGCAGCACCAAAAATGTTAGGATCAGTACAAACACACAAAAAGCTCAAAATACAAAAATCTATACAAGTAAGAACAACCACTGACAACATAAAGAAGAAAAACTATTTGATGGGGAGAGATGTCAGAGAAATATAAAGAACATCTTCCACTAAATAATATAATGAGTAGCCATTGCTTGACTTACAGTACTTACTAGGTACATCTGTCTTAAGAAGTGACTGAATCCTTGCCATGGCCTTACACAGTAAACTGCTAAGGGAGCATGTATTAATTGCCCTTACTGTTTACTTTGCTGGCTCCCAGAAACAGCCAGAAGTAAGTCTAACCAATAAACAACCTTCCCCTCATCTGTGTAACCACGGTGATAAACACAACTTTCAGTACCTCTGAGAATATACTATAAAGATAAAATCTCTTCATGCACATGGTTTGGCCAGTCACTGTTCTTTTCACTGTTTATATGTATGTATCTTTTGAGGAAAGCTTTTTTTTTAAAAAAAAGAACGTGGGAATTGCCATGTATGACCAACTGGAAGCTGTACAAGGAAGGTTATATGAGCTTCAGAGGAGGTTTAGAGACTACAAAAGAGACTACACCTCTTCAGGTGTGCATGAAAGACAACCTGTGACTTCTGCCCTGGATTCAGTCTCTTCCCCTCTATTTAGTGGCAGCTGACCTAAAGGAGTGTCTCTTTGCTCAACTTTATATTAAAAAAAATTAGTCCTGAGTGGTTAGAATATTATCTATTGTTTGCAGCAATATGTTCAAGCATGCTGCTTGAAAAGATTAAAAATATGTAAAATTTGAATAAAAAACTTTGAAAACAAAGTATCTCCACAGCACTAGGATTCTGAAGTGGAACAATAACCATTTTCATCACCAGAAGTCCCCTCTCATGAAACAAACAAGGAATCTCCTTTTAGCTTTTGCCATTGACAAAGAAAAAAGTAGCATTTTTCAAATAAGTATGCACAAAATGGCCACACTATGGTCTTACCCAAAATCTGAGGCAGATTTGAATCTACATTTTTGAAAGCCTTCCAACTACATCTGAATGTACTCCTAAAATTTCCAGTTTGTGGGGAAAAAAACCCCAAAACCAACTACCCTAGTTTCAAAGGGAGTGTTATATAAATCAATAAATCATAATTTTGCGGTTATTTCTTTTGCATGTAAGTACTACAATGCTATACAGAACTAATGGGCTTCAGACACTCTACAAAAGCTCAAATGCATAAAGCCAATACATTAGGATCTTCATAACTGCAAAATATTCCATCCCTTGTATGTTCGAGCAGCTATACCACTCCAGGGAATCAGCCATAAAGCCCTATCCAATGACATCAGGTCAAAGTTTCTGAATTAAGTAAATTGAAATCTCAGTTGTGAAGATTAATTGAAGTTTATCTAACCTCTCACATTATAGAGTGCATTATTATTGTTGTTGTTGTTGTTGTTACATTAAACATGTGTTTACATACCATAGATAGGTTATAAAACATATCTACAAAGCTACTTAGCATTTGTTGAGCTAAGATACAGGAGAGAAAAAGAAGAAAAAGGAGAGAGAATCTGAGAGAGATATAGCGAGAAATAACAAAAAGTAGGAGCAGAAAAGAGAATGGGGAAAGGAGAGAGAAAGATTGACAGAGACCATATGACTTCTGCAAGAGAACAAAGTACTTCAGAGAGGAGAAGAGTGAGACATTATTTACAACAAGAAATTTTCATAGATAAGGAAAAATAAATGAGTCAGAGTGACACAACATGATGGAATTTAATCCAGCTGTTTGTGTCCTATGGCAACCCCAGATAAGCAATATCAGAAAAATTAATTAGGAATCCAGATGGCAATAAATATTATTCTCATCAATAAAGAACAGATGCCAAGACTACTTTTGACAAGTAAATACTGTTTAGCTGTGTTTCTATTCTTTGGCTATGCTTTTTCAAATGAAAGGTTTGACAAGACAATCCTGGTCTCTTTCTTAAGTAACTTCAGATGCTACTCTTACTTTTTTAATATACTCATGTTACGGTGTTAATTCCCTCTTGTAGATCAAGCAAGATGCACATCCTTAATGTTATAATAAACCCTCAAATCTAGTGGCTTGAAAACGGTACACAGAAGCAATTTTCAACAAATACCATCTTTTTGTGAAGTGGCAATAGCATAGTAATTGTGTAGCACCACTCTGGAATACAACAGCTCAGTGAACATTCTGGTCATTTTTTGATCTCTTTGGAGCCCTTTAAACATCCACCAGGAAAAGATAATTTTCCTCAAAATTATGTAAGAAATCGAGGAAATATTGTCTACTGTGAAAGCTAAAATATACAAACTAAATTGCAAAAAAAGGCTCCCATTTGATCAAAATCAGAATTTACAGTTTTATGAAATTGTATTTAATGAGCTTTTTAATATGAAAATAAATACTAGTTCAGACTAAATTAAGAACTAACAATAATGTTTTCCATTGCAGAAAGGAATTTCTTTATCAGCTACCGAAAAAGTATACCCTGAGCTAAGATAATATCTATTCATATTTGCTTCAGAAACAAAATAGGATGTTTTCTTACCTGCCATGTTATTCAAGTACTTTTTATTTATTTTTTTGTTAGCAGTAAAATTAAAGGATAAATAGCAATTATTAAAACCTCTGTAAAGTGCATACGCCAAAATAAAGCAGAATTTAAGAGTAAAGAGCCAACCTAAGATCTGGGGTTTCCTAACAGGTATTCAACTTTACAACTGTAAAAGTGTCAACATATGGGCAAAAGGGAGTTATACATAAAAATCAGCTAACCATCAGCTAACCTGTGGATGAACCATGTTCTTCTAGACATAAAAATAAACCACTTACAGATTGCCCTCACTTTTCCATCATGCAAATCTTTATCATATGCCTTATGTTAAGGGGCAAAGAGGCATGAAGAGGCACTTAGTTTCAGCACCAAACGAAAGAATTCAATGCAGGGCAAAATAGCTGCTTGTAAAATCCATGCCACCAAAGAAGGGGAAAATTAAATTCCAGTTCCTATAGGAGACACAAGTATGTCTGGTAGTCACAGCAAAAATATTACTGTAGAAAGCCAAAGGACTTACGGTGGAGGCTATCAAAGCTGGCATGCTGGACAAGTTAAAATGAAACAAAATACCTCGCTGCTCATGGTGGCAATGTGCCAGCATTCTTATTTAAAGGTGAAATAATAAATTTTAAACTGAGAAATTGCATCTGCATCAGAAACAATTGTATAAATAACAACACAAAACAGAAATAATTGTAGGCCTGTTGTCGCTTTCCTGCTGGAAATTCTCTAAAGGGAAATACCTACCTCTGAAACAGGTATGTAGCCCTGAGAACTCTCCAGTGACAGCAAGCAGAGCATTACTGTCTTTCCTAAGACATCATCAGCATGGAATTCTTTCTGCCTTGACATTCTGCCTAGCTACCACATAGCTAAGCTGTAACAGTTCAGGCATGTATCACAGTGATGTTCTGCTGAGGTGGCAGTGTATATCTAGCCACAGAACATGCCACATGCTAGCATTTACCTTGTCCTAATCTTTGTAGGAAAAACAGTAAGAAATTATCTGAGGGGAAGTTCATAAAACTAGTACAAGCACGTCTTTCTTTTGACGAGTCTATAGTAAAGTGCTCAGTGATAAATAGAAAGTTTTCTATGGCACCTGAAGTGCATGAAATTCCACCAAATTGATCCAGCATTTAGGCTTCTGGATAAAAACAAGCTGAGCTAATGGGTATTCTCAAGAATGGGCCATGTCTGTTGTTGTTATGACCTCTGCTGAGGCCAGGTAGGGCACACTGATACTAACAGAGAAAGTTTTGATAGACTCAATCTGACGAGTCTGTCAGTATTTTCTCCACATTGACAAAATTGGAGTCTTAAAGCAATCTCCTTGATGAAGGCCAAGCTATATAATCAACATTATAGGAGGAAATGCAAAGTATTTTCTAGGGGGAAAATGGTAATATGACAATATATCACTGTAATTTCCTACCTGTCCCAGCTGGTTATTTTGTATTTGGAGACTTTTCTTTGACATTGGTTAACTACATAAATGCAAGTAGAATCATCTATTGCTTTTAGATGAGGACATATTTATGTATCAGGTTTAATACTGGCCATCTGGATGTAACAAACTCTGTATGTGTGGTACCTCCTGCAGTGCTTCCAAAAAGGAACTTCAGAGCATTTACCAAAATTGCCATTACTTTTACCTGAGAAATTTTACTTTCTATCTGAAATTACTGCCTTTGCCAGTAGGAAACCTTCCTTGCCTAAACATAGCAGATAGTATTTAATTCATATATGCCAATGGCAGCAGGATGTGTGGCCAGGATTCTGTACACACAGAAAACTAAGTCCAAAAATATCAGTGTGAATTTATACACTGTCCTTCAAACCCTATTCTAAGAACACAAGCAATCAAAATGAGGGGGGGAAATGGTTTCCTTAGCTTAAACATAGTGTAAAATATGCAACAGAGCTCAACCCCATTCTCAGAAGATGATTGTGGATCAAAGGGAGATATGCAGGTGTATGAAGACTGGTAGAGGTTTGAAGGCTGAAATACACAGCTGAGCACTATTTCTTTGCATTTTGCATATCTTTGTAAGACAAGTTCTGGGTGCCACAGTGCTGACAAGCCTTTCAACTGCAGCAATTTGATGCTGCTGTCATTTTTAGGCAGGTATAACAGAGCAGATGCACCAGAAACATATAAGAGGCCTATACACACACTGTAGCACTTCTTTGCTGAATTTAGATGGCTATCTAGAGTATTTGGCAGCAAAGGAAGTATCAATTAGAGCCAGGTCACTGTAGCATGAGTGAAGTTGGCTCTGGTCAGAAGGGAATATTTCCAACCTCTCTTCTGTTTAATTGCTTCTGACATTTCATGAAGGAAATAGAACACAGAAAAGGAGTAAAAAAAAAAAAAGAAATTTTACTCTGTTTATATTCCAGATTCTCTAGGGAGAAAGGGAGGGATGAAGTCTCACCTGTAAATTATTACCAAGAAACACAAAAATGTCAAGAAAATCAGTCTCTTCAGTATACATCCTTTTTTATTCCTTACAGTCCAAAGCTGCACAAAGACCCAGCACAAAGACCTCAGCTATACATCAGTGCCCTTTTTATTGAGAAGATATTGTGGACAGCCTGTAAAGTTGGTGACTTATGACAGTGTCCACCAAGGGGAAATGGATGACAATATTATAAGTTCAGCAAACAAAAAAAAACATCAAAAGCATAACCCAAAATACTGCAGGTAGGTTTAGAAATCAAGATATCTAAAACTGTTAGTCTTAAATCACATGGCTTTTAGTCATTAGACTTGTAACAGCTGCACAACACTGAGAAATTTTTAGTGGTCAGATAAAGTTCCTGTTGCTCAGACAGGTGTTTGTTTCATGCTATAACACTGCTTACTGGTTCTGACTTTTTAAGTGAAACATACAGTGTTACAGACTTTGTTGCCCAAACATTTAGAATACCACTCTTGACTAGCTTGGTTCAGGTTAACGCCTTCCACAGCATCTGTATTAAGTGAGGCACTGTCTCTCCACACCACAATGGGAAGAAACATAGGGAGAGATTCAGATAATCTAAAATCTATTTGTCTAGTCAATATTACTTTCCCATGTTACTTCTATAGCCACTGGAAAGTGACAGAACCATCCCGCTAACCTTCTGGCTATTTTAGGCACTATACTTTCAGAGATGAGTCACTTTTTGGAAGTGTGTATCTCAGTCTATAGAAGAGATGCCCAGGCAACTAGATCAGATCAGAAGATCAGTTGCCTGAAACTAGATGTGATGAATCCTACTTAAAATGCAATTCTGACAATTTCCTAACACACCAGTAGACTATCTGCTTTTTTTTTTTTTTTCTATTTGAAGCTTTTCTCCACAATTGAAACTTTCATCTCTGTTGTCCCAGAAGGAGGGATGGTATCAGTGGTCTCTAAGCACTGAACTCATAATACCAAAGTCAGATCTCCATCTGACTAAAAACAGTGGGATCATATATCCAATAAAGGATCTCTAAACTTCCTTTTCAGATGACTTTTTCATGTTTCCAAATAACCACCAGAAAGAACTTGTCTGAACTCAAATCTGATCTTTCATATTACCATACTGAGAATCTTTAGTAAGACTGCGTCTTTGTCCGAGTAATGCTGTCCCTTTAGAAATGTCTGAGATAAAGAAAGGGACTTCATACTGTGGTAACATCCACTGGGGAAAACGGTGCTTGTGTCTCTGCTCTTCCTCAAAGGGGACATTTTCATGAACCACAAATGTCTATACATTCAACACATCCTTAACCTTTAGAAGGCCGCAAATAATCATTGTTCTCCAGGCATGGAGATTTCTGCACAGAATACCCGTTATTATTCAGACTCTTTCTTTTGTTGTTTTCTGCCTTATACCACAGCAGAAACCCTCATCTTTCTGAAAACTCCAAGAGAAGCAAAAAAGGAGAGCAAATGTCACATACTTGCTATATCAACTCATAAAACCACAACAGAGACAAGAAATGGGTTTAAGCCAGAAAGACTGGAGCCACATCCCAATCTGCGCCCTCCCACAGAATAAGCAGACTGAGATCCTCTGTTCTAGTCTGGATTCAATTCTGCTGTAGATGGAAATCGTTTAGACTGATGAAGAAAAGACTTGCCAGAAAAACACAACAATGCCAGTGAGTCCGAATTCACTATCTTAATGTCTCTCCAAGTTCCTGATGTGTCTAAGAACATGCAAAGGTGACTATACTCTTTATAAGTAAATCTCTGGGACAGCAGGAGGGAACAGGCAGACTTCCCTGTAGAACTCCTTAGCTATCCATTGAGTTGGCAAATTAACTCATTGACACCACCCAACACACTCCTTCTGCCCTAAGCTTTTCCTTCTTGACCTTGTGCTACATCTGGTTCACAAACTGGAATTCTGGCTGCTGATGGTGTGATGGTGCTGATGTTACTGAGGGCTCTGAGGGCTCCCTCTTGGACAAAAGTCAGTATTTTAGAAGAAGTCTGAGTTAAAAGTTTTGGTTTTCTCCTCATCCTTTCTCTTCTGGCATCAACTGCTTGCCTAAGTGCAAGAAAAAGAGTTGGGTCAGGATTCCTGAGGGAGCCCAGGATGTACCCTGGATACTCTCACACCATCAGGTAAAATTCCACCTCTGACAGGCAGGTACATTCCCATGGCATCATGAATTAGTAATGCCAAGGTCTATGATACAGAAAACATCGAAGCTCCTGGACTCCAAGTCTTTGGCTCAAAACAGATCAAAACAAAACCAAAACAAAACCAATGAGAACAAATGCAGTGGAATTTTCCTTCAACAAGTATTTCATCACATGCTAAAACCTGTGTTGTTTCTACCATTGTCTAGGTTATCACTTTCTTATTTTCTAAATTATTCACACAGCTTTTTCATAGTTTTAAGTTTGTGGGTGGAAATATTTAATTAATATAGATCCAGACCACTGGATCTCATTGGACCCCATGAAACAGCTAGCACCCATCATCTATAAGGAATGTTCACCAAAAATGAAGATAAAACTACGAGGCTCCAGCATTATAATACAAAATTATATATAGTAATATATATTATTATCTCATATATAAGCAACATGTATCATCATATATATCAGAGAGAGAGAGAGACATATGTCTTGGAAATATTCCAAAAATATATGTCACATGTATCATATATATAATCAATGTATAATGATAACATATAATACTCAAATTATACTAACAAATTTTAAACTAATGTTTTAAAAATTTGAGAATCACAATATATTGGTTACTCCTACAATTGCTACTTCAAGGAACACAAAAAGCAAATCCTTTCTTAAATAAGTTGCCAACTCAGAGAAGAGTGAATAGTCACATCACTTATCCTCCATATGAAGCCTAAAAATTAAATCCATATTCAGAACTGTCATACTGGTAGTGTATGTTTTACTCTCAATTGACTCAACTGGTGTCTTAGTGAAAACTGCGGTAACCTAGATCCACTACAAGGAAAAGAGTGTCTTGGTTTATTGACATCTTCTGATTAAAATAACGATGAAAATACTGACTCACCTGATGCTAGAGCCTGATTTAATGGACCAGAGCTGGGTTTTCTGGAAATTCCTGTCTGAACTTTACATGAGCTACTTGATGTTTAATGTCCTCAAGGAAACCTGTAACTTTTACCTCCTTTTTTATTATAGTATAGATATTCATGTCTTGCAAGTGTAAGTTGACACAAGGGTTGAGGCTCAACTGCAAATGTCAAAGCAGTACCCAGAAATATTTACATGCCCAATTAGTGTTTATTGTTTATTTTTTTAAAAAAAAATTTAAAAATTTCTTCTGAAACTCAAAAAGACACTACTAACCCAAGACTTTTAAAACAGAAACAAGCAGCTACTATGGTAATTGGATTGCACCAAAATCTGAGTTTGGCTTGTTTGTTCTCATCTTCTGCTCTTCAACAAAGACAGCCCTACAGCCTCACAGCACTGTAAAGGCTGGAAGTCAAATGCAAGTCTGATGGAAAGATCAGCAACAAGCTGAACATGGTTTTGCACTGCCACAAGAAGAATCAAACCCAGTTTGCCCAGAGAGAGCTCCAATGGTCAGTCTAATGCTACATTTTGCTTCTCTAAGGACTCTGAATCATCCTATTCATTTGTGTACTCCTCCCACATGCAAGGTCCTACATGAGGCAGCTTATCCTTCCTAGTGAAAAAGGCTGCACATAGGATCCCTCATGAGCATGTGTAATATCACTGCTGAGTTGGCTAGGGATGTAATGCAGAACACCAAGAGACCAAGCTCAAAGGCACCCAGGAGAAAAGAGTAGCCTTGAACTGCAATTCCACCAAGCCCTATACCCAAGAACCACAGGACTAGGACAGCTGCTTATCAGATTACTGCTATGCTCTACAGATGATGGGATGCTAAGTGGGCAAAAAGCATCATTTTCTTGCATGGCGTGTTTTCTGTCCTTTAGATGGGAAAAGTTTTCCAACAGCATTTATCATGCTGATTTCAGTGATTCTTGTTAAAAATTATTCTGGAACACTTTTAGAAATTATATCTGACTTGAATAGTGATGCAAATCTAAAGGGGAGGGGGGGGGTGTGTTTCAATTTTCTAAAAGTAATTTTAAGCATATCAACCAATTATAAAATAACTGTTGATTGTATCAATTTATGTTTCTTCCAAGACAGCTTAGGCTTTTCTATAAAGCACCTTCAAATCATTCAGGAATCAACTCATTAAGGTGTGAGAGGCAGACAAGATGTTATAGAAGATGGTAGCCCTGTCTGTCAATGCACAGTAATGTCATTTTCCATAGCACAGTAGTATTAAATAATGCATTCTACTGAGCCTTAACATTTCATGTGGGGATTATGCTCATGAGTTAGTCATGATAAACCGTGGAAAAAAACCTACCATCATTATTACTCTTATCTTCTTAAGTGCAGAATAACATCCTTAAGAACTTGCCAAATAATTGAGATCATGCTTTTGTTTAAAATCAGAAGAAAAATTCTCTTAACACTGAGGGAAAAACATGCGTTAGCCTTACAAAAGGCACTGTTATAAGGCAGCGTCAAAGGATAGGGCAGCATCCACTGGATTCCTGCTCCATGCTGCTTTCATACCTGTGGTCTCCAATGTTGCTGAGTGAATCACTCATCTGGAAGGTCATTACTGATTTTCAGAAAGCAAAGTTAACTTCTTTTTGGAATATTTGCTTTAAAGAATGCTGCATTAAAAAGTGAGGTGATGCCTATGCATTTTCAGTCCCAGGCATATAATAAAAAATGGACTTGAATGTTCATGTTTTGTAGGATTAGTAAGTTTAAAAGCAACAACAGAAGCAAGGAATGCTTTGCATCATACTGGGAAGTAGGCACAACAATTCTTTTAGTATGGATCTTTAATATAAAATATTTTCACATGTCACTTCATTTGTATTGGAAGGGTATTTAGTTCTGTAACATTTAAATAAATCAGTAAAGTTTCTTATGGAAAACAAATATAAAATTATTTCCTACTTTAAGTTTGTGAAAATCTGAGGTGGGAGGATTTTTGGCAGGTGGAAGGATCTTTGGGGGTTTAAGGAAAACTCTTTTAGTTATCAGACTTTTTGAGTATTTCCTGGTTTAGGAAGGCTCAGTTTTGCTCATTTGGTTTTCCCAAGGCTTGTCCCTACTCAGGCGAGTACCAGAATTCAGGGACACTTTTGAGCTTTAGGGAATTAATTGCCTGATTTATATATATATATAGATAGATATAGATATAGATATATAGATAATGCAGTGTCCTAAAGGGGAGAAAATTAGTGATCTCAGCATTATGGTGACATGTTGAAGGATGACCTTGCATCATGAAGTTCAAATGTGCTGTCATACAGAAAGAATGTAATCCAGAAATAGGTTGATTAGCACCTCGGAGAGCAAGGATTCATGAATACATATTGAAGACTTGCATTAATCCATTCTAGCAGGCCTTTTGTGTAACACAAAAAGAAAAACATTCTTACCTCCAGTATATTAAAAAATGTAAGTTAAGTTTTATATATCAGAATGGAATAATAGTAACTAATCTTTATACATTTCTTTTACATCTTAGAATTGCAGAGATTTTGCAATGAGATCATCATTTCCCAATAATCTGCTCTGTACCAAAGCACCTAGCTAATACTTGGGCATAATGCTACAACTGAAGAATATGATCATTTCATTTCTGACTACAACAATCCCATTTCATATTTGTCAATGTATACACATTTAACCATAACAAGCCAAAGAGCCTGCAAGAAAATTAACTATAAAATAGCTTCCATCTAAAACACTGTCAGGACAACAATTTTTCTGAGCCTCACTCAACACATCTGAATGGACTTAGGTTTTTTAAGTCTTACTGAGAAACATCAGTAACAAACTACATACTCCCTCAATCCACTTAAAATGATAATAGACAGAGAAAAAGAAATTAACATTTCAGAACTTGAACTTTTGCACTGGTGTCTGATTGATCGCTCACAGCTTTAGCATTTATTTAAAAGTAAGCAGACACATACCGTAGATTGTGAAACAGAAAAAGTATCCTGAGTGATTAATTGAACCTGAAAGGTACCATAAAACTGCAAAAGAAAGCAACACATTATAAGCAACATTTCAGAGCAATGTGCTTGTTTATTTAAACGTCAGCCAGTGTTTGGTGTAGACACTAACTTACTGATCATTTACAAGGGATCTGTCCTATATATATATATATGGCTACATTGCATAAATGAAAGGAAATTAAAAAAATTAATTCTATCACATGCTATTGTTAATAGCAACATTTCTTGTTCCTTTACCACCTCAGCAACTAAATTACCAATGGACCATTGTCATGGTTTAGGAATGGTACTCTGCAATTTAATGCTCCCACTGAGACTCTCCAAACCACACCGCCACTCGGTCCCCACACCTGCCTTCCTTTGTGGCAGGCTGGAGAGGAGGATTGGAGGCAAAAAATGTAAAGATCAGGTGCTGAAATAAGAAACTTTACTGGAAACAGCAATGAGATAAGAAAACAAACAGGTACAGCAACAAAAGTGTACAAAAGAGAGAGAGAGAGTGATTCGCATGCAAAATGCTCACCATGGAGCCCAACTCGACCATAGCCACACCAGCCTGACCATTCCCTCTGCCTCAGAACCAGTGCCACCCCACCACTTCCTCTGCCACTCCTACTTGACTGGAAGGGGCCCCTTCTGCTGGAAGAGACTCCCTTCCTCCCCTGCCCTGCAGTGACATGAGGTGGTATAGACTAACCTCTATGTCCTAGCCATGCCACTCTGGGCTACTGCAAAAATTAACCCTGTCTTAGCTGGAACCAGCACAACCATCACATGCAAATACTTTCCCTCAGCCCCACTTCCAAGGGATGTGTCAGTTTGACTTTTTGAAAGATCAGTGAAGTCTGATGAGTTGATAAGCAAGGAGAGAAATGCCTGAGATGAGAAGAATTGGTTCCCTTTGGTGTCTGATTGAAGTGCTTTAAAGATGCCAGTGGCTCACTGGAGGTTTACAAGATGCTGTCTGTAGAAAGTTTTCTTTAGTTTTGTTTGGAATTGAAGCTTTAGCTTTTACTTTGATACCTGCATGCAAAATTGGCGCAGGAGACATGTTGCAGCAGATGGGTCAGGTTCTATTTCTGCCACTAAATGACTTAGCTCAAAGAGATAATGTGCCCTGATCCTGTCACACAAAAATTTTATCTCTTCCAGCTCATCACAAATACTGAGGCAGATTTTCTGTTACTTTGCCAAGAAGCAAAATTAGCAGATCTGAAATAAAACACATGGGCTAGTTGCTAGTGTTCAGAAGTGTTGATCTCATGGAGTGAAATTGCAAATGAGCAAGACATGAATCAAGGCATTAAGGTCAGAAGAGTGCAAGAAAGGACACGTCTGTCAAACCTTTTACAAAAGTTTAATACCACTTTATGGTTTGTTCACAGATGCCATATACTGTAGCAGCTATTTGGCAAAGGACAATACTAGAACCATGCTATTTATTACTATATACTTGCAGCTTTTTCTTTTCCTTGTTCTTTCATAAACACATTGGCTGAGAATCATTGTTTTGCAGCTGCCAGATGCAATAAATCTCCCAGCACACTCACATTCCCAGCTTCAGCTTGTTCTCAAAGAAAAGACAAACACTGTAAGACTTAGTAAACAACTATCTTGCAAACTGAAAACGCCCCAAAGTCCTTCTTGATGAAGTCACTCACACAGGATGAAATCAATTTGAGATAGCAGATCATAATTAGATTTTTTGGGCAGGGAAGGAAAGGGTAAAGTGTGGGTTTCAGTTTCATTTTCTTGGGGAAAAATGAACACTTTTTAAATTTGACTTCTGAATTTGTTTGCTTTCTCTGTGACAGGCACAACGGCAGTGCTATAGTCAGTAGCATTACTTTTCCTGAGACAGAGAGGGAAAGATACTGGTTATAGCAAATAGGAAAGGATTTGGTGCAGCCATCAGAGAGGAACACCCCTGAACTTTAGGAAAGGCTGAATCTGGATCTGGCATTTAGTGTTTAGGCTCATTTTGGGAACAAGCAGCTCAGCAATGCATGCTGCAACAAATGGATGAGTGATTCACTACAGCATGATGCCCTAAAACAAAGCCACCTATTCTGTTTGGAAGAGGAGGTTCACTCAAGCCTGCAGTAGGGCAGGCTCCTGATTTAAAGGTCATCAGAGGGGGAGATTTCAAGTGGCTGGGAGTAGCTTTGAATGCAGATGAATGCCACTCCATTCTTTAAATACTTCTCATCCTCCTGCCACACCTGCACATGAGCAAAGAGTCATGTTGAAGAAGACCAGAGGAGCAGGCTGGGACTCAAAGGGCACAGCAAAAGCTCTGAGAGAGTCCAGTCCTCTTCCTCATCTTGCTAGCAGTCTTCCTTTCTTCCTCAGTGTTGATTTTCCCCCTTGTTTTCCAGACTTTTCTTTGCTAATGTAATTTGGATTTACAACATTCTGGAATTGCAATCCTGCCACATTTTTGCCTTGAAGACAATTATAAACAAAGATATGTTAATAAGAGTCATACTCAAATGAACTAAATGACGAAATCATGGGGGAATATGTGACAGTGATGCAAAACCCACTGTGTGAAAATCCACTGGGTAAGATGGCTTTTAGAATTTCCTATGAATACCCTGAAACTATTCTTTAAGCTAACACTTTCATCCAACAGCCACTCACAACTGAGGAGTTTATAGGGCTATTATAATCCTGCCAAGAGTACTGTGGTCACAGTCAAATCCCAATAGCCTCTCTGAAAAAATCCACATTGGGACAAAATGAAATGTTTGGTTTCTTTGACATTTGGAGGGAAAAGATTGAAAGAAAATTCAGTGCATAACTAACAATTGCCATCTGCCATGCTAGAAGTTGGTATTTTCACTTCCCAAGATAAAAAGCAATAGGCTGATATGAGGCTCTTATTCTATAAGTGGGTATTTTGAGGGGGAATTTGCTTGTGAATTTAAACATTAGAATCTAACTTTAAATTAGCTGACAAATCACAACACTCAGAATAAGCATTCAAAGACAGTAGGGAGGGAAGATACAAGATCCTGACTGAGCAGCAGGCATTTTGCAGTTCCCAGTGAAGAAAAAAAGAAGCAAAAAGGGAAAAAAATCAAGAGTCACACTATGAGCATACTTAATGATTCAGCCCAAACATTTATACAGCAGCCCAGAAAAGAAGTGGGATAAATGTGCCAAATAAACATCCATATTTCTGCAGTTGCTATCGGGACTTAAAAAATAAACCTCACTCCATATTAAGGTTTCCACATGAAACCTATCCATGATATAAATTTTCAGTGAGGTCCTCCAGGCCCAGGAGCTGGGAACTGGTAGATGAAAAGAGGATTTGCCTAAGAACCTTACATTGATCTCAGTTGTGCTGAAGACTGTATCTCCCATCACCTAGGTCCACAACTGGACAGTGCATCTCGAAGAGTCATTTTCTTCTGCTCTTCAAAACCACTTGGACTAAACTTTGAGATTACTCGTGGTATCTAGCACAGGATAGATGGACACAGTAGTTTCCTCAGGCAAGCCATTCTCATCTATTGCAGAAATTGGTCTCTGCAGGGTTTTTGGCAGCAGCTCTAAACCTCTTGCCAGCTCAAATAACCTGCTAGAAGCCTTTTACCATCAGCACTCCCCATGCCAGGCTAATAGTCCTGTGTTTTTGTGCCTAGTGCTCATTGCAGTCTATTGTGCTCTGTGACATTGCTATGGGACACAGCTCAGGCTCAATGATTCTTGCAAGGTAAACAAGGCCATAGACAGTATGCTAAAGAGCTCAACTAATCCAGAAATAATCCTGCTATTAGAGCTGTTCCTTCACAATGAAAATTAAAGGAGAGGGGTGGGTAGAGGTCAGGAGCAAAAATGAACATCTAATGAACATACTCCTGCCAGACTGATGTGACATGCTGTGTTGTTATTCTGGAGGGTGGGTAGGACTGCGTGCATGTGTGTGTGTGAGAATGCATGCAACCTGAAGAATTCTGGAATACAGAAACTTTATCACTCCAGAAATTTCACCATTAATTCTGTATACGCTGAAAACAGGGGGAAAAAAATGCCACAGAGCTGAATTTCACCTATTTCTGGAAATCTCCATCATGACATCTTTGGCACCTCACCAAGAAAACCTTTACTTTGCATGGCATTTTGTGATCCTAATTATTTAAACTTAATTTTGACCAGTGTAAGATCCTGTAACAGTCTTTTCTGCCTGTCTAAATACCTAGCTAATGTAGGGTTTTTTCTGAATCTACCATCAGAATATATCACTTCCTTTAACAGGGATAAAAGCCAAGTTTATTCACTGTCTAGTGTCAAAAGCCACACGTAATTGTCACACACTTAAGGCATAAATGCTCAGCTGGTTCAGAGTGTCACATGGGCCCCTCCTCTAAAATCCATTCTAGAAAAGAGATTAAGACATCTTGTCTTAATTCACATAGAGAAGATACTTACTAGAAGCATTTGGTGGTGTTAACACATTAAGAAATTTCTAAGCGAACAGCAATTAGGAAGAGTCTTTTGTTGCATGGAGTTCTTCCAGTGGCAATATGATAACTGAATTGAAGGATGGCATTTTGATCATTGACTATCGCATCACAAGGTTATCAAAAAGTACACATTGGAGAAAAAATAAAAGACGTATTGAGTGATAAGTCATATTATTTGAAATAATTATGAGTCTCAGTGTCTATTTGTCAATTTATTTCTAGGTAACCAAGGTCAATGGTGTTGCGAAAGACACAGAAAAGGCCTCTTTTTATATCCAGACATACAAATCACACACAGGTAAGTGTGGAACTCTAGACCACAGACAACACTTGCCAAAACTACCTAGAAGGACTTCAGAGCCAAAATTTTCATCTCCAAAAACTATGTTAACCTTCAGTTTCTCTATGCTTTTGCAAGTCATTGGATTAAAGATGCAAATTAGATTAGACCATCAATTCTACAGCAAAATTTCACCAAAAAACAAGGTCAAGAAATGTCTGAAGTCTTCTTTTACGAAAGGGTACAGATGAAAAAATTAGAGGTTTCTCTTAGACAAATCTTGTCACCCTAAGATGCTTCAAGCATTATAAAAATTTTACTTGACAATCTTTCTTCATTTTATGTGTTCCCATCTCTTTTGAATGGATACCAACTTCTGACCCAAATGGAACTTCAAAACAGACTTTTATTTGGAACAATAACCCTGCCTCAAAAAGCATAATATTATCTTGCTCAATTTACTAACAGCAACAAAACCCAATTAATGATTGAATTTGTGCCAAAATGAAAATCTGGGTTGGTTGAGAGTTTTTGTAGAAAAACCTGTTAATGATTTCATATGACTGCAAAGGGTCTTGATCTTTGCAGCTATGTTTACCCCTCAAACAAATTATCAGAGACAGTATCATATTCTAAACCTGACAGGGGGAAAAAAAAGACCACCACCAGAGGAAAAAATAACAAGTATTGTTCTCCAGCAACACAGGAATTGTTCATTTTTCTGACCGTTGCAACACACAACACACAAGTAACCACTCTCCTCTTCATAGGACATGACACACTCATACTGTCAGTGATTCTCCTCCCATCTCAAGAGGATTATTTAGTATTTCTTTCTTAGGTCTTCTAAAAGCAAATACTTGTTCCCATTCTGCACATCCTAAGTGCAGTGCTGATCACGAACTCTTTTGCTAGAAAAGTGTGTTCTAGTGTATGTTCTTTTGTATGAATAATTTGTAGAGTAATCTACTTTCCTTTCCCCACATGACTGGATTAAAGTTTTATGGGGCACAGGGTAAAACCAAACAATAAGAATAATCTTACTGTCATCGTCACCAAGTTTCACACCAATTCTGTTCTCGTGTTTTCCTCATTCCATCCTTTTCCTCCTCCGTCTTTTTAGAAAATTAATTTCTCTACTTGCTGTCCCTCAGTCTGAAGTCTTCCCTGCTGCTCACATGAAACAGTGTAAGTTACTGACTGTTGAAAACTTCAGCTGAAATGCAGCCAGGTCAAGATGAGGTTATATAAAAGTTTAAAGGCAACATTTTTAGGTCACATTCTCAGCAGCACAGATTCCAAATGTTTCAGTAAGCAGACTGCTTTTAACACTGTAACTGATAGTATTCATTAAATTAATATTATGCCTATAGACAGTTCATAAAGTGCATTTTTACCATGCACAGCCTATAAGCACATGCTGTACTTGAACAATTCCCAGACTAGCTATACAGCCAGGCATTTATTTCTACTCAGGCACAGAAAGGAAGAAACTTTAAAGCAGTTGTTTTTCCCAAAATAATTTCATAACAAAACTATGGCTTTTCTTTCTTTTTTTTTTCCCTCTCTGTATGAAGATGAGGTAATCTTTGAAGTTATAAACAAAATTAAAAGCCTAGTCATTCTAAATACTTTATACTGTGCATGCTTGTTTTCCTCTCCTAATACCATTGCATGTGCCAACTCTCACCCCTGTGAAGAATCTCCACATCACAAAAGTTTACTTTTGTTTTTTTCCATTAGCAAAATGGTCTTCACAGTATTTTGGTTAAGCATTCTTATGACTGGAGATTTATCTGAACATTTTAGATGTGAAACCTCTTGGTAACTCTTGAGAATGTATTGTTTGGTTGCAAATCCTGAGAAAATGTGTATTTGTTCATAGTTTCAATAAATTAAATAGAGCCTATGACTGTAGGCATGAATGGACCAGAAAAGAGCAACAATATAGTCCTAACAGCAGCTTCAAAACTTATCCTTCAGAAAAAAAAATTACCGCATTTCTCTTGTGCACTTCCTTCCATAATAAACTCATATAATCCCATACTATATGGCTGCAGATACTCTCTTTTACCTAATGGTCAAAATGTTCATAGGAATACTACAGCATTTTAGGAGTTTAGGGTGTACAGCCTCTCACTGCAGACACCACTGTACATTACTCACTGTACTGTGGTAGGATTTTCAGATACCTTGGTCATGCTAATGACTACAGCTTTGCATCATACATCTAGCCATACTCTTTGCTAGAATTTCAATAGAGTTCCATTTCCAGACAAAAACTAAGATCTGAGAAACAGATGCTTTTCTCACTGAATACTTGGAAAGAGAACATAACCCAAAGCAAAATAAAAATGACAGTAAAAAAGTGAATTCTGTCACTTGATTATCAGGCCACACACATGTCACCTTTCCGGTCTTACTAGATTAACACTCCAGTATAATTCCCTGTGATTTTCTTAGCATCCTTTCCTATATGAGCACTCAGAAAGGATGAGAAAATAAATAAGAGTCCCTGTAAGAATGATTCCAATTGTTATTCCGGACAAGAGTTCAGGCAGTCAGTAACAGCTTATTCTATACCCCTAAAGATATGTTCCAGAGGGACACAGGTAGGAGTCTGGCAGTTAGATCTTGGTTATACTGTTTAAAAGGATCAGGGCTGAGCAGAGAATGCAGAATCACAAGTCTGCAAAAGTCTTCCAGTTAAAATCTGGACAGGAGGATAGCAACTAATTTCTGCCTTAAAGACACAAGGTGTGCAAAAAGCAGCAGGTCCATCATTATTTTCAAATCCTTAATCAAAAGTATTTCCCTTTGCAAAGTCTTGTCTCAGAAGAGATACAAAGCATTTCAAAGAACAAATGAGTTTAATTACAAATGTTTAAGAAAAACTTTTGAATTTTTTCTAAAAAAAGATCTAGCCCCCTTCCACCAGTCTTGGTCTCTGAGAGTTGTCTTTGAATATACCTCCCTTCAGAAACCTCCCTGAACTGTCAGGGCCACCTCCCTGAACATCTTGGCCATGTCTTGTTACATCATTGCAGACATCTGCATAAGATTCAAACTTTACTAATGGAGTTCTGCTGAAACATCCTCACACCTTCCATGCCAACAGCATTATTTTTTAAACTATTTTCAAAGCAGTTTCATAATGAACTAGTACAACTCATTACCCTCTATTTCCTGCTGGCTTTTGACTGAAATGGATAAAGAGAAGTCTGGTGGAATCTCTCAAAGCAATGAATTATTTGACAGAGATAAAATTTTTTCAAACACTTTGAATTCATAACAGTATCACCTCTTTGATATACTTGCATGTATTTCATGACTATCCTACCATTCGTGCTATGGTCCTCACAGAAGACATGAGTGATCTGAGGTATGGAAAATTGATTTGGCTTGCCACATGGGAGGCAAAGGAAGTGAATGGCAAGCCCAGATGTGTAGGCTGTTCATCCTTTGTACTTCCACCAAGTGTACTTATAAATGTTCTCTTCTTTTCCTTTTTCCATCCCAGTTTCGAATTTTACACTTTCTACTTGACTCTACAGTTACTCACCTTTATGTGGAAACCTCCGTGGTTGTTTTGCTGATAGACAAGTTTACATTTCAATAATTGTTTATGCAGAATTACACAAGCTGGGAAGGTAAAGAATCAAGAACAAAACCAACATTCCAAAACAGGGTGAGCTTCCCACCGTAGAAATAACAATGGTAATTAAAGAGGAGTTTTGCAATTATAAAAATGCTTTAACTATGAAAAAGAAATACAAGAAAATACTCTTGGTGTCGCTAACACCCTTGTATGATGAAACAACTACAAACTAGTGTCCTAAAAGCCTCATTTACAGGGAGAAAGAAATAAGCCAAGATGCTCTAAAAGCAGTTGGATTACCGTATGTGAGCTAGCATTCCCTCCATAAATGCATCAATGCATGCATTATAAACCCTGTCAAAACTTCCTTTTTGTGGTTAAAGGTGGTATGCAAATTAAAAACCCCATAACCTTGATATACATACTTTCTGCATTTTGGTTTTAGATATTCAGTTATATAGCCCTCTTTAACCTATTCACATATTTGGTATCTTGTTTATATGTGAAGAAACTCAAGACACAGAATGTCTTTTTTGAATGCAGAAAACTTCTCATGTTTTCTTTCCATCAGAACAAGATGTGGCTATCAATGTATTACCCTGATGTCATTAAAGAAAAAAAGAGTGTTTTGACTGACAATCTACTATGCACGCAAAAACTGTGGATTATAATGTGGTCAACAGCAGCTAACTCATTCAGGTTTAGGTCTCAAAATCAGGGCCATAACTAGTACAGCCACATCTGACTACTATCATTTTCCAAGCTGTTAAAGCTAACCCTCTCTCACAACCTCATGGTCATGCATGTTGGGGTGCAAAAAGAAGTGCAGAATGTCCTGATTCCAGTTTAAGTTCATATACTTAGGTGCTTGCTTCCAAAACCCAGAGACCTGAACTGCTCAGAGAATTTCTCCACAAACATTCCGTTCCTTAACGTATTATAGGCAATGGGGTTTGGATTTACGGATTTTTTCGTTTTTTTCACTTCAGCCTAAATGGGTTACCTGACCTCAAATAACATCTTCCAACAAAGAAGAAAGGAAGGCGTGAAGGAAAATGCCCACTTTTTCATGCCAATCCACGTGCCACATTCCACTGCATTTTTAGTTTCTAACTCCTGAAAACTCTGATTAAACATGTCTTCCTACTTGTTCATAAAGTGTTTATTTTGTATGGAGTACCACTGGCTCAGAAATAAACCTTGAACACAAAGCGACACAGATTTATTCAGCAACACGGGGACAGTTTCTAGCTTATGATGAACTGAAAAGCTACATGTAGATGTATTAACTCCAGAAACTAAATGTCTTGCTGATTTTAATTTTTTTGTTTATTTTTATCTAAAAGCAGAAACACTCTATTTGTCTTTCCCTGAGGATATATAAATTATTAAGTGCTATATACCTGCACTTATGTTTCTGCAAGTGAATTGGAGGCTGTACTTTTTCCCTGACTTGTGACTATTGGTCATGTTCTGAAACATGTTCTAGCATTTCCAGTTTTCTTGCATGTGTGCATTGAATAATACTCTCTCTTCAGCATGTGAAATTCTTCACAGCCACAAAGCCAGCATCTGATTTTATTAGGCCTCTTAGCACACAGAGTGTGTTTGCAGGAAGGGCCATAAGAGGAAAATACATATACTGAAATCCACAGTTTCTCAGAGAGAAACCTCGTAAAGCTTGAGAGTCATCTCTCAATCAGTAATTCAGTGACGAGAGAGAAAAACAGGATGATAGAATTTACAATGTCCAGAGAGGTTAGGCACTTTGGATTAAGAATTTAAATGTGTACATGCCTGAGAATGTGTGCAAGAATACTGAACAAGTGCATGCAACAGTTAGTAATTTAAAGGAGTATCTCTGCATTGATGAATTATGCTTTTAAAAAGTACATTTAGCACCGTTCTGCACTGGGAAGCTACAGGTAGGTAATAGCTTCTGACAGAAACTTGCAGTTGGTATCCTCAAATCTCGACTTATCACTTGTGAAAAATGTTAGGCTGCCAGTGTGAGGTACTACAGTGCTTCATCTACCCATTGACAAAAAGACTAAAAACAAAGATTCCGTGTCTGTCTAAGTGAACAGTGCAGATAGTCTTGTATCAATCCCACTCTTAGACTGAGCCAGCCAGACATGCACCACCTGAGGTGCAGAGTCACTGTCAGTTGGTGCTGTGCAGGAGTTAATAAGCATAGCTGCAAGGCTGTATGTTTTACTTCAGACTCGTTGCCAAGACATAAAATAGTACATACTCCTAGATACAGACACTCAGATTACATCCCAGTTTATGCCTTGGCGTGATGTTTTCAGCTGGGTTCCTTCAGTCAAAATTTTCCAAACAGCCTTCAAGTTTTGATGCCTTCACCATTGCAGGAAAACAGGCTTTTTCCTAGGAAGCAAATTGCTTACATTTGGGTGATACATCTAAGGCTGTTCTGCAATAACACAAATTTTGCACTGGCTGTTTTTGAAAATGTTACTGTCAAAACATACCTTCATGCCTGTAACTGATACCCCTGCAACTGAATAGTATAACTCTTTGCAAATATTTAAGAATATTCTTTAATACTTCTGTAATAAATGCTGTTACACTGATAATAACTTCTAAACAGAAGATAAGCCTTCCTGGCTTGCTCTGTGCAGGTATATCAGATTCTTGGTCTTGACTTATCTTAGCAAAGTTGGCTAAAACCGTGTTCAGATATAAATAGCTCTATCTTATCAATAGTCTTGTATACAAAATAGCTAAGTTGAAATCCATCACATTGAAGACCAAGTCCTGTACTTATGAACAAGAAATCAAATATAATGCAAAAATAATGGGCAAGACAACAAAAAACATTGACTGGACTTGAGACCTGTATTAAACAGTCAGCATAAAGATTAAAGATATGACACTGTTGCAAAACTAAAGAAAAAGGAGACGATTGTCATTCCAGCTATGCCACCAGAAATATTCTATGTAAAAGACAGTAAATATTTTTTCTTCATTAAGTCTTGCTAAAGCTTCAAATGGAATATTGCATTGCATATGAAGTTTTGTTACCATGCCTTTCAAAAAGGTTTAAAAAGTCTGGAGAAAGTCCAAAGTGGAGAAGAAGACGTTCAGAAAATATGAACTATGAAGAGAGAGTGAAGAGATTGGGTTTGTTTAGTCTAGAAGACTGAGGGAAGACATGATAGCATGAAAGAAAGATTGCTTGTAAGGGGACAGTAACCAATCTCTATGTCCACTGCAGGAAGGACAAGAAGAAATATGTGATTTGCAATAAAGAAAACTATACTATGAAAGCATGTCTACAAACAGAGAGGTGTAAGGAAGCTGCATGGGGAAGCTGTGGAACTTGAACAAAAGTAGGTTGGGTGATTGGGACAGTCTGCTGTACTTGAGCCTGCTTTGCTGTAGAAGACTGGATTAGACAGACAATCATCTGAGATCTCAATCCCATTTTTCTTTTCTCTCATGCTGCTGCTGTCATTCTAGAATACTGTCTACAACACAGAATTTTTACAAGAACAAGGAGCAGTTTGGGTTTCTTTGTACTTGTACACCATGTTGCATATCTTCTCATCTCACCTAGCTCTCTGTGCTCTGAGATACCATTTGACAGCCCAAGTTCCTTCTCATACTGATAACTTCATCTATCTACTCTATGTTCTCAGTTCCCTGCTTCATCTGCATGTTGTCTGGGAGTAAAGAAGCAAACATGGGGGCTGGTTAAGAGTGCTTGCAAAGAAAAAGCTTGGGTGGAGCAGCTGACTGGACATTCGTCAGCTGACTGGTTCATACAAGCAATTGATTGACAACTTTACCTCTAGTTCCAACTCCCTGCCATAGGCAGGAACACCTTCCATTAGACCAAGTTGCTCAGAGATAGACCCCTTCTCCTCAGTATCCATGTTTGGGATTGCCCTGACAGAGGTGCAGGACCTTGCACTTGGCCTTGTTGAACTTCATGAGGGTTGCATAGGCTCACCTGTCAAGTTTGTCAAGATCCCTCTGAGTGACATCCCAATTTGTGTTGTCTTTCTTTACCCAGCTGCCAATCTTCATGTGACTTGTTAGAACTTCCTTTAAAATGCTGCTTCTCTGTTGAATTTGTTATCAGGAGGTTATGAAGAGAGAGATCTTTTACACAGACATAGCCAAACAGGCACAGAGTGTGATTACATGTCTCATTTCCTTTAAAAAGTTGGCTAAAAGAAAATCTATCCCTACTAACCCCACCTCATTTAAATCACAGATAAAGCAATTTTGATGTCTACATTCTCAGCTCCTAGAACTGTTTTCACTGTTATGCTTGTTAGACCGTACTGCTTGCTAACAAAGCAAGATTACTAAAAGAATATGCTAGGCTATGACGTTAAGGCCCACGTGTCCCATTGTGATTTCCTAGAGGACTTTCCTAATACTTAGTGAAAGTATCCCTGGGCAGAACTGTTCCAGAGCACTGCTTGTGCTTCAGTTCTCTTTTTCAGATCAAGTCTTTAGTCTTAAAAGGGCATAAGAATTTTTCATCACTAAGGATTAAATTATTTTGTGTCTATAATGTTACTGGAGTTGCCAGATTTTCCTATTTCAGGTATTCTATGAAGGTTGCAGAGGTGGCTGGATAGCGGAAAATATTCGGGTGTTTTTGTTTTTTTTCCAGAGGAGAGAGGGAGGTATGTCTACACATCATACTTTTTTAGCCCCTGCATGACTCTCTCCAGAACTGCTTAATCGACTCCATGTGCCGTGCTATGGGACACCGTGCAACTAGGCAACACTATGGTTTCAAGCACACTGCAAAGACAACTTTCAAAATTTCCTTCCATTCCCAATAGTAATTAAAGTGACACAATTTGGGAGATGACTGTAATTGATATAGATATTATGCTATATACGATTTGAATTTAGAAGGCATGAGTCACAGCAGGCTGCACTGCTGTCATCATTTAACCCAGCAGGCAGCTTAACACCACCCAGCCCCTCACCCTCTCCCCCCGCCAGCAGGATAGGGTAGAGAATTTTAAGAAGAAAAAAGTAAAATTTGTGGGTTGAGATAAAGATAGTTTAAAAGGACAGAATAAGAATGGAAAAATAATTACAACAATAGTAATAGTTGTTATTGTTGTTACTATTCTTATTACTATTATTTTTATAAAAGAATTACAATATACAAAACAAGAGATGCCCAATAAAATTGCTCACCACTCACTGACCAATGCCCAGCCAATTCACGAGCAGTGGGCCAACACCCCCTGGCCAACTCCCCCATTTTATTGTTTACCATGATGCCGTACAGTGTGGAATATACCTTTGGCCAGTTTGGGTCAGTTGTCCTGGCTGTGTTGCCTCTCAGTTTCTTGTGTCCGCCCAGCTACTTGCTGGTGGGGTGGGATGAGAAGCTAAAAAGTCTTTGGCTCAGTGTAAACACTACCTAACAACAATTAAAACAGAAGTGTATTATCAACATTATTCTCATCCTAATTCCAAAACACAGCACTGTACCAGCTAATAGAAAGAAAATTAACTCTATCCCAGACAAAATCAGGACACCTTCTAATAAAGCAGTGTAAGAACCTGATCCTGAAAAATTGCTTTCATGCCAGTAGTCCTTATTCATGTGAGAAAGTCAACTGGGCTAATGATGTATCTAAAAACTACAGGAATGGGAAAAGCTTTGCAGGATTCAACACTGCTATTATGACCTCTGGAATAATGAAAAGGCTAGACATAATCTGAAATTGCAAGAAAGTACCCATACTTTCTATACATTTTTAACCTCATTATATACATTATGTGGCTTGCAGTTCCATTAAGCAGCGGACTGCTTGGGAGTTTCAACTGGGGCGTGTCAAGGATTCTTAGTCATAAATTTCATAGATCATTTTATTTGCTCAAAATAATCTCTTGGCAAGACATCTTACTTCCCTGCCCCCAAGGCATTGTTTGTAATAAAAGCCTGCAAATAACTATACCAGGGAATTTTGTTATTCAGTCTTCTTTCTCAACATGAAATGGAATCTCTTCCAGCCTCTGTTCTTCCTAAAGTGTCTACTGTTACTCTGTAGGTGCAGATTGTGCAACAGCTGCATGTGTTATGATAACATGGAGAGGACCTTGGAAATTACAAGACAGGCTTTTTATGTTATATTTCAGTGCCTTCTAGACACACTATTTTAAGCAGCTGGCCTTTAAGAAACTCCAGGCACATCACTTCCTAGCACCAAGTTAATCTTCCCTCTCATGAGCACATTACTGTTTATTAATCAATGCTCTTAGTTATTTTAAATGCATATCTTTCAAGTTGTGTAATGACAGCAAGGTCCTTTTCTAATATACAAGTTATTCACTTTCTCTACCACATGACTGCCAGCAACACCCAGCTATGTATTGCACAGACCTTTCAATGCCTTTTCCTGTGATGCTTAGAAGATATTATGCCTTATTAAATAATTAATGGCATTATCAAGAGTGCTCTATTGGGTCAGTGAATAACGGATTGCTTCTGCTTAATTAAAAGAAGAAAAGAATAAGGTAAAGTTTTGTATATTATATGGCATTTCATTCAAATATGGTTTCACATTGTGGTAAAATGTGTATGTTCTGTCTAATTAAGTCCTGCCTGACTGTGTAATATGAAGTTAATAATGGAGACCAGAGATGCTCTGTTTCAGAGGTGAACATAAAGTTAAATCTCTTGGCACTTCATCTGGTCATTACTTTAAGAGAAATATAAGTTTTGCAACTGTTTGTTTACAACACACAAAAACACACTGAGACACAGAATGCTAACGGTTGCAAATGAGCAGCTTTCATTCACTTCAGGGGATCAAAGGTCCCAGTATATAAATGTACAAATATATGTACTTATGGTCACCTCTGATGAGTAAAACATCTGAAAACACATGTCCACAAGTATGTTCTGAATTCTAACGAAAACCAAGGAAACTCTGCCATGTGCTTGAATTTGAATACATGCTCTAATGATTCACTGACTAGAAATACTTCACTGAGGCAGAGATTAGCTGCCCATATCTAAGGTTACCTTTGATCCACTGTTGACAAAGAAAGTACATGAAAAAGCCTTTTGATAGAGAACACTAGATTTGTTCCTCTTTATTCCTTCATAGACAAGGGAAACCCACTTGAACTTTAAAGTACAGTAAAGGGTTTTAATTTCAGGAATAGAGTAGGGGGAGTATTTTTTTGCTTCATGCCACAAATTGCAAATATTTCTTTAGAAGAAATGCTTTTTCCCTCTAGGGGGAAAAAAAGGCTTAAAAATTATTGAATGGCTTCACTTTTTCTGGTGAAAAAATACTACTGGTATTACAGTGGTACAAAACTATATGCAAGCCTGTAAGAAATTCTATCACTACAATTAATCCCTTTAAAGCGTATTCTTCCCATCAAATTGGAGTTCCTTTTGCCAACCTCAAAATCTGACTTACAGTAAACAAATGTGTTGTACATTCATTAGAATTTAGAAGAAAACATCTCTACTTCTTAAGTTGTAAAGGCTCAGCTCAATGCATTAGCTATCCATTAATCTGACATTGCAATTTCCCACATTTTTGATTTGGGAGAAGGTCTGCATTTGATGCAAGAACTTCAAAGACAAAATATATCCAATCTGATTGCTCTACGCAGGCGGATTCCAGCTGTAATTTGCACAAAGAATATGCCTGCAAAGAAAGAACACTCATAAGCATGGTACTCTTGTCAAGCACCAACATATTTTTTCACGGCAAATTATGTAGAGTGACCCTTCCACAGACATGACATAGCTTTGCTGAAGAGCAATGTGTTGGATTCCACTCCAGAGGGGGTTATGTCCTGCATTGAAATCTACACTCCTCCAACATCCACCTCCTCTGGGAGCCAACCATTAGCTTCCTTACTGTTAGGACAATAGACACCAACAGAGGATATGCCACAGAAAGTCATAAAAGGTGAGATCCTTCTCACCTGACTTAAGCCACTAAACTAGTCAGCTGTTTCTTTAGGAAACACAGAGCACTTCTAGAAGGGGATTAATTTCATCATAAAATCAATGGGATCTTCTGAAGATTCTGTTTAACAGAGGAAGGACCTAAGCAGCAAATCTGGACTAAAAGTCTAAGCTTCAGATGGTAGGATAAAAGGAATTCCATCAAAAAAGAGGCAAAAAAATTTCTGCATCCTAAAATCTTATTAGATTTTTGCTAAACCTGTAACATGATAACAATAATAAACAACTCAACTCCATATTTTCAACGCCATGCCAAGAAGTTGATATTTTACATATTTATACATTTACATTCATATACCTTATACCTTTATAAAAAGGTATATTGTGTCTTTTTAAAGCTCACCTTTTATGCAACTAAAACTTACCAGATAAAATAGTGTGACTTGTTTTAACATTCATTTCAGTAGCATCATTTCAATGCACATTGCCTGTTGCATTAAACCTAAATTACAATTTTAGCATAGGTTATTAAGGTTCCTTGGTGAATTTATGTAACTTTAAATGTTAAAAAAATTCCCTCTTTCTGCATGCCTAGGAAAAATATTATCAAGAGATTCTAGACAGAAGGTCTTATGGAAAGAAAAGTTCACTTCTTCTATTACACCAGTTTTGCATTTCTTTGTTGTTTGCCCTAGAATCAAACTCACACTTGAAACCACAGTGACTGATTCTTTGATCTATTTTGTGTATTGTTATCACAGCAGGTACCATAGAATCATATAATGGTTTAGGTTGGAAGGGACCTTAAAGATCCTCTAGGTCCCTTTGCCATGGGCAGGTACATCTTTCACTAGACCAAACTGCTCAGAGCCCTATCCAATACGGCCTTCCAGGGATGGAGTAAAGAATTTTGTCTTAATATCCAATCTAAACCTACTTGCTTTCAGTTTGAAGCCATTACCCCTTTTCCTATCCCTACATGCCCTTGTAAAAAGTCCCTCTACAGCTCTCTTTGTAGGCTCCCTTCCAGCACTGGAAGACCTCAGTAAAGTCACCCCAGAGCCTTCTACAGGCTGAACAATCCCAATTCTCTCAGTCCTTCCTCACAGGAGAAATGTTCCATCCCTCTAATCAATTTGGTGGCCCTCCTCTGGACTTGCTCCACCAGGTTGATGTCCTTCCTGTGCTGAGGACCCCAGAGCTGGATGTATAACTCCAGGTGGGGTCTCACAAGGGCAGAGTAGAGATGCAGAATTCTCTCCCTCAACTGCTGGCCACGCTGCTTTGGATGCAGCCCAGGATGTGATTGGCTTTCTGGGCTGCAAGTGCACATTGATGGGTCAGGTCCAGCCTCTTATCCACCAGCACCCCCAAGTCCTTCTCAGTAGGGCTACACTCAGTCCCTTCATTCCCAGCCTGTATTGATACCAGAGGTTGCCCCAATCCAAGTGCAGCACCTTGCACTTGGTCTATTTAAACCTCATGAGATTCCCATGGACTTGCTTCTCAAGCTGGTTCATGGCATCCCATCCTTCAACTGTGTCAATTCCACCACCTCAGCTTGGTGCCATCTGCAAACTTGCATGGGGTGGACTTGATCCCTTCATCTATGTCATACAGACATTAAACAATACTGGCCCCAATATGGACCCCTGAGGGACATCACTTGTCACCCATGTCCATCAGGACATCGAGCCACTTACCACTGCCCTCTGCATGTGACTGTCCAACCAATTCCTTATCCAGCAAACAGCAAACAGATAAGCTATCCTTTCTTGTACTTTACCATTATACTTATGGATCTGAAATACTCTGTGATATGATATGATATCCCATTCACTGTGCTCTTCAGCTTTCTGCTGAGAAGGAGGATTCTGACTGCAAGAACAGAGAAAAATAATCTCTATCATAAAATGTGAGCTATTACAGAGCTCAAGGAAGTTAAAGATCCAGCTGTACATTTCCTCAGTTTTTGTTTCCAACACTGGCAATTTGGAAGCCATACTTTCATCAATACTTTGTCCCACCCACCCCCCTCCACTGAAAATTAATCTGTTTGTTCAAGTCAATAGAAGTTCATAAAAAGCTCTTACATTTTGCACTCAAGGTTTTATGCAGTAAGTAAAATTATTCTGTGTAAAAGTCCAAATTAATTCTGCATATATCACCAACTAAGCGGACAGAACTGCAATAGAAATTAATTATTCAAATTCTGAGGGTATCATTAACATATTAACTGTCTGAGTCAATGACTATAATGGAGTGGAACCATATTTATATTCACAGAAGTGAAACTATTGTCAGTGTTCTTCCAGATACTTACCATATATCTGTTACTTTTTAACAAATTTTTTTTTTTTACAGTCTCAAATGAAGTAATACTAAGAAGTTTTGGATTTGTAACTATATTCTGCAATGACCATTCAATGAAAATATAAAAAGACCCTGAACTCCAGAGAAAGTAAGGAAAAGGATGTGACTCCAGGATTCATGACAAGAGACTGAACAACAGATTAACCACACAAAACATCCCTGCACTCCCAAGACCAAACTCCACTAAAGTGTTTTAACAAGTCAGTCATCTCTTGCCTACTAGTGCAGAGCTAAGTGGTAAATTCTGGTATCAGCTATAAGGGTGAAAATTGGTATTAGCTCCCACTGAAGCCAACAAAGCTAGGTCTATGTACAGTGGTAAGAATTTGAACCTGGAAGTGTAGGACATGTTGAAATGACAGGTCAGATTTTGACCTGAAACACTGGTATATTTCTGCTGTAATCAGACAGCTCAAAGTTGAATTCATGTTCTACATGCATTCTTTAAAATTTAGAGATGGATCCAACTTACAAACTCTCACAATACAAACTCTCACAATAGAGTCAAGCAGGAGTATTCTGGCAAAGGATTACAGATTCACCCACACACATTTGAATGAAATAAGAAAGAAATTTTGGACATTATTTTTCATTTTCAAGTGGAAGGTTTCTGGTTGCCAGCCCAAACGCCTCATGGATGTAAGAACACTTTAGGTTCTCTCACAGCCTTTCAAGGCTAATCTCAGTTTGACTTACTGCCACGTGAAGAAAAGCTCATAACTCCCCAGACAGCAGCCTCTTTGGCTTCCATGAGAAAATCCATCAGAGAAATTCACTGGTATATAAATGGCTTAGAGAGCTGACCACTAAGAATTAGAACTACCTGACAGTTAAAGCTGTCCAGGTAAGAGCAGTCAATACATCTTGCTTGCTCTCTCTCTTGCTGATCTTTTGGGTTTCTTTTACTGACAGGGTTCTCATTGTCACCATCATTTGTTTCTCAGTTTTTTGTCTTGAGATTCTTGAGGTTTCTCTTCTATGAATCACTGTACAGTAAAGAGGCCTACTTCAGATGGTATACTCTATCTCTTAAGTTAAAAGGGCAGACAATCATTTTGGCTTTGCCCTAATATACACAGGACTGCAGCTATCTCATTCTTTGGGTCAAGAATGTCCCAGAGCGTTTTCTGGGATAATCTGTAGAGCGGTGATGCTTCCTCATACATTAGACAGTCTGATTGTCTGATGCATTTTACACTGTTCTGTTTAGAGTCCAACTCAGTCACTGCTCGCTCCAATTTTCCCTCACCACACACGCAATCGTGTGACGAGATCCTTCTCATTCACTGACACTCAGCTTTCCACAGGAGTACATGCCAAGCATGCAAAGGCCAGGGAATGCAGAGGAATTAACCATTTTTGGAATTCGATTACTTCAAAGCCGTTTCACACGCTCAAGTCACTTTTAGTCATTCAGAGCATGACATGATGTAGGGAACCTGCCTTTTAACCTTTAAAAGACTTCCTGTTACCTGAAATTCGGATTACACAGAAAATTCTTAGCTGAAGTAGTGTTAGTCATTTTGTTCATTAAACAAAGTTGCTATGGCAGAGTCTCAACTGCACTACAGCGATAGTCATTTAATTCCTAAGGCCAAGTTGTTGGCCGAGGGTCATCCCCACACACCTTCCTCCAGTGACAAGGAGGGGTGGAATGGGAAGTAGGAGATGCCAGGCCCCGCTCCTCCATCTTGCTGTCCTACTAGTCGTGTTCCCCTTTCTTTCCCCACACGACCCGTCTCTTCCAAGGGTGCTCAGGAAGAGATAACAAGAATTCACTGTATTCCCCTTTCTGTGGACCCAGTGTCCCATGTGCTGTGTATTGCGACCAGGCGGCAGGAAGGGAAGCTCTCATTAAGTGACTTGGGCTAATTAGTGAAGGATGCTTCCATCCTCGGGACAGCCGGAGGCGGCGGTGTCTGGGCGCACCGGCCGTGTGCGGGCGGCGGGGAGCCCCGGGGCCGGGGCCGGGCCGGGTTGCCGGGCGGGCCGGGATGGGATGCCGGGCGGGACCGGGATGGGATGCCGGGGGGGACCGGGATGGGATGCCGGGGGGGACCGAGATGGGATGCCGGGGGGACCGGGATGGGATGCGGGGTGGGCCGGGATGGGATGCCGGGCGGGACCGGGATGGGATGCCGGGCGCGACAGAGTGCCGCGCGGAGTTCCCGGCCGGTTGGGGGATCGGGGCCCCCGAGGGCCCAGCGCCCCCTGGCGGCACAGTGGCTGCCCGGTCCCGGCCCCGGCCGCGCCGCCCCCGCCGCACGGCCCCCGCGGAAAGCTGTCCCTGGCCCCGGGGCCACCCCGCTCCCGCCCCCCGCTTCCTGCCCCGCCGCCGCCGATTGGCCCGCCCGCGCCCAGGAATGCGAGCCATGCCTTTAAAGCGGCGCCCGCGGCCAGCGCCTGCAGTGTCCCGGCAGCGCTGCCCGCCCTCCCGCACCGGCCGCTCGGGGCTCCCGCCGATATTCGTCTCCGGTGCCCGGAGGCCGGCGCTGACCGCCCCGATCGTTCTTGCCGCAGGTAAGTGCCGCAGCGGCTCCCCGCTGTCCCGTCCGAGGGCGGCCGGGGGCACCTGCCTGTTCCCGCCGCGCTCCCTGCCGTCCTGCCCGTGGGAGCCGCGCCGGTGCGCCCGCCGAGGGGGTACGGGGTGCGGCGGCGGCGCGGTGACCTTCTTTCCTGTGTGTGTCCCCAGGCTGGCTCGGAGACAGACCTTTGCCATGGGGCCGGCGACTGCGCTCTGCCTCCTGCTCCTCGTGCTCGGCGGCTCAGAGACCAAGCGCACTGCAGGTAAGGCCAGCTCTGTGCTGGTCCCGGAGCAGTCAGAGAAAGGGGGACCAAAAAATAAAACACTTCTTTCGTGCCTATTTAGGCAAATGGAGTTGTGCTCTGTGGTGAAGAGCTCCAAAGCTCTCAATGAACAAAAACGTTTTAACCTGAGCATCAGCTAGTCGGGAACAGAAAACTTTCTCTGGTGTGGAATTGATGTAGCCTTCGGAAACAGGAATGCAGTCTCCTGGACTTAAGCGTGTAGCTTACTCACCTTTTCACCGGACAGACGAAAGGGGGAACATGATGTAGGAACAGGCAGAAGGAGTGGGGTGCTAGGCTGCCGTCGTGGTGCCGCATAGAGAAGCCGCTACTGTGCTTGCTGTCACTCAGCTGGATTAAGTGAGCTCAGTTTGCTATGTCCTAGCATAGAAATATTGCGGTCTGGGCTTTGCTGTCCATTTCTCCTCTGCTAGAGTATGAGGTGCCAGAATGGCTGCTACCTTTGTGTGTCAGTCAGCGGGTACCTGGCACTCCTGTGCTGACTGGCTCCTGTACAAGAATGTACATGTACTGCCACGCTGCAGCTCCCGGTGGGACTGCTGCACCATCAGAGCTACTGTCTGTGCTCTGATGTGAGGTGCTGTGCCATGCACAAGGTACACCAGGAGCCAAAATATTACGTACTTGTGGAAGATATGCACTTACTCAGCCTCTTCTTGCCCTTTTCTCACAATGCTTGTCCCGATCTCTCTCTCTGCAGAGTCCAGGAGTGATGATAACAGTGTCTTCGATCTCTTTGAACTCATTGGCTTCATGCGGAAGGGAGGTGGGCGCCGGGCACCCGGGGTGTACCTGGTGAAGGGACCGGAATCCTCCAGCCCTGCTTACCGCATTGAAGATGCCAGTCGCATTCCTGCTGTCCCTGACTCAAAGTTCCAAGACTTATTAGATGCCATCCATGCTGAGAAGGGCTTCATCCTCCTGGCCAATCTCCGTCAAGCCAAGAAAAGCAGAGGCACGCTCCTGTCTGTGGAACAGAAAGATGGCTCTGGTCACGTCTTCAGTCTAGTATCAAATGGCAAAGCAGGCTCCCTGGACCTGAGCCTTTCTGGTGATGGCAAGCAGCAATTAGTGTCAGTAGAGGATGTCATGCTAGCTACAGGACACTGGAAGAATATCACCCTGTTTGTACAGGAGGACCGAGCTCAGCTCTATGTGGGGTGTGAGAAAATGGAGAATGCTGAACTGGACATCCCCATCCAGAACATCTTCACTAGGGACCTGGCCAGCAGTGCCAGACTGCGTATTGCCAAAGGGGGAGTCAATGATAACTTCCAGGTAAGACTTTCACATATGTTTTAGCCAAGTATTTTCAGTCATCTGCTTTGAAGGTGCATTCGCTACTCAACCAGCCTAAAAAGCTACAAAGACCTTTAAATCTAGTCAATGTTAATAATGGAATTTGAAGGGTGAAGGATTAGATTTGCAGGGATGGAACTCTGCAGCAATAAGAAGGCACTGAAGCTTCTGGACAGGTAGTTGTAGCTTTATTGCTCAGCTTATTTTATGAGGTTCAGAAATTCATGGGATGTTTTCCTTTCTGCTTGGAGAGTTGCCAGGTCTTTGTGATCAAGGATGAGACTGTTAGGAAGCAGGGCTTATTTTAATTAAGGAGATTAGAGCAAAATGTTTCACTTTTCCATCGTTCTGTCCTGAAATTACTCTGAAAGATCTTACCTGACCTTAGGTCTTTCCATGCAAGTGATACTTCTTTCCCTTGAAGTTGCTACAGGTAGCTGTAATTCTTCCTCCATCCACAGGGACTGCTGCAGAATGTGCGGTTTGTGTTTGGAACAACTCTGGAAACTATCCTGAGGAACAAAGGCTGCTCCAGCTGTAAGTTTGCAATTTTCTGAATCCAATGACCTATTAAAAATAAGATTTCTCTTTACATTAGAATGACAAGTTGAAACAGAACTCAGAAGTATGCTGCCATGCAAATCCACATTGCATAAGAAATAAGATTATATTTCTGCAGGCACCCTAGTGAATCTGATAGCAGCTGTTTAGCAGGGGTTAGCTGGAATGATAAATGCACATGGTAAAAAATGCATTTACTAGGTCTGTTTTCTCTCTTAGCCACTAGTGCGATCATTACTTTGGACAACCCCATCAATGGTTCCAGCCCAGCTATCCGCACTAATTACATTGGCCATAAAACAAAGGACATCCAAGCAGTCTGTGGATTTTCCTGTGATGAACTAACAAATATGTTTGTGGAACTGCAAGGGCTTCGGTCCATGGTTACAACACTTCAAGACAGAGTTCGCAAAGTGGTGAGTGTTGGCTAAATTCATGGTACCTTTAATCAACTGGCATATCATACATTAATTATAATCTGCTTTTTGAGAGCCTCTACAAACAGCAATAAATTTACTTTGACTTCTGTCAAAGAGGGTGTTTCCTGTATTAACTTTTAAAATCTTCTCTTTGTTTCTCACCCACCCACTGCCACCCCCCGCCCAAGACTGAAGAAAATGAAATCATTGCTAAAGTGGTCCAGATCACTCCTGGAGTGTGCATGTATGATGGAATCTTGCATGAAAATAAAGATGAGTGGACTATTGACAGCTGCACTGAATGTACTTGCCAGGTAAGATTCCTCACATTTGCAAATCCTCTGAATATAAACTCAGGAGTCAGAATTAACAGATACTTTTAAATTATATTCTTCGTTAGTGATCTGTACACAGAACTGGGCGTACTAGAGAAGCCACAGAATTATTCATTTATTTCATTCTACTAGATCTGTGGTATAAAGGCAACTTCCATACAGTGTTACAAGAGCAGTATTTTAGAAAATTATACAAAACATCACTCGATACTGCCATTAACAACCTTTTAGTTCCTTAATTCAGGAAATGCCTGTATTCTTTACATAAGTCAAGGAGTAAACTTAGAAGTCAGTATCAATAGAACAAATGTATAGTATTATCAGCTTTGCTTCCTAGAATACTTTAGATGTACATTCTGTCCTCAATGAACCTCCTGCTGGCTTAGTAGGAGAAGATGTTGTAGTATGGAGTAAAGGCACTTAAACCCCACCACAGAAAAGTTTTTATTTATCTAGCAAATGCTTCTAACTGGTTTCTATTAGCTATTACAGACTGTGTGGAACAGCAATCCCTTTCAGATGTCAGGTTAGCTGTTTAAATCCCAGGATCACCTGGCAAGATATTTATGCTTTGTTTCACTTCTGCAAAGTGTTGTAAACATACCCAAAACATACAGCTTCAGGGTTTCTTTAAACTATTTGCTTGTTCCATTTAAGTATACCCTAGCAAAAGCATCTTGGAGTACCAGGCTACCAAAGAGTGGGCTAATGAGCCTGCCAATCCTTAGAAACTAAAAGCTGAGTATTTCTATATGTGCAATCCAAGACATCTCAAATTTTGGTTCTGCTCTTTAGCTCTCTACATCTTTTGTCTTGTAGTCAACAAATGATACTGTGACTTCTGCATCTGCCTCTTTCCTACCAACCTTCTTACTCAGTTTTAGCTGTAATTGCCTTAATGTAGTCATTCGCTCAGGGAGATTAAAACAGTAATCATGAGAGCATTCTTCTGACCAAGCTGCTACCTTCAAGAAGCAAAACTATAGACTGCCCTTTAGCTTTCATTGAGATTGGAGGTGGGTGTTCTTACCCTGCCTGTTTGGCTTACAGATCAAAAACCTCTAAGTATAAGTTATAGATTTCATGGCTCTTGAGCAGAGGCCACTAAACTCATTTTATCTCTACCATATAATCAGCTTAAATTCATATTAACAGAAAATAAAGTTGGCTTCTCATCCTTGTTTCATTTCCTTGAAGTCTGACTTTATACTTTGGGTGTCACATAATAATCCTTTCCTCTAGTCAGCGTTTGCTAGGTACTTCTGATAAACTTCTGCAAAACAAAAATAATTTTGCTCTTGACTAAAAAATAATGGGTTAGAAGGGAAATGAGAGGAAGCTTGACTGAAAATACCTTTGGGCTGTATTAGCTCTAAACACAAGGATCTCTGCTTTAGATATGCTATTGAGTCTCTAAATGCTCCAGAAAAGATCTCTATTCTTTAACCAGACTCTAGACATTGTTTGTATTCCACTTGCTTATTGCAATTCTCACAATTCTTTACAGAACTCTGCTACTATATGCCGGAAAGTGTCCTGTCCTCTCATGCCTTGTTCCAATGCCACTGTGCCTGATGGGGAGTGCTGTCCCCGGTGCTGGCGTAAGTACTTCATACATTCACATTTCTATAGGAGTTGGCTTCAGTTAACTAGACACATGCTGCTCTGAAGTGTCCCACAGCTGGATATACAAGGATAACCTTGCACTAGTGAAGTACAGTTAGTCTGATGCCTCTTTGAGGTTAATCACTTTAGTGATGCGTGTTCAACATACTCCACAGTACACGACATACTGAAATATTTGAGTTCATGTCCTTTATATACAAGCAAGGAAGATGCATGTAGCTTTTGAGGACAGTTGTGTCCTTTTTTGTGGAGAGAGGGGTGGGAGAAAAGACTACAGAGTCTTATTCAGAGCTGTATCCCTCTGCAGCTAGTGACTATGCAGATGATGGATGGTCTCCTTGGTCTGAATGGACCTCATGTTCTGTGACCTGTGGTAACGGGATTCAGCAGAGAGGGCGTTCCTGTGACAGTCTCAATAACCGCTGCGAAGGATCGTCTGTGCAGACTCGGACTTGCCACCTTCAGGAGTGTGATAAGAGATGTAAGTACTTAATCTACCATGCTGGTAGTAAAACGTAGGCTGCTTTTACTGGCTTAATGTTAACAGCAAAGATTGCTGTGTAGTTCTGTCACTGGCATGGATTGCTGGCTTCTAGCTTTAAGAACTTGTATTAATCAGGTAAAGGGGAGCAGATAGTTAATGCAGTAAACAGGCATGTTTGGGCACTGCTTCCAGGACAAAATTTGAGCCTAGCTTAGGTATGAAATTTCTCTAGCAACAAAACTGGTTCTGTGACAGAGCAGAAACTATCTGTTGTATATGAAGTCTTTGGTACAGTTCTGGTACTGGCTGCATCCTAGGTGTGGTGCAACTTAAGTCTTCAGAAACTATTAACAGACATCTCTCTCTTGTAGTTAAACAGGATGGTGGCTGGAGTCACTGGTCACCATGGTCATCATGTTCTGTCACTTGTGGCACGGGCATCATCACCAGAATTCGTCTCTGCAACTCTCCAGTACCACAGTTGAATGGCAAACCTTGTGAGGGTGAGGCAAGAGAAAATAAAGCTTGCCAGAAAGATCCTTGCCCAAGTAAGTGTGTCCTGGTGGTAACTACTGTTTTGTAGCTTAAATGGTGAGCTTCTGGAGAGTTGCTCTATAAGCTAGTTCCAGTATTGTTCTCTCTTTAAACTTAGAGGTGGGCTATGTAAAACCTCACAGGTTAGTTTCAGATGACATTGAACTATTTTCTATGCCTCCTCCATGGAGTGCATTAATTCTGTCATTTATGTTGGAACAATGTCTGAAGTGCTCTCACTACCAAAATAACAGTCCTTGATCAGGTAGGAACTAGTTGTAGCACTAAATTTAAAGCTATGCATGTCTTCTAACTTCTGTCTCCCTTTAGTTAATGGTAACTGGGGACCGTGGTCTCCATGGGATGCTTGCACAGTGACATGTGGAGGAGGACTTCAAAAACGCAGCCGTCTCTGCAATAATCCTGAGCCTCAGTATGGTGGGAAGGCTTGTGTAGGTGAAGCTAGAGGGACTCAGGTCTGCAACAAACAGGACTGTCCAATTGGTGAGTATTCATTTTCCCATAAACATCTGAAGGTTGTTGACAATCTTGAAAATACAGATTTAAAAATTTTGCTTAAGTCTGTAAACCACAAGTGCTAGAATTTTAAACCAGGATATCAGTCAAATACACTACTGTAGCAGCATGGTAAGAATCCCTCATCCTAACACTCATTTGTTTGTCAGATGGGTGTCTGTCTAATCCCTGCTTTGCTGGGGCTACATGTACCAGCTCCCCTGACGGTTCCTGGAAGTGTGGTTCCTGTCCTGCTGGCTACCATGGTGATGGTGTTCACTGCCAAGATATTGATGAGGTAAGAAGACTATAGTTTGCTTCTTGAAAGGAAATGGAAAGGGAGAATAGAATCAGTGTTTTCTAATGCTAAGTGTTGGTCTCCTCTATCTCAAACTCATATTTCAGTGCAAAGAGGTTCCTGATGCCTGCTTTGTCTTCAATGGAGTGCACAGGTGTGAGAATACTGAACCTGGGTACAACTGTCTGCCTTGTCCACCACGTTTCACCGGAATACAGCCATTTGGTCGCAGTGTTGAGGATGCCATGACTAACAAACAGGTAGTTGAGAACTGTTCTGGGTTATGAAATCTCATAACATTTCTAAAAAACAGAAAATACCTATGCATTTTTAGCAAGAAGGACTTGATACCTTTAATAAAACACCATCTTCTGTGATTCAGAGCAGAAGGAGCATTAAGCAGTTTCTATTGGAATCATAATGAGTTTTAAATATAACTGCCTGCCCCAGCCATGGAAGCAGATGTTACACGTAATTTTAGGAGTAATTTAGGAGTAAATCAGTATTCACTAATGATGCAACAGCATGTGCCTCAGATATCCTAGTGCTTTGCTCCATTTGAAAATATGTAAGTTTTGAACAAGAAAAATAATCGATGCCAAGACTGCTACTGGAGTTGGGGACTGGAAGAATGTCATGCATGAGGCTTTTTTTAACCTGGTTGAAGGATAAGGATTTATTTGAATCTCTGGGGAAAGAATGAGGGATAAAAAGATGTTTTCAGTGGGTTTAATTTCTGTGTGGTCTCCTAGGTCTGCAAACCACGTAATCCATGCACAGATGGAACACATGACTGCAACAAGAATGCCAAATGCAATTACCTTGGCCACTTCAGTGACCCCATGTATCGCTGTGAATGTAAACCAGGCTACGCTGGTAATGGCATAATCTGCGGAGAAGATACTGACTTGGATGGATGGCCAAATGAGAACCTTGTTTGTGTTGCCAATGCCACTTACCACTGTAAAAAAGTACGTTTATCCTCTTTTCCCCTCTACCATTATAACAGCCTGACTATCTAAGAAATATACAAAATTTGTTAGGTTTGGGATATAAAGCAAATTTCTGTCTAGTTAGACCTATTAAACTATCTTCTCTGCAAATGACCCTCTAGGGATAGGAGAAGTGCAGAGATACATTGTCAAGGCATTGCTAACAGGCTCTTGCTGTTGCTGTACTGCTTTATATATTCTTGCAATATGGGGAAAAAATGAAGCCTGACACAATTATAAACACTTGTTGTAAATATTCTAGGAAGATTCTAGTTTAGGTTATACCTAAATCAGCTTTCCTCTGACACATAGCTATCTCCAGGGAAAGAAAAACAGGGTAAGATTCTCAAAAGCACTGCAATCTTTATTTTAAAAGCTATTTGAACTATGGCTTTCTAAGACTTATCACCATAATGACTAGTTTAAATTGAGAGAATTACAGTAAGATAACACCTACCTGATTGAGGTATTGTGATTTTTGCTGAATTGTTAAATCTTGCATGCTCAACTCCATATTGTAAACACACCAGGAATGAACACATCTGTGTACTTTATGCTTTCTAGGATAACTGCCCTAATCTGCCAAACTCTGGGCAGGAAGACTATGATAAGGATGGGATTGGTGATGCCTGTGACAATGATGATGATGATGATGGCATTCCTGATGACCGGGTAAGACAACAGAAAAGAACAGCCTTTGAGAATGTAGTTCTCCCATTTCCCTTTCTAAAGATGGGGTCTAGCTTCTGACGTGAATCTTGAGAGGACCACAGGAAATTGCTGACACTGACAGCTATCCTGGAAACCTTTGTCTGCATAGTTATGTATATCTAACTTTCAGCAGATGTTTGAGCTTTGGAAGTGAATTTTCATTTTCATTCAGCCATTCTTACACTCATGTAAGCAGTGGAATATTTTGGGATAATAGTATTCTGGTTTTAACTGTTTCCCTGCCTTTCATTTCTTCTGGTTAAAGCTTTAATTTGACTGTTTGTTGTTAAAGCTTGACTTCTTTCTTCCTTTTTCAGGACAACTGTCCATTCATCTACAACCCACAGCAGTATGACTATGACAGGGATGATGTTGGTGACCGCTGTGATAACTGTCCCTACAATCACAACCCTGATCAAACTGACACTGACAACAATGGAGAAGGAGATGCATGTGCAGTAGATATTGATGGAGATGGTAGGTGGCCTCTAATCACTCCTTTAGATGATTTTTCTAATCACTGATGAATCAAATGTACCCAGTTCCACCCAGTGAAACTACCAAAGTTTCATCCCTGAACACACAGGTTCTCCTGTGGTGTTTTCAGGATACAAAGACTACTGAAGGAACAGTTAGGGCTAAGGGAAATTCACTTTGAAGCACATACATTTTGGCCCAGTTCAATTCTAGCTCCACTCTCACAGGCAGTAGGACAGAAGGATGGCAGAGCTAGTGATGAGTCAAGTTTCCAAGCTTTCAAATACTGTTCAAAATGCTTTCAAAAATATATCAAGAAATGTGTGGTGGGTTTACACAGTCCTTTGCAGCATTTAGATGTCTGACTTGCATTCATGAACTTCCCTTAACTTTACAGGGGTGCTTAATGAAAGGGACAACTGCCAGTATGTCTACAATGTAGACCAGAGGGATACAGACTTGGATGGTGTTGGAGATCAGTGTGATAACTGTCCACTGGAACACAATCCTGACCAGGTATGGGATTTGCATTATACAAATAGATGACTGTTGTGATAAAAATATAGTATGTTGTGTGTTGTAGAAAATATTTGAACAAGTTACACCTTAAATATGACTTGTTAAAAATCATTCTTAGTAATTTCCCACATGGTGCCTTTATCAAGTAACATGCCCTCACAGTTTGTACAGCTGTTAGGTATTTTCTGAAAAGTAACTCTAGTGAAGATCTTTGAGACTACTGCATGTACTCTTCTCCTAAACATTTTTTAGGTTTGTCAGTTGTGGTGATTCTCATAGGGAGAACATTAAATACTCTGGGAGCATTGCACGAAATCTAGGCAGTGGGAACTACCTTCTTCATAGCCTGTAGTGCTGTGTTCACTTTAGACACAAAGTTGCACTTTAATCTTTGTCCCTAAGCTTGAAGGAACTCCATTTCAGGAGAACTTTTTTAGCAGTAAGTTGGAAGCAGCAAGTTGATTTTTCTCTAAGGAAAAGGCATATTCTGGTACTTTTAGAATTCCCCCTCATAAAAATATAGGGGCATCCAAACTCTCAGACAACTTACTGGTTCAAAAATGCGATCAGCATGCGCAGCAGTTAACGTAGTCTGTGACCACTATGGAAATAATTGTCTTGACTGATGAATAAGGGAGCATGAAGAGCATTATAGGCTTTTATGGTAAAGAAAATTATGGTATGGTGTAGAAGCTGTAAAACCAAGACTTCGTAGACTCTTTTAATGTTACAGTCTCTACTGGCTAGGTACAGAGTAGTCCTATCCTTGTCTGGCCCTTGAAACCACACTGCTGCCAGGGACGGTGGGAGGTAAAGTACCCTGCATCCAATATAGCAGGCTAGTCACAGAAGAGTCATGTGGCAGAAGGGAGAAGATAAGCTGATGACCACACTGCTTTCTGATGCTGTGAATTCAAATTAAAACCAAGACAAGACTAAAGCAGGATAAAACCAGGTAGCACAGGCAGCTTTAAGTGTATATTAATCCACTCACTACATCCATCTTAGCTCTTGAAAAAGCAAGCAGAAATCCTAATTAACTCTAGATATTTAAACTCCTATTTCAGAGACTCCTATCTCAGCCTTCTTAAGTGGCTTTTTAAAATGTTTTTTTCACCTCCCATAGGAAGACACTGATTCTGACCGCATAGGTGATCAGTGTGACAACAACCAGGACATAGATGAAGATGGCCATCAAAATAATCTTGATAACTGCCCCTATGTGCCTAATGCCAATCAAGCTGACCATGATAAGGATGGAAAAGGTGATGCCTGTGACCATGATGATGACAATGATGGTATCCCTGATGACAAAGATAACTGCAGATTGGTTGCCAACCCAGATCAAGCTGATTCTGATGGTAAGATGGCCAGTATAATACTAACATTTTAGGAGTATCTTCCAATAGTTTGATGCTATTCTTTTTCATGATCTTCAGCACTGAACAAAACTTCTAAGTAAGAAAAAACTAGAATATCTGTACTGTTGTAGCGCTTCTCAAGAGTAAGGAGCAATGTAAAAATGACCACATATCCAACTTATTCCTAAGTCACTATCAGACTGGAGTGAAAGTGCATTTATACACTAGCTGTTGCAGCTTTTGTCATGTGTACCAGCAGTACCTGGGCAGTCAGAGTTCTGCAATTGAAAGTCCCAAGCTGTAAGACTCATAAGCAAACAAAGGTGGTGCTATAATGATAAAATTACTTCTATCCTGCAGGTGATGGTCGTGGAGATGCTTGCAAAGATGACTTTGACCAAGACAGCGTGCCAGACATTGATGATATCTGCCCTGAAAATGTGGAAATTAGCGAGACTGATTTCCGAAGATTTCAGATGATTCCCCTGGATCCCAAAGGAACATCCCAAAATGATCCAAACTGGGTTGTTCGTCACCAGGGTAAAGAGCTGGTTCAGACAGTCAACTGTGACCCTGGCCTTGCAGTCGGTAAGGGGAAAAATGTAACTCTAACAGGCATTACATTATTGTAAGGGGGTTTGGGGTTTTTTGGGTGTTTGTTTCTTTGAGGTTTGGGTGGTTTTGTTAGGTTTGTGTTTTTTGGGGGTGTTTGTTTCATTATTGGGGCAGGGGAGAGGAGGAGAAGAACCTGAGAAACTGTTAAGGAGTTGTTTCAAAATTGCAAAAGAGCAGCCCCTAAAGTTTTACCCTTTAATGTCTCCATAGGTTTTGATGAATTCAATGCTGTGGACTTCAGTGGTACCTTCTTCATCAATACAGAAAGGGATGATGATTATGCTGGCTTTGTATTTGGCTACCAATCTAGCAGTCGTTTCTATGTTGTCATGTGGAAGCAGATCACCCAGTCCTACTGGGACTCCACACCAACGAAAGCTCAGGGCTACTCAGGTCTCTCCATCAAAGTTGTCAATTCCACTACTGGTCCAGGAGAACACCTTCGTAATGCTCTGTGGCACACAGGAAACACTCCTGGCCAGGTAAGAGTGGCATTTACTGAAGTGGTCTTAATGTGATAACTTGATTGCTCCAATGTGATAATGTACTCTTCTGCACTATAAGGCAAGCTGTTCTTCCAACAAGTTAGACACTTACAGAGGGTCTGCACATGCTGGTCAGAATGGCATGGTCTTTTTGGCAAAGACCAGTAGTTTTCCCCTAATGACTTACTTGAAGCCCTTAATAGTAATAATGATGATTGACAAGGCATCCTTGTGTCAAAATAATGGCTGTCATCTCAGGCTTCTGGTTAATAAAAAAATTTTTTTTCATAGGTGAGAACTTTGTGGCATGATCCTCGTCACATAGGCTGGAAAGACTTCACTGCATACAGATGGCGTCTTAGCCATAGACCAAAGACTGGCTACATTAGGTGAGTATCATCTGAAGTAATCTCAAAGAGAAGTGGCTGTCTGTAAAGACAAACCTAACAGAAGCTTGTCAAAGATGGCTGAGCTATTGTCTCTTTGTAGGGTTGTAATGTATGAAGGGAAGAAAATCATGGCAGACTCAGGACCAATCTACGATAAAACCTATGCTGGTGGTCGGCTAGGATTATTTGTCTTCTCTCAAGAAATGGTGTTCTTCTCAGATCTTAAATATGAATGCAGAGGTAAGGATGACATTGCCTTTAAGAGATCCCACATCAATTAATTTGTTCAAGAAACCACTCTCAAGAAAAGCAGAATGGGTCAAGACACAAGATCTAAGAGGGAAAGTTCACCCATGATCCTTCATGGCTCAATCTCAAACAAGTTCTTCAGGCAGACGCAGGACACCTTGATAAACTTTTTACAGTTAAAACCTGAAATGTACAAAATTTAAGAATATTTCTATTGTATTATTTCAAAATATCAGAAATCCATGTTGAGTGGATGAAATATATCTTGAATCTCCTTTAAAATGCTGACTAGAATGAAACAACAAAGCTGACAAAGTCCAAGGTGGAAATGCAAAATATTGGCTTTAGCAAGCAAAAAACAAACTTGTTTAAAAGCAAGCAAAGTAAAAGGTTGTCCACATATTGCAGCCTTGCAGTTCAGTGGAGGTAAGTGCATACAACTAAATTCAGGTGCCCTAGTCTTCTTAAATAACTTCATCATGTAATAGTTACATAGATTAGGTTCTGAGGTCTAACTCAAGAAAGTACCTAAGTGCTTCCAATTTTTTTTAACAAATGTCTCTAGGCATTAATGACTTGGACATAATCATGCATAATACACAGAAATACTTAAATATCTCAATTTTTTTTCCTTTTTCACAGATCCATAATCACAAGGTTGTTGGATTCAAAGACTATTTAAAAATGCTGGTAATTGCACCTTTTGAAACCTTTAGCCTTATGAATCCTGGGACCATTATATTATTCCTTCCTTTCTTTCCTCATAATGTGGACTCAAAACACATGACCTGCCTCAAGAGAATGCTTTTGAGAGAATGAAAGTGAGAACATACAGGTATCTGACCTCTGCTGAAATGGAAGGAAACAAATGTGTCTTGCAAATGAGAATTGTCTTCGCTGAACAAGCACACTTCTTTCAGTAGGAAAGATATTTGTTTGCTGTTTATCACAGTGCAGTGTCACTGCCTCTCTAACTGGAGGTCCCATGGAGTAGCATTTTGTAAAAAGAACATCTTTGGATGTGCTGTGGACTACTTAAACTGAAGACCTTTCATTGTGTGGGGAGAAGGGGTTTGGAGTGGGAGGGGGAACTCTAGGTCTTTCTTTATTCCTTATGGGGGAGATTATTTTTTTTTAAGGAGGGCTGTGCTACCTTGGTTTACATCCCTTTAACTTGGAGAAATTATTACTGTTTTTTATGTCATATGTTTTAGATAAAAACACAGCCTTACTCTACTTGTGGAGAGCTAGATCAGCTTCTGTACTACACAGGACAAAACAGATAGCCTAAAACTGATTTCTGTCATTGGAGGAGTGAAAGAGGACAAAAACTGGTACACTGGATCACACCAGCTTTGGGAGAACTGGGATTTATGATTAGATTCTGTTTTCACCTGATTAGATGCAGATCTCGCTCTACCTTTAAATGTGTTCTTTCTGATATGGTACCAGAAAGCACCATTATCTCAGTTAGCACTGTGCTGTCCTTCAGGAAACCAGCATATACTTCACTTTTTATGGTTAAAGAGGCACAAAAATAATAGTAATGAAAACATTCCTTTTCTACATGCCATAGATGCTTTAAACCCCTCACTTATTTGGAGGGGAGGAAAAGGGGCCTGTAGATAAAATTGTAAAATATTTATTTTTGCCTATTCTTGATGTTATAATGACTGAGGGATTATTGATTAAAACAAGAAATGCGTCAAGACTATCCACCTAATTGTTGCAAGTCTTCATGACTGTAAGATTGTAAATACAGATTATTTATTATCTCTGTTCTATACTGAAACTAGAAGGGGTTTAGTTGAGGAAAAAAATCTTTTCTGGAACAGATAGTGGTGATTTATTTGTTACAAAGAGTGATTTTCCCATAAAGGCTTTGAGATGCAGGGAAAAGTGACCGGGTGGGAAATGGGATGTTCGTTTTTCTCAGTCTGAGCTCAATGTTTGCTTTTCCTTTCTTTCTTCAAGGCAGTTGGTAGCCTGGTAGGCAACTGTTTTGCAGCGCTAAAATTCAAGTCCCTTTTGGTAGCAGTTTCTGTCCCATCCATAGTGCTAGAGATGAGGGAATGCTATTTACCATCTTAAGTGTTATTCAGTGCTGGGAAATGTCTGTGGTTCTTTACCACGGGTCAGTGGGCCTAACACAAAGCCAGGATACCTGCCCTGAGGAGATTGCAGCCAGAGGCACAATGACTGCCATCAGTAACCATTCAACCCGGCTGTTTGTGCCACTGCACACTAAGTATTGTAACTAGTGATGTGCAGCTACAAAGGAAGGAATTCTTCACGGACTAAATAGAATTTCAGGAGCTTGCAAAAGGGGGGAGAGGGCTTGAAGAACATTAAAAGACTGTTTTCCCCAACAGAAGGGGCAGCACCCTTATACCTATAATACTTCATCTTTTCAAAAAACAAAAAAACTAACATGGTGAAAGTTTTATGTACAAATATTACCTCATTGTTGTGTGACTGAGAAAAACTTTTGGATTAAGCAGAGTTCAAATGTCTAACAAACTTTAAAGCTACTGTAGTACTAAAAAGTTAATGCTGTACATAGTCAAAATTTCTTTGCAGAAAATGTATTCCCAGTAAGGAAATGGCATTGGGAAAAAAAAGGTCAAATACAATTTCTAATGTTGTATTATATTTTTCCTGTCATCTTGTATACCAGTGCTTGTATTTTTATAAATTATTTTTCTCATTGCCATTGTAATAGTTAATCACATAACTGTGTAGATAGGCTATTTAAATAATTTATCATGAAATGCTACCTGTAGAGTTAGTATTTCTATTTTTATAAAAAGTTTGCACACTGAACTGAAGATTTTTTTGCTTCCCTTCTCCCCATGTTTTTGCTAGCATAATTTTCTAAGAACATGCTTTTTTTTTTTTTGTAAACATTTTTAACCATTTCCCATTTTAAAGTTGTGTAAGTTGTACAATAAAGCTTCTTTCATACAAAGAACAATAAACCACCAAGGACATTTATATTTATACTTTCATGCTCTAGTTTTATTCATGTTTTGTAACACTGTGTTATTTTTGTCAAATTTGGCTTCAATGCAAGATATCTCTACACTCTTTACATTAAAACTATGCTGAGGGGGATGCACCAGAGCTGTTCCCTATGTGTAAGAGCTGCTCCATGTCAAGGCACTTCTGCAGTTATGTAGCATGGGCAGCTGGCACATTTGAATCTGAAGGCTGCACTTGAGACTTCTGAAGTGCAGACACAGTCATGCTGCCCTTGATGCAGCCACAAGACAACCCTCTGAGGGATTTCAATCATACCCTGCCACACCTACCCCATTCCCCAGGAAGAGAGGCAGCATATTGGCTTATTTGCAGGGGCAGAGGAATCAAGACTCTTCAAGACTGAAACTGCTAGTGCAATCAAAAAACTGATGATATGGGTACTGTATCAACTTCCAGAACATGCTACTAAAAATAAGAACAGTTAGGACTGGTTGCTCAGTCTTTACTTGCAGCAGTTTGTCTCATGCACCACTTAGCAAAGCCAGGTGCTATATTAGGAGTGCTAGATACCCACATTAAGTGTATTTAGGGGGTTCTGTAGATACAGAAAATTAATCTTTACATCTCCTTTTCCTGAGGATGAAGAGTCCTATGACACTAAACTTTTGGGGGCACTTATGTATATTTGCTTTTTTCTCTCCACTGAGAACAAGGAGAACAAAGAAAGAGCTCGTGACCTGTTGCTTCCACAATAGGAGGGGCTGGTGAATTGCTGCCACCAGTTACAGGATTGTCTGCTTGACTTCTCTGGAGTGAGATGGGGTACTAGCAGTGCAGTCAGTGTAACCCACTGCTGTACGAAATGTCCTGCAGTTTCAATCTCCAGATCTCTTCTTATCTCCCAAGGACACCAAGAAGACTGAGAACTTCAAAAAACAAAGACCTTTCCCACCTGTAGAGATCTCTTTACTGTTCTTGCAGAAAGAATGAGACACCTTAAATTATCTAGTTGTCTGAACAGATATATCTCCATATGGATATATGTAGGTCTAACCAGAAGTTTCAAACAGAGAACTGTTGCTAATGTGGGGAAGATAGCCTCAGTAGCCCATGCCAATGTCCTTGTCTGAGTCCTTGCCAAACTTTCATGCTAATTTATTGCATGCATTTATGTAGCTCTTGCTGTCATTAGAATAAAAAAGGCAAGCCACATGCTTTGTGTTAACCCATAGCTTAAGTAAGTCCATCCACTTTTTGCTTGCTGAGGGTGAATAGAGTAGAACACAAGCAGGAGTCATAGCTGAGGTAAGTTAGACCTTTACTTGCTCAAAGAAACAACTACTAAAGAAAAACTAAACTGGAAGAACATGAGAAATGGCCATACTTCACAGAGCAGACACTCTGTAGGTGAAGCCTGTGGGAAATTTGCTGTTCCGAACTCCCTGGAGACTCTTCAGTGGGACAAGTAAGTGTACCAACCAATGCATGCACTTCTAGTGTTATTTGGTATTTGGCCAACTTTTTTTGCATAAGTAATCTTTGGATTGCAGGCTATTGAAGAGAGCACAGTGTTTTCTTACCACAGCATGCTCTTCTCAGAGCCCATGCAAAAGCAGTACCTTAAGTTTTTAAGTGGTCATTTCCATCAAACCTATATTCAACAGGTGTAGCAGTTTAACCTGTAGATATTTATATGCTATGAAGATAAGGACTGAGATAGGCATAGCAAATCTACATCTTAATTGACTACACTGCCATTTTCACTGATACTGGCATGATTTTTGCAGTAAAGTTCATAGTATGGTAATTGGCAGGTTTTCAACATAAATTCATTTTGGAAAGGATTGCTGAGATTACAGAAGTGAGCATCTTAGAGTACCCATGAGGAAACTTCTAGTTCTTATTTCTCATCTTTTCCAAGACAGAAAAAACAGGTGCACAAAGTTATACGAATATTTAAGCAGTTACGGTAAGAGGAAGAGAACTCATTAGAGAAAGTGTTGGAAGCACAGGTCTTGAAGATAGAATCTTCCACAGGAAATCCATATAATTAGACAACTATCATAGAGAAACTTGCATTTTCAAATTTGAACAAATCCCAGGAAGCCCAGACATCATTTGCCTTTAATTTTTCAGCTGCTTTCCAAGTCAAGAACTGCTAGCCTAAGCAACACCTAAGGCTAAACTGAGTGCCGCTTAGATGCTGTTTCAGTCTGCCTTGGTGACTCTGCTCACTAAATGCATATGGAGAGACCATTTTAGTGTTACTGTAAAATTAGGGTAAAAATGTCTCCAGCAATACCCTTGACACCAAAACTATGCATACCAAATACACAAAGCAAACAGTAAGAAAACAATGGCACAGATCAGTATTTCCAAAAGTTCTAAATACAGAATACCTGCCTATAAAGCAAAATTAATGCATTTTAGCACTCTAGAAGTCACTACACACTCGAAAATATTCCAGTTTACTGGGGGCTTTTTAAGCTTAACAGATAAGGTACTTCAGATTCCATTGCAAGCAGCGAACTATTTCACATAGACTTAAATGACAGGGAGCCATTTATTCTAACTACTACATCTGGATTCCAGCCAATCCCTCAATGAAATGTATTAATTGGATAAATGTATGTTACAGTATTAGTAATATTCAAGTGCCTCTATTCTATTTTAAAAGGAAGTAATTTTTCTGACCTTTAAATCTGTCTACAAATAAAGGAGCAATTATTTCCCAATAAATTCATCTGTTGAAAAATTAAATTTAAAAAAAGAAAACAAATCATTTTCCCAGATTTCATAAACCCTCCTAACTTATCAGCTCCCTAAAGATCTGCCAAGCTACCTTGTCTTCTGTGCCTAGCCTTCAAACTGTGAGATTCTCTGAGGTGAGGTTCTCATGAGTGGGAGAGGAAACACTCTTGGAAGTGTCAGCCGTAGCAGATATTGCATGTAAAAAGCAAGAGAGATATTATTGAAAGCTGTGCTTAGAAAGTCTTTAACAAGAAGGTGCATTCTCATTTCACTTGCTGAAATTTTATCTCGTAATGTAAGGAGTTTTAATAAAACATAAAAATTCTTATAATTATTTAAAATTACAGAAACTGAGCTGCAAAACATCTGCTTCTCACCTATCCCTCCCTGATCTGGAGGTAAAAATGCACCCGTTCCAGCACATAAATTCACTGGCATATTTCTTTGCATTTCTAGACTAGTCCTTGCTACTCTGATGACATGTTTAAGCAGCCCTTTCCTCTCTGATCTATGCAGCAGATAATTTTTGCACAGCCTGTTTTCACTCTGGCGCTCAGCATGCCCACTGGCTCTGCAGGAGTTCTGCTCCGGGAGTGAGAGGGAAAGCATGCACAACAGATCCACAAAGTAGATACCAGCCAATGTGTGGCTTGGAAAAAGGCATTAGGCTGAGAATTTTTGTGGGGTATTTTCTTCTCTTTAAGATGAAACAAAGTTTTTTACTCCTTGGTAGAACTACTTTAATTTAAACTTGAATTCTGGACATGTAAGAATAATTTCACTCATTTTGTTGTTGTCTAGATGCAAAATTATTTTTCTTTAAATCAGGATGTTTAGTTTGTCACTCCTCTTTGAAATGAAGATCCCTCAACCACTCCAAGCCTGCATAACTGTAAAGTTGGACTGAACTTCTCATGCCATTACAGTATACTGAAATCCATACTGTAATCTTTTTTAAATATCCTAATCAAATTTACTGTATATTTTGTAAATTATATCTTCAATTAATACATATCCCCACACATACAGTTTATGAAAGTGATCAAATCACCCTTATTTTCCACTTTCAGAGGAAAACAATATGGGGTTTGTAATTTAAAATGCCAAACCATGCAGCATTAAAACATATCCACTTGAGTAAATCAGTACAGACAGCTGAGCACTGGCCACTACAAACAGCAGCACTGTATGTATGTTACTGAGGGTGCTCAGTGACAAAGACAGAATGATTTGGTCATATATTGCTCAGTAAGAGCACAGCTAGTACACCAAAATCTTTTCCTGAGTATGTTGATTTCACCAATATTAAATTTTGTCCTGTAAAATCATAGAGTGAAATTAGATAAGGAAAACAAACAGAACAAACCTACATGCACATATGTTATTCCTCAAACATCTCACAGCCCAAAAGTCAGAACGATAACTTTAAAAATCAGTCTTCTGTGTTCTGCTGTGTTTTGGGATAGAAGGAGCTAGGAAAGACAGTAAAGAAGCTAGTTAGCAGAATCTTTTGCCAAATACAATGTCTGCTGAATGAAGGTATGGATTTCAGAAAACCTGTTTCCAAATCCTGAGTTAGGCTGCAAAAGAAAATTCATTTAAGTATCTTAATCATCACTGCAGCATCACTCCCTGAGGAGAAGCTGCCACATTCCAGTGCAGCTGGAATTCAAGTGGTGAGCCCCGACAGAGAGGTTATTGCAGGTCACAACACAGAGTCATTGGAAAAACAAAGAAAAACTCAGGAATCCTCCTGGGCTCAGCTTTGCTTTTACCCTGGTATTGGCGATGTTTCAGCAAATGATCTTGTCACTATATTTTATATAATATCTCTGTTATTGTGTACATCTTATCACTAACCATCTTTTAGCAAATAATTTTATTTCCTACAGTTTTACTTACAACTGAAAATAAAAAAAAAAAAAGAAAGGAGGTCTTGAATTGATATTTTACCTGTAATATGAAGCAAGAAAGAAAATATTCAAAAAAAACCCTGTTAGTTAATATAACGCACTAGAAACCAGGCACAGATAAATATTAGGTCACTAATTTTTGACAGTCTCTAAGTTTGGGTACTGACCCAACAAACCTTTGGAACATCAGGCCCTGTGGTTTGCAGCGACTACAACTGGTGCAGGGTGCTCAGCATTTCACAAGGCTAAAAGGTAAGTTAGAGTTCCTGTTGGAAAATATACTTCAAGTCAATAGTCATTCAAACTTACCTGCTTATTCCTGAAATGCCAGACAAGAATAAAAAACTGCATTCATGGCTTCAGGGATGTTGTAATGCTTAGTTAGCAATAGCAACCCTTCCTTGAGGGTTCTAGGAAAAACTTTTTTGTAACAGTGAGAGATTTAAGATAACATAAAAAACCAGGAAAATTAAGAATTACTTACAGTATATGATCTCTAAACACAACTTAGTTTTCTTCAAAAACTACTCAAGCACTTGGAACACTGTTTTTGACAAGGTCACTGTAAAACACAAGATCCAAGTGAAAATAACTGGACTGTGGAAAGATGACAGTAAGTGGACAGTAATGCAGGAATATCATATAGGCATAGAAAACAGTCTCGAAAAAACTTGTTGGTATTGCTTTGATTATATTTATGCCACTGAAATTATGACACCGGCTTAATATTTTTAAGGAAGATGGGAAATACATCCAGGTGAGATTTACAAAGCTTCAGGAAATATGTTTACAGCAATCCTGTGCAAAACACCCAGTATCCACAGGTTTGTTATTGCTGTTGCAGAATAAGTAAAAACATCAAAAATTAAAAAAAGAAATAGCACTAGCCTGTTACAAATATAATGTTTCATTCTGATTTTTAATTAAAAGCAAGTAGATTAGATTCTGATCTCTGTTATATCCACACCATTACCACTTCCCCAGCAGTGTGTATGCGCTCCTAATGGCAACTCTGTACATTAGATTAAAATCTGGGCCAATATGTGCATTAATTTAAACATTCAGGTTAGATCAAGTAAGCCCAATGTGGTCACAGCTGTTGTAGAGTTAACATTCTATTTATACATCTTTTTTTAATGAATGTTAAATGGCTTGCATAGAGTCTGAGAAATAATTTGCCCTTTTAGGTTGAGTCACATGAGAGTTTGTCAATGCGAAAAGTCTATTGAAACTTCTTTGCTAGAATATCTCTCCCCCCCTTAAAAAAAGAGGTTTTAAAAAAGAACCATGGTTTTTCAATAATATCTTCTTATTCTGACACTGCAGTGTATGAAACTAAAAGCTAACCATCAGCTGAGTAAATAAGGAGAAAATCAGGAGAAATAGTAGTTAGACTAGATAATCAAAAAGCTGTGATGAATTGTTACTATTATCTCAAACACAACCCAGCTGCATTACCCTCCTCACAGGCAGCCATTACTGCAAGGTTTCACAACCCAGTAACTGCTTGGGCAAACTGCTGAACTCCTTCACTTTCACTCGCACAGAGCCTTCACCAGGGACTGCCATTTCTCTTCATTTAGTTACATTTCTTGACCAGAGCACACGACTGTTTGCTGTGTGGTTACACTTTTGGCAGGCAACACTCAGGCAACACTGAGCAGACAAGTCCTAATGTTGTGATACAGCAGAGGACTTGTGCAAGTCGAACCTTCAACCTAACCAGTGGTCCAGCCAACAGACAGCCCCAGGGCAATAAACTGAGCAGGTATCTGGCTCCTTCCCTGAGTCAGGGCTCTGACTCAGACATGCTGCAAGCTCCACCAAACTGCAGTGGGATAACAGAGGCCAGGTTTTAGCTGGCTTTATGAAAAATCTAGGTTGTGTGTGAGAAGAAAAATAAAATTATTATATACATTTCACATCTGCTCTAAAAAAGCCCCATCAGTAGATACTGAACTTTCCAAGCTTTACATTTTTCACAAACAAAGATATATACGTCATTCAGACACACAGTTACACAAATGTGTGCGTACACCTATTTATTAGGTAAAATACCCCCCAGGAAATGCAATGAAATGCAAGAATTTATTTTGAAATCAAACTGCAACAATATATGATAATGACAATAGTAATTATCTTTTAAGAATAAATCCACTCATGGAACATTCTCAATTATGATAATTCATTCTTTTCAGGTTGCTTGAAATGATACTGTATCAGAATAATATCACTGAAGGAGCTTTAACCACTTTGAGAAAAACAGTCATGCAAAGAAGCATATAGTCGCTCTCCCCTTAAATTTCAATGTTCATATCATCTGAAAAAAATAAAAGAAAAATATGCTGAACTGCTGCAAGCACAACATTCTCTGCAATATGCAAAAGTAAGAATAGTTTGTGATGCAGTTTCTACTTAAAACTTAATATAGCCCCCCCAAAACAGAGCTGGAAATAATTACTAATTGGTTCATACAACTGGGAAATAAGAGCCTTTTCATAACTGTATATGGGGAAGTCTGGATTCTGTTTACCTCAGTAAACATCATCTATATTTACATGCATATGAGCCGGATGTAGATTACTGCTTCTTTCAAGAAACAGGAATTACTTATCTTTGAAGGCACATGAGAGTTTCCTTCATATATATATATAAACAAATATATATATATATATATATGCCTTATGTTCATAATTATGCTTTTCTTTAACTATATATCATTTAATGTATTACAGTAAATCTACATCACAGAATACAGTACCATGAGGACTACAAAACCAAAATTGTGCTAAACCAGTTTCACACACAGTTTTGTTTGCTTAGCCAGCACTACACAGAATTTGAACCATGTGTAAATGAGCAAGAAAATCAAACTATTTACAGAAGATTATGCACACATGTTTAAATGTCCTTTAGAATTAAGATCATAACAAGCTCAACTATGTAAATATCTCTTAAAAATAAAAATTATTCTTGACACTTCTCACACCTTCATCTGCAGATGCATTTACCTTAAACTGGATTCCACTGAGATCTCCATTCCTCAATACAATTAGCACATCTAGTCATGTCATGTCTGAACTAACAACCAGATTATCTGTAGAATACATTAAGCAACTTTATAAATTTGATAAACATCACACCCTTATGGCCAGGAATAATTGCTTCAGACAGAACTGAATCACCTTTGTGGGAAACAAATTAATTCCATGGAAAGGTCTCAGGGTTTTCTGTTTTATGCTGTACACTTTCACATAAACACTACATTAACAAAACCAGTAAGAATGGATTGCTGCCTGTTTAAATGCTAATTTTGGATGTATGTTTAATCACAACAGTAATATTAACAGAATACAATACATAATATAATTAATTCAAGCTTAAACATGGATGTCTGTAAAATATTTAGCAGTTACAAATTTTTGAAGTGTGTTTCATTTTTGCACTTACTTTTATAGTGCCTAAAAATTACCTGTTCACACCATCTTTAAAATTTAGCTACTGAAACAAAAATTCAAAGCCTGAAGAAATTACAGTAGCAGTAATTACCTCCTTGGGGGTTTTTTCCACTTCTTTATTAAAAAAAAAAAAAAAAAAAAAAAAAAAGAAATC
>JAWWEU010000158.1:31607298-31663618 GCA_035583155.1 Acropternis orthonyx | reverse complement strand
TGGATCATTTGCAGCAGCTGCCCAGGGCACACCTCACCCCTCAGACTACAAGCTGGGTGTTAAAAACCCCTGTGAGAGAGGGGAGTGCTTCTGTCTTCACACCAATGACTCAGCTGTGATAACTCCCCTCCGGGGAGGCATCAGCACCTTCACATCCAGCCTGAGGGGTCATGTCTGCTACTGGGTAATACTAGGCAGCTGTAACGACCCTCAAAGATTCGAAAAATATCCCATGGCTCACAGACTTAAATCACCCATTGTGAAACTCCCTGCCCTGGGGGAGGTACTGGGCATTCCCACCTGAACCTGAGCACATACAATCTTCGGATTTTGGGACTTCTAGTAGCACTCACTGGATCCAGAGAAGTATCAGAACCTCAACAGGACTGTGACTGCCACTCTCGACCAGACCGTGACCATCATCCTCACCAACAGGTTTTCCTTTCCTTTTGCTTTGTACTCAGGGGGGTCACGTGGTGCTCAGCACAGAGGTTAACAAACACTGTTCTGTTCATGTCCCAGGTGCTGGGTTATACCTCTGTTTTTGTGGGTTAAAACCAGTTTTTCTCTGTATCGCTGTATTTATTGTAATCTTCTTAGTAAATTGTAACTCTGACTTGCAATCTCTCTTGAGTTGGGTTCATTCTCCTTTCATTTACCTTTAAACCAGCACAGGTGGTTGAACATTACTCAGTCACTACTGGAAACAGATAACCAATATCCTCCATTGTATTACTCTGCCACACACAATTTTGACTCAAATGTAAATAAATCATTATGTGATAAATGTTAACACATTCACCTTACAGACTTTTACCATGAGGTGTCCCATATGGAAATCTACTTAATAGTGAAAATCTCCTTCCTCTCTTGTGCAATAAAATTACCTCTCAGTGACTATGTATACTGTTACCTGCTCACTTCACTACCTAGCCACAGTGCATGGTGTTTCGCTTGATTTAACACATCCCATCTTAAAACACACTCACATGACAGGAAGTAGTTGGGGCTGAAAACTAGCCTACTGAAAAAAGAAGGAAAAAAACCAAAACCAAAAAAACCCCAAAGCACGAAAACCACACAAACTCTTCTACAGATACTATTTCTATTTTCTTCATGTTGACAGTAGCTATGACCTAAATCTCATAAGGGGCAAATATGGCAGCTGAGTCTGGATATCAAGTTACTTGGGAGTACAAAAACTTTCTGCTTTCTGACATGTGGAATCTCTTTGAAAAAATATTAGCATTCTCTTCATTGTAGGAAGGTTAAGTACAAACAATCAAATAAACAGATGTGATCATAATTAAGAAATTATAACATAGCAAAGCGATATTAGAATTTTCTTCTAAATTACCAAGGTATGTGGAAGGTAAACAAGTTTCTCTCTAAATTCTGAATAGACTACCAGTGTAGCAAAGATCAGTCTTGATAAACAAAGCAAAATGTATTGATTTCTAATAAAATTAAACTGTAGCACTGTAATCATAAATGTCACACTGTCACAACTTTTATCAAAGAAGTGAAAGATCTACCTGCCTAAAATCTGACTTATTTGAACAACAGGCTTTCCAGAAGGGAAGTAGTCTTAGGCTAAAAGCCTAAATGTAAATTTAGATTATAATATCAATATATAAATACATGTAGGTAAAGGACATAAAAAACAGAGACATTTCCACAATCCTTTATAATACCAGGTAGAGGTTTTTTAATTTTTTGCTAGTTAAAGTCTATTCTTTCTTTCTTTTACCAAACTTGTGCAGTGTTTATTAATATTTATGTCTTCTATGTGTAAATTTGAACTCCCTGAAAGCAGTTTAGTATTTTTAATACAGCTAGGTCATATTTATTTCTATACTACTGAGTTTACCTTATTAAAAACTTGCACAAAACATTTGGATTTTTGTGTGAATTATTGTATCAACTACTGGGAGAATATTTGTTCTCCACAGAACAGTGAATATTACTTTCTACTATCAAAAAGATAATCAACATGTTTTGTCAACTCTGTTTTCCAGTTGACAGAATTAATCAACATCAGTCATGTATTTCATGAAACTCCTAGTCAATTACGTCAGAGCAAGAATTTTAATAAACACTGTTACTTTGTCTGTATTATTTTTGGCAGAGTTTTTTAAAATAACATCCTTGCCCCACCATAATAATTAGTATGTATTGGTGCATACCTTTGGTGAGAACCTGCTTAGGTTTTTTTCATTATAGTCAAAAGCCTATTCTAAAGGGTTGTTAAGAGTCTCACCTCCTTTGGTTTCCAGTGGTATGCTGAGAATGTCAGTTTCTGTGCATGGCTTATTGTTCATGCTGATGCAATATAATGGTTCACCCAAGAAAGAAGGTTTCTTCAATCTTTTTGTGTTAAGTGCTCTTGACATAAAGTAACCTTCAGTAATACTCTTATGTCCCATCTTCTGTAAACCTTCTAGGTCATCAGGTTCCTCTGTTTGGGCCAGTGAATCCTTTGATAAGTGACTACCAGCCAATGCTTTGCTGATATAGTAGCCAGGGATTTCACTCTCTGCACATAAGCTTTTGTCTTCGAGTCCAGCTTTTTCCTGAGCCATTAACATCCCTACAATATGGTCTTCAACTAACATTTTGGAAAGAGTAGATGTGGAGTGAAGAGTGGAGTCTTGACTTGTGTAACAAGGGGGACTTAATCCAAAAGAAAGAGATTCCTGAGACTTTGGCATGGTAACGTTACTTATTGTTCTCTGAGACTGCATACATTCTTCCAGAAGGGTCTTAAGCTGCTCTTCAGAGAGGCTTGTTTGTTCTTCAGACTGAAAAAAAAAAAAGAAAAAAAAAGAAAAAAAAGAGAGAATTTCTTCTGTCAAAATATAATTAATGAAAAGCAGCATCATAAAACAGCTTGAGAGATATAAAAGCACTGGCAGAACCATTAAACCAATATAAATGTTTTTCAATTCAAACTTAAGTTAAATATACATTTATATAATTCCATCATTTACGTAACATCCTCACTGGGTTCTAGATAGATTCTGTGCTGAAAGTTAGGGCAGAAGTCTGATGTCCAGAAGGCACTGAGAGGCCTTTGACTTTGCATAGTCTTGCAAATTAGATCTGACTAATTACCAGAGCATGTACTTTTTTATATCTTGGTTCGCTATGTATACACACAGACACACACACTCTAAGATTTTAGTTACTGAAAGAAAAATAGCATATTGCTAAAAGACTGTTGGGACAATGCAACTGGGGTCAGAAACAGTTTTGGACAGCACCAGCCCACAACCACTGTCATGCACCAACTGAAGTATTCCCAATCTCTCACTGTAGAAATGCCACATAGCCCCTCTCAACTACGTCAAGCATGATCCATGGCATGACACACAAGAAATTCTTCTGTCTTCTGCAGGACAGTTTTAGTGCTTCCTTCAAGCTATCACTGCTTGCATAGCTCACAGATGTATCTTTTCAGTCAATTTCTTATTCAGAGAGTGTCACACTCCTATCGTTTTTTATCATACAGGTCTCCTTTCCTAGACATGTCTTTAAATTTGGTATGAAAGATAATGACTAATATTAGCTGGTTATGGTGATGAATAGCAATGGATATTTTGCTTAAAGAGGTTTGCAATGGGAATTTCCTTCCAGCTTTTAAAATCCTTAATGTTCCTGAAAACAGAGAAGCAAAATACTGCTTTACAATTTAAAGATTATAATGGTAAGTACAAGATCTATTTTAGATATGCATAATACATTTGTCCATGAAATAGAAGATATATTAGATATAATAATATATATTAAAATGTTGAAAACAATATGCAACATTTAATGGAAAAGGATTTCTATAATCAAAGCCTCAGTTTCACCCAACCTCCAAGAGACAAAGGATCAGCTCTTAGGCTACATTGATTTATGTCAAACAACAACTTTATTCATTGTGTAACGACTATTACAGAGAATTTACTTTCTATTGTGCTAGAGGATGAAGCTACTGTCATTTTAGAGGAGAGATCAATATCAGATGTCCAGCTGATTTTTTTTTCCCTGAAGGTCTCTGATCCAACTGCAGGAGTGATATGATCCTGTTTGATGTATAAGACATGAGGAGATCATAACCAAAGTAGCACAGGGTGTATGGCTTACACCTGAAACTTATTATTCATGTTCATGAATGGGGAGAGTTTTCAGTCAGGAAGGAAATAGCATTTCTTTGAAAAACTTGTGGCTATTAAAAATTACTAGCTGGCACTACAAAGTGAACAAGAATGACAGTTCAGGTTACCATCAGTCACCATTCTGTATTTAGATGTTCAAACACTAAGAATAGCTAATAATCACTGCTACAGACTGAATACTGTACAGTTCAAGCACTAACTGATGTGCTTAAAATCAGCTTTATACATTTATTTAATCCACTAGTCTTCCTGCATAGATCAAATTCCTTCCCAAAGATACTCTAAGTTCCCTTCTTATACCAGAAGACAACTACGTTAAAGAAACTGAGATGTTATGGGCTTTTAAACAAGCCAAAAAAAAGAGCATCAACAGACTATCACTATGGGTAGAGATCTTTAGTTAGATGAACACAGAACAGGTAGTTATACTGGTATTCAGATAATCTTGTTATCAGTGTATTTCTGATAATATAACTGAAATCAAACCACTACCTTAAACACTTACTTAGGTAACACGGAAAATTGTATGATGTCTTCAAACCTTTTTCAGGCTTTCAAATTTCAATCCTAGTGCAGAAAGTACTCACTGATGAAGCATAGACAGGGAAAAGCAATAGTATGATGAACCAAAAATGAAACACGCATTTTTTCAAATTTCCACTCTCAGTTCAAACTACTAGTCCATGCTGAATTCCTTACACTTCAAGAAAGAGTATTTTAACTTGTAGGACGATGTTTATTTACAAATAGACATTATCAGAATGGACTCACTATAAGAAAAAAGATGCAGTCACTCTGGCAGAGCACCACATAACAGACCACTACTGAAGCCCAGCTGCATCTGCAGTATATCCACTGAGCAGATTATTATGCTACATAAACATGACTATATTTGTAACACAGAAGATTTTCACATCTGGAAACACACATGGATTCCCACATGTTTCTGAGTGTGTGGTTCTATACTAACATATTTCAAAGCTCTTGGCCAAGACCATTTGGAGCTAATTTTATGTTAATGACAGGGCATTCTGCATCTGGAGTGAATGAATGACCAAGTACAAAATTAACATTGTGAGGAAGATCATCTGGTCCTGCCTTTCTCCTGTCCTTTTATTTCCTCCATCCCCATCCCATTTATCTGCAGGCTACTTTTTCTCATCCAAATTTTTTTTTTTTTTTTCCTTTGAGGAAAATCATATGGCTTGTATTCATAGATTACGTTCATTATTACTAGAGAGTTAAGTGGGAAGATTTAAAGGCTAAGGCATATGGGGAGGGAAATGAGTATAACAGCTACAGAGTGAAAAATTTTGGGAACTTGTGGGCTTGTTTTCCTCCAGAGTGGCAGGCCTGCAGACAAAGCAGACAGTGTAAAACATTACTCCTTCCTTCCTTTCCTTCCTTCCTTTATATCTCTCTCTCTCTTTCTCTCTCTCTCTCTCTTCCTCCCTCTGGATTTTTTGTAAGATGTGCATGCCAAGATGCAAAAATAAGGAGAGAAAATAAGCCTCTCCAAAAATTACATTTTAAAATTCTAAAGGTGCACTGTTCATTACATTCTTGTGCCAAAATCAAGAGATGACTACAGGCTTAAGGAAAAATATACAGTGGAGAAGAAGGTAGCTCTTAAATAACTATCAGTTGTCTACTTAGCAGCAAGGAATTTATATTGAAATGAAAGCAGAAAGGCTGCTGTTGAAATTAGAAAACTGAGTTTAAGGAAACATGTAACACCATAAGGAGAGACATCTCACAGCAAAAAAGGCTGTACATTTGTAACCAAATGAGCATTTTAACTTATGGAATTGCATAGTACAGCAACTGTATTAGAGGTTTGCAAAATATATATTTGCACACACTACAGGCAATCCTGTCACAGTTAATTGTAATAGTTCAGAGTCACAAGACTTGGAATCAGTAACACAGTCCTAGGGAGACACTAGATTCTACAACTCCCAAGCTTTCACTGCCCTCATTGTAAATAATTTACAAATCCTATACAGAAAAAATACTTCAAGATATTTCTTCACAAATCCAAGGACATAAAATTAACATCATTCAAAATGCAGAAACAGCCCACCAGACAGGGGAAAATGAGGCATCAGGTCTGGTTCCCATTAAAAACTGAAAAACCTTTTCATTGTTCTGGCTAATTTTTAATAGGACACTGAGTCCTATTCATTTCCTAGGCTTTTCTGCCATTAATGATCTAAAAAACTAATTCCTAGCTAGGAGTTTAGAAGCCTGCTAATGACCTTTACTGTTTATGTGTAGCTAGCTTTTCACACACTTGTGGCCCTTCTCTGACTGAAGATTTCTTGTTCCTTGCTAAATTCCTCGGTGACAGCAGTCTATAGAGAAAACCTTACTGCATGTGGTAGGAATGCAAACTTGTAGTTCACTGTGGACAGCCCTGCTGTGATAACAAGTTTGCAAGTTCAAATCTTTAGGCTTTTTTCCTACATCTACACAGTAACAAAAACAGACTAACACTGAAAGGCCATATCAGATTTTACCACGGACAGAAAGCTAGTATTTCAGGATTATTTCTAATTATGGTAAATAATCACAAAATCACACACAGTAAATTAGTAAATCAGGACTATTTAAGGACTCACATAGCTGGCATGTCAATAAACATGTATATTTTGTTGCTTAGTCTGAAAGTATTACAATCAATAGTTTTCATAATACTTTATTTACTTGAAATAATTTAGTTTGGTGCTTTTATTTGCTTATGCTTTTACTGATGTGTGGGACTGCAACAATCAAATCTAAAGTAACTGCTTTCTTCCTGATAAAATTACTCCATTTTAAGAATATACTGATCTATTGAGACAAAGTTCAGATTTCTGACAAATCAGCATAGGAGACTTTTGAAAGTTTTAGTTATTTATTAACTTAGTAGTTTCTCAAACAGCTCTATTCTGCTTAGAAAAGGCAAGCCTTGCCTTCTATCTCCACACTACTCAACTCAACCTGAACCATCAACTCCAAGGTCTCATCTTCTTGCATCTCAAGAAAGCATCATGCACTTGTCTATGAACTATACTAGTCAGTGCAACTGTGGAATATAATTAACATACTGTATACAAACCAGACACATCATGTCTTTGTGAAGGGCTTCTTACAATTTCCAGAAATATTAAAAGCTCAAAGTTCTTTTGCACCACAGAAGTCCGTTTGGTGTCTATAATTTGTAACCTGATTTAAATTGATGGAATATGTCCTTATGACCATTGTGGAATAACCCCGGTAGGCAGCTAAGCACCACACAGCTGATTACCTCCTCCCCACCCCCTTGCCCCAGCGAGACAGGGGAAGACAAAAGGAAGAGTAAACCTAATAGAACTTGTGGATCAAGATAAAAATTGTTTAATAAGCAGAGAAAAGAGAAAGAGAGAAATAGAACAAGCATGCAAAGGAAATCCCATGGGTAGACCAATGCCCTGCCAGTTTCTGAGCAAAACTTTGTAGAACCTTTTCTTTTCCCTTTTTATTGCTGTGCATGATGCTATATGGCATAGAATATCTCTTTGGTTAGTTTGGGTCATCTGCCTCATATCCCAGCCTATTGCACATCCCCAGTCTCTTCACTGGTGCTGTGCAAACACTGTTTAGCAACAGCTAAAACATAGGTGTTTTATCAGCATTGTTTTGGTCACAAATCCAAAACACAGCACCCTGTCAGTTACTATGAAAAACATTAACATAACAGCCAAATCCAGTACAGAGACTCACACATCCACTTTCGCAAAGAATTAAGTATCCAACATGCCATTTAACTACCTTTAGTGCTTGCTTGTTTGTCTTACAAACACTACATTGGGAGAAAAATCTTAACGAATGTAAAAGAAAAACGTTAATCTTTCCTCTGCAGGGCTATTTCAGAAGGGTTAGTTCAGAATTTAATGAGAGAAAATGCTAAATAAAGTAGACCAGAAACATGCTCACAACTCAGTAAGCATGTTTCTGGAGAGGACAGTCATGTGTATTCATTTGATGGTGTTAAAAATTAAGACTGGAAGCTGAATAAAGGATTCAGAAATTAAGAGCTCCTTATGCTACAATCACAATTCACCATCTAGTGGTTCTGTGCTCATGTCTACTTTCAATGGGTTTGGGGATTTCTATACTGTTTCAGGAAAGACATAAATCTTCAAGAATGAACAGGATTCTTGAACCGTAGGAGAAACTCTCCTGCTTTTGCTTTTTCCTTCTACTGCTGTCTTTCCCTCTGTTAGTGGAATTTTCCCTTCTCTTATTTTTTTACCACTGTTTCTCTTTGTGTAAGGGCAGAATGAAAAGGTCTAATAGTCAATTTTATGTAGCTGCTGCTGCTAAGAGCCAGAAAGCAGAAAGGACAGAAGTATCTTCACAAGAAGACAGAAGCACCAGACAGAAAGAGGATGAGATTAGTGGGCATCTAGTAACACCACTGTCTGAAAAGAAAATTCAACTTGTAACATTATAAGCCATCAGAACCACAACATCAAAGTCATTATTAGCCTCTTGGAATAATATAAAATCTTCATAAAAAAAAACTAATTTAAAAACAATAAAATTTCAGAAGAGAAAACTAATTTTATTAACAAATTGACAATAAAAAAACCTAAAGGATTTTTTCCCCCTTTCCTCTGGCAAAGAGAAATCTTAACAGAAATCAAAAGGAGACATGAGTTTATACAATTTTGCTCTTATTTAGAGTAGCAAATTAGGTGGAAATTGTGAAGAAGAGACATGATAATTGCAGCAGTTAATTTTTTTTAAAGATAACCTACAGATTGTACAGGTAAAAATAATTAAATTAGTTTTGTCTGTAAGAACTTGTCATAAACATGCATATTTTAGTCATTACAAAGAGATGTAACACTTGCTTTAATTTTATCTTTCTCAAAAACATCAATTCAAATGTTTGTGGTTTGAATGTGCAAATAAAGGGAAACTGCTTCATCAGCTATGACACACTGGAAACCTTAGAAAGAGAGAGCAACTGGTTGTCAGAGGTAATAGAAGTAAGGGGGAGGGGGGGGGGGTGGTGCAGGGAGGAAAGAACCTAAAAGATGTTTAGCAATCATTTTCTTTTCATTTGACACTATAGACACTAAGCTACATTGCTTGCAGCTGCAGAGTTTACATGGTACTCTACTAGGATATAATGAAAACGTTTAGGTGGCTGTAAGTGTGATTTTTTTCTTGGAAGTGTATGGAATTAATTCTATAATTTTTAAAGATCAATGAGATTTCTTTCTGAATTGCTACAGGTTGTACTTTTTACCCTTCATTTTCCAAAGCTTATTTTCAGTTTTAACTTCATTTCATGGTAGCTTTTGATCTACAGGTTGTGTAATATTTTCTAGGTTCCTACATATTAGCAATGAAGTTCTCACTATGGACACTAAAATCTAAATTTGTATGTCCTCACCAAAATTTTAAGAAGGTAACTTTAGGAAACAGAATTTGAAAATCTCACACAGGTTTAAAGTTTCCAGCATTCCTATCAGGCATGTATTTATTGATACAAAATTAATAGTCTTCAAGTAATTGAAAAATTACTCTGCATAATTATTTTTCTCAGTTGAGTATACATACATCAGAGAAATATTGTGTCTTTGAATCTCCATTTTCATTAATTGTATCAACTTTGGTATTTGTAACCTTTAAAACCTAAAGAGTATTGGATTCGAACCTAAACAGCTAAAATATCAAATATAAGTCATTAAAATTTATATTTTCATTAGCATGATGACTTTTTCTATCATTTTAGGAGCTAATATAACGTAAGACTTATCCATCATATTATATCACAACTCTTGCCCTAAGATCCAAACCCTGGCTGTAATTGCAAAGCATATTTGACTTTTGTATCTATTGCATTTTCCTTCCATAAGTTTCAATAGTTTTTAAACACTTTCCTTGCTACTCAATTTCAAGCCAGTTTCCATCGTTAGCAGCAGGGCTCAAGCTTCAATTAAGCAGGAATCAACAAAGGAAGTTATTTTATTCAGTTTCTCTAATAGACTAAAAGAACTACAATTCTAAGTAAACATATATTAAACTGTGTAATTAAATGTGCATAGATTATATTTTCCTGGCTAGGGTAAAAGGTACTGACTTGATGTAATGAGTATATTTAAATGAACATTGACATATCCTAGAAGTCACAAAACAATGAGTCAAGTATTCTTCAGAGAAAATAATTTCAAAGTTTAAGAATTTAAAAGCTGCATAAATCATTATATAAATTCCCCCTTGATTTAAATACCAAACTATGAGAAGTCTCTGATTTAAATATTCATCTACTCCAAGGTTGTCAGCAGATATTTTGCAAGAATTCAGCTCTTCTAACTTCGGATTACTTAAAAATTAATCTAATTAATCTATTCTACTACATTTGTAGATAGAAAAAACCTTAGCATTTTACCATATATGAGTCACTGTAAAATTTTTCTCTCATTTCTAAAATCTTTCTCAACAAATGGATAATTCCCTGTTTTTAGAGCACTTGATTTCATACAGTTTCAAGTATTTGTAGCTGGTTTTAATAGAACACACTGACAGCATGCAAAAACATAAGACACAAATTCACAAACTGGTATTTACAATCCATCACTCAGAATAAGAATCATTTTCTACCCTCTACTGAAGAAGCAGAACTTCTGCAATCTGAGCTATTTAGCATTCAAAACCAGTTTCCTAAACATCCCGTTTTGTGTTTTTAACTGTTTGTTATTAAGCATTTAACAGATTTCATTCCATAGAAATCTCTTCTTTGAATATTAAGTTGTGGCTTTAATTTTCAGCAAAGCCAGTAGACAAAAATGCCTTGATGTGGTTGCAGCTGTTTTCTGTTACAAAGTCCTATTTCTTTTCCCCCTTTTTTTTTTTTTACCCCGCTCGTTACATTGGGGCTTGCTTGCTTTCCTACTCCAGCAAATAGATACAGTGTAGCATAATTGGATCACGGTATCACATAGCAAATTTTAAACTCTGCAACAAAGTATCTTGAGACTTTAAGAATGCCTACAAGTCTGTCAACTTGGTGAACAGAAAACAAACAGCAATAAAAGTACATGCATTCTAAGTGCTGCAGTTCCTTACTGATATTATCCTGGTTCGTGTAATCAGAAGCACAGGTATCTGCATACAGATAAATAGCAAGAAAGCCTTTACTTACTTTAGAGAGACAGTAAGTTGATTTGACTATGGAAACTATAGGCCAAGAGGTACATAATGCAATGCTGTAGTGCACTTTTCCTTCCCTCCACTTACGTATTTCCTGGTAAATCCATGACTGGTAAATGAGAGATGGCTACATGTTTGTAACTAGAAGCAACAATGGCATTCAACAGGTCACAGAATCACACTGGGCAGGTTCTGTACTTCTTCCTCATCACCAAAAAGTATGCCACAAGCCAAGTTACTTGGATTTCCTGATGTCCAGGAAAACGGATAGCCCAAGCAGCATATACTAAGCATAAACATACCAGCTTTCCTGCATCAGGGATAAAAAAATAATTACATTCATGTAGAAATCTAAAGGTTTTATAGTAAGAAGACTCACAGTTTAAAAATTAATGTCTTGATGATATAAGAATATTTTAGCATTTGATTTTTTCAACCATTTTCTGCAGAATGTGCTCATAGGTAAAATGTAATTCAAAACAGTTGAGTAAAAAGTGATTCTAAGAAATTTTGCTTTTAGAGAAATTAAAACTATTCTAGAAACTACAAACAAATTACCAAAATGTAAAATGATACAGCTGCATGTAGCTCAAAGAAAAATTATTTTGCAGTTTGAAATGTATACTCGCCATAGGAATAGCTAAAATATATTTCTAAATTATGCTCTGGACAATCCCATTTATACTCATTGATGAACACCACTGCACAAGAAGGGAAGAAAGTCTAATATTTCCCCTAGCAAAAGACAGGAAAGCACCAAAAGACTCATGTTTTTCAAAAGAAAGTTATGTAAATTTATTGTGCATTTGGGATACAGGTGACTCTGCTGAAGCTGGAGTCTGTCTTTTGCCTATGAAGTCAAAGTTCACATGTCATTTGTAAGATGTGAAAGATTAATTTACAAAAAGTCTGTGTGATCACATTACAAGGTCAATGGCTTAAACACAAAGCATTGTGCACCATAGTTGCTTGGAACTTTCTTTGCTGCACATTGGAATGTTTTTGCCCAGTTGCTTTGGTAAAAAAGAACAACCAGAGTTCACAGCTGTGTTTCTGATTAATTAATTATGACATAGTTGGTTTTTAGAGTGGAGGATAAATAAAAATCATAACTTCTTAAACCAAGGATACCTACTTCTTAGGTTAACATGCTTTTCCATTAGGCTTCTTAATATTTCAAACTTTTAAAGGATTTCCAGAATAGATGGGCAAATTATTCAAATTAAATGTACCAAGGACCAGATTGAAACACAGTTTATATACAGCAAACTAAGACAAATATAACATATGTTCATAGAAAGACATAAACCTCTGAAAACACATAGTGAAGCAGCAGCTTCCAGCACTACTATACTGCATAAGATGCAATAAAAAGATACTAGAAGAGACAGAAGTTCCAAGTATCTGACTTTTTTATGCTAATGACAATAATAAACATACATGAACATCTAACATGTTGTTTCAGAAATAAATGTCTATGTAAGTATCAAGACTGGATACAGCTACAATCTGGAAGAATGATGCTGTGTAGTAGTATAGCCTTTACAATGTGATTACATGTGTGTATACCAGCCTGACTGGCACAGTTTGAGAGTCATATTTAATACCCAAAATGAATGAGTTTTAGTCAAGAAAGCCATACAGTGGATCTCAGCCACACAGTGATATTCTATCCTTTCCAGAGACATCAGAAATCCATTCCTTCTGGAATTTTAAGAACGAATTGTTGTGGATCTCCCTGGTCTGCCTAGCAGGAGACACAATCAACTTCTTCTAGCCTTACAGAATCTGTTGACACATATATCCCCTTACAGTACTAAGCAGCACTTGGCACAGGAATAATTTTAATGCACTTACTGCATTTGACACAGCCTATGTTTTACTTTACGTATTATTGGAAGAATATTCCTTACTTGGGTGATTAATTTGTAGTTTTATGTGAGCCAGTTTAATGTTGGCTAGTGGGAGCTATAGGCTGTCAGGCACTATATTAAAAAGCCATAAAATGGAATATAGAGAGAATAACAAGGCGAAGGACATGACATAGGTATTTTTGCATTTTATCCTTAAGTCACTCCTGGGAAAGAGGATTAAGACACTTCAGTCTCCCGACTCAGAGCTGGATGTGCTAACCACTATGCCACAAAATCTCGCACCTTTTTAGGTATACTCTCCTTGGCTTGGCCTTCTCCACGTCACAGAGCCCAGCTTCATTGACAGCGATGAAGAGTACTGCACTGCATCCCTTCTATAGCTTATCGAGGATGGATGGTTTTCTCTTAGATCACATAGATGAAGTTTGAAATGGTGGGCTTACAAAGAACTAAATTTAGTTCCACTATGAGTAAGAAAATATTTGAACCATCACATAAACTGAGTAATTTGCAGAGCTCTTTCTTGTTTGAAACAAAAAAGGTTTAAATGCGATAGCTTTACAAAGTTCCTCTAGGTTTTACATTTTAAGAAGACAAAGATACCTGACTGGAGCCCACATAAAAAAATCCCTAAGCTCCAGAGAGGGCAAGTCCACCAGTCCACAGATGTTTGGGTTTTGAGCTTGGGGGTTTTTTCCATCTTGTATGTCAGCCTTAGGCTGTTCCCAGCTCAGTAAACTGGCTGCTTTGAATATTATTCTAAACCCACATAATCCTCACCCTGAACTGCAGAAAAAGCCCAGGAATTAACATACATTCACTCAATAAGCTTTAACTGACTTGCCCAAAGTGGGAGGGCACAGTTTGCTGAGTTGCTGTACCCACGTTTCTCTCACAGTGTTCCTACGGTAGAAATTCACACACCTTGTTTAATTAAATCTCTCTCTCTCTCTCATTTTGTACCTCTGTACATGGAGAGGGATGAGGGAGTAGGTATGCATATACCCACTATGCACCCTAATGAGCTCAATTTCATCATTTACTGGCTTATTTGCAAAACCAGAAATATCAGGATGGGCACAGGAAAAGGCTGCAAATGAAACCAGAACAAAATAATAAAGTATTAAGAATAAATATGAAGTGGATATGTAGAATGCAAATTCCTATTCTGCAGTACACAATTACGTAATTTTTTTAAAACCCCAATATTTCACTCTAGGACATGAGAAAAAAATCTGGATCTCTCAAAACCACAAAACAGACCCATGTGTTCATGAAACAAACCATAGGGGGAAATATCAATCTTTTTAAAATATTCAGGAATAATAACAAGACTCATCAAATAATTCCAGTAATTTCTCTAATTAGAAACTTAAGATTTCTTTTTCTCATGACACAGGAAAAAAGTTCATGCTGAAATCTTTAAAAGGTTACTCTGGGGGGTGGGGGGGGAGAAGAGGTGGATATTTGTTAATACAACAAATAATAAGAACTAAAAGACATATTCACTTCTCCAAATGAAACTTCTTTACTTCTGATGTGCAGTACTTTCATTGAAAGTTTTATCAGGAGGGAATCTTCTGGCTTTTGGACAGTCCTGAGAGGCAAGTATGGTATTACCCAGGTAAAAAGGGGAATAGTGAAACAAAGCAGGGGAATGAAAGCCTTGCCTTGCTCCTAGTCCTTCCATCTGCTTATAGCTACAGTATAAAGCCACAGCTGTCTGAAGATAGAGCACTGTACAAAAGGTGCCAACAGATCCTGGGACAAGAACAGCTGGAGAGTCAAAGAACTAACCATACATCTTATTCAATCTCTTGTCCTAATACAAAAGTGACCCTGATCATAAATTTATGAAATATCTCTGGCTATTCTGAAGCTGCTGCAATTTAAACTTCAATTGTTACTAAAAGTTCTATATACAGTTTATCATGCAGGAAAGAAAGACTAAAGATCCTGTACTCATAAAAGGGTAAATTATGTTTACCATCCAATTTTTACTCCTAACTTTTCTACATAATTTTTTTCTGTGCAGCCACTTACTGTATCTCAGTTTAATCTATCTGAAAAAAAAAAAAAAAAAACATTATTAAAAGGATAAAACAATTCGGTCAAAAGCTTGGCTGGAGAACTCTTTCCTTGAATAAAATATGATGTAAGAAAGAATCCTAATATGTGCAAATTGTGCAATATTGCATATGCTAAGAGTGAGAATTCAGATATACAAATCTTTTCACACAGTGTTTTTATTCACACAAAACTGAGACTACAGCAAAAAAAAAAAAGTTTAGAATCTGAGAAGGTAAGCACCAAAAAAATCAAACAATGAAGAGAAAACTGCATTCTATATTGCTTCTGAAAACAGAAATCAGACACAGTAGAGCAGCTCAAGTGACTAAATTACACATTATTTGAATATTACAGCAAAATATTTTATTGAGAACTATATAACAGCAAGATTACTAAAACTAATGGAAAGAGGAAAACACTGATGAACAAAGCTAAAAATGAGAGGTGACATACATCTCAAAATTGAAGGAATGTTTAATTCAATCTCCTCAATTATTACTGCCTTCATTAAATATTTCATGTAATTTAGGGCCATATACCACCATTTTCTCTTCATTTACCTTGCACAAAGAAAAATAACATAAGCAAAAGGACTACAGTCTATTCAGCAGCACACATCTTCCAATCTCTGCATATCCATTGACACAGATTGTAATCACGTCTGATTTGTTAGTGCAGTCCAGTGAATCCTTTATTGCTGTTTAATCCTGACTGCTATATATCCTATGATTGCCAACTATCTACACAGCACCTATTGCATAGTATGTCTGGCACCATAAAAGTACAGAACTGTAATTAAAACTACAGCATTACACTAAAACCATTTCTAAAGCTGAGTGCCAAAGGTATCTTCCTGAAAGGGATTAGCTTGGACATTCTACAGTAGTACCTGAAGAGAACATTGTATTTCAAACATACAAACATTTCAGATGATAAAATATATCACAAGGTGCCAAGATATACTGATGTGCTCTTTGCACCTGCATATTTCAGTGTTCTTCTCATATAGCTGCAAGGAGTTTGACTACAGCCACAGACAATATCCAGATGTGAGATTATCTGATGCATCAAGGAACTCACAGCCTACAGAAGGTGAAGGGCAAAAGGAGTCAAAAAACTTCTTTTCCTTTTTAATTTTGGCTTGTTCAAAGGGTTGCTCAGGGGCAAGGTGCTTCAAAATCATTATTAGGTGGCCCACTGTAGTTTAACTCTTCAGCTCATCACCTCCCTTGGCATCTACATATAAGAGAAATTCTTATAAAGCAGTATTAATTACTCATTTGTATTTCCCTACTTCAGATGATTCTCTTCCTGTAAATCACAAGACCTTTAAGGTTCCTATATATCCTCTAGCGCTCTTATCTAGGGTATTTTACAGAAAAAATATAAACGTTTCTAGACAAAATTCCACTCTTCAAATTTTTAGACATATCCCTTATCCCAACTTTGCCAAAAGTCAGGGGTTACTATCATTAGACACTAGCATGATAATTTGCAATAATTTGTAGTTATAACATGTGAAGTACGGTATTCATATGCATGATAACCAAAAGCCTCATATTTGTGCTTTTAATGCATTTCCTCCTTTCTTCATAAATATGAAGAATACAGGGCTTGTCTGGTTTTATTCAGCATGAAACAGTCAATTAATAGAGTATGCCCAATTAAAAAAAAAAAAAATACAGAAATCATTTGGTTCAAAGATGTTAATGTGAGTAGGTATCAAGTATTTTGTCAGATTTCTTCAAAGATACGAACACATTTTATCAAATATAGAATCACAGCACCGTGTGAGGTTGGAAGGGACCTCTGGAGTTTGCCTAGCCCAAACACCCTGCATAAAACAGAGTCAACTAGAGTAGGTTGTTTCAGCTGTGTCAAGCCAGGTTCTGAATCTCTTTGAGGATGGAGACTTCACAAACTCTTAGTCACCTGTTCCAGTGTTCAATCACTCTTAAAGGTTGGGGATTTTTCCCCCTTAAGTTTAAAATTAACATCTTGTATTTCAGTTTGTACCCATCTCCTTTTTTTTCTGCAGGAAAAGATATGAAAATAATGCTTGTGAAGCATGATTTGGGAGCTAGTTTCCACCAATTGCATTCTGATTCTAGTTAAACTTCAATAACCTTGAAATACTTACAAAGGAGTGTCTGAAAAACATTCACACAATGCCAGGAATTTAATACTCTTAACCAATCCAAGATTTTAAAGCTCTTTCTTAAAAAAGACAATATGTGGCACCATCAATAAGCACAAGGAAGACTCTCTAGCTCACATTTCATCTTCTAACACCAAGTTAATTGATTTTCCTTTAACAGTCTTGGTAAATCATCATAACAGTTTAACAACACATTGTTCACAAACATTTACATCCTGTTCTGGGCTTGCTAAAAATCACTATTTGCTTGACTGTGCTAAAAAAGCCCAAGTCATCTACCAATTGTTTGATCTCATAAGATGGCTAGCAAAACAAAGCTTCAAAAAAAAAAAAAACCAGACAAACCTCTTAAATTCTGAGTACATGAGAGAATGGATGAAATTCATCTGAGTTTTATACTGGAATTTGTTGTCAAGTAAAATACTTACCAAGAACTTTTTAGTACAAAACTGCTCTTTGTCAAATTTAGAAAATGAATGTCCGAGTCTAAAGCTGTGTATGGACTGCCATCCAATAGGATGGCTGCTTTTTGTGAAACCATACATAAACTATCTTGAAAGCTGTTAGAATGAAAGCCACAGCAACACAGAACTCCACGGGGAGTTTGGGCCAGCTATCATGGAATCTACTCATGATCTTCAGGCAGCACCTACAGTCTATGTTGAATCCATTCCAATGCTGGCTTCACTGTCAATACTAGCACCACTGCTGCAAGTATACTTCAGGACTGTCTAGAGTGAGAGATGGTACAGAGTGATACAGTACTCGTACTCTTAATGTTGCATTAACCCATACAGAAATTGTGTACTTCTGCTTTATCTCCCCACACTCTTGGGACAAGGAGACCTCTCTGCCAGTCGTGCTGATCACAACCCTCAAATATACTTCACTTTTCTTTTTCTTCCAGGTGGTTTGAAGGACAACTGATTTACCAAGGACTTACTGGACTTGTGCTAAATATCTAAATGTCTGTTCCCACAGCATACACACAAGCGACGAGTCGCAACCTTCTCCAGTTCACAATGTTTCTTTCTTCAACCACAAGGCTGCAAGTTATGAAAAACTCCCAAAATTTCTAGTATGAGAGTCTAGACATACAGCATTCTGTGCAATAAAACTAAATTGATGTTTGCAATATCTCATCCTGAAGTCCAAGTGATTCATAGAGCTCAAAGGTTATTTTAAGCCTCTCAGCCTTGGCTGAAAATTCTTATTTTATTCATGAAATTATAAATTAATACTAACACTCAATTGACTTCTTCATTTTCCCTATTATTTTCTCCCTACACCCTTTTTCACATATTAGTACAAAAATGAGAACTTTGTCTGACTGATTACTAATTCTATGAGTTTTCTTTAACAATGAGTAATTTATTAGATGTGTCTTAGCAGAACAATTGGATTTAAGATTGGATTTAATGAGTCAGGAAATACTGTTCTGCACCAGAGTTACATTTTTTCCTAAGTGATTAACTCTATAACAATAAGGTATTCACATTATGAAAACAATTCTGAGTGTCAGTCTACATTAATACTGCATAACCTGAGATGCAAAGCATTTTTAACTTTTATTGAGGCTTTACGACTGTTCAAAGAATCAAATCCATACTTAATGCTTTCAAATGCAGCAGAATTAAAAATGGAATAAAAGATAAAATACATCAAAGAAAACATTTACTTGGCAACGTTATATACACTGTTAATATACCATGAAAAATAAATTGCACTAAACAGCACATGTTGATCTGCCTTCTTTTAGTGAATGAATGCTTATCTTAATTCTCTCCTTTACTACCTGAGGATGTTTCACATGCACTTCCCAGATGACTGTTACTGGACTGCCTTCAGATATACTGTAGTTTGTATTCAGCATTTTACAGGAACAGATGTGTTGACTGTCTAGAGAAAATGTACCCTCTCCATAATGTCTTAATCAGCATATCCACTCCAGGTCTTGCAATAACTAATTATTTTGAGGATTGCAGTTACTGTTACTGTCTATGACTGCATCTACCTCTAACTTGTATGAAATTCTGTGACATCTCCTCTTGCCTATACAGAAAATCAGACATTTTGAAAAGAAATATGAAAAACAAACTGGAAGACACTACACAAGATCTCCTATTCCAAACCCTCTAGAAATACTTAACTATCCTCATGTCATTTCTAATGTAACTTTTGCCTAATCTTTTTTCACACCTCCACTGGATGAAGGTTACTTAAAAACCCTAGCTATTTATTGTTTTCTTAATATCTAATCTGGATTCTATTCTTCTTCAAATCAAGCACAATTTCTTTTTTGTCTTTTCACTATGAAAACAATTTCCTTCATTCCACTTTGCAGAAGTGCATACTTGAATAGTGTTACCACATCCTCCCAAGAGTTTCCTCATTCATCCCTACTCACCCCAGGTCTTTCCATACAGATGTAGTTATTATCTAGGTCTTTGCTTTGTGATCTGGCCATCTAGATATTGTTTGATGCTCTCCTTTGCACTCTCACCAGAGTCCACGCTGCTTTTACTAAGGTTTGCATAACAGAATGTGGGATTCTAACTGAGATGTAACAAACCTGTACAGAAATGTATTTTTTTTATACATCACAGTATGATGTGTCACATTTTTTGCAACATCGCTCATGCAGTTCCTAATCTGCTATGAACTTGAGAAGCTTTCCACCTAAAGTTGTCCTTTGCATTTGTGCTGTTACTGTCCTCAGTATTCATGCTATTATTGATAATCACAGTACCTTGATGAACTGCATCTCAATTGGTTTTGGACCATTTCTATACAATACTCATTTTTTAAGATATTGACACATCTGTCAACTTCATGTTTCCAAAAATTAATAAGCATATTGCTCATTTCAATTGCGAAGTCATAAATGAAAGTTCAGAATAAAACTTAGCCAAGGACAAGTCCCTTCAGAGCCACATTTCACTGACTTTTCCACAGAGAACAATTAATATTTCTAGCCCGCTTGTGTAAATAGATTTGAATCCAATTTCAATGTATCACTTCAATCTAAATGCCCTCTGCCACACTGTCATAGGAAGAAGTCCTTTGTTTTGATATTATTTTTCTTGATAAATCTGTTTGGTTTTGCATCCTTGTTATTTTTTCCTTATTTCTAGAAAATAAGCACTATTTTGCCTTTCTCAGTCTCTCAGTAACCACTCTTGGGACAATCTTTAATTTTGACTACTAATATTGCTGAGATTTCTTCCTGCAGTAATTTAAGTCTGATGAGTCCCATTAAAGAGATAATTTGAAAACACACAGTATACGCACAGAAACTACCTTAATTTCGGGGGTGTTTTTTATGTTAAAGATAGAGATGCTTGTTCACTTATACTAGAAATTGTAAGGTTAGGACTTGCATACAAATTTTTTTAGCCAAGTGTGATGTAAAAAACCCAAAGTATTAAGAACCTTGTCCTTAGCATGACTTAAAAGAGACCTTAGTGAATGGTGGGGTTTGGCCCTCCTTTTAGTAGAAGGATTTTCTAACATACAGTGTTGCTTTTTATGAGCATATCTTGCTCATTTTAGCTCCTATAAGTCTTAACCTTTTTAAAATTATCTCTTTAAGCTGATATGTTTCTTTTATATTCATCCATACTGCCTTACTAATACAACATTATTTGCCCTTTATATATGCTAACTTCTTGTGTTTGAAATCCACAAATGAGTTCCAATTCTTCCTTTGCAATTGGATTACCTTAACTTCTGACCTTTCAATTTTCAAATGAGTTTGAAAGTTGGAGGGGGAATGTTTGTTGTCTTTTAAAAAGCTTTCCTTTCATTCCTTATTTCCCTGAGATCTTTGGTTCTATTAGTTCTCAGAGTCTGCTTCTTGACATCTACTGTTTCTATTTTGTTTTCTTTACTAAACGTTGTGAGTACCATCATTTCGTTGTCACATCAATCAAGCTGCCTTTCACTTAGCCATTCCTAGCTGGTTTCTCACTATTTAAAATAACATCTATAGAAACTTTCCAGCAAGTTGCTTTCTTTTTCCTTCTGAAAAAAACAACCCCACTATGACACTACTAAAAGGAAAAAAGTCACCAGTGAATGCTTGCTAAAATTACTCTATTATACCATTCTCAAAGGATGTCAGGGTAATTAAACATTTCTTCACACCACTAGATTCTAGATTGTTTTGCCAACTGCTCACAAACAGCTGCATCCATTTATTTGTGTTCTTTGGTGATCTGCTCATTTTGACTTTATTTTCCCTGCTTTCACAGTTCACTCAATAACTCTAGATTCCTCTAAATTGTTGATACATTATGCTTTTCTCTCCTGATTCCTTGGCCTGACTTGGAAAAGGCTCTACCCCACTATAGTAATATTCCACTCATATGAGCTCTCAATAAATCACATCAATTGTGTCACCTACCTCAATCACATATTAAGACTTTCAATTATACAATTTATTCAGCATAATTCTTGCAACAGTACACTTGCCTAACATCCACCTAAGCCATGTATTTGTTCTGTACCCCTTCACTGCAACATTTCACAAGATAAATAACCATTCTAGTTTCTAGACCAATCCCCAAGTTGCCCTTCCTGTTTACCAGCAGATTTCCACCGCTCATTCTGCTACTCATTACATACAGCTTGTGAAACACCATGCTGTGGTCAAAAATTAAAAGCGCTCTTGGTGACAGCAACCTATAGGGACAAGCAGAGAGCAGGCATCATTGTATGGTTCTCAACAGCCTTTCAGCAATACCTCACATTAAGAATGCCCGAAAGAAGCATTTCACCTGCCAGACAAGTACTCCAGGCTGGTGAGTCTCACAACAGAATCATCAAACACCGCTAACTTTGCATGCTTCTGCAACAGAGATGCAAGATTCTCACAGTGTTTGCAAAGGAAAAACTCCTCTTTCTCAGTTGTTGGGTTTTCATCTTCACTTCCTGCCTGGACACCATACCTATTCTCAATCTCAACAGGTGATTGATTAGAGGTGGAACACATTCTACCTTCTGATTATATCAGAAATTGCAATGGCTAGTTTCTCCTGTTCATGCTGGGCACACTGCTGGATCGTGTTCAGCTGCTGTCGATCAGCACTCCCAGGTCCTTCTTCACTGGGCCACTTTCCAGCCACTCTGTCCCCAGCCTGTAGTGCTGCATGGAGTTGTTGTGACCAAAGTGCAGGATGGAGCACTTTGTCTTGTTGAAACTCACATAGCTGATCTCAGCCCACTGATCCAGCATGTCCAGGTCCCTCTGCAGAGTCTTCCTACCCTCCAGGAGATCAACATTTCAACCCAGCTTCATGTCATCCATGAATTTGCTAAGGGTACACTAAATCCCCTTATCCAGATCATCAATAAATATATTAAACAGGACAGGGCACAACACTGGTGCCTGGGGGACACCACTGGTGACTGGCCACCAACTGGATGTAACACCATTCACCAGCACTCTCTGGGCCTAGCCCTCCAGCCAGTTCCTAATCCAGCAGAGTGCCCCTGTCCAAGCTGTGGGCTGCCAACTTTTCCAGGAGTATACCATGGGATACAGTGTCAAAGGCTTTGCTGAAGTCCAGATAGACACATTCACAGCCTTCCCCTCATCCACCAGGCGAGTCACCTGATCATAGAACGAGATCAGGTTGGTCAGACAGCTGTCTTTCCCAAACCCATGCTGACTGGGTTTGATCCCTTGGTTGTCCTGTATGTGCCATATGATCACACTCCAGATGATCTGCTCCATAACCTTGTTGGGCACCAATCTTGCATGCCACAAAAGCAGAAATCAGATTCCACTCAGAATTTGTACAAGAGAGATCTGATTAACTCCTAGTTCATAACTAGGGTGACTTTTTAAATAAAAAAGCCCCCTTGTCCTCTTGTCCTACAGGCACTATGGAGGTTCTGTAAGACAACCAGCCTCATTTGGAATTAGGTCTAAAAACGGGGTTTTTAATAACTGTGCTAGAGATCCCTCAGCACTTTAAGCACACAAGATTCAAGTTTGCCACCTAAAAACCCCAAATATTCTTTCTCTTTAAATTCTTCCCTTAGTTTCCACTGGAAGAGATATTTGCCCTCATTTCCTGCAACAAAGCTGTTGCTGTGCTTTATTAAAACAACTGTGCTACAACCCTGCTAACATCTGTGAAGGGTTACATTTACTAGTTGATTTGGTTTTTTGTTGAATGTGGTAAGAGACAGTAAAAGTGATTTAAAAGGGCCAGGTATTAAGCCTAAACAATATAGAGGTCAGTAAGGCGTAAAAGTATTAAAAATTGGTGTAATGTTAAGAAAGTCATTCCTATCTAACTTAGCTCCCATTTGCTAGGTATGTTTTCACCTTCATAATGCCCCAGACCTGACACTCACTAGCAGGGCAACTAGCAGGTTTGATTTCAATTTAAATAAGGTAAGAGTTGACTGTAACAGGAGAATACCCAATACAGGTTTTATATACCTGTACAATCTTTTATGTTTTTTAAAAGTACCTGCAGAGCCCTGAGCATTACTCAGCAACTACTTATTAAGAAATAAGTGAGCAAGCATCCAAACATGAAGCTTTTTTTTTGGGTTTTTTGCAGAACACAAAACATCCACCACAATGGCCTCATACCGTGTAAATACATCTTTTTCCCTTCCTTTAAGATGTAGAAATTTAGAATAATATTTATTATTTCTAGGAGAAAGGCAATAATTTCATGTGAAGTATTCCCAGCTTCCAGTGAACATGCTGAAATGGAGCAACACATTTCACTCATATACAAGTTTGCCCTCAAAAAAGGAAATTTGCCCAAAGTTGGAGAATCTGTACAATGGACAGTAACATTAATGGTAGTGGAAAATGCTCTCATCGTTAATAAATACAAAAACATGATAAATAAATAGGATAAATAATTTTAAACAATAAAATATTAAATAAGCATACGCAGAAAATGTAACTGCCAAAAGGCAAATCCAACACAATTTGGAAGTGGCTGTTCAGTGCTTCAGTTGGCATTTAATATACACTCAGGAATCATAAGCTACTGCTTCTGATTTTAGTTTTGTCATATTAGAGGAGCTCTTGATATTCATCTAGCTAGAAAAGCTGGTCTCTGTTAGCCCTCAGTTACTCTTCAGAATATCTAGAACTACTTTTCTTCATTGATCTTGCTGAAATGAAAATGATGACTCAGGGTTTTATCCAGTCATGTCTTGAAAATCTTCAAGACTGGAGATGGAACAACCTCTCTGGGCAACCTTTTTCACCTGACTGATCTCACTATGAAAGAGCTCTTTCTTTCATCCAGTCTGAATCTCTTGTTTCACACCATGCCCATGATCTCTTGTCCCACCACCACGAAGAGTCTGGATTCTCCTAAGTTTTGTAAGGTTGCTACCAGTAGCCAGGATGAACAAGACCACTTACCTCAGCCACTCCTCCCAGGGCAAGTGCTCCAGCCGCCGGATTCCTCTGTTGCAGTCTTTCCTGAACTGCAGCCTCCAGGACTGCATATAAACTCTAGGCAGATACTGAGCTGAGTTGTTAATCGCTTCCTTCACTTTTCCTGCCTCTGCTCCTGTGAGTATCATCCAGGATGCTGTTGTCCTTTGCTGCCAAGGCACACTGCTGGCTCACATGCAGCTTTAACCCCACTGTCCACCAGGAACCCCAGGTACTTTTCAGTGGAGCTGCTCCCCAGTCTGTAGGTCCCCAGCGCCAAACCCAGAACTGTTGTTGGCAGTTCTTTCCCAGGTGAAGGACTTTGCTTTTACCCTTGCTGAATTTCATAAACTTTCTGTTGGCCCATTCCTCCAGTTTGCTGAAGTTTCTCTGGATGGCAGCCCTGCTCTCAAGTGTATTGACTGGTGTTGCATCACCCTCTCTGCCCTCCCCCAGTTTGGTATCAACTTCAAACTTGACAAGAACACTTTTTATACTCTTTATAATCACCTATGTAAATAATGCTCCCCCTTTTCATCCTATTCTATGAAAAACATTATCCAAGCTATGAATTCCCTGACTAAGTAAAAATCTAGACTCCCAAGAAAAGTGACCATATCCCCTCCCATCTTCAATCAGTAGCTAAAACTTGTTTAATTTTCTACAGTGATGGGATTTTTATGCACTAACTAAAGCTTTCTATTCAGCTTAAACCAACTCTGAATATTACAACAAAAGAACTGAAGTTACATGCTTCCTCTTACTGGCCGCATTTCTGCCATTCATACTTACTATACAACACACCACCATTAATTGATGTCACAGTAGAGGAATTTTACTCCCCTGGAGTCGCATATTCTAGAGGGGTGAGCATTCAGGACAAATACCAAATTCAGTATCCAGTTACATGTTCATGGCAATAAAGACTGAAGAGAATAAGAAAAAACACAGCTATATTAATAATCATAGTGGTAGTCCAAATACAAAAATGTATCTCTGTAGTTCACACTCTCAACACTTCCCCACAATATGAAGTCAGAAGTGACAATGGACCCAGCCTTTCTTATTAGAGGGAACTTGGGCAGAAATAACAATGTGAGGTGCACTGAGAGCAATAATGCAAGAAACAGGGGTTGAAGGATTAAAAACAGTTTGAATTTAGACAACAAAGAAACATACAAAGACACCAATACAATAACTTCACTTTTTTTTTTTTTTTTAGTATTTCTTGAAGCATTATTCAGCGATCCACTGTGCACTATTTAATTCTTATTTCAGTATGAATAAAAGGATCTCATCAGGGTAGGTATTATGATGTAGAATTCAAAGCACTGTTGGCAGATATTGTCTATTCATCTCTGCCACCTTGTTTTGAATCCAGTCTTATTGATGGCAACTAAAAGCTTCTTAAACTTAAAAGTTTTACAAACTGTTTCCCTACTAGTGGAAAAAGAAGGTACTGAGAGTAGGGAAAGAATTTCCCATTCAATCCCCTTCTCTTCAACAAGGGGAGAAAAAGAGCTCAAAAGAGATTCTATACTTTGCTCATCTATTCTTGCACTCCCCTCTATCTTCTCTACAAAGAGTAGTTCCTACAGTGACTAAAAATCAGAAATTTCTTACAGGAGACACAAAAGAGAAGGAGCATGCAGGAATCCAGGGAGAAAGCTACATAAACTAAGGGAGACAGCACAAAGTATGAGACAGCACTAATGATGGAAAGATACTTTAAGAAATTAAGAGATGAGTGGATTGCAGCCATCATAATGGTTCAATAACAGCTCAAAACAGCTCAAAAGAGGCCATCTCTGTTGTAAGGAACACAGGAAAAGAAGGGAATAGGAAAAGAATATGATACTAGAATAGGCAAGCAGAAGCTGATGTGCGAAATACTAAGAAATCTAACACAATTTGAATTTGAGAAACAAGAACAGAGGGAAAAAGACGCAAAAAAATATTTTCCGTTTCAGCAAAACAGTTGATTTGCCTCAAACTTCTATCAAGAGGCATGAATCAGCCACAGCACTGATCACCTTATCAAGTGCCCTGCTACATTACCACCTAAAATCACCTAGAGGAAAAAAGACAGCACAGCAGAACCCACACTGCACTAAACAAAAACAAAACAAACAAAAAAGGCAACTCATGCTAAAAAAAAAAACCACACTAGCAAAACCCAAACTTTCAGAAAAGACTAAGAATGCTGAATATTCCTTTAAGGGCACCATCACTCTGAATGAATGCTTTGAGTCTTCTGGTATTGGTGTGCTCTATCTAGAATACTCAATAATATGACAAATGGATAGATATGTATTTGCATCCACTTTCACTCAGGCTAGTATGACAATGCTTTTAACATTATAAAGTTATATTTAGAAAACAGAGTCAGTAGTTTAACTGTATTTATTACAGATTCCTTTATGGCACAGTATTTCTTGAATGACTTCCAATCACAAAACTCTCATAGACATTTCATACCTAAAATGACTTCTAAAATGTTCAGTAAGTGTCCTCAGCCACAGAGAACTAGTCGAGGGAAAATGTGGTGAGTCTTGTTCTTTCTTTAAGGGAACCTGCAAAGTATTCCTCCTTCTGGACTTAAATCACATTAATTTACTGAGCATGATTTAGAGACATAGTAATATACTCATGGTTTAAAGGCAGAAATAAAGTAGCAAAATAAACTGACTTCCTTCAAATAGTCTAAAAAGCCAAAGCCCAAAATTTATGGAAGCAATCAAAGGAGGATAAATCAAGCTACAAAAAGTAGGCAAACTGGTAAGCAGGCAAGTACCCACGTTGCAACCTGAGTACAGGGGTCTAAATGACTCAGTCAGTCCCAATAGAGTAATTATTATCAATTACACAAAGAAACAGGTCAAGAAACCAAGTATTTTAACCCTATACAATGAGATTCATAAAAACAAATTAGGTGACTAAATTCCAATTACTTCAGCATGAGTTCTGTGCTTTAATTACTCCAAACAAATCTCCAGCTTCAGAAACCGTATTTCCCCCTTTGAAACAGCGAGTACATCTCATTGCTACTTCTTCAGACACATGAAGTGTTTGACTTCAGATATATAATTGGCACAATTTAAGTACTATTCTCCCGCACTTCTACTCCTAATGTTTGTAAAAATTACATGTTAAAAGTATTTCTAAAACCACAAACAATAGTAGAAGACAAAGGTTTTATGCACTCTAACGTTATTAGAAATTTGACGCAATATGCATTGCAGTGTATCATGATCCTTCACTAGTAGTTTGCACCCTGAGTTTACAAGTAATACTGTCACTTTGAAAGTTCTCCCAACATGAAAAAATGTGTTTGTTAACTCTATTTCCTAGAGACCTCAGATTTTTTTCAAGTGCTATATGTCCTTAACAGATTAGCACTGTGATTTCTACAACCAGAGGGTTGTAGAAAACATGAGAGTGAATATTCCAGCGTATATCCAAAACCTAAGCTACATCTGATGATTTTGTTCTAAATTTAAACAAATACCTCTATGAACTGTGTATTTATATGGTGTACTTCTGAAGAGAAGACAACAACTTGCTAGTCTTTTTTTTTTGCCTCTATTTGCCATAAATATTTTTTAAAAACCCAACAAGTGCTCAAATGCCTTTATGTAGGACTTCAAATTTAAAACTGAGTATCTGTTAACATAAAAATGGTGTTCAACTAAATATTTCAATATGAGTAACATAAAATCTGGTCATATCTCTTCACCTGCCAACTCAAGTATTTTATTAAAGAAGAAAATCAAGAGTTAAATTCATTATAAAAATACCAAAGGTTTGCTAAAGTCTTCAGATCTGGGGGATGAAATCAAGTTCATATTATTCAAAATGACTTTGAGTAAAGAAAAAGGGTGATTGCTATTTAACCACAGCATATCTACTTCAAACTGAGTAATGGCTTGAAGTTCTTTATGTTTATTATTGCCAAAACCTTCATCGTATTATCATATTTTTCCTCAGAAAGAAGGCTGAAAGCTACGAAATACCAGCAAAATGCTATCAATGGAAGAGATATCAGGGATTTTGCTGGGTAAATACAAACTATCATCTCCTTAAAATAATTACATGTGTCTAGCTCATAAGAGAAGGTTATATATGCACTGCTTGTCTGTATTGTAGCTATTGATGGAGTAACACTTTGGTTCATTGCTGTTTTCATAAGTGGCTGATATTTAAGAATAATGCATTTAAATTTCTTAATAATATAATAAAAATCTGTGTCTTTCAACAAGTTCCTGAGCATCTCCAGTTTCTGCTGTCAACATAAGCAAAATACATCCAGCAATGTGTTGCAATTTTAGTTACCCTATGTACCTAAACTTGGTAAAGTCATAGGAAATACATTCCCATGTAATGAATACTTATAAACAGCAACAAATACATGAAATAAAAAATACAAACAATATGAGCAATTGAAAGATTTAAATCTATTACCTTTATTTCTTCCTTTAAGAAATATGTATCTCCAACAAAAGATTAAGCTACCCCTTTTGAAATTAATCCTGCAGCCAGATATACTCCTTATAGCTATGTAATTTAAGAAACAATATTAAATCTTAACAGTAAATCACCTTCAATATTTTGCATGCCTTTGGGTATTGAATTTTACATCTGCAGTTAGGAAAAAAAGACAACCGTCTTGCTATTACTCAGCAGGATACAGATTCCTTTTTGTAAGTGGAATTCCAGACATTCTGTCTGTTTCCCATAAAAGTAGAAAATAGTTAAAGTAGATCAGTAAAAGTACATTTAAATAGTGTAGGTAGAAATCACATCCAGCCAAACAATACACCCACAGCAGAAAAGTTTTATAAAAAAAAACTCATGCATACGAACCACTGCTTAAGCTATTATATTATTTGCATATTAGAAGGCTGATATTTCTTGAGCAGTAACGGAATGAAACAAACTTTTTAAAATCAGTTCTACAAAATTACTAAATATAACAGACAACTACCCAAAAAGAAACAAAGGAACATCTATCCTGTTTTCACTGGCTCTTTTCACAGTCAGCCATTTGAAGGGGCTAGAGCTACCTTGCAGTGCCTCATCTGGTCATGCAAAACCTCTTTTCACATGATTAGAGTTATGCATCTAATTTATTATGTATACACCATGGGCACTTTCCTATTGTGAAAGCAAACTGCCACATTACTATGTTAAAAGCAGTAACTAGATATGCAAAGAGTAATTTGCATGAGAAAATGACTCTCCACACAGCCTATGTGCACGATGCACAATTTAGTGATACAACAGTGTTTTGAAAAATTAGCCCTGGTTTCTACTGCCTGACTTGGCAAGACAGTAGCTAAGGAAACATACACATCTAAATACACAAGTATATGTAAAAAGATCATCTAAGGGTAATTCAAAAATCACACAAAAGTCAAATTTCACAGATAGGACCATTCATAATATTTCTGTCCAGCTTTTAGTCTAACAGGAGCAAGTTCATAATATTTATTGTCATAAAGAAAATGTTAAAGGTTGTTCCACTTACTATATGCAACCAGAAAACTGCACTTTTTTTCTAGAAGTATGCATTTTTGCTATGTTAAGAAATCTCTGAAATGGTCTAAATAGTTAAATTATTTTTAAAAACATCGCCTAGGCATAGGCAACAATTAGTTACATTATTTTTCTGCCACTTTCATAATTTCCAGTAATGAAAATTACAGGCCTCATTGTAAATACACAGAGGACAAATTTAAATTATAAATTTTTCTTTTAATTCATATTACAAGCATGAACCTGCAAGATCTGACTGTATGATAGCAATTTAAGTAGTGAAGACAGATTGACAAACTCTGAAAGTACTTGTACAACCTTAAACATGTGTCCCTAGTTACAGCAAAGCCACTCATTTTATCCCTTCATGTAAATGCAAGTATATAATCAAAACATTTATGAAACTTCACCTGTACCAAAGAAGCATCTAAATACACAAATACTGACCACATATTTTAAATAGAGCTATTATGTTCATTCTGGAGAAGGAAAACAATTGAAAACACAAGTGAGGCAACAGTTGGATCTAGAAATATATGTCTTTCATATACAATATGAAAGAGAACGCCATAGCGCTTCTCTGAAGTAAGACACTTTGAAATCCAATATGAATTCTTAACACGTAAGCACCTTCACTGTTTAGTCTACTTGTCACACTAACAAAACCCCACTTATAGCAAGGTTTCCCATTTTATTAAAGACTGTTGTGCAGGTATATGTCAATAAAACATAGTCATAATTAAAGGATGCCAAAAGCTAGAGATGAACTACTGACATTTCAGACACCCTGAACCAAACTATTATCCTACTTTTATAAACAGTAATGCAAGAGTAGTACATTTGTTACCTGTATATATAGTTCCTCTTCCACAGAAAATAAGCATACTTTATTTTTTTTATGAATGGCCCTGAAAAATCTGATAGAATGAAAAAATAATTGTGATAACTCCAAGAAGAAAAATATTCCTAATATTATCTATAGAGTAGTAGCTTTAACAGTTCTGTGACTGATATTCCTTTTTTCCAACAAACACAGTAACCTAAGTTTTAACTCTGAGAAAATAAAAAGATCCAACAGGTGCCCTACTGAGCTGAAGATATATAATTTGCTGTGTTCTGTATTGTACTGCTGTTTCAGCAAAAATATTACATTTTGAGAGGCCAGTTCTTTTTTCTTTCTGCTTTTCACAACTGATGTATTACTAATGTTCAAACATTAAATATATCTTTTTACTTATCACAGTATTTTATTTTGCTGATGACTTTACTATTTAAGAAAAGTCATTCAGAATCAAAGAGCAACAAAGTTGGTGAAGGATCTGGAGCACAAATTCTATGAGGAGCAGCTGAGGGAGCTGGACTTGTTTAGCCTGGAGAAAAGGAGGCTCGGGGGACTTCACTCCTGTGCACAGCTACCTGAAAAGAGGTTGCAGGCAGGTGGGGGTTGGTCTCTTCTCCCAAGTAACAAGTGATAGAACAGAGGAAACAGCTTCAGGTTGCACCAGGGGAGGTTCAGATTTGGGATTCCTCCACTGGAAGGGTGGTCAGGCATGGGAATGTGCTACCTAGGGAAGTGGCTGAGTCACCATCCCCAGAAGTATTTAAAAGTTGTGTAGATGTGGCACTCAGAGAACATAGTTTAATGGTGGACTCAGCATTGCCAGCTTAGTGGTTGGACTCAATGATACGAAAGGTCTTTTCCAACCTAAATTATCCTATGCAAACCTTCTTAGTCAAAACTACACTTTACATGGAAGAAAAAATCTTTTTCTTTGTTTTTATTTTTAATTTATTTACATTTCTTTCAGAATTATGTATTCAATACTTCCTAGGTTGAGTGAAATATTTGTGATGCTTATAGATAAATGTTTTGAACAACTTGTACACTAGCAGCTCACTAAAGAAGTCAAAGGTACAAGGCCAATATTTCTATTATTGCTAGTTTTCTATTCCAGAATTCATCAGTTAAGGCTACTGTCCTCAAACACAAAATTTCCACAGAGGAAGAAGATAAATATTTTAAAGAAAATTAATTTGGTTTGGAATATTCTTTCTCAAATATGTATTCCACTCTGTCACAACGAAAAAACATAACAAACAATAAGGCTCTTGATTCTCCAGCTTGAACATTTATGATAAACTCTGTTCCAAAGCCCATAAATATTATAGCTCATTAAACAGCTGGCTAATTTACTTGTAAAGATTATTATGCACATACGTTTATATCTAAATAAAATTTTCAAAGTCCAGTAATTCTGAATGACTAATTTATGAAGTTGCAAGAAAGCATAAGCAACAGAGTATCAGGCTACTCTCCCTCCAAAGAGACAGTCAAGATGATACTGTTTTAATATCTATGCCACAGGTAATATATTCCATTTGATTTATTCAAGATTTAGACAGGAAATAAATGCTGAAGGAAATTACCACATAAATGACATTCCTTGAAACTAGAATGGGCTTGAGAACAAGAGTTGTTATTTTATCCAAGCAATAATACTCATCCTGTACTCAAAATATAGAATAACAGTATTCTGTTCAAAGAGAAAGGATGGATCTCTACTTTCTAGTTCTGGAGAAGGTAAATTGGTAAAATCAGTCTAACAGAATTTTCAATGTTATTAAAGGCAGTAATGAGCATAGATTTATGACTAACTTTTAGCTTAGAACTTTAAACTGACTTAGACTTTAGCAGGCCCCCTAAACATTTCAACTAAAAACTTGGAAACTACACAAGTGGGGTTTTTTAATATGTTTTATGCAACCTGATACCCAAGCACAAACAGCGTTCACAGACAGCACATGAATGCACATGCAGGACAAAGGCTACATTCAATTGAACAAAATCCACTTTCTTGCATTGTAAACTTGTTTACATAATATGAAGATTTTCTATAGTGACCAGTCTCATAATGATTTAAGCACTAATATGCATCTTATCTGAAAGAGATGCAGTGTTTTAATAGAATATGAATTAGCAGATTATTAAGGGGGGGAATCTTAATTACTTAAGGAAAAAATTAATATATGGACTTAAAAATTATCTTATGCAAGTAATCTCCCTCTCTGAACTTACCTGACACGTCCCTAACTGCATCCATAATTAAAACCTTCAGAGCAGAGCAATCTGCAAAAGCCAGTTTGCTTTCTGTGTGTAAGCATTCTGTGAAGGATCTGGCAGTACACAGAACTTTGGGCAGAGTTCTCCTTTCTTAACAAAAAGAAATTCAAAAGGCTAAGAGAACACCACTTTCAAAATGATTATGTCATCACTAAGAGAAATCAAGCTCATTCTTGTTTTAATTGTTGTTTAATTATTTGCAGACTGCATTCTTTGGTGCCAGTGTAATACTTATTAGTCCACCAAGTTGAAATATGCATGTTAACTACCTGCAAACACTGTACACTAGATAGCTACGCAACAATGATTCAAAGAACAGTCCTGCAGTTTCTGTTCAATCAAGTGTAGTTTTACAATTTTTTTTCTCATTTTTTCTTACAATGACAAGTATCCACAAATTGAATACTTTGCTTCAGAGGAGAAACTAACTACAACTTTCAGCTGTGGCTGCTATGTAGATGAAGCAAACTCATTGCAGAGGGCATTCATTCCACAAAATTGTATTAATGATTAATTAGACAGCACTTTAAATGTTGTACTATAGAGAATGTTTAGCTAGTTCAAGCCAGACATTGTTAAAACCACTAAAATAAAAATTTAGCTTGCTATACCATAAAACCCTCAAGAGTGTGATTTTTCAGTCTTGCATATTATATTGTTCTATATTGCTTGGTTTGCTTTTACACTCTTTTAAGACTTCCACTAAACGAATTCGCAGTTTTGTTGTATTAAAGAGCTCAAAGTCATTCCCATCTTTACTTCATAGAGTTTATTTCCTTTTGTCTAAATCACATTTGGACACATTTAGAAGAAGAGTGTAGGCTTTTTTTAAGTCAATTTTTCTTTTTTAGTGAAAAAGCGATTACCTAGTAAGGCCTAACGAATTAACACAACTTGACTGTCCTCTCTAGCTTTCATCATGCATGAGATTCTGATATCCTGTACCAAAACTGCACATCAACACCACTTAATTTAATCTAACCTTACAGTTTATATAGTTAGTGAATTTGGACATCACCTGGCAGTTTATAGTTACAAATACATTCTTATTAGGTAAATCACAGAAATTGTTTTAAATTGAGGTTAAGAACAAATTGAATTAGAAAGTGCTTGCTGCATGCTGTGTTCTAGAAACAAAATGAGGGGAAATTATAAATCAGGATTAAAATTGCACCTTAAAATCTCTTGTCCTCACAGTGAATTTTGTCTTCTGTTATTTGCCTGCTCAATGGAATTTTTAAAAGTACACAATATTACTCCACATTCAAAACTGACTAAAATAAGAGGAACAGCTGAGATACACCATTGCCCTGCTAATATAGTTATTCCATCCACACACTGTGAAATGCAAAGAAAAGCTCTACAAACAATAATAAACAAAATACAAACAGAAAGCCTGCAAGACAGGAGAGAAGAAAAAGCAACAGCTAAAGCTGTCAAGAGACCTTTCCAAATACATAATCCAGTCTCTGGAGTTACTATAATAAGTCCTACCAATGCCTTAGACCCACATCAAACAAATATTTTCCTTGTATTTAAAAATATTTTTGGTAATGGAAGGACAAGTAAAGTTGTGAATTAGTAACTTTAAGAGTGAAGGATGGAAGTGGAATTCAATTTTTCCACAACCAATATTAACTTTGGCAATACTTAAACACAATTTTTCCCCATAAAATATTACTTACCGTGGGTTTTGGATGAATTTTCATTTTGGTTTTTTTGGGTTTTTTTTACCTCCATGGGATTACGGTGAGGTCAACTGTGAAAGTACAAGTAAGATTTGGCCTAATCATTTTCTACCTGGCAAAAATCCAGATAATAAGTCAAGTAGTATAATATAATTAGTAGCTTGGAGTTGTTTTGTTGTATGTAGTTGGTTGTGAAGCAAGTTCAACCATTTATGAAACTTTAACTGTAACACATCTTTACTGATTTACCAAGGTCTTCCCTTCCCATATTCTTAGCACCAGTTATTGGTTTTATCCACTGATTCCTGTGTTCTCAGGTGATTTCTGTCAAGCACAGAAAGTATTTTCATGAGGGTCTTACCAAGCCAGACATTCCAAGCATGGCTGCTAAACTAAGCATTTACTGAAAGGTACCAGTCTCAAAAGCAAGTCATAACTTCAGCATTAAACTTTAAAATTACTCTGCTCAAGCAGAACTCTATGGCCAGTCATACTACTCTGTGAATTCTCTAAAGTTTCTGTGGGATTACAGCATGTCTTAATAGCTTTAATCTCTCAGAAAATGCAAACAACAGAAGGGCCCTAATGAAGGTAATTATAATAGTAAGAATTAATAACAGTGCATAGAGTAGATAAACATACAGAAAGTAATAATTTAAATGGTTTATCAAATATTCTCTTCAGAAAGGGCTTACAAAAATGAGACAAAAATAGGATTCTCCAAAACAGAAAAAGTCATTTAATGTCACATACCATCTGCCTGGTAGATTGGAAGAGCTTCTTCTTCTACCGTATCAAAATGTATTCAATATGCTCACAGAAAGATTACCCTAGTATTAATTCAAATATTTTGTAATCCAAAGTCAAGCTATTCAAATAAAAGCTCATTTTTATGTAGCACCTTTATTTCTAAAGGCCATGGAAATGTTGCATGAAACTAACTGAACTGTCCGTTAGAAAATAAGTCAGTCAACTGTTAGGCAATGTTTATTGACGGACAGGGGAAAAGGGGAAAAGGATCCCAACCAAACAATATACCGGGGCAGAAAAACATATACTCACATCAAAGAGGAGTTTAAGTAGAAATAATAAAATTGGCTGCACTGGAATTGGCTATGACATTAGTGTTTATTTCTACAATACTTAAATATAATTCTGATATTTCAGTTCTGTTTCACTGTTTAAACTGCCAGTTTCATGTCAAGAATGTTAAAAGAAATCCAACAGCTCTACCTGAAGAAAATCACCAAAACAGCGAAAACAATTTTTACTCCAAAAGTACATGAAAATTGAGAACATAGGAACACTAATTTTATCATCTTTTGAATATAATGATATTTTTAATAAATGTAATAAAGTATCTTGTACATTATCCCTGAGGTGAAATCTAAGCACAAGAACCAAACACCTAATTTTACTTTCCATCTTATTAAAAGATCAGAAGGTATCTCTTATGCAGCAGTTTTGTGGATTCACATTTTAACTCGAGATAAAATAGTCTAGTAAAGGAAACGACAATTAACTGTAGCCTAACACTGATAGCACAAGTTTCCACTCCTGTTCTTTCCATGACACTGAATTTAAAAGAAGAATTTAAATCAAAAGATTGCAGTTACATCATCAGCCTTGTCACTTGCTCACCAAAACCCTGGCCATGTTTTTTGTGTCCACTACACCATTCATAACATGTCCAGTTCTCTAAAATGCTTTGACTTCTGTAATGCAACAGCAGAAAGAAAAAAAATAAATTATGTAATACACTGTTTTTTTGAGGCCTTTATTTTCAAACACAATTTTTCTGATTTTAAAAAGCATCAGTTGCTCACATAATTTTTTTTTTTTTTTCCCCCCACTCTTGACACATCCAGTTATTTAGCACATGGACAAAACTGTCTGGTTTATCTATCATCTGAGAAATTTGCATTTGGACTCTTGATTTAACAATTTCCAAGGCTTCCAAAATTAGCAGAATTGTATTAGGAAAAAAAAACGCACACTAAACAAAATAAAACAAAACTGCTAATTTCGGCTCACTTTCCTAGACTTTCCATAGTAGCTTAATCCCATAAAATCCAAAGTAAAGCCTGTTAGATATAAAAGAAAAGTGCAAAGCTCCCCAATTAAGGACTAGTTACAACTCATTAAAGTAAGGACACATATAATTTGAAGCATTAGAATGTATGCTGAAATATAATTAGTGGCTATGAATCAAACCTGGATAGATTAAACTAATTCCTGGAATGCTATTATGGAGAGTACCTTGTGGAAAAAGAATGATCCTTCTGTTTGCACAGCAAATAAACGGCTTCAATTTACTTTTAAAATTGACCCAAATTGAAATAAAGGCCCAGCATCGCAAAACGTGGCCTTCTAAATATAATCAGCCTGAATTATGCCTGTTTCACACCGTGGTTCTTGCAACCTGGTTACAGGCAGCAGGGATAAGGCTGCACTCAGCTTATTTCACTGCTTAATTTATATGGTAATTACCACACCACTGCCAGAATGGAGAGCATCTGCCAAAACTGAAGCCCCCAGAATAATAAAACTGACATGTGCTGGGATGTTGTTGAAGTGCTGACTAAGAAACTTCTTTTATCTCCTCTTGAAGCTATAAAATGGTATTCGTGTTATTACTAGCAGGGAATTTTAACAGCCTTGCACTGACAGCAATTATGTAACACATGCACAAAACAATAGAGTTTCACATCACTTAATAAATCCTTGAGCTCTCTTAGCTCCAGATCTCTCGCTGGCTGGATTTTATGGTCTGGTAGTTCCATCCGACCTTCAGAACACTGAAGTATACAAACCACAAAAGCACTAGAAAATTATTAAAAACAACTGGCTTTTCTCCCTGTTACATCTATTTAATGAAGAGGGCATGATGTATAATGATGGAGGTTAATTAAAAGATTTGTCTACTCACTTTTCTCTGTAGCTAAATGCTGTTGTGAATCTCTGGTATTCAAACAAGCAAAATACAGATATTATTTTTCTTACTAAGATCATCTTCTTATTAAGCATTAAAAAATAAAAAAAAGGCAATTCCTATAGCATGTAACAATAAAACAAATTTAATCTAATCTATCTTCCACTAATTTTTATGAAAAAAACATGTCATTAACATAAGGCATTTAAAATTGCACCTGATTTTACTAATAACATTATCAACTCAGTTTCCAACCCTATGCTTTATTTTTTTAGCTTTCATATATTGCACCTGAAATTCCCAGCTTCAATACCAAAACATCATAAATGAACTAAAGCCATTGTATTATAAAAGTTTTAAAAGAAAATTGTCAGATAAGGAAGAACAGGTAATTCAAAAATAAAGAATACCAAAAAAAGTTTAAAAAAAAAACATTTTTGTATGAGAACTTATAGCAAAGGATTAGTTTACACAGTGTAACTTCTCCCTCCTCCAATAAAAAATTATTTCATAGGTGGATCCATTCAAAAGGGAGAAACAGTGTTTCACCTTGAGAAACTAGACAGTCATTGAAAGTCACTTGGTAATGAGACAGAGACTGAAACATTCATACAATAATTTCAAACACTGATAATTCAGTTTTCATACTATTCACCACTGCAAAGGTACGTGTTTGCATATGACTGTTGGCATTATCTATCTCCACACTTTATTTCTATACTTCTGACCTATTTACAGTTACACTCTAAGGGGATCATTCACAGTCTGATTAATGTATGCATAATGACTATTTCTAATCTTTCTCCACAAAGAAGTCCATACATTCTGCACAGTACTTACTCTTGTCACTTCTTGAATTCACATAATTCAAGGTAAGTTTAAAACCTAAATTTATTATTATTGTTATGTAAGTTCAAGTTACAGATATGCCTTTCTGAGACGAACATCATCACACCATACTTGAAGTTTCTCTTATAAACATCAGTCACAATGCTTTCCTTTGCATACAACACCAAAAAGGTCACTGTTCTTTCACTGTTTTTTCACACTAAAAATTCTTAGCTGGTTATTGCTATCACTTTGAAGTCACTTATCTCATTACTGCTTTCTAGCTTTGCCACTAAAAATACTAGTAATAAAAATATCTGTTGGTATTTACACTGGATTTTATTTCCCCAATCAATTATCTTAAATGAAAATTAAGTACAAGATACTGCATACAGGTGACAATTCTAACCATAAACAACTCTAAACACTTTTCCAATTACACAGGTATACCTGCTAACTACACAATAAATCCAAAAACTTTTACAGTGTGTTATATTTATATGCAGTGAAACTGAGAAACTAATACATGTTGCTTCAACAAAAAAGGTCAAGTGCTGTAGGCTGTTCCTCACAAACCAGGAGCTTCCAGAACACTCTTAATAAGCTTCTATTACACTTAAGCCAGTAACAGAGGACAGGCACAAAATGTTCTTCTGCAGAATGAAGACTCCCTGCTGAGAGACACCACTCTTCCTTGATATTTCTTTGAAGGAAGGCTTTGATATACAGAAAGAAAAGCAGCAAGGAAGAAAAAAGGTCTGCGACAACCACATGTTCATGTTTGTAGAAGCAATTACCCTGTTTTAATATTTTTTTCCCACTAACATCCCAGAAAGTGAAACTATTCAGAACATTTAGAGTAAAATACTCTTCTTAGCAACAAATACTGTTTCATGTTCAAGACACACACATATATATACACACACACCCTCCACAGCATAATTACATTTGCATTAAGGCACAAGAGAAGACAAATACAATCAAAAGAAAAATATATACCCTTTAAACAAAGACCATCAATAGTCTAGGCAGGAAAGACTACATATGAACAAAGACTAGGATGGGGATGGGGAGTTCCCTGCATGTCAGAAAATTAAGACAACCACATAAGAAATATCAAGGTGTTCCAAAAAAAAGGGAAGTGACAGAGGGCACACAAAGGGAGATTATTAGTATGGAGGTGTGTTTAATTTTAACTAATTTTTGCATTTGGAAAAAATAACTAACTACACTATTATAAAGGAGAGGAAGGAAAAAGAGCCTGTGAAGATATAGTGCAAGTACTCTTGACTGAATAATTTAGAAATGTGGAACTCCTATGGAAGGAATTCTGATGAATCTATTCACTCATAAGCATAACTGGCAGAAAGAAAAGTAAAAATTGATCATATTAAGAAGCAGAGGAAAACATTTCTTACAAAGCCCAGTCAGTATCTTCTGTCTTCCAATGTCAACTTATTATAATGGGCTTCTTTTTTTTTTTTGGTACTACTCAAATAGTCGAAACTAAAGGTAACACATCATTTAGTAAATGTGTCTCCATAAATACGTAGTCTAGAACATATAAAGAATGGTCACTATCATGCAGTATTATGTACCAATGTATATTTCTCATTATTTGTAAGCAGAACAGTGCCAAAATCAAGAAATAATGAGGGGAATCACACAGAATATTCTGAGTTGGAAGGGACTCACAAGGATCATCAAGTCCAGCTCTTAGGTGAACTGCCCATACGGGGATCAAACCCACACAACCTTTCTGTTATTAGCACTGTGCTTTAACAGGAAATCAAACCCAAAACTAAACCAGACAACACAAAAAATAGCCAAACAGAATATCCTACAATCATGCTTCTTTAAGAATTGGAGGTTTTATCACAAAGTCCGTTGCTGGGCCTCTTACATACACTTACAAAAGCACATGCCCAGAAAAGTGATTTCTAAGTCTCAACCTGCTTTCCCTTTTTATGAGAAGAGATCTTGATGGCAAGGACATAAGCAAGTCTGAATAAAAACTCTTTTCACCACAGCCCTGAAACAAAGTACTAGGAAAAAAAATTTATTGTGTTAGAAACCATTAATCTGGATAAATGATGAAACTGTCATCTACAAGAGGAAGTTCCTAGTCCCCACACAACAATCTGTTCATACATTTTGCATGAGAGAATCCAAGCCTGTATAAGCAATGCTTAGAATGTTATCTTCTTTTCTTTCAAAGAAGCATTCTGCCCATCACCAGGCTAGAAAAATATTGTCCTTCTAATTTATGCTGATTTGGCCCTGAATACTTTGTTCCTGGATGAATCTCTTAATTCACCATTGGAAAGATGATGTCCTTCCTTCTCTAAATCTTAGATAAATAATTATGTAGGAGCTAGGTCACTCTCTTGCCTGAAGCAAAACAGAGATCAAGCTACTGAGGTGAAATTGTTGAGGTTGAAGAAAGTGAAGGACTACTCTAAGACAGATGTTAACTTTTCAGGTCATGTTTCTGACAGAAAATATGCATAATCTTGATCATGCATGGTAACATGCTTTGTACCTGTGGTTGCTTGGGTGTATTGTCATGCTCTGAGCATGTGTAGCAAACAGATGCCATAGACAAAGGAATACTCAGTCCAGGAATCAAAAAACAGACTCAGACATGAGACAGGCCACGAGGTGCCCAACTCTGCCAAACTGGCAACCAGTACAAATAGCAGATTGTTAGGTACCTACATAATTTTTTAATCAGTTCATATGCTCTTATCTCTTCAGATTCCTAACAATAGGCAATATTTAAGTGAAAATTTTCTGGAAAAGGGACATCCCAGCCTCCTAAGTATTTTTTGATACTGGCCTATCTGCACTGTGCAGCATAATTGAAAAATATCCTGTATAACTAGACTATTTAGATCAATGAGAAAAAGCTTTCAAAGCTTTTCTCCAACCAACTTTGTTTGACTCTATAAACAGGATTACACTGTTTCTGAAAGTAATATTATTGCATCCATGCTAGAAGTACTGCTGTTGTCACCTCAGGACACTGTTTTCAGAAGCCAAAATTCCAAAAGAAATACTTCAAGCTTTCAACTAAGCTCTGCCATAAAACTCTGATTATCAGATTTATCACAATATGCCACCAATTTTTGTCAAAGCATTAACTGCAATATCCATCTTCTCTAAAATTTAACAGAATTTTTATATTCTTAGGAATCATACTGAAAATAATTTTTGTTTACTACTATTGCCTTTCACAGGTGAAAACACATAAACTATTATACAGCTTAAACTTAAATAAATGAGATGCCAACAACAAAATTACAAATATTTATTATATACATCATATTCTGCTAGAACATTTAGGAGGGTTTTGGCCTAGGAGCCCCATGTGGCTGTCAAACAGTTTGATGTGGTTTTCAAGACTATCTCTACACTGTGCATCTGATATGTACTTTACATCTTCCACTTTTTGAGATGCTGTATGATTACACTTTTATCCTGGTCTAGTAAGTTAAAGTGTCTCAAGAAAAGATTAAAGCTCTACTACACAGTTCGCACATGCAGACATACAGACACACATGGGTATAAGACAGATTTCCAGCCAATATTTTTTATGTTGACATTTATCACAAACTCAAAATTACATAACCATCAACCCTAAGATGGAGAGATGCACTTACATGCTACTTAACAAAAATTTAAGATGCTAATACCCACAAAGGATAAACTACACCTAAGTGCATGTTGCAGAAGGTTTCCTCCGCAGCAGCACTATCGTTTTTCATTTATTATTTTGAATGGGATAGCCTATGGCAAAGCAGAAATAGCCTTCCCCAACAACATTTTCAGAGAAACAGAGGCTTTCTCCTGACTATTTCTCTTAGAGCACAGGCTGCAAGCAGGCCAACAAAAACAATGCTTCTTTCCTACAGAGATTAAAGAACAGTGCTAACTGGCAGCAAGGAATGAGGAACTCCTGCGTTTGCCAGCAGAGATGTGTAACAGCAAGTAAACACTTTCTCCTTGCCTCAGAAGAACATGCACACTTCAATGGTGAAAATTTTATGCCATCGACACCTTCACTAACCAGAGAAATTGTTAAGCATTACTTTGATATCACTGTAGTTACTGCATTGAACTGTGATGCTACATTTTGTATAAATGCTGGAAGAAAAAGGAGCAATGAAAATCCCAAACAAACCTGTAAGTACATCCATAGAGAAGCTATATGTACATTGATAGTCAAGGACCTGGAAAACACTGAAACTCCACTGATCGACATGCTTGAATGTCTCAAACGAGTAGGCTTCCCATGAGGGAAGCAGAGCAATATGAAACTGTTTAAAAATATAACCACTGGATAAAGGACACTGTCCTGCTTTGAAGCCATGTATTTATCTCAACCATGAACTAAAGATGACAGTTTTGAAGGGGAGTTAAAAAAGAATGAAAAAGAGACTTGCAAGTGAATACATGGAACCTTGTTTAGACATGATGAAGGAGGTCAGGGGACAGATAAATAACATAGTAACAAAAATAATAGGCAAATACAAGAATACTGTTATATTTGTTGAGGTCAGAGAGGACAGCAAGTGCAACAAAGACATACAGAACAAAGCTTCATACAGAAGAGCATAGAAGCTCATCAGTTTTCATGAACTCTTTCATCATCTAAGAAAAAGCACATTTCCAATAATTATGTTTGTTGCTGTTGAATGCCATTTATAAATACAGAATATTAAGAAAATAGTGCAGTTACAGTCAAATTTAAGTCATGTTAGACACAAAATGGGAGGAGATTGAACAATGGCTCTGAGTAGTGCTACATGAATTTAGAGATGTGTGGGTAGCCAAAGATGCTTTGTTTGTTATTTTAAGATGGCAAACACCATAATATAGCAGAGTTATTGTCTAAACTGGAAATTATATTTTGGGAGAAGGATCAGTACATTGAATTGACAGAAAATTTGATCATTCCTACCTAGAAAATCATTATGTTTAAAGCAGGTCTCATTGCAGGTATCAAATTTCTTTAATGATTTCTCATATACAGTATTAACCCATAATTAACCCTTATGATGAAACTGGCAATGTTGCTTATCACCATCATATGGATGCAGTTCATTTAATTTAACAGCCTCCAGCATCTATGTAAATATTATCTTAATAATTTTCCATATAAACTAGAAGCACCACTAGGACTTTAACTGATCAGTATTTTAATATAAGTTAGTCTTTAACATTTATACAAAAATTATTGAACTATATCAAGTCTTGATGCAACTGGTAGGTTTTAAATGATTTATTATAAATATTTTTAGCAGCCAGTTCATTCTTATCCACAGTACTGTGAAAAATGATCAATATATAGGAAATTTACTTCAATCATATGGGTGAAATATTTACATTTTGTCAATCTGTTGTTAATCTTATTGCTCTCTTCATGTGTGTAGTAGCTGTTAAAAAAAGAAAATAAGATTTTCATACTGATCTTTCCTCCCAGATGGAAATTCTACCACATTTGATTCTAAAACAACTTTGTACAATCCCACAATGAGAATGAATTTTTGTAAAACTTCAATAAACAAGATCTGTTTGAAGCTTGGTAAGTAAATTTAGCACCTAGTAGATACTTTTTGAAGGAATAAGGTAGAAAGTGTCATATCTCAACTTTATTTAGATAAGTTGTCCTTTTTCCCTTTATTTGGTGCAACAAAATACGTGTTATGAAAATGCTTTATTAAACAAGTTATATGGATAAGCACTGGCTTATTTAGAAATCAGACAACCACATGATACTATGTGGATTAAAATAAAGATACTTGCTACTTATATGCTACTGCAAAGCATACTGGAAGAACTGAGAAGGACTACCAATGCACAGAGTAGTTAAAAAACAGCTATGTTCCTGAGTTCAAAAGTATCAGCTGCTAATCTCTGCTGACACTATGATACAAAACCATATTACAGTAATGTCTACTTCACAAATTACTCTCCAAATACATGGTAGGACTTTATCTTGCCCTCTTCCTCCCTTTAAAGAGCAAGAAAGGGATTATGGAACAAGTTATTCTCCTTTTCTGGAAGTTGCCTAATACAGACTCAGGATTGGGTACACTGAATTCAATCAGTTTCAGGGAAAAAGCTGGAATAAAATTAGGTATAACAACAAACCTCCTCATCACCCTGATGCAGGGTAAAAACTGAAATGGTTTGTGAGATTTTCTCCAGGACCAAACAGTAATTAATTTTATCCTGAGTTTTCCTCACAGATATACATTATTGTGCATCAAGAAGATAAGAATCATGCCTTTTGGAGTAAGCTCCTGCAGGAAATCAAAACTCTTGACAGCAACATTACATTTACTATTCTTGTTCTGCATCATCCACATCAATTGCCCACCTTCCTGCAAATTTCAGCTATTCATGTAACAGAATATGTATTTTACTAATATTATTTTATATTTTAAAGACCCTTAATAATTAGCAACCACATAATGTATTCAGCCCCTAGACTGCATGAACTTGTGAAAAAATAGTTCCTAGACTACAGACATCTGATGATAAATTTAAATTTAAGACTAGGCAAACTAGATTTAGCTTTTGTTTTAGAAGTACTTACTACAAGTAAGAGCACAGCTTGTTTTTTAAAGTATGTATCAGTATCTTGGTCACACTGAGAGGTACCACCATTTACACATATGTGCATATATATATATATATATATATATATATTCAATATGCATTTGAAATATTTTTATTTATATAAATTTAATTTATGTATTTAAACCAAACCCCCAAAACAGACATCTGTAGGCAGATTTTTGGCAGGAAATAATCAGCTTCCAGTGTAACACATTGGAAATAAACACACCTATAGCCAGCAAAGGTGAAGCTATCTTACTTAATAGGTTGCTTTGATGTGTAGTTAAACCTATTGTCTGCCATGAAGAAACTCCACACATCATCAAACATGCCACTGACTAGACGAAGCCACAATGGAAAAAATAACTACATTTATTAGTCTTTCTATATAAAATTCTTTTCATTAATGCTCAGCAACACGCATTTGGCAGTCGCATTTCCGCCCCCCCCCACCCCCCACCCCCTACCCCGAAGCAGCAGTTAACAATGCAATTCACAAAACAAAGATAAGCTCAATGGTTTCCAGGAAACTGAAAGATGAAAGAATGCAGAGAGAGTCAGACATGATTTCAAATGAAGAACAAGTGAACTAAGGTCAAACTAAAACCTAAAAGAAATTCAGAAAGGGCCCAGAAACCAGATACATTTCAATTGGATTGAAATTTCACAATGCATTTCAACAATGCATACAATACATTCTTTGGTATATTAATTCACTGGGGACAATTTTTTTTCAAAATAAAGGAGGAACTAAGATTCCAAAGCCCTTAGTTTCCCTAATCAAGCAGAATACTTAGCGGATTTGCTGGGTTTATATCGAATGTAAAGGAGGTTAAAGTTTTATCTTCCAGCTTTGTTTTGTGAGTTCACCTGCAGACCTAGGTGAAACCATGAAGTCTTACAGCATACACAAGGTAAACTGTAGTGGAAGAATCCATAAATGTTGTAATTTCAGAGGCCAGCACCTACCAAATAGCCTCCTCCAGAAATATGATGAATGTATTCCTCACCCTTGAAGAGAAGATCAGAGTAAAACTACCATTATATGGATAAATTTGAATAATACATTTTGCAGTAGTGAAGAAACACAGAATTCTTCCATACACACAAAAAAAAATGCTAATAAAGTTACCTTTACACCTAATGCAAGTTACTCCCTAGCACACAGAACCAAATTGTTTCATTAAACTGTCCCAAATTACCACACAGGAAGCAAAAACAAAACCAAAACATATTTCGTTTGAGGGATTTTTTAAAGTACATGTTAACATAAGTTCTCTCTCGGACATTAGATTTGTAAAATACTGTATTTTGCAACTATCAAGCCCAGTAAAACCATGCATTCAGAAGTAAAATTCCTAACTGCTGACAAATCACTTTCTCTACTCAGAGTAGAGAATTTATTTATCATTTTACACAGTGAATTACAGTGGTTTAGGAAAGAGTAAAGGAGAAATTGAAATGCAGTGTGAATTTTAAAAACATGGACTTTACACAGACAATTTTAAAGAAAGCTAGAAGAATAACAATGTTAAAAGCTGCACACCTGGACTCTTGCCAATAGCGAGAGGCAATCTCTCAGAATCTGTATTTTATAGCAGGAATGACAACTTTTTTACCAGTCAAAATATCCCCTAGAACCATGCCTAGACATTCCTCCTCTGACACAGTGAAGAGTGCCACCTGTTGAATGAAAAGTAGTACTTCCAGAAATCACTAAATTATTCTGGAAACATGCCATCCATGTATTCCCTTCCTCAACCCAAGCACTCAGTTTAGCTTTTCATCATGCAGTTTCCTGGCGAAGAGCAGTTTTGCCAAAACATAACTTTTGTGTAGAAACAAGGTGTCCCATCAACACTGTATAAGTTATCTGATTTAAGAAAAAAATTATTCAGTTATGTATGTTGCATTAAAAAAAAAAAAGCAGTCTTTTTTTAGCCTGTTCTTTATTCACACAAAAAAAGTGTGCATTTTTTTATATATTTTACTGTACTGTATTAGAAGGAAAAACCTACATTCTTTCAGACTTGAACACTTTATTTGCACTGACAACCAAAGTACCTCACAACAGACTTAAAGAAAATATTTCTTATCGACATGCCATGATCTCAGTCCTGCTACAGAGCAGCAACTGATAAGACGACAGAAGACCCCCTGAAGAAGCCTTACCAGGCACTGCATAGCACACAGCAATGCTAGTCTGGCCATGAGTTACACATTGGTACAGGTGACATTCTACATTTATAAACACTATAAATTAGCGTAACAGTCTATCAATTCAGAGCTTTAAATACACACAATCTAGTCAAAGAAAAATGTGTGGTATGTTGCAAGAGTCTGCATGTAATGTGATACCAAACAAAACCCAACCAAGACTTGGAACTGACCCATTTATATACAAAACATTTGAATGAGTCAGCAGCCCACTGCATTTCCCAGGCCTGCTGTAGACAATTCCCAGACGCCCTTCCTCAGATTGTGCTTGTCTCATGAACAAGGTCAATAGTGACAAAAAGTGACATAAAGGTCAATGACTAGGGAAAATATGACAATACACAGACTTGTTTTATCTGTTTACCCATTAACCTACTCAGTATACTGAAGTTCACAGAATTCCTCTATTTATTTGTCTCCCATCTTTTAACCATTTAATGTAATAGAGCAGCGTATAATATGAAGTCTACTATTGTTTTGGCCTGTGAACAGATACTGATTAAATATGCTGCCTCACTGTAGTCACACACACACAAGTGAACAGCCTCTAAAACAATCACTTCTTCCTCGTCTGAAATCTTCCCATACTCCACAAATACTCCAATACTTCCATAATAAACCTCACGCATGTAGAGTGGCTGCAGTTTTTGCAACTGTAACAACAGTGCTATCAGTAATCAACATTATACCACTGCAGTTATGCTGCTACCTCAATCAGAGCTTTTGATCTGCACTAGAGACCCCTTTTTGAGGGCAATAAAAGATAACTGGAACAGCATTTGTCCTTACTCTGATTAATGCAGAGAGTAAGCCTACTGCTGAATAAAGACCTCCACAAGCCAAAGGCAGAGTAGATAGATTTTTGGTCTGGCACAACAAACTCATATATATTTACATTTTTATTACTACGTGAAAAACACTAAAATCAGGTACACACAAGAAACAAATTTCTACAATGCACAGCCACAAAAAAATACTATTTTCCCTTCAGTGTAATGAAAATAAAGATTACCACAATAACTTAGTGTATACAACATTCCCACTTAGACCTGATCCTTCAAAGAACACTGAAGTATATGACACATTAAAAATCCTTTTATGATGTATTTATATATTGTTGTTTATGTTAAGCACCTCTGGGCAGGAAGAGAGAAGAATAGTATATTTCACTTTGAAAGACACTATGTCAATGGTAAGCATGTACTACAACTGAAAAATGCGTTTCCCAATGTAAGAAAAATAATTTGAAACTTTGCTTGCATATTCCTTTGGGGATTCCTCCTGAAATTTACATAAGGTTGCAAAATTTGATTTTAAGACAGATGGAACAATAAACTCCAAAGTTTTCAGACTGAAGGAAGAAAAATACGACAAAAATAGGAAACTTACAAGATTTTTCTCTAAGGATTCCAGCTGATGATCTATTTCTTTCAGACGATTCTGCTGATTACGTTTTTCCTTATTGTCTCGCAGAACCTTTTCACCTGGAACTGCTTCTAGGCTTTTGTTTGCATAAACCAGAGACTCCTGACAAAAGAAAGAATAGACATGAGTTAAGCACATGACTGTATATTGTTTCATAGCCTTTTCATATATTGCTTCATAGGGTTCTTTTGATTTCTATTAGGAAAACACTGAAATGTATCAATGTCAAATTCTGCAAATGCATAATTTGCATGATGCACATTTTCAAATACAATAGCTAAATATCAGGTTAGACATATTTCAATATAAGAATTCTTACCTTTACTTTTTAAGAGGAATTTCTTAGTCTCCAGAGCTAATACTTTGGTTCTTAATTTCTACTACAACAATAAAAATGCACTGAGACTAGGGGAAACTGAACGACTAGTCCAAAGCTTGCTCCTATTAACCATACTGGGATCAGAATTAAGCCAGAAGGTAAAGGGAGACCTGAGCTGAAATGACAATAGCTTTTGTTTTCTAGATATCATGAATAAGGAGAAATAACACTCTCTCTCTGTAAGTTGTAGTTAGTTGCCTAACCCTCATTGAAGATTCAGGTTACACATCTCACATCCTTCATTAATTTTGGATTGAATTATGAAGTTAGTATCAGTCCCAAATACATTCAAGGTTCAATATTACATGTAATTCCGTTCATTAAGAATGACAAGTATTGGCAAAACTGCAAAGTTATGTTGTAATCAGAAAAAAACAGAGCTCTTTCTTGCAAACCAAAAATTCTATAGAAGAATCCAAGGGATCCAAATAACAGCAGAGGGGAAAAAAAAACCCTAAGCAAAAAATCTCCCCCCACCTTGATACCCAAGGACAATCAGCAGCCATGTAATAGATACATCCTGTATTCATTTTTATTTTCAGAAGCAGCTCAAGGAATCTCAATTAACACACACAAGGAAAATAATTCTAAATAGCCTGTCTAATTGGAAAGAAAAACAACCTTTGCAATTCAACATTCAACAGATAATTTCTCAACTACAATAAATAAAAAACCTGTATCTGCAAACAACTTCATCAAGCAAATCTATGAGTTCTGCCATTTAAATCAAACTATTAGTTGCTTGAAAATAAACTTAAAACAAATATTATAAACTTAAATTATAAACTTAAAACAAATATAAATACAAATATTATTTACAATCAACAACAGTTGGCAGTACTACAATGACAGTGAATTTTCCTACAATGGACAGTCATATTTTGTTTCATTCTGTATCACTTCCATGATTATTCCTAATAATCCATTTGATATTTGACCACTATGGAGCATTAAGCTGCTGCTTTCACAGAAGTAGTTCTTACAGTTTCATTTCTCTCATCCCTGAATAGCAACTGATAAGAACTCACATAATATGAGCAAAGTTAAGGTTATTGCCCACTTAGTAATATTTTAGTATTTTTCTCAAGATATCATTAAATAAATGTAGAAAGTATTAGATCAAGGAAAACATTTTATTGTCAATGTTTCAAATACTTCAAATACTTCAGTACTTCAATTTTTATGTTTCAGTTATATAGCACATGTACTTAGTGAAGGTCTATTCAGATTACCTCATCTTTAAGATTTTTAGATCTGTAGAAAATAAAACTGTTAAATATGTTTACACAAGGGAAAATATATGTACTCAGCAACAGCCAAAGCTGTAACAAACATAATGCAAAACAGCATTTGAAATGTCTAAAATTATTTGTTTTACTCTCTTTTCTTCAAAATTCTATAAATAATAAAAAATTCCCACCTAATGAAATACATCAGTGGCATACAATCTTCTTGAGACATAGCACTGGCTGATCAGCTTTTTTAACCTGCTTCTAATTCATGCCCTGAAACCTGTGAAAATCAGCTGCTTTGGTGAAGTGCAGGCATAGAACATAGGCTATCAAAGACTTCATTAATTGAAAAATTAGTATGTTTTCTAAATGTTTTAATAATTTTGAGTATTTAAGTAGTTTTAAATTGTTAACTACAGTCAACTTCTATAATTGAAAAAGGGAACATTTTTCTAATAAAAAATCCCAAACATGTATGAAAGAACTCAAGGTAACACACAACATTAATTACCTTCTCTTTTAAGACAACCGAGCATACAGAAATTATTATTTCTTTAACAATTAATGCCATTTATTAAGATTTCAGAGTCAGAGCACAGTTCCTATATCCTGTCAAAGTATCCATCAGTGGCAGAAAGCAGCTCTCCCACTGAGGCAGTGGTGATTAAGTGTTTGCATTTTGAAAGTTACATTCTTGGAAGAAAATAATGTGCAGCTTTCTAATATGCAACTCTAAGCTAATTCTGTTTTAATTACTTCTAAAATTCTAAATTAAAATCCAAGAACTACAACGGTTGAAAGCCTTTTATATGCTGCAAAACAAAGCTGAAGGGCAACTGGTTTTCATGACTGGAAGGTAACTTAAGGAATTAACTACCTCTTTTAGGTTTTAGGGTTAATATTATTCAAAAAAGATAATACTTTACTCTTCAATTAGCATGCACCTAAACACCAATTTCTATTCAAATACTTCTGAGCTGTTACCTGAACGGAAGCAACGACAACCACTTGAACAAACATTCCCAGAGTGTTCATTATCACAGGCAGCTGCATTAACTTCAAGCTGATGTCTCATAACATTGAATACAAGATCAGGTAAGCTCAGGTCTATGAACCTGAAGTTACTGGATAACAACTGCATTTGTGTAAGCCATTACCAGTTAGAGGGAGGCACTCTTTCACACATTAAATTCCAGTTGGTAAATGATCAACATCAAACTGGGACTCCTCTGAAACGGAGCTACAGAATATATCACCAGAGGGAAAACAAAAACCATATGATCAGAAAGAAGCCAATACAAAAATTACATTAAAGCGACCTTAGAAAAAGAGAACAAAAACAACCCCCAGAGGTATTTTATCCTTTTAATTAAATGTTTCTCATACACTGGTAGCCAAAAATTTTGTCAATGTCCATTCTTAAGGAGTCACCAATATACCAGTTCTGGACATAGAATGCAAATATTACAGAACTAAAAAAATTTTGTGCAAAATAAGAATTATGGTTTTTTTATTTTATGCTCCATTATAGTAGAGGCAACATTACTGGGGCGTGGGATAAATTGAAGTCTTCAAAGTACAAAATACTGATCTCAACACAGATTTCAAAGAAAAGTCTGCAGCATAAGCTCTGTTCTGCAGCCTACCTGATAAATCTGACTTTGAGGTTTTGAGCAAGAGCTGGAAATTGCAGAAAAATCTCCATCAGACAGTAGTACTTGCAGCTTAAGGTCTATCTTGTTTAGGAGATGAAATTCCATTGGTTCAGGTGTGTACCCTTCTCCTGGTGCCAGCCAGCTGGACACATTTTCCTATTGAAACATACAGAAAATACTTAAACCTCACTCCCAAAGGAAAAAGACTTTAAAGGCTGTTACGCATCAAGTGTAATGAACCACACTTAGGAGTAAAATGAACCATACTCAAGAGTAAAATGTACATTTTCATCCATCTCAGTATAAAGCTGAAATATCCCAAATATTTATGTACCTAGCACACTCAAAAGCAGATATGGATGCAACAAGTAGTAGCAATAATTTTTCATTTTAAAATATAATCAAGCAGCAACTTAGACTTAAAAATATATACATTTAATTTTACTTTTAGAAAGCACATACATCTACATGCATTGTTAAAATCTAATAGCAAAAAAGGTGCTGCGTTAACCTACACAGATTTTGGCTACTATTGTACTTAGTTCTATCAAAGTCCAATGCCTGTGTCCTCAACAGACTAGCCACTCAGAAGCCCTGAAATAAAACTGCTTAAAGCCAGATGCTCTGCCTTTATGCTCAGCTGGCCAAAGAGCAATCAGACAGCTCCCAGGTTCCCTCTCCATTCTTCTGCAGGTTGTACAACTACCCTGATCAAGTTCTCATACACCCAAGAGAAACTCTTTGGATAGCCAACCCCTTTTTCTTAACAATACACCTCACTTAGCCTTTTAGCCAAATTAGCCAAACCTTTAAAACAGTTTCATGTCATGCCATGCCAACCACCTATCCCTTCCATGAATGCAAACTCTTCCCTTGTTGTGGTTTGTGTATTTGTCCAACATGGCAAACTCATCTCCCTTTTGCAGGAGCTTGTCACGGCCTAACTTGCATAAAGATCTTGCTGTTCAGTGCTGCATAGCAAACATCCTTTTCAGACACCAGTGACATGAAAGTCAGTTTAGAAGTGTTGTGCTCCTTTGCAAAATATTGCAGAGAATAGAGATGAAGAGGAAAGTGTCTTAGATGTGAGACCCACCAGTCCTGAAACAGCAAATACAAAGAACATGCTATAAAGCTCACATTTTCAATGTTAATATTGAAGTGAAAAAGCACAGCTCTCAGAAACTGCACTAGGAGTTTCCTCAACATCACCCTAAATCGCTTCTGTTATGACAAGCATCTGAGCACTCCTTGCTTGCATGCTTATTCTGGAGACACAATACTTTACAGATTAAACCTAAGGAACAGTGCAGAGAGCTTACTACATAATTAATTGAGACACCAAGGTATTTTTTGCTTTTAAAAAAGACAAATCAAAGTCCACAGGCATAATGATATGTTCTTAACTACACCGAATACATCTTCTCAAACACCGCCAATAAACTTGCATCTGAAAGTCTGGTGGCAAACGCAGCAAAGCATCTCCTCTGGTACATACCCAAACACACCTGCACAGCAGCACTTTAGAAGTCCAAATAAAGTGGAACATAATACACTACTCTCTACTCTCTTCTGAAGAAAGTGGAAGTAACAGACTCCTGCACAAGTCAAAGAGAAAATGCAATGAGCAGCTATGTCTAATAGGAAAACCACTTTCCATCTGATAAAGCAGTCAAAAAGAGAGAAAGCCTGACCAAAACTAGGCTTGGCATGGAAGTGCAGAGGTTGATGCTATGGCAGAAACCACCTGGAGCCAAATCTCAGACGGAGGGTATGAGATGAAATGTGACACTTGCAACATATCACCAAAGAAGGAAACAAGGCATCCACAGGAAATCAAAGGAACTGCTCTGAGGTCAGCAGCTGCCATCCTTACAGAGCCCAAATATGTTATCACAGAAACACTGGGAGACAGAGAGAGTTATTTTTCCTGATCATGATTTACATGACTTTTTCCTCTTGATAGCAGTAATGCCTGAATAACAAATGTGAATATATACTCGTACTACAGACAGTCACATATGAGTGAGCTTGGCCCACTTAACCCAAGCAAATGAGCTCATACTCACAGATAGATGCGGGTTCTCCACAGCGACCTGGCACTCCTGCCTCACACTCAGGAAAGCAAATCTGCACAACCACTATTCATGGGGTATGACAGTAGCAGATTACATCTCTGACCACAATGAAACACCAGACAGGACCTTAGAAGAGCAGGGATGTGCAGAAGGACATGAGTGTACTGCTGCTTTCCTTTCTTTTTCCTACCCAGAATAGGGCCAGCACCTTGCCTTAAGACTCTAACATCTGTCTTGCAAGGAATTCAAGTCCACTATTACTTTACAGCTTCCAGATTAGTCCTTTGGTTATTCAAGCAGTTGCATCCATACAAGAGGAGGAAATATCAGCTTCCAATTACAATACCACTCCTATGAGGTCATTTGTGGTTCATCCCTATTACCCTAAAGCACACTGGTTTCAAGAAGGAAAAAAGCATACTCCAAACACCTGCCATAAATTATCTTCATAATAAATCTAAAAATAAAAAAAAAAAAAAAAAAAGGAAAGAGGAAAAGGAGTTGACAGGCATCCTTTCTGTGAAATAAAATCAGTTCTAATGCTTTCTCATACAAGTACGATGAGACACAACCAGTAAGCCTGACCAGACCTGACCTGACTCCCAAAGAACCACTCAGAAATGTCTTAGATGCTTCCCAGCTGTGTGGAAACATCTTTTCAGGTGGACAGTGACCATGAAAATATAAATATTCAGCATGGTTCTACATTTGTGTCACATTAACCACCCCCTAATTGGAGAATGAAGATCACAGTGCAAAACCACAGAAATTACTCTACTGGAGTCTATTAAGGCACAACTGGGCTCACGAGCTACAGTTCAGTGTATATATTCCATGCTCCAAATATCCAAATTACTCCAGTGGTCACTTTAGTTCAGGGTGAAATGGACTCACACATTCTCTTTTGTGTTTTTAAGATGGCTTTGCTTGGAAAATAAGCTTCTGTCCTGTCAATGTTTCCTCTGTGTTAACTCAGAACAATACTTTTATAACAGCACAGTCAGTACTTACTGTGGAACATCTGAAACAAATTATAACTCTGCAGCTTCAGCTTTGACAATTAGATTAGCATGAATACGAACTTCTAAAATATTTTAAAAACTCATGAAAGACTTTTTCAAAAAGTGAGAAGTGCTGTTTGGATATTTGACATATTTAGCAGCACAAATCAAGTTAAGTTATCTAATCCACATTACACTGTACAAAGGAATTCACACAGCATAGCCAGAACTGCCTTTGAGTGCTGGTCTCCAAAACATTACTTTAGCCAATGTGACTGCACCAGCTTTTTAGAAGTCAGAATAAACTCAGCTGGAAAAGACCACTAGCTGGACAATTACCTGGGCCAGATTGAAGCTGTCTAGATTACTCAATAGCTGATAATTTCCTCATGGTCTTTGTTATAAAGCAGTCACAGGAAATGCCTCACCAATAATAAAATTCAATGTGGGAGAGGAAGAATACAACATCAGACTAGACAGCTTTAAGTAACTATTATCCTTTCTTTTATTCCACTTTGATAGTAGAGTTAGGAGCTTTTTTCTTTAAAGAGATGATCTAGTACAAACTGAAGTGTAATGGGTTTGATAAACCCCAAAAAACTCAGATTAAGGTTTTAGTTTTAGCTAGGCCCCAATTTCGTGGGTCATGTGGTCAGGGACAAGTATCAGCTGACTTAAGTGACCAGTGAGGTATTTCATCCCATCTGACGTCAGCTCGTCTATAAATCA